>OZ035823.1:51061918-51661918 GCA_964034765.1 Knipowitschia caucasica | reverse complement strand
ATAAATAAAGAATGAATGAATGAATGAATGAATTCATATTGTGCAGCGTGGCGTCTGCAGCGTCTTGTGAATGCACTGAAGCGCTGTACACTTGCGAGAGCGTTTGCGGTCCAGATTTTACAGAGAAACTCTGGAGCCAAAACTTCTGAATGACAGCATTTGAGGAGTTATGTGGCGCGTCTCTCATGGCACCTGCTGTGGATGCACTCCCAAGAGTGTGCAGCGGGTGGACAGGGCAGTGAGACATTTGGAGTGAGCAATACCATAGTCCATCGGTCCATGCGTTAATGGGGTGTGTGTCTGTGTGAGGCTTACACATATCTAATGAAAACATAAATTGCTTTACCAGATGTGAATGAGGAATACAAATAGCCGTGCGTACTTACGCAGCGCAGAGCCTGCCACAGCAATGGCTGGGTCACACATCCCTGTCGCGTAAAGTGTATTTGTATAGAGCCTTTCACTGTCCAGGATCACAAAGCGCTTCACATTTTAAAAACATACAGATCAAAATAATAAAGTCAGATTTAAAATCATAGAAACAGAAGAGGCTCCTCATCATGATCTGTGATTTATTCGAAGTTTGCGCGTTTCCTTAGACTTTTTCTGATGCACAAATTCAAATTCCGAAACATGATGCTCCATGAAAACGCAGCTTATAATATTTCCGGAGTGGGAACATGTTTATTGTTGTCCAAATCTTGAATTTCATGCGTGTTTTGGCGTGTTGTGATGAAGGGTGAAATGAGCGTACACATTTACACCACCTATTGACTTGGTGTAAATTCTGTGCGTACCGTACGCTCACGTCCAGATTGATAAATGCGGAAAAGTGTAACTTTTTGGCGTACGCATCATTTACACCCTGATTTGGCCGTACGCAAGTTTCATACATGAGGCCCAATATCTCAAGTTCTAAAACATGCCAAAATAAGTCTCAGGGTAAATGAAAACAAAACAAATATTATCGGCCTCCTTATTCTTGCACCATGATTTTAATGTTTTTTCTTCCGGGTTTTTAATCATTGAGTACATTTACAAAACTACTTTAGAGGACATACTCAGACAGAAACTGCTCTGATGATACTATTACCAGAGCGCTTTCATACCATCTCAGACACTCTCACTGGGACCCTTTGTAATTGGATATATTTAAAAAATGAACATGTATTTAAGCTAAATATCAGTTTGAAATTGCAATGCCCTGAAACGCTTGGCAGAAATGTCCAAGATTATCCAATCCAATCCAATCCAACTTTATTTATAAAGCACTTTAAAAACAACAGCGTCGACCAAAGTGCTGAACACAACAATGAGGATTACATTAATAAAACAGTAAAAACAAAAGTACAAAACATTCCAAAGTCGAACTTCTCAGGTTGTGTTAAAAGCCAAGGAAAAAAGGTGTGTTTTAAGAGAGGATTTAAAAGGAACAAGAGACTCTGTCTGTCTGAGGTGCAGGGGCAGTGCGTTCCACAGTTTAGGACCAGCAACAGCGAAAGAACGGTCGCCTCTGGTTTTTCTTTTTGTTTTGGGAACAACCAGCAAAGACAGATCTGCTGACCTCAGGGAGCGTGCAGGGGTATAGGGCTGCAACAGGTCAGACAGATACTGAGGAGCAAGACCATGAAGATTTAAAAACAAATAAAATTATCTTAAACTCAACACGATATGAAATAGGGAGCCAGTGCAGTGACCTCAAAACAGGTGTAATGTGCTCTCGCCTTTTGGTGCCAGTTAAAAGGCGAGCAGCAGCATTTTGTACAAGTTGAAGTCGAGCGAGAGACGACTGATTGAGTCCAAAATAAAGTGCATTACAATAGTCTAAACGACTTGTGATAAAAGCATGAATTAAAATCTCAAATAAATGCTGAGGAACAAATGGTTTTGCTTTGGACAGTTGCCTGAGCTGATAAAAGCTGGACTTTACAACAGATCTGATCTGAACGTCAAGCTTCAGAGCACTGTCCAGCTTCACACCGAGGTTTGTCACAGTTGGTTTTAAGTATTCTTCTAAAGGACCCAAATCCACAAAAGAGGAGGGGGCATCTTTTGGGCCGAGCAGCAAGACCTCAGTCTTTTTGTCATTTAAATGTAGAAAATGTAGTGACAGCCATTCATGAACTTCCTCAATACACTTCAAAAGTTGCTTTGTACAATATCCATTGCCATGTTCCAACGGTAAATAAATCTGGCTGTCATCAGCGTAGAGATGGAAAGCAACATTGTGCTTACGCAAGATGGACCCGAGTGGCAGGAGGTATAGTGAGAACAGAAGAGGGCCAAGTATAGAGCCCTGGGGCACACCATATTTTATGGGAGCAGTGGCGGACTCTACATCTCCGATTCGAACACAAAAACTCCTGTGCGTAAGGTAGGACCTAAACCACTTAAGGGCACTACCACGAATTCCCACCCAGCTCTCCAAGCGAGACAGAAGTATCTGATGATCTATTGTGTCGAAGGCTGCGGTTAGATCAAGCAGGACAAGTGCAACACAGTGGCCAGAGTCTGTGGCTAAAAACACATCATTAAGTACTCTTAGCAGGGCTGTCTCGGTGCTGTGACGATTCTTGAACCCTGACTGGAACGTCTCAAGAATGTTGGACTCCTCCAAAAATGTTTTTATTTGGCCGTAGACCACTTTCTCCAATACCTTGGAGAGAAAGGGGAGTTTTGAAATGGGCCTAAAATTTTTATATAAATTATATATGTATAAGCATTTATTTTCTCATAAGGAACAACATATTTTGATATGGTATTTTTCAGATGACAACAGTGAAGGCTTACATTTCAGTTACAGCGTCACTGACTTCTCATGAACACTCTGCTTTCTGGAAATGAAAACTAAATGCATTTATCAGAGTTTCCAAGACTAAAGGGGCGGAGTTACAGGTTTGTGTCAGGAGTGGTTTTTGCCGTCCAAGTCTTTTTTGAGGAGGGGAAATGGTTAAAAGCCCAGAGAAACTTGATTGTTCATAGTACATCTCATTTGAATTATTTTCACGGTATCAAAAGAGGAAAGTACCGTTTAGAGACAAGAACTCTCTGTCCGTTTAGAAATACCACTCGCGTGCAATTGCTGCTCTGCAAAAAAGAAAAGTTGTAGCTTTTCTTGTGCAAAGGTTAAAACTAAGGTCTGTGGTGGCTGAGGGGTGAGCAGCACAGATGATTGCACACAGTGTGGGGGGCCGTGTGAAAATGCCCCTGGCTGGGGGTTGATTGGTCGGGTCAGGTGGCACTGTGAGTGTGCGCTGTCTGATTCCTGCTGACCTTTCCACACCATGATAGCAACGAACGAGCTGCTAAGATGCCCGAGGGATGGAAACGGCACAAAAAGCAAAATTAAGTGATTTCACTGATGTTGTTGAAGAAGAAATAAGATGTATTATGGTTGGCCATTAAAAATTAAGACCATTTACTAGATATCATGTTTTGGAAAAATTAAAAAATAAATAAATAGGTATAACAATGCTTTCTTTCTGTAAATCCTTGATTCCATTAGAAGGAGGGTTTTTCTATAACATCTGAGTGACATGTTTGATATGGAATGAGCTTGTGCCGCATGTCCTTTACCGATCTCAAAGATCTCAGTGTCAAGTGCAATGTGTTTTGAACTTCTAGTAAACCTATTTGAAAACATTGCATTTTTCGTTCCATTGCAAGTTTTTAGTTTGTTCATTGGAACAGTTAATCCGTCTCCAGGCCTAACCCTTACATGAAACTGTGCGCTGTTAAGTAATTAGGTCAGTGTTTTTTATTCATATACTTTCACAGAGTCACAAAGCGCTCTGTACTCTCTCTCCACACAGAGATGGGAGCGGGATCGTACAGGACCAGACCTGTTGTAAATGCTTTCAGGAACACCAAGAGGAAACTAGAGCACCCGGAGGAAACTGGAGCAGACACAAGGAGAACATGCAAACATCACACAGTTATGGAGTTGTAAATCCACCTCCCACCCGTTGTTAGCCAGCTTCCCGGTGCATTCTGGCCATGGGTGCCACTAATTGCACACAACAGTGTGAAAGCTCCACTTCTATTTCTGTTGCACTCAGAAGTGATTTTAACCAGGCCAACAATGCTATGGGACTTTTAACCTCCGCGTTCACCATCCACTGTAAGTAATAGGGCTCCTGGGGGATGTTCATAATGTCTTGTCCTCAGTCGACCCAGCCATTGTGGCTTTTATCTGTGCTCTCACAACATGGTTTGAATCTTAGAAGTCAACTCCATTGGCGCTTGTTTCCCTTCTGCGATGCCCGCTGGCACTTTCCTTTTCTGCTCTGCAGATTTTTATTCCGACCAAAAATGAGGAGAGACTACTGTGCAATAAGGTTGGTGATTGGATGTTTGTGTGAATCATTTGTTTCAATTAATTAAAAAAAAGAGGAAAATTAGTAATAATGTTTTTCAGATTCAGATTCAGTTTATTTGCCATTTGCAGTAAAAAAACCACATTGGAATACATTAGCAAAAGTCTCCAGTGTGCACAGACAAATACAGACATAAAACAACATTAAAAGACAAAAATAAAACAGTAAACAAATGTCACTGTGAAATCGATCGACTAAAACAGTTCAAAACAAGTGCAAATCATTAAAGTGCTCTGTTCACACTGATAACAGCTTGTGGATAAAAACTGTTAGCGTAACGAGATGTCATTAGATGACGAGATGTCAAAAGAGGGTAGTGCGCATAATACACGGTGCAGGTTTTAGGGACCACACCAACTCACTCTTTGCACAATCAAAATTGCTAAAGCTATTGGATATTGTTGAATATGCAACAACACAAATTGTATTCAAGGCAAAAAAGAGTATGTTGCCAAAGAATATCCAAAAACTATTCATAGAACGAGAGAGAGAATACAGTGCCTTGCGAAAGTATTCGGCCCCCTTGAACCTTTCAACATTTCGCCACATTTCAGGCTTCAAACATAAAGATATAAAAATTATTATTTTTTGTCAAGAATCATCAACAAGTGGGACACAATCGTGAAGTGGAACGAAATTTATTGGATAATTAAAAAAATTTTAACAAATAAAAAACTGAAAAGTGGGGCGTGCAATATTATTCGGCCCTCTTGCGCTAATACTTTGTAGCGCCACCTTTTTCTGCAATTACAGCTGCAAGTGGCTTGGGGTATGTCTGTATCAGTTTTGCACATCGAGAGACTGGAATTCTTGCCCATTCTTCCTTGCAAAACAGCTCGAGATCAGTGAGCTTGGATGGAGAGCGTTTGTGAACAGCAGTCTTCAGCTCTTTCCACAGATTCTCGATTGGATTCAGGTCTGGACTTTGACTTGGCCATTCTAACACCTGGATACGTCTATTTGTGAACCATTCCATTGTAGATTTGGCTTTATGTTTTGGATCATTGTCCTGTTGGAAGATAAATCTCCGTCCCAGTCTCAGGTCTTTTGCAGACTCCAACAAGTTTTCTTCCAGAATGGTCCTGTATTTGGCTACATCCCATCTTCCCATCAATTTTAGCCATCTTCCCTGTCCCTGCTGAAGAAAAGCAGGCCCAAAGCATGATGCTGCCACCACCATGTTTGACAGTGGGGATGGTGTGTTCAGGGTGATGAGCTGTGTTGCTTTTACGCCAAACATATCGTTTTGCATTGTGGCCAAAAAGTTCAATTTTGGTTTCATCTGACCAGAGCACCTTCTTCCACATGTTTGGTGTGTCTCTCAGGTGGCTTGTGGCAAACTTTAAACGAGACTTTTTATGGATATCTTTGAGAAATGGCTTTCTTCTTGCCACTCTTCCATAAAGGCCAGATTTGTGCAGTGCACGACTGATTGTTGTCCTATGGACAGACTCTCCCACCTCAGCTGTAGTTATCTGCAGTTCATCCAGAGTGATCATGGGCCTCTTGGCTGCATCTCTGATCAGTTTCTCCTGGTTTGAGATGAAAGTTTGGAGGGACGGCCGGGTCTTGGTAGATTTGCAGTGGTCTGATACTCCTTCCATTTCAATATAATTGCTTGCACAGTGCTCCTTAAGATGTTTAAAGCTTGGGAAATCTTTTTGTATCCAAATCCGGCTTTAAACTTCTCCACAACAGTATCTCGGACCTGCCTGGTGTGTTCCTTTGTCTTCATGGTTCTCTCTGCGCTTTAAACAGAACCCTGAGACTATCAAAGAGCAGGTGCATTTATACGGAGACTTGATTACACACAGGGGCATTCTATTTATCATCATCAGTCATTTAGGACAACATTGGATCATTCAAAGATCCTCACTGAACTTCTGGAGTGAGTTTGCTGCACTGAAAGTAAAGGGGCCGAATAATATTGCACGCCCCACTTTTCAATTTTTTATTTGTTAAAAAAGTTTAAATTATCCAATAAATTTTGTTCCACTTCACGATTGTGTCCCACTTGCTGATTCATGACAAAAAATTAAAATTTTATATCTTTATGTTTGAAGCCTGAAATGTGGCGAAATGTTGAAAGGTTCAAGGGGGCCGAATACTTTCGCAAGGCACTGTATAACTTACGGGGGATGATCAACTTTAGGGTTAAAAGGGTAAAGAGCAAGCGTAAAAGTTTTTGTGTTTCTGTGCGAGGTGTACAAATGTGGAATAAGTTGAGAGTGTAGCTTAAAGAATGTCCAAATTTAGCAATATTTAAAAAAGGCTTTAAGGAAATGACATTTGTAAAATACCAAGAGGAAAATATGTCATAAAAATCTAGTATTGTTATTATTACTGTAGGGGTTGACTCTAAAATACCAGCTTGGGCTTTGGGATAGATGTGTTTTAGGGGCTGATGTTGCAGTGGTGGGTGTAGGTGCTGTCTCTCTGGCTGGGCCTTTGGCGTGGTAGGTGAGTACTATGGTGGGACTTGGGGTGTGGAGGAGACTGGCCGGCCTCACGGTAGCGTTCTTTGACGGTCTGGTGAGAGTGCTTTCTCTCATTCTGAATTGCAATTAAAACAAAAACAAAACTAAAAGCTCCCTTTGTCTAAAGGTAGAGTGAGGCAGTCACACGGGTGATAATCTGCTCTACTTAAAGTCAAGGAGTGAGACTGTTAATCTAATAAATTAAGAAAATCAAAATTGAATAAATGAAAATAAATTGAAAAGGAAATCAATACAATTTATTTTGCGCTCTCTACTAAAGGAGATATTGTGAAAATATGTTGTATTGTGTTGAGGTAAAACAAAATTGTTGATTGTGGCTCATGAAGCTGCTGGAAGGCTGTAGTGAGTGTTGGCCTCTCTCTCTCCTGTGCGGATGGTCTGCAGCTGTGGGTTTGCTTGGTGCGCCTGGGCCTGGTGGGAGATGGCAGTGTCGAACTTACCGGTGCGCGTTGGCCACTGTGACACATTTGTTTCAAAGAAACATATATAATGTGTGTATGTATGTATATATATGTGTATGTGTATGTATATGTGTATATGTATGTGTGGATATATGTATGTATATATATGTGTGTATGTGTATGTATGTATATGTGTATGTGTGTATATGTATATATATATATATATATATATATATATATTTGTGTATTTGTGTGTGTGTGTATGGTTACATATTTATACATGACAAGAACAACTATAATATGTGTGTATGAATATTGTATGTGTATAGTTATGTCTGTATGTATGTGTGGGCGGGTAGGTGCAACCGTATAAAGTGAATATAGGTATAGGGGGTGGGAGCCTATAAGTTTGACTTCTTCCCACTCCTTTATGAGCTTTAACAGGAGTGAAAATAAATTAAAAGTGAAAATAAATAAAAATAATAAAAATAAAAATGTATATATACATTAATGTATGTATGTATGTATGTAAATTTCTATCATGTATTGTATGTAATTGCTTTTAAATCTATAAATTGATTCCTGTTTATAAGCTTGAAATAAAATCAATCAATCAATCAATCAATCAATCATGCATCTCAGAGAGCGATATCTTCTGCCAGAGGGAAGAAGCTGGAACATGGCTTTCCCAGGGTGGCCAGAAGAGTCATTGACAATCCTAAGAGCTTTGTTTAAAAGTCTGGATTTATAAAGAACCTCCAGAACAGGAAGCTCACAGCCCACGGTCCTCTTTGCAGAGCGGAGCACCTTGTTTAAAGCTCTCTTTTCTTTATCTGTGATGTTTCCAAACCACACAGACAAAGAACCAACAAGTAAACTCTCAATGGTGCAGCGATAAAAGTTAAGCAGAATCTTAGAGTTAGTGGTAAATTCTCTAAGTTTACGCAGAAAGTAGAGACGCTGACGAGCTTTCTTAACGACTCGGTCAGTGTTTTTAACCCATTTCAGGTCGTTAGACAGAGTTAAACCCAGAAACTTGCACTCCTCTACGATCTGCACCTGGGAGTTGTCGATTACGACAGGCAAATGAGAACTATCGCGACTGAAGTCGTAGACTAGTTCACATGTTTTCGATGCGTTCAACTGGAGGTTGTTAGTTTTACTCCACTGAACCACATTTTGTATCTCTGCTCTATAAGAGGATTCATCATTGTCACTGATGAGACCGATGATGGTGGTGTCATCAGCATATTTAATAATCAAGTTTGAGTCAGAGGAGGACACACAATCGTGAGTGTACAAAGTAAAAAGCAAAGGACTCAAAATACATCCCTGAGGAGAACCAGTGCTCACAGAAACAACATCAGAAAAACAGTCATTGATTTTCACTCTGAGATCTGTCAGAAACCCTCTGGGATCTAGAGCGTCGGATCTGACGCCTGCGCACATGTTTTATAAATGTTCAATTTTCTCATGAACGGCAAAACGTAGCGACTTACTTTTTTTTTCTCCGTGAAGTACACATTTCAGGCATTACAGCGCTAGTTTTGTTTTGTCTGTGTGACTTTTGGGGGATTTTCTACGTGTGTTTGAAAGTCGGTGTCCAATCGGATCTTCGAACGGTCTCCCGTGAGGTAAAACAGCCAAAACAGTAAAGTTATTTTGCTTACACGCTGACACAGGGACTGCCAAAGATTGTCAGAGAGTAGGATGATTCACTCTCCTGTGTGTATGTATTGTCCCATAGTTGAAATTACAGCTGCGATTGCAATTACTGATGCGTAAAAGACGCATTATTTTAGCGGAATGTTACGAAAATGCGTCCCCGACACAGCTAATGTAGCTTTTGATCATCTACGAGTGATGTGTGTGTTCAGAGTCTGGGCTTGAAAGTGCATTACACAAAGATAGGAGGAGACGCAGATGCAGCGCTCACAAGAGCCAGCACCTGGCTGAAGAGTGCGCATTATTGATGTAATTATATTATATATTTATTATTGACATCGATAAATACATTATAATGATATGATGTATATGAATATAAGATGTTGTTTTTCTTTCTTTGTTTTCTTAGTTTTTTTGTTTTACATATCTTACAGCTGTGATACTGAAGCAATATATAGACATAGACAAACTGCTTCAGGAAGGGCATCAGGAGTACAGCGTTTTTTTCACTTGTAGTGGAATTTTGTAAAAATTATAATAGTCACAGGTTCAATTTTTTTCCCCATCAACCCCAAGACCCTAAATAACATTTCTATACAGTGTAAAACGTTAGCAATAGCATTTCATTGTGTTTTTCAAAACATTTTGGTGAAATTGAATTTCCGTTTCATTTTTTTCTTTGTCTTCATGATTCCATATTTTTTATATAATTCATATGACAGCTGTACACTATGAATATTATAAATCCACAGGTTGTACTGAAAAAAACAAAGTTTACTGCTTGACTCTGCATCACAAGATGACTATTTTATGAGCAATTATACACAAAGAAAACCAGGCGAGGAAAGTTCCCCAAAATGAGCTTAGACCTTGAAGGGTTAAAAAGCTAAAAATCCATTTACACATGGCAACACTTAAACTGAGAGACATGAGCTTTTCAATCAGTTTACCTGGGACAAGGCAGTTAAAAGCAGAGCTATAATCGATGAAAAGCATTCTCGCGACAGATTTACTAGTGTCCAAGTGACTGTAGACAGAGTTCAGAGCAAAGGAGATGGCATCCTCCACACTCCTGTTCTGTCTTTAGCAAACTGGAGCGGGTCAACACACACAGGGATCTGGCTCTTAATGAAGTCCAGCACAAGCCGCTCAAAAGTTTTCATAAGAACAGACGTGAGGGCCACAGGACGATAGTCATTCAGGCATGTCACAGGAGTTTTCTTAGGAACTGGAATGATGGTCGACTCTTTAAAGCAGTTCGGCACAGTACAGTTCCTTAGCGACAGGTTGAAAATGTCTGTTAGCACAGGGGCAAGTTGCTCAGAGCACAGTTTCAGGACACGAGGAGGGATGCCGTCCGGGCCTGGGGCTTTCCGGACTGTGGTCCTGGACAAGACACGCCTGACTTCCTCCTGAGTCACGGTGAAGGTACCTTGATTGAAACACTCAGGGAATACAGTAGGACAGGCATCAGCGGATTCAAAGCGACAGTAGAACGTGTTCAGCTCGTTTGGCAGAGCTTGGCGGACAGATGCAATTCAATCTGAAGAGACCAAAGACACGATAAATACATTAAAATGATTTATTTGTTTGGCGCATTGACCCCGGCAGTGACACTTGCAGCTATGAGATCGATTGCAGCTGAGATGATCTCAGATCCCCCGGGGTCAATCACTGGTGGTGGCTAGAGTATGGTGTGAATGGGGCGTAGGCGGAGCAGGAGCCGGAGTGGGAGCCTAGAGCGGGAGCCAGAGCGGGAGCCAGAGCGGGAGACAGAGCGGGAGCCAGAGCGGGAGCCAAGAGCCAGAGGGGGTGCTGGGGAGGTGGTGGGTGTTTAAGAGCCTCAGGAAGCGTTGTTTGTCAGGAAGTGGCTGCCTTTTAAACTGCCCGCTTTGCTCTGAGAGGGTTGGCAGGAGGCTGGCCTGGCTGTGTGATTGGCTGAGGCTCGAGGCTGGCAGGCACTCGGTCTTTCAGTCTGAACATCCGCTTGAGCTTCATTTTTCCCAGCGCTAGGTTTCCACGATGTGATGGCTTTAATACCGTTCCACATGCGCCGAGGGTCATCTTCCTCAAAATAACTCTTTAACCTGTCCCCGTAACTGCGCTTTGCAGATTTAATAGAACGTTTCAATGAGTAACAGGATAGCTTATAAGCAACTGTATCATTTGATTGAAACGCCAACGCACGCTCATGAAGTTTCAGTTTCACTTCTGTGTTCATCCAAGGGTTTTGACTAAAATGTTCTTTAATGACCTTCTGTGGGACACAACAGTCAATACAAAAGCGTATGTATCCAGACACCGCGTCACAGAATTCATTGACGTCCTCTGACTGAAACACAGACCAGTCCGTAGCATCAAAACAACCTTGTAGCTTCATGCTAGCCTCCTCAGACCAACACTGCACAGTGCGAGAGGTTGGTTTATGTTCCCTGCTCCTCTGAGTATACGAAGGAAGAAGGAGAACAGAGGAGTGGTCAGACTTTCCAAAAGGAGGTCTGAGACTGGACCTGTAAGACCTCCCTTCACGTTACTGTAGCAGTGATCCAGAACATGTGCTCCTCTTGTAGCTTGAGTCACATGTTGGTAAAAGTTCGGGAGTACAGTCTTTAAATTACATTTATTGAAATCCCCAGCAACAATGATGACTGCGTTAGGATGAGCAGACTCATGTTTGTGAAGGATCTCGCTCAGATCCTGTCGGGCTACTTTGTAATCCGCACGTGGGTGAATGTAAACAGCACATAAAAATATCACTGAAAACTCACGGGGAAGATAAACAGGGCGGCAGCTCAAGACCAGGCATTCCAGATTGGCAGTACATGTTTGGTTCACGATACGAGTGTCCGTGCACCAGCGCTGATTAATTAAAAAGCACAAACCTCCGCCTCTGGCATTGCCCGTGGTCTCCTTCACTCTGTCCGTGCGGTGAGCGGTGAATCCCGGGGGCTGAACAGAAGAGTCCGGGACGTTCGAGTGGAGCCACGTCTCGCTGAGGCAGAACACAGCACAGTCCCGGGCCTCGCGCTGGATCTGGACCCGACACAGGAGCTCGTCCGTCTTGTTGGGCAGAGACTGGATGTTGGCCAGGTAGATGGAGGGCAAAGGGGTCCTGGAGGAGCGGCTATGAACAAGCAGACCGCCTCGCCTTCCCCGGTGTCTGCGCCTCCTTCGCCGACTTGAGGTGCCCAGCTCCACACCCCGGAGAGAACGCCGGAGACGCCCAGTCACCTAACTTTGTTGGCGGCCACCGCCGCGGCCCGCCTGCCGTGCTCCACCAGCCTCTCGAGTGGGACACTCGAGGAAGTTTGTGCACATCAGTTCAGGTAAAACGAGTGACCCGTCACCCGCGTGATCCCGAATGTGCAGAAGTGTTTGCCGATCATATTTCACTGTGGCAAGTGAATCCCAGACGAAAAACAACAAAACACAGATTGTGCGCACCAGAGCGTTCACTGCGGCGCCCTGACACGGCGCCATCTTGCTAGTTTTTCTCTCTCTCTCACACATTCAGACATTTTAGAGCCATTACAAACAAAACAAATCACTAAAGGTTCTCTATTAGGTCCTATTATGTGATTTAATATCGTCTTGTTACATTTTCCTCTTTATAAAATGTGTATTTGTTGATCATGCCCCATTATGGAGTGGTTTTTGTGGACTTCTTAAATAATTGGTTCAGGGTTTTTGTCACGGTGTGGATTTTATTTTTGTATTTTGGTTTTATTTTGACATTTAGTTCTCTGGTCAGGTTCTCTGGTTTCAGTTTTACTTCATGTCCTGTTCCCCCGTTGATTGTCTGCCCGCCCAGACGTGTTTCACCTGTGTCTGTGTGTGTCAATAGGGACGTCCCACCTGACGTCACGCCATTTGGAGCAGCCATCCCCTAACGGAATAGAAAATGCAAAACCGCTGGTGATACTACAGGTCGTTGCAACATTTTCCTATCATGCCGGAGCGATGCTGTGCAGTTGGATGCGACCAGATGCGTGATCAGATAAAAGGAATATCTTTATACTGTATCCCAAAAGAAACAAAACGGAGAAACAAGTGGTTGGCGGCAATAAACAGGCAACATTAGCTCAGTTAGCATCAGTCACGACTAGGGCTTTGACTTTTGCACAAAAAGCATATTCAAAGTTTGTTTGTTTATTAATTTAAATATTCAAATATATTCAACTATTTAATTATAATTTATTAAACGGCTCCTCAAAGCTAGCTGTTACTTCTGTCTGTACGGAGAAGCTAGCTGAGCTAGCCACTCTCAATAAACAAATACCTATCAATCAATCAACACCATTAAATGTTAATCAGAGAATACAGTATACATATACATCCTTAACACAAATGCACGGAGGTTTTCAGAATGATTTGTTAACGTTTTCATGACAAAAATATTGTTTTAATGTGGCAAAAAGCGATTGTGATAAAACCGGAAGTAACCATTAACATGAAACGAACATTTTAGGACACATTTGAAGAGGATCTGATTATGGATTTAGGTTCAGTATATAAATGGGTGATTTTCACCGCTGATGTTCAAAATTCTTTGTTCAGTTTTCATGTTGTTCCAGAGAGTTTTTGAACTAGCTAGCTTTGCTCCATTGCTGCGGAGTCGGCGGACGGATTCCGTCAAAATGGCTGACACGCGGCTATGGGTCATGTGACTGGGAGATCCCTGTGCTTCTCTCCCCTTGTTGCTGGTTCATTGTCTTGTTGATATCTGTCCTGTATTGTCTTCGTTCCTGGTTCCATTTTTGGATTTTGAGTTTTTGTTTTCCTCTGGGCTTTTATTTTATTAAATCACTATTTTGGCATTCCTGCATTTTGAGTCCTCCTCCATCATCTCACTACATGATAGTTTCGAGTTCCATCTGTACATTCATGAAACAGACTGAATGAATAGCGATGTACCGACTGCATTTAACACATCAAGTCAAATTGACAGTGAAGACGAGTAGATGTGACGAGGTAAAAAACTGTTTAAAATGGACAGTTGAAAAACATGGTTAAGAGTCTGGTCCATCAGGAAGGCCATTAGTATGCATTTGGGTATATCATATGAAGTGGATGTATGGTGCATTAAAACAGTCAGGCGCTCACTTCTTGAGCACTTGGGTGTCATATACAAACTTAGACTTTACATTTTACACCACACAGGGCTCAAAGAAGTTGGCAGAAGCATTAAAATGGTAGTGTGGGCTTACCCCTGTTAACGTACCTCTGTTCATAAGATTATTCAAATTAGCATTATTATTATTATCTTGACAGTTAATTACAAAACAGATGAGGTTGAAAATGTGTGATGCAGTTGTTTAACCCTATTTTAATTGTGCTGCAGTAGAATGAAATAACAAAAAAAGCTCTCAAATAAGAGCTATAGGATAGTGTTTAAGACATCCTTGTATGTGATCAATAAAAAGTGTTCATTCTGTTTTTGTATTGGGTTTTTTTCTGACCTAATCATATGCTAATCCAAAAAGGAGCGTTTTAAGCCTGGTCTTGGATGAAGGCACCGTGTCAGCCTCTTTGATATTTCTATGGGGATCTGATTTGCTTGGTAGCTAAACGCTCTGCCTCCTGCTGTGCCTTTAGACACTCTAGAGACCACCAGAAGTCGGGCATTCTGAGAGCGGCGTGCACGGTTTGGTTGGTATGGATCCAATGCATAGTGGAGGGAGGAGGGGGCCGTACCATTTGTGTTCTTGTAGGTCAAGAGAGGGATTTTCAATTTGATTCTGAACTCCACAGGAATGGAGTTCCCACCTTGTACTGCTTGTTAATTGTGTCTGGAAGCTGTTTGTGGTGGATTCAGGAGAGCCTTGACGTAACACACACATGAATAAGCTTTTCAGTATCACTTAATGACAGGATACCTCTGATTTTGCCTATATTTTGCTAATAGAAATAAGCAGTTTTTGTGCATTGATATATAGGTGATCGGAAAGAGAGCTCTTGGTCAATTATAACTCTTGGTATAAGTTTATAACATCTCCAAAGTTTATCTTCTAAGTTTATAACAGTATCACTAGGGGCAACACGAGTCGTATATGCTTTCGAGACCTTATACAATTACCTCAGTGTTATCATGAAAATAAAATAATATAATAACATAGTAGTTGTTGCTATATTAGATAATACTTACCCTTAAAATTACAAAGTACATACAGGCATAAACAAAAGGAACAATTGTATCATGAAGGTTGCTTTGGAGACAGATGGTTTGGATGGGAAAGGTAGAGCGGGAAGGCCCAGTGTGGCTAGGTCGAATGTCCGAGCAAAGAGAGAGCTCGTACTGAGATAGCCATGACCTGTATACATAGTTCCCACAGACCAATGAATGTCACATGACCTCCTCGGAGACGCCATCTTTGATGGCACGCTGCTGTGTTTGTGCATTCCATTAAACAGAAGAATGAGAATAAATGTAGATATTAAACGCAAATTGGAAAAAAAGGGCAACTTTTGAGCAAATAATTGTATATTAATTAGTGCTGTCCAAAATATCGCGTTATTAACACGTTAACGCAAATCAATATTAACGGCGTCATTTTTTTTATCGCCATTAATTTTTTTTATAATTATTTTTACTTTTTATTGCAGACAAACACATATACAGAAAAAAATAGACACAAAGAAAAGGACTAGTTAAGATACATTGTAGACAGAGATTACAAACAATATGTAGTTGGAGATACAGGGGGCCAAAGAAGAAACCCAGAAGGGCACATAGGAGGGGGGGGGGGGGGACATGAAGTGGGAGATGGGGGGGAGGGGTTAATAAAAAAGGCAATACAAGCAAACAGTATACAGTCATAGATATACCGAAAGTAAACAGAGAAACACTATAGAGTATTTACATGAACAAATTTACAAAAAAATTGTTTATCATCATCATAATGACACCATGATGTTTCTATACAGTCTATGGTCTATACCCACACATACACACACACACCCACACACACACACACACCCACACCCATAAACACACACACTCCACACACACACACACACACATTGAAGGGGCTTTTTGTTACCAATTATTTATTTTGTCATCCATTTATTGATGATTTTGCATCAAATGTTAGTGTGTAATATAACACTACACATTGTTTTCAATAAAAAAAGAAATTGCACACAGCACGCAAATGGGTGACTAATTTGCGATTAATCGCGAGTTAACTATGAAATTCATGCAATTAATCGCGATTAAATATTTTAATCGTTGGACAGCACTAATATTAATACAATGGCACCGCAGTTTAACGTGCTACGGACATGTTTTACATATTTGATCAAATTATGCAGCAAAAATTAACAAGCAATGCAAACATTTCTCAAAAACTTTAGATTTAATACCAGTTGGAGCTCCATTTAATTATTTTAATTATATTAACAATTAATTTAATTAATGCTAATGCCACACGGACACTCTGGATTGCTGTTATTGTTTATTTCCGCGTTTTTGACCGTATGTTTTGGTGAATGGTGGGCAACTGATTTTTCCAGGCGTAAAGAGCAGTTTATTTTATGACACAGATCTTTTTACAGAAGCAATGCTGTTTGTGAACATTGTTTTAGCCCACCATAGAACTATTATTATCTATTTAATACATTTACGTTGCCCTCGAGAGCCTCGGACGCGACACCGATCCTCCTCATAATAAAGTAATCTAAATAATGAAACTCTCAAGTTACCAGATATCAGCATACACAAGTTAGTACTGAGTAAATTACGTCTGTCAACACATTATAAGATACGATACGCACCTGACACAAAGTGCTCCGAGCATATTCTTGCGTGTTTTGAGGGAGTTTCTTGCCTGTTTATCTTCGCAAGCCATAACCTCCGTGGTTGTTCTGACAAAAGCTTAGTCTTCTCACATTCATGAAGTCTAATGATGGGTATACTGTAAAATCCAAGTTTAACGGAACCTCCGGCACGATTTGAACATCCATTGACCCAGCAGGAGATGACCATTTTCAACTTTATCACGACATTAACACGTTTCAGCTTCTTTTTCTATTGTTTTGCCCACAGCATGCCAAGACAAATGGCGCCGGGTCGGCAAATCCCCGTATGTAGTGACGTCATGTGGGAACTATGTATAGCCTGATGTCAGGCTATACAGGTCATGGCTGACAGTGGAGGGGCCACCACTTTCTTGATTCAGGTTTATTTCCTGTTTTATTTCTACAGTCATTTGCTTTTTAAATCCCTGTGTCTTGAGTTGGACTTCCTGTTTCCTGATTACCTGCCCCGCCCTCATGTGTATCACCTGTGTCTTGATATTAGTCTTGATTTTAAACCCTGTCTGTTCCTTCACTCCCTGTTCTGTCATTGTCATTCCCTTGTCTGTTTCAGTTCTGTCCTTTGTCTCTGTGTTTTTTTTTCCAGATTTGGAGTTGCATTACTTTTAATTAAATCTCTTATTTTGCAGCTCTGCGTTTTTGGGCAAATTCATCCCAACACACAGTTTTATCAAGGTTGAGGAACAAGTTGTACAGGATCATCTAGGATTGTATGTCTTTAAACAGGCCCTTAGTTTATCCATCTGATTGGTTTTATTTGGTCTCACCGATAAGCAAAATTGTGTGTCATCTGCATGACAGTGAGAGTTTCATTATTTTAAACAATTTGTTTGTTCTATGACAGCATATGCAACGTAAGTAGAATCGGAGCAAGTACCAATCCCTGAGGCGCCCCAAAGGCTAAATTAGAATGGAGTGAAGAGCTCTGGTATCGATCTGATTTTGAACCAGTGGAGTGGTATTCCTCCAAACCTATGTCATATTTCAGCCTCTGCAGGAGTATCTTATGGTCTATGTTAACAATGTACCACTAAGATCCAGCAGAACCAGCCCAGAACCACTTTATTATCAAGGACTAGAAGGTCACTGGCAAAAATAACGAGTCCCGTTTCGGTTCATTGATGAGTCCGGAAGCCTCATTGAAATTATTCTGATAAGCCAACATACAGGCTGCTAAACTTGCTGTCAAATGTGGTAAAACTTCATAGGAAAATGTGTTGAAACCTTAACTTAATCCATTCTGGTCTAAACTAAGACCCAAAATACACACACACCAACATGGCTGCCAAATATCACCCCAAAATAGGCAGTTATTTCCACTCGAGACACATACAGTGAAATTAAATTGATCGTTGGAAGCTCCAAACAGGCAATACTGGGCATTGTGGATTTTCTGAGGGACTTTGAGTGAGGGGCTTCCAACTATTAGGTCTGAGCCAAGAGAAGTCATCAAGACCTAGCAAGGACCAGGGGAGAGCAGGGGCCGCCATCAGTCCCTAGGTAAAATGATTGGCTTTGAATTGTTCTAACATTGTTCTAACATGGGGCGACAGTAGCTCAGTTGGTAGAGCATTGGCCTTAAGGCCAGAAGGTCGTGGGTTCAATTCCCACCTCTGCACCTTCTCCATCGACTCCCACTGATGACTGCTGTCGTTGTGTCCTTGGGCAAGACACTTAACCCCAAAGCCCCCACTGAAAGATCAAGGCTATGCTCACACTCAGAGAGCAGCCGTCCTCCTGTGGACTCACCACCTGCAGAGGGTCAGTGAGGGGCTGGTGCTATGAGACTTGGGTGGCATCTCTGACTGCCACCCCCCTGACCCAGAAATGGATTAAAGGGAAGAAAATGGATGGATGGATGGATGTTCTAACATTTGCATTGACTTCATGCTGACTGGTGTGTGTATGTGTGTGTATGTTTGTGCGGGTGTTTATGACTTAAAAAAAGCAAAATGTAAAATATTAGTCTTTGGAATTTGTGATAAAACAACAACATGTACGCATCGGTAAATGTTACTCCACAGGTCATGCTTTAGAGATTATGCATTAATTTATTGTGGGTTTGACCTTATATTTCCGAAGTCAAATCCTGTTCTGGAATCCTGCTGTGAAACTTTAAGCAAGGGGTTTACAGCAAAACTCCTGCAGAAAAACCCCCCGCCACGAAGCAGAGCAGCGAAACATTTCAAGGACACTATTTATTTGTTAAAGGAAAAAGAAAACATTGGACATATATGGACATTTATCAACACTTATGGACATTGGTCATCTGCCCCTTATGGACCAATACCAATGTGTTTCTGTTCTATTTCTTGTGTTTGAACTGTTTGATTCTCTGATTTGTGTTGGCGAATTCAACGGTTGCGTAAAGTCCTCTGAGATAACTGCTACCAGATACTATAAACCATTATAATTTGTATAATTTATAATATATCCAAAACTAGTTTATGTTTGACAAAAAATAGCTTGGCTTTTGTCGCATTGCATGTTATTGGTCTATACATCCTACTTTATGTTGACATTTTAAGTTGATTTATTCAAATAAATGAACCTTTTTGTATTATTATTATTATTCTGTATTTTTGAGTTCGAATTGTATACTGTGTGATTGCAAGCTGAATATAATTATTCCTTTCCAAAGTGACACCGTGCCTAAAAACTTGTTTCCTTCACTCGACAGATGTGCAGAGTGGACTGTTGTGAAGCCACGGCTAAACACTTCCTACACAACATGGCTTTTCTGCCAAGGTATGTATTTCCCACAAGCAAACAGAAGTGCTTTCTGTTACAAGGCGGAATGGGCTGCGTAGTGGCATGTCTCGCCGGAGGATTTCAATCTGTCGTGCATTTTGTCAGTGTCCTCCCTAGCGTGCCATTGTAAGTCTTTCTCATGGGGGACAATCACTCCTCGGACTGCGAGCGCTGTGGTCTAAATCAGGGACTTGTGCGATGTGCGACATCCCCAGGCGCCAGACACACTCACACATACTGATGCACTATGAAATCCTACAGTCAGGAGGGGAGAAAAATGCCTTGTATCCATGTATTCAGCCACACTGGTGCAAATTGCAGAGGCAGGCAATAGGGAAGAGGAGACTTACATCATTGGGAAAGAGTTGAACCGGCCCTATGGAAGCGGGAGGATGTTCCAAGAGGTTGTGTTCATGTTGTAAAATTCTGTTTGGGTTGGAGGGCATGTGCCAATAAAACTCTATGCAGAATAAGTGGATTTTGAACAAAAAAGAACATTTTACCCTGATCAATGATTAGATTCCCAATCCCGCCATATTATTCTAATTTGAGAAAATCACACATAAGAATAATACTTGGCACCACTTTTCACCAGAAAGAAATATAAAAGTCTTAACAAAAAGCTTAAATAATGGTTGTTGTCAAAAATAATACAACATGGTACAGGAGAGTTTTTATTGTTTTAAACAGCATAATTCTGACACGCTGACTCTCATTGTAGGCCGGACTCTGACATCAGCAGGAGACCAGTCCCTGTTCTCCAGAGTCCTAGCCGGAGACCAGTCCCTGTGCTCCTCAGAGTCCGATTTGGTCCCTATGGCAGGTACATGTCGCAGATGTTCTTTGGTTTGAGGCCATTGAGAGTATTTTTTGGAGTATACTGCAGCTGTTTTGAAGTGGGCAGTAGTCTGACCTTTACCCAAGACAAATGCCTTCTCTACTCTTTACTCTCTTTCTGACTGTTGCACTGAGCCAAAACAATTTCCAAGTCTGTGACATCCTGTTACTTACGTGGCAATAAATATGATTCTGATTCTGCATGGATACATTCTTATTCTTCTTTTGATTTTTTTATCAAAAATAGAAGCAGAGAAATCAAAAAATAAAATAAATGGAGGGGGGCGGCTGGAGGGTCGTGGGTTCGGCCCACCTCGGGACCTACTCCAACTGCTCCCACTTATGTCTGCTGTCGTTGTGTCCTTGGGAAAGACACTTAGCCCCACGTTGCCTGAAGCTCGCGCTGAAACATCAAGGCTGTGGAACCACTAATGTAGCAGCCATCCTCCTGCGGACTCACCACCTGCAGAGGATCAGCGAGGGACTGGTGCTGTGAGCATTGGGTGGCAGCTGTCATTGTCACCACCTGAACCTCAAAAATTTACTAATAAATAGGTATAAAATGAATGAATGATTCAATGGAATTACCTTGTTTTGGATATATCTGCAAATGGGTTTGGATGGAACTTATGTCATGGTAAGTGGAATGGGAAGTCATCAAGCTAATATGTCTAGAAACAAATTAAGCTGTCAAATAGAGTTAGTCTCAATCCCAGTGTAAAAAAAACTGATGTCACAATCACAGTAAGGATATTTTGAAAGTTTCTCCCAATAATCCTGTCAACATTGATTTTTGTGTTGGTCCTCTACAAATTAGGAGTGTCAGCCAGCAACCATTTCTGAGGAGATAACTGAATTAACTGAAGATTTCTTAATTCATAACTCATCTTTTGAATTAATAGATACAATTATGCCTTGAAATATGTTGGTTAAAACATTGTCATATGTTTTAAACACACACACACTGATATTTAATTCAAGCATACAACAAACATTTACACGGTTTAATTAGACAAACCATATTGGAGACGTGACATGAGTGCACCAAACAAACCCACGCTGGTCACAAAACTCAAATTACAACTTTGATAATAGATATTCTTGTAATAATAATAATAATAACGTAATAATAATCAGTAATACTCTTGTTAAACAGTTCAGACCTAGGATAGTGCATAGGAATGGAGTTGCAAACTGCTTGTCTGATTTCACAAATAAAAGACATTTGTTTTATTCATCATACATTTTAATTCTGTTTTATTTTTTAGCTAAAACTTCTGTGTTGTGAATAGAGCTCTGAGCCCCTTCTCTTCTGATGTACAATAGTTGCGTCCGGAAGCCAAAACTGCCTTTCTATATTCACCCATGGAGTTCTGTCTAGTGTGCTCCTGCTCATGTTGAAACTGGTCACAACCATTAAAGGTTTTATTTCAACCCAAAAAGAAGACATGATGTTGAAGAATAAGCAAAGGAATAGATAATAAATTATAATTAAGAAAAAGAAAAAATCTGTCCAAGATCTGTGAGTCTGTGAGTACATTGGATGTTAAATTGTGGCAAGCAATAAGTGGTTAAGCTCAACAAATCAAAAGCCTCATCTTATGGCTACAACGACCAAGCATTTTGGGTAATTCAGGATCAAGTTCTCACAGATTTTTTCACTAACCTCTGATTTTTAAATTGCTTCATCCTCAAGTAGCCAGTTTCAGCCCATGCTTACAGTACATACTTGAAAGACATGTTTTCCAAAATTCCTGGGGCTCATAAAAAGGCAGATTTTACTCCTAGGCCCCAAAGCTCTGCCCACAACCAAGCTCAAAAGTGGTTACCAGGTAAGGTTTGTCTATTGAACTTCTGGAGTAAGACAAGATTTAGCTTCATGCTCTACTTTACAAAGCTCTAACATTGTCATGGAGAGAGGCTGATTTTCAACGTCCCTATAACTTGTTAGATTCAGAAAATAGTGGCATGAGGCTCACACACAAGCATACTACAACAACAACAGAATCCTACATTGAATTAGGGGCAATACATTACAAGATATGAAGTGCAACATGGAAAAAAAGGAAATCCCATATCCAATAAAGCAGATAAAACAGGATTTACCCATTTTGTACTTCTGTCACTTTAAGCCGCAGAGCTGTTGCATTTACTCCAACACCATGTTCGGCAACAGGCAAATCTGCTCCATTCATCTTCATAAATACCTCCAAGTCTATAGACCTTCTCAAGAACTGATTCCCATTCCAATCCAGAAACATTACGGAAACCGCGCAACGGCTGGAGATTGCGAATGACGAAAATGATGAAAATGTTGAGAATGAGTTTTTCATTTCTATTGAGCTCAGCATGTTTTATTTGTTCGCAGTCGCATCGTTGAATGAGGAATAAAATATGTTGTGATATTGTGTACCATTGGCCTACGTATGTGAGCAATTCACTGCATAATGGGATAAATCCTGAATATTGAATAGCCGCGAAATGGCTCACTAAAACAATATAGGTAGTTATGCCCTTGTTGCTCTGTGCTTGATTTCTTTCACACACATTCTGCATTTTCATTTCCCTCATAGGGCCAATAACCATAGACATATTGGGTAAAAGCCAAGTTTAAAAATGAATGAATTTCCCCTTATTGCACTGCAGCGCTGCATAGTAATCTACTGCTGAGGTGCTGCTGGCAATGATGTCAAGAACAAACAGTGCGGAAATCTGGGAGAAGCCTTTGCAACAATAACCCACAAGACAAAAACAAAGATATATCAGTAGATCTGAAGGACTTATTACAGTAATTAATGTACCACAGATGTAGATGACAAAATAATCGTATTTATCATGAAGGAAATCTTTTGGACTTTGGATTCAGTGCAAAAAGCCTATTGATCTGCCAAACTGAAAACCATAACAGTTCTGAAAAAGTATGTAAGTAAATAATCTTGTATGCGGGCATTTGTCCTCTCGCCAAACAGAGGGCGCATGTCAGACCTATTGTACAGTATATGTGTTTAGTGGTAGGGGAAACCGGAGCACCTGGAGGAAGATAAGATAAGATAAGAATTCCTTTATTCGTCCCACAGTGGGGAAATTTCAATGTTGCAGCGCACATATAGGACAGTAAGAGCACACAGGGATCACACACAATATATACAAAATAAGTAGTAGCTATGTTTCTTAGCTAACGTAACTAGCTGTAGATGCTGAGAATGCTTTAATACCAGTCACAATATATACATGTAGTAGTAGTAGTGCAGTTATATACAGTTATATAGTGCAGGATAATAAGTAGATAAGGTAAATTATCAAAGTGACATTGTTCTTTGACATTCTGAAGTTGCAGTATTGCACATTGCACATGATTTAAGAATTTACTTAATTACAGATGAATGTAATTAACAGATTCAGATCAGATTCAGATTCATTTATTTGCCATTTGCAGTAAAACCACACTGGAAAAACTGTGCAAGACTACCCCAGTGTGCACCAGACGACACACACCAGAGCTCTTGCCACGGCGCCATCTTTACGCTCAGCAGTTCTCATTATACAGTCTGACAGCAGCAGGAAGAAAAGACCTACGGAACCTCTCCTTCACACAGCGAGGGTGAATTAGTCTGTCACTGAAACTGATCTCCAGGGCAGAGAGAGTGTCCTGCAGGGGGCGACAGTCATGGTCCAGCATATATGTTAGTTTGCTCAGGACCCTCCTGTCCCCCACCTGCTGCACTGTGTCCAGAGAACAGCCCAGGACAGAGCTGGACTTCCGGATGACCTTGTCCAGCTTCTTCCTGTCCCTCTCTGTGATACTGCTGTTCCAGCAGACCACACCGTACAAGATGGCTGATGCTACCACAGAGTCATAGAAGGTCTTCAGGATTGGCCCCTGCACTCCAAAAGACCTGAGCCTCCTCAGCAGGTAGAGCCGACTCTGGCCCTTCTTGAAGAGGGCGTCTGTGTTATGAGTCCAGTCCAGTTTGTGGTTCAGACGAACACCCAGGTACTTGTAAGAGTCCACTCTCTCAATGTCCTTTCCCTGGATGTTCACTGGGGCTGGAGCGGCAGAGTGACGTCTGTGGAAATCCACCACCATCTCCTTGGTCTTCCCCGCGTTGATGAGGAGGTGGTTCCGCTGACACCAGTCCACAAAGTTCTGTAGAACTCCTCTGTACTGTTGTGGCGAGTTTCATATATTAGAATATATTGTACTAAAATGCACCGATACACTTGCAGACAAAGGCCGCTTGTCCTGCACAAAGAGGCCTTTACTTTCACATGACCTTCGCAGAGGCGACGGTACCATGTACCACTCTTTTTGCTCGTCATAATGTTAAATGTTTGACAGGTGTACTATCATTCTTTTCCCCTCCCTTCTTTTACCTCGTCTTCCTGCATAACTCAACCCACCTTACCCCCACTGTGGCATGTCTTGTTCTTTGTTCTAGCTTTTTGCAGGACTATATTACCAAATGTTAGATGTGAGCAGAGCAGAGAGAGACGACGCAGGCTTTGAGTTTGAGTCGCTTCTGTCTGACTCTGCAGAGTTTTATTGTGTTTGTTTATTCTCATCACCTTTTAAATAAATTGCACAAAATAAGCTGTTTTCTCTTGGATCCATTCATTGAAGTATTTAAATTTCCACTACAGTACTCCGCGTCATCGTCCTCGGAGCTGAGTCAGATGATGGCAGAGTCGTCTGAGAACTTCTGGAGGACACAACCGTCCGTGTTGTGTCTGAAGACCACAGTGTAGAGGGTGAAGAGGAACGGTGCAAGGACTGTCCCCTGGGGGGCCCCCACACTGCAGGTCAGGACCTCAGACACAAAGTCACTGGTTCTAACAAACTCGGGTCTGTCTGTGAGGTAGTCCGGGATCCACTGGGACGGGTCATAGTCCACTCCAGCTGTCCCCAGCTTGTCCCTGAGAAGCCGCAGCTGGATGGTGTTGAAGGCACTGGAGAAATCAAAGAAGAGGATCCTCACAGTGGAGCCGGGTTTCTCCAGGTGGGACAGGGAGCGATGAAGGAGGGAGATGATGGCGTCCTCAACTCCGATGCCCGGCCTGTACGCGAAGCAGACAGGGAGAAAACATGCAAAACTCCACACGGAATGTCCTGGAGGTGGAATCAAATCTAGGACCTGTGTGGCAAATAAAGTTGACATCCAAAGCAAAGCAGTGACTGAATCTAAATCAATCTTGTGTATAAATGTACTGTGTATAATTGTCAGTTGGTTTTGAATATTTCCTTAATGGCACAACAGCTCACAGGAAAACGTAGAGACAGGGAACAAGAGAGAATCTGACAAATTAGGCAAGGAGCACATAAACTAAACACACAGAAGATAACTGTGGCACATCAAGGGTATAGGCAGTAATCAATGATAACAAGCAAATCTGGAAACAAGTCATTTCAGGTGATTTCAAAATAAAACACAGAAAAGAACAAGAAATGACTATAATTTACAAATAGTATATTGTTGAACGGTTCTGTTTGGTGTATATGGGTCTTCTGTTTTTAATCACCAAATAAATAAAACCATGACTTCCTTATAGACTGTATATAGCTGTGAACAGATTTTTTTTTTTTTTATGTGTGTATTTCAAGGAAGCATAATGATTGATTTCCCAGTGCACATACATCCACAAACGAATAAACTCTCACCCCATGTGCTTTGTTATGATAAAACACGACAGTCAATGATGAAACATGACATTAATCGGATCGTGATGTGATTATTGCTGTTGAGATGTTGTTTCTCATTAAGTCATTGTCAGAGGGAGTTCAGCTTCTTAGACTGTGCTCATTTATTGAACTTGTACTATCAATTATTACCTTTGATCAATCAAGGCTTCTATTTACACCTGTTACTGGATGTAAATAATATAACTTAGAAAAGCAATGTATTAATATAAATTCTAAACTTACAATCCTGAAATATTATTTAAAACTTAAAAACATTTCAGAGCAGTGTTGGCAGATAAAATGGCAGATTAAATACAGGAATTCAAATTAATTTAGTTTTTTTTGGAATCAATGAAACCTATTGTGTTACACAGATAAACCACACTGATAGAACACATTGGTTGGAACAACAACAAAACTATTGGTTAGATTTCCCAATAAATTGGAAAGACACCAATTGGTTGGTTGTGGGCTAATCAATTGGTTGCTTAAATTGACATTGGTTGGACTGGTATTGCTTCAGTATGAGCAACTTGCACTTGTTGGTGCAGGATGCGTGTTGTGTTTTTCTCATCAACAAGTTCCATATGTTGTGAACTCCTAGTACTGTCAGATCTCAGAAGCTAAGCAGGGGAGGGCCTGGTTAGTGCTGTGATGGAAGAGACCTCTGGAAAGCAAAGGTTCCATAGTGGGGACGATGCAACTGTAAAGTGACAAACTGTCGTTGTGTCCTAAGGTAAGACACTTCATCCTCATCTCTTATTGTGTGTTCTGTTGTGTGCTTGAACTTTTACTAGGAATACATTTGTGGTGGTCAGCCAACCATGTGGTGGTCAGAATTGACACTCGGTCGGTGCTCTGATCAATATAGATTAGTTTGAAAACAGAACCGTTTCTAGATAACCAAAAAAAGTTTTTTAGAGTGCAACCCACCTCCTTTATCCTTCTCTGAAAGTCACCCCAGAGCGACAAAAAAGTCTGTATGAAAGGTTATGTCATTAAAACTTTTTCACACATTGGACTCATTGACGCTACCATTTTAATTTAATCTTGGTATAGCTATACTCCCTTGGCCTCATATACTACATTAATGTCAGAACATCCCAGTGTATTGTTGAATCCTTCGGGTAAATTTCTCATTTCTGGCCTCTTTTTTTTCTTTATTTTTTTCCCCCCCAAACAAACAAGTCTGAGAAAATGACATTTGGACAGCAGAATGATGGACACCCAGCTCTCAACCACCAGCCGTCCACCAGAGTCCCACAATCTATCTGCATAATGGGCTAAATTTATCAAGGTACAGTGATTTCCGCAGGCTGAGGCTTGGCTGGCAGGGATAATGGCTCGATTGGGGAAAAAATGAGTTGGAGGAAGTTCATGGACAAGCTGCCTGGTCCTTGACCCAATAGGCTTTTGTCTGGCTCTATACTGGTGCGAGAGGTGAGAGAGGAACCTGAATATTACAACAGCATGGTGTGTACCCGGAGGAGAACAGGAAAACCTCCCTTTTCTCTGTAATAGTACAAGATGTGTGAAAGAAAACTAATAAGAATATGATCTTCAATAACTTTCTTTTACCAAACTTGCTTCTCCCAAAAAAAATATTTGATAGATATGAAGATATGTAGCTTCAATATTTAGTTTTAACAACAAAAATAATTAAGACAACTTCAAAGTATGGGTGATTGAAGATATCAAAAACAGTAGACATTTATTTGCCATATGCAGTAAAACCACATTGGAATACCTTTGCTAAAGTCCCCAGTGTGCACAAGACAAGTACAGAAATAAAACAAGCAAAACAGTAAACAATTGACACTGAAATCGATCGACTAAAACAGTTTCAATACAAAGGCAAGATCATTAAAGTGCTAAATCCACCATTTATTTCATAGATAATCTCTTGTTCCACATAAAACGTTGCATAACGCAAATTTAAGACAAGAATTAAAACTTTCCAAAAAAAAGTGTATTTTTAATGTGAAACCTATTCAAAAGAACAACGCTCAAATAAATCACTTACCGGAGTTATTGTTCCGGTAAGTTAGGGTGAGAGGAGAGCATATGCTACAGATGGTGCTTTGGTTTTGATTGCTGAAGTTACAGAAATAAAAGTTTGTTTTCCAAACAAGTCAACAGATGTATTTTTATTTTCATAATTATTCATTCATTTCCAACTTGGAAAACATTGAACATGAAAATATATTGCAATTTTGCCAATATTAATATATGGCTAGTTTCATTCATACTACATACTAAAGAGTCTATTTTTCACCTTTTTTGTATATTCAAATTATTACAATACCTATGAGATACATGTTTTGTGAAGTAAAATGGTATTTTTTTTACATTGATAAGTGCATTATCACTGACTTTTAGGTTATATCAGTCTAAGTTCCTTTTGTTTTCTTTTATCTATTTACTAGGCTCAGCCACCAATTCATATTGAATGCTGGAGATGGCTCGCAGTTTAGAAGCCAAAACAGGTTAACAAGGTAAATTACACCTCAACCAGTTCTAGTCTTTCATGAAAATAAATTGGTTTAACTGTATTGCCTAAGAATTCTTCATGTATTTCTTGCCATTATATTGTATATGGTTGCAGTGGCCATTTTACACATTCTATACGTACAATAAAAATGTTGTATCTGGTATCTCAGATATGTGATGAAAACATTTCAAAGTTGGCTGTTTGCAAACGCACTTTTGTGAATGTCAGTAACCTGGCACCCCCTCCACCAGATATCCTTGTGAGAAGGTGTGAGGAGGTTAGATTCACCAGAGCCACATCCAGAGGAAACTGTTACAGTAAGTGAACCTAAGGCCTGTCTATAGTCGCGCGGCCCTGGTTGCGGTTGCGCTGGACTTACGCAGCCACAGTTCCTTGTACGCTCGCGCATTTTCCCTGCAGAGTTTTGAAGAGAATTTTGTAATCCCTGTTTGCCTGTGAAACCAAAGCTGTCCTATTTACGCTAGCTACTTTCTCCTCTTCAGAAAAAAAACATTTGAAACCAAGCTGTTTGAGCTCAATTAATGTGTATCTAGAGTAGGTTTATGTGACAGTTCTATGGACTAATTGTTTCATAACTAATTTAACTGTGATGCTGTGAATAAAGACACAGTTCTTGATGAAAACACAGTTATTAGTGCAAAAACAGCAAAACATTCATTCATTCATTCATTTTATACCCCTTTATTAGCCCATTACTGGGTCGGGGGGTGACACAGAGAGCTGCCACCCAATGCTCATAGCACCAATCCCTCACTGATCCTCTGCAGGTGGTGAGTCTACAGGAAGATGGCTGCTACATTAGTCGTGCCACAGCCTTGGTGTTTCAGCGGGAGCTTCAGACAACGTGGGGTTAAGTGTCTTGCCGAGGACACAATGACAGTAGACATTACAATGACAATGACAATGACAGTTGGAGACGGTCCCGGGGTGGTTTCCAAAGGCCACTGCTCTGAGCTACTGTCACCCCAACAGCAAAAAAACAAGTGGTAAATATCTCAGACAAACATGAACTATTTACAAGTGCAGGAGGAATGCAACAGACGCGATAAGCTATGAGTGCAGATTCAAACAAAGATAGGCGCAGGAGCAATGCAAAAAAAAAAAGTAAGAAAGTTCGATATTTGTTAGATATACCACAGAACTCTCAGGCTCTGAGCCATGAACCCAAACTGCATTTCCTTCGGTTTCTTGGAAGTATGAAGCAGTCTGCTCCGAAGTGCTGCCTCCATCCAAAATAAACACACGGAACAATCACTGTGGAGCTTTTCTGCGGCGGCTGCATAGTTAGAAATCTTCGAGGGAGCAGGGATGGCTACACAAGGGTCTTGCGGTGATCCTTGCCTTGGTCAGGGGACGTCACCGCCATAAGCTCCGCACAACTATACAGCTTTAACGTCCTCCTCATTTGGTCAGAGCTGCTGCTGTGTCAAAGCAGCAGAGGCCTGGAACTCACAACCTTTGTCTGTGAGGGAGAGAAGCTCACTGGGAGAGTTAAAAATAATTGTTTGTTGTAAATATTGTGTCTCTTTGTGGTTGTTGTGTTGGATTTTACCTGTATTTCAAATGCTAATGAGGCCATTCTATGTATTGATTATTTACACTCTATAAACGACAGTCACTTTGCCTCTGCCCAGAGACTGCGGATGGAAGTGTGCTTGTAGCTATCTCCGGTCTGAACAATACATGTATTGTCCCTGTCAAGATAATAAGGGACAATAAAAATAGTGAAGATGGAGTTTTTTTGATGCAAGCACCAGTTGGACACGCCCCCACAGCTTCCTGATTGGAGGCTGCTGAGCCCCCTCACCATTCGTCAAACTGTTCTCCTCCAGCCAATCAACCGGTGATGTTTATTCCAAGGGGAGGGTCGTATTTTGAAAACACAAGTAAATACAATTAAAGTTGCAGACATCACCTTTAAGTAAATTTCTTACAACTCTTTTTACATAATCTGATTTGCATCTTACCTAATGTTTTCTGGTTCCAAAATGACCAAGCTTATAAAACTGCACCCCCATGTGAGTTTCAAAACCATTGCAACTGACTTCACGCCTTTTCTCCCCTCTCTTAATGAGTGGTTCACCAACAGAAGAAATAAAATTAGGCATCTCAGACGGCTGGGAGCAACAAAAGGAAACTGCAATTTCCCTCAAGTGGACTCAGTGGTCGATGAAATGGTTTATTTTGTCGAGTAAATCAGGCAAAGAATCAAGACACATATATACATTGAAATAACGTTTTTTTACCTTTTACACATCAAGCAACAAACGTACCACACTGGTTGACCAAACAATGGGCACACTAAAATCTGCACTGACACGGGAAGATTCTAGAATTCAAGAATTGATTTGTCATTTGCAGCAAAACCACCATGGAAAAACTGTGCAAGACTACCCCAGTGTGCACCAGAACATGCAATCTCTACTCAGAAAGTCCAAGGTCACTCAGTGCGACCTATGATTGAAAAGTGACAGAGCTAACCACTCAGCCAGACTTCCACCCCCAGAATAGCTCTTAGTAGTAGTAGTAGTAATAGTAATCGTCAAGGTAACTCTTCCTAAGTGCTCACACGCCCCCCACATAACACTCTCATGCATTATCTTTACAGAATTACATTAGCACTGCCCCACCCTCTGCCTCAGATCTGCCAACTCCAACCTCCTCACTCCCATCCGAACTAAGTGGCAAATCATGGGAGGGCCGCAGCTGCCCCCACTCTCATGGAACTCACTCCCAAGACACAACTGTTAAAAATTACCTTTACCGCACAGTTTATTTTAGCTTTTTATTTTCTTTCTTATTAACCCGTCTTTTTGTGGAGTATCTGAGTTTATAATAAAAGCGCTATATAAGTACATTGTATTATTATTATTACCGCATTACTCATCAAAAGCAGGGGCAAGTAGATCTCCATAAACCTAGGGCTGAATGAGCTCCGTGACTGTGAGAGCAGCCTTGTACATTTGCTCCGTTATCCCACACCGACATGTTATTTTGCTTCGCGTCACTTCATATTCGCGACTGGCCATATGCTCTTTGCTAAAATGGCCGTACGTGTTTGCATTTATGCGGGAGTTGTTTTGTCCTGTCAGGCCCTTACCTTTTCCTCTGGCTGTCATTCGCTCAGACAGGGGCCCAGCGGAGCGTGAATTTCATCCCCCCCCTCCATCCTCCACTCCTCCTCTTCCTCCCCCTTTGTCCTCATTGAAGATGCCAGTCGTCTCCTCCGGTGTCCTGCAGGCATAGAGGCAAACCACATGCGCGCCAAACAGAGAAGAGGCACGTAACCAAGACGCTGAACTTTAGAGCTGCCATGCCCTCCACAGATGCAACATAGTTTTCTGACCCGTTTTTTTATTTTATTTTTTTATTTTTCAAATATTCAAATATTACCTCTCAAAGAAAAAGAAAATGTCCATGGACATTCAACATGGCTGTGTTGAAAGACAAATCTCTGCTCAATTTGAACAGACAATAAAGATCTATTCTATTCTATTCTATGGAATTAAGCAGAGACACTAATAGATGTTATTTTTTTCTTTTTTTTGAGCAAAATACAAACATTGGTCCCCACATCTGTAACCCTTTAGGCATCAGACAAAAGAGTGGAAGCCTGAAACTATATTGACCCTTCATGTTACAATATTCTTTCACTCTGCAGACGGTGATGATAAACTATTGTAGCCACAGCTGCCCTGAAGGCGAACTGACAGAAGTGAGGCAAACCGTATGAGCCACGAGCCCCTCTGACCACCACCATCCATTCACACAGACACCAGATTTATACTAGGCAATGTGGGAAGAGTGTCTTGCCCAAGGACACTACAACAGTGTGACATTTTGGTGTTCAAAGAGGTCTGCCATCACGGTACTAACCAGACCCTGTCCTGCTTAGCTTTAGAGGTCTGCTGGGAGGTGGGTTTCACATGCAAGTAGTACCACAAAAATACATTTGATATGAAGTAACTAAGTAAGACCAAGGTCACCCAAAGCGCTTTACAATGTTCAGAGTTCAAATATTGTTCCAATCATTCCACACACGGTGAAGACAAAAGCGACTTGCCGAACACACTGGACCATCAGCCCCCAATCAACACCTTCCATTCACTCTCTCATTTACATTCATACTTATTTTGCATATTTTTAGTGGTAGGGGAAACCGGGGCACCCGGGGGAAACCTACACAGACACAGGGAGAACATGCAAACTCCACTCAGAAAGACCCTGTTCTGACCGAGATTCGAACACAGAACCTTCTTGCTGAGGAGCGAGAGTGCTATCCACTCAGCCAGGGTATACTTTATTGATCTCACACAGGAGAAATTTACATGTCACATCTGGCATGGATAGAAACACTCAAGAAGAAGAAAAAAAAATGTGCAGAGAAAGAAGTGTGCAAACATGTTAAATGCAGGATATTATGTGCAATAAAAGAAACAGTGGCAATAGTAGTGCAATACAATAAATAACACTGTCTGGCCTCACTTAATAATTAATTATAGACTGCATATGAGCAGAGAGAAGATATTTTTTTGTTTTCCATGTGTGGTGAAAAGGCACTTTTTTATGCACAATAGGGTCAGGGATCTACGCTGAAAAAAAAAAAACCAGTAAAACAGTAAAACACATTTCTGGTAGTTTTCTTTAGACAGGTTACTAGAGTACATTCTTTTGTTATCAACAATCCTCTGTAAAAAAATAAAAAAAAAATGTCCATCTTGTATTCCGGCCTCTTTTATCGTATGTTTCCCTCAGAGACTAAATGACTAATAGAATGTGGAATGAGCCACAGCCAGAGCAACGCAGCAGAAAGAGAATTGCTGTTGTGGTTTGTGCTTTGATAAGAAACCCAAAAGGAATAAAAAAAGATATGACAGAAATACTGCATCTGCATGTTCAATGATTGTAAGTCAGAATATGCATTGTTTGCTGTGGGGTAATCATGTTGAAATGTTGCTATTTTGGTTAATTGAGTTGAAATTGTTTATTTTGTAAGGTTGTCAATTCTGAAAATGTGTAACGCACCCACCATGACTTCTTTGAAAAGGCAACGTTGTAATTAGTTCTGTTGCTTCACTTCTCCAGAGCTCTGTTAAAGTCAGCTGTAAAATGTAACCACATGGATGCATCTAGAATTTATTTCTTCAACTCACGTACTTTCCAGAAGCAGAAGGGTCTTTAAGGACAGTGATTATCCGGGACACTAAACACTAGCAGTCAATTTGACGGTTTTTCATTTCGGAAGTGACATTTTCCCAGGACTCCCTTGAAAAAGTGGTTCTTAATCACAATGGGACTTTCCAGGTTCAAATAAAATTAATACAAAATTACTCCGCTTATATTTTGTCTTCTAAATATTGTGACTTTTTCTGTATCTATATGTGATGCGATCTGGGAAAACCTGTTGGATTTCGCGCTGGCAATTTACTATTATTATTTTACTATTTACTCGCGTTTTGAGTAAATAGTAAAAATTGGTCGATTGTCATTTATTTGGCAAAATTGTATTTTCATTAAATAATAATTATATAACATCTTAATTTAATTTCTGAAAATATCTAGGTGAAATTCACTAGTTTTATACAAAGTGTGATATGTTTTAAACCAAACCAAACGTGAATGTTACGTCCTCCGCTCTGACTTTGGGAGCAGCTGCGGCCGCTTTGTGACAGCTCAGTGAAAGCACGTTGTTCCGAGCTCGGACCATAGACACGCAAACAGGACCATAGACACGCAGACAGGACCATAGACACGCAGACAGGACCATAGACACGCAGACAGGACCATAGACACGCAAACAGGACCATAGACACACGCGGACAGAACCGTTAACACGCGTTCAGGACAATCCCCAGCTTATTAGTGCACGTCTCCCCTGTGTCTCCTATGCGCAACCAAAACTCACAAAATTAAAGCTCGGGTACCTAATTTTCCTCTTGCATTAAAAATGCATGTAGGTTGGATATTTATACTGTGTGATTTAATGATATACTGCATAATGATCGATGATGATGTCCACTACATACAGTATATAATGTACAGTACCTTATAAAGAGAAAGACACAAAAAAGACTCAACTTAGGTGCAAAGGAAGTAATAATTAATACTAGGGATGTACCAAATCCAGGATTCGGTTTCGGCCGAATATTGGCTTTTTTGACGGGGTTTGGTTTCCCCACCGAACCGAACCCTGCGCTTACACTATGCGTGTTGTGGCTGCTAATAAATCCATGTGTGGCTGCTGGATTCGTCCCGGAAACTGGATTTGTCCGGAAGTTCGGTTTGCGGATATCAAATAGTGTAAATAAACATTTAAACAGCTTGTGTTGTTACATACAGATAATATTATTGATTTGTGCTCATATGTATCAAGGTTTATTACGAGAAATGGCAGGAAAAAAGCTCAGAGAAAAAAATACATCTAGTAGCCGGCAGCTAGCACCCAGATGCGTTCAAAGGCACACGGAAATGTGGGAAACACATAGACAGTTTACCATTTTATTACGAATAATTATTTCAGAAATACAACACAGGGATACACATAACAGGTGTATGATTATTAAACAAGTAAAGGACAGTGAATCTAAACAAGAATTAAACTGTTTGTGTTAGCCTCATTTCCTTGTGCCTTTGAATGCATCTGGGCGCTAGCTGTGCGGCTACTTCTCGAATACAGTAGCTTAGACTGTGTGAGCATGAGTGAAAAAAGTGAAAATGGAACTCGTGAGCAGAAAAAAATTGTTGTTTGGCAGTGCTTTCAGTCCAAAGAAGGTGATTCTAGTCGAGCTCAAGTCCAATTTGCAATGCCGATTTGTCTCGTGGTAGTAAGGACCCTAAACAGTAGTTACACAACATCTCCGCTGTTAAAACATTTGCATATGAAACATTAATGGACTGAGGATGGAGTAGGATTCGGTATTCGGTTTTGGATTCGGCCGAATCTTAACCAGTGGATTCGGTATTTGGCCGAACCCCAAAAATCTGGATTCGGTACATCCCTAATTATAAGGGATAATATTATCCCTAATAAGATATTGAAATGATAAATAAGATTATAATTTATTTGGATGACAAAAGAGGTAAAAAGGGCAACACTATAGGATTAAATATTTGCAAAACACACAGAGTAAACATCTAACATATAACACTACAAGACACAAGACTCAAGAATGTGGTTTTACTGCCATTTGCAGTAAAACCACATTGGGGGCGCCCGTGGTACTGCAGAATAAATTCAAGCGTGCTACCCAGAAAAAAGTCCCATGGATCTCAATTTAAACTAAAACAACTCGACCTCAGCTGACGGAGAACCTACAGCTTTCATAAAGATCGGATTTTGTGGGGATTTTGGTGTCCCTTGTCATCCTGAACTTTTTTTCTTCTTAAATCCTTTGTTTTTCTTTAATCCCACACTTTACAACCACAAACTCTGCTTCTTTCCTTCCGTTCTGACTCCGCTCTACCAAGGCTCTGATCTGCAGCTCTGATTGGTCAGAGCGCCACCGAGCCCCTCTGTTCACGTGCATGAGAGCCACACACGCGTATTTGGTGCAACGCATCATGGGAGATCATCCACTGTGCAGAACCGGGAGGACCAGTCGATGCCCAAAAATAGCCGAGGTCCTCTGAGCACAAGCCATTCATTTGAATCTTGGATCACCAGGGCTTGGGACAGACCCAGGTGAACATGCAGGAATTTATGGACCGTGGGCTGTGACATGCCCACAACAATTGTAAAGCTCTTTGTGAAAGTTACTATTTGAATTAAGACTACTTGCGTATTTATCAACTGGTGGATGCAGGGTGTTTAGAAGATTGTGATAATCCATATCCATACCACAACATGTGTCTTCATGCCTTGCTCCTCTTCTTCATCCTTCCAGCTGTTCTGCCTGTGCCTAAGCATTTCACAATTGATTCATGTTTAGATTACAGCTTGCTAATTCCAAATGAATTATAGCACCGTGCCGTGTACAAAGCGAGTTTATCGGGCCTCAATGAGCTGTCTGACAGTGCAGCGTGGAATTCTGTGTGCGGACGAGAATACAAATGATTCAGCAGTGGTTAAAGTAACATGCAGAGGGAATATTTACCAGAAAACAACGTCATCTGTTAAACATATATTAGATATAAATTGATTTTTCACAACTTGTAACAATATTTCTTGCACCCACCGTGGCGTAGACTAAGGAAATCTAGCCAAGCACCAATCAATTTAGTTAGGCATAAGAAAAAAAAAACAATCTTGTATTTGTGATTTTTTTTTTTTACATCATTAGTCATCACCCCAAAAGTCTTGAGGATGTCTGGGTTAGAAATTAAAATGGGGGAATATGTGACTTCTGTGTCGTCCTCAGTCTCTGTATAGTTTATTTTTTATGATGCATTATCTAAAAAATATATATGTCAACACATGTGACAATGAAATGTTGTGTTTTTATTTTGATTGAATCGCATGTGGTTAAAATAAATTTTGGTGGTTTCATTTGAATTCAACTTTGGCGCCAGAATGTCTGGACGAAGGGGGTTGTACGTTAAACATTGTGCTAAGAGGAATCATGGGCATGGTTTTGAAGTTTAGGTTTTCAAACAATGCCTGGAGGGTTACTTTACATGTTAATAAGGAAGGTCTTTTCTCATTGTTCCTTTTGGTTCTTCCATTCATTTTTGCATTGGATGAAGTGTATCTTGTCTACCAAAAGCAAGTTACGGTCTGTTCCAGGCCAGACCTGCTCTCAAAGATGGCCGAGTTCTGTGCTCTGTCTCTGTGAGGACATTTCTCCTTGGACAGCAACCAAGTAAAAAGAGTGCCTGAACTATGTCTGTTTGTGTGTACAATTCTGTCCAGGTTCAACTGTAGAACAAAATCAGCATTAAAAATCAATCAATTCAATCAATTAAATTTCATTTATAAAGCTCTTTACAACAAGGCAACGAAAGTGCTTTACATTAAAATCACATCAAATCCATTAAAATACTACTGTTGAATTCAAATTTCAGCACGTATACTTTCCAACATCACAAAGGAAAGACAAGAGCTTGAAACACTCTCCGATACATTATTTTTCTCTTGTTCCGCTCCTCTCCTCTCGCCTCAGTTGTTGCAGAGATCAGTCTAACATGCCAACGCAGTGTTTTCTGCTACCTTTCCGCATCTCAAGGCTCATTCCCCACACGGCAGCTTACCGTGGTGGAGGAGCAGGGGACTGTCCCTGGCTCAGGCCGTTAATCACAACAAAACACCCAGCACTTGTGTACATCTGCAGATACTCACACCCGACAAGACGTATCCCTGCGTAAGTACGCCAAATGAGCCGAAGGAGAATATGACTTGAAATGTTGTTGGCGCCTATGCATATAACTGAGAGGATAGATGAGAGCAGACTAAGGCTATATCCACACGAAGACAAAACGCTTATAATTTCAGAAACTTTTTCTGTAAACACGGAGTTAGCTCAGTAAATGTGTGCGTCCACATGAATGTAGTCAATACGCCTGAAAACGCTGTGAAACTTTGCCAGACCTGTTGGTGGCGCTGTGACGCAATGACGGGATCAAGCCCAAACTTCCGTGACGGGAACTGGGCATGCGCAGAATTTTGTAAACAGACAACATGGCGAGTGGGCGAGCTGGTACTACATTAGTATGGACGGACGATGAGGTTGAACTGTTGCTTCGGGTCGCACTGGATTACAAAACCAACAAGCTACATTGTTGTTGTCATTATTTTCTGAGTGCGGCGCATGCGTGCTTTAACAAGAGGCGGGGCAATGACGCAAGCGTCTCAGATACATTGCGGAGAGGCAGTAACCACGGAGCGGCATATACGGAGTTTTGAAATCTTTCCACTCTGGGACCTACTTTCAAAAATGTTCGTTTACACCCCCCCAAAACGCCGGCCTCGTATGGACGATACACTGGATTGATAAAGTATTTTTGCGTTTAGGCCTGAGCTTGACTTCGTGTGGACAGGGCCTAAAGCTACACTGCAGAGGTGAAAAGAATGACTAACATGCCAAACGGTGAATAGATAATCTTGCAGTCATTGGTTTTGCCTCAAATGTAATTGAAACCAATGTGTAATCTATACTCATTACATATATGACTTTACAGTTCATTTACAAAATGTTTTTATAAGCTGTGAGCTAAGAATCAATATTAGAGAAAATGAAAACTTGATATATCTTGTTTTTCATGTAAAAAAAGTGATATATTGGTCTCAAATTGTGAGTTGAATTACAGAAGAAAATTGACTTTTGAACAATATTTACAATTTTAGAGTATATGTGATTCACATGTCTAATCATCAATGGGCTTTTCTATTCAATTCTACACAGCTTCCGTTGAAACTAAAATTAGGGTACCTAAGTTTTTTGGTTTGAACAAAAAGAGTCTTGTGAAAGAAAAAACGGTGTGAACAATACAGACCATGACATGATTATTGAAAAAATGTGATCCGGCTTAAAAAAGATCCCTTTAAGTCCCTCGTTGATGCTTCGGGCTTTGGGTTGATGCTTCGGACTGAAAGCTGATTGGGTGAGAGAGGGTGGTCTTCTCTTATTCACTGTTCTGTCTGAAAAACTTGGAATGATGGAACCAAAAACCACATGTAAACACCAATGATATAACCAAACCATTATGACAGAACTGATTTTCATTACTGGCCAGAACCTACAGACTTTTGTGTATACAGTGTAGAAATAATGTTTTTAGATTATTGTTATTTGAAATTAATTTGATGTGTGACTAATAAACTATTAATTTATGCGTTTATTTTTGTTTTTTTCAATATGTAGTTAAAGTGCTCACCAGCGTTTTGTCTGTTTGGCTGTGACATGACAAACAGTCAAGGGAGGATTTGAATGAACAAATCATGCACAATGGCTCAGTAAACCACGGCACGGTGGCTGAGTGGATAGCACTCTCACCTCTCAGCAAGAAGGTCCTGGGTTCGAATCCCGGTTGGACCAGGGCCTGTCTGAGTGGAGTTTGCATGTTCTCCACGTGTCTGCGTAGCTTTCCTCCGGGTACTCCGGTTTCCCCTACCACTAAAAATATGTCCAATAGTTCTAGCATGCGCCTCCTGTACTGGCCCCGCTCCCATCTCTGTGTGGAGTGAGAGACAAATGCCCAAAAATTAACAATTGTAAACCGCTTTGAGACTCAGATCTGCAGTGAAAAGGCGGTATATAAATAAAGATTATTTATTACTTACTAAACAACTGATTGATATTAGCAGGTGACTTGACTCATAGTGTGGATTCAGGATTTTTTAAAGTAATGAAACTGTGCCACAAGGCAGAGGTCTGATCATTCCACAATCATTTGGATGACCTTGGTCTGTAAAATGCGCTATATAAATAAACATTACTTACATACTTACTTACTCAACTTCTTTAAGTAGCTTTACTAATAATTTGGTAATTCCTTGCCAAATGTCCATTCAAAATTATTTATCTGCTTGCTAAATTCAGGTTTATTTTTATTGTAGCCACAAATAATAGTAGTAAGTAATTAAATAATCACATTTCTCTGTCAATTTTGGTGTTTTTGCAATTCGGTAATTTCCATTCACTCCACACACAGTGCAGTCAGAGGTGACAGAAGCGAGACACTGAAAAGCCCCTGACCTTCATCATCCGTTCCCTCACTCTTTTAATTTATTCAACACTTGCATGCAAAAGTCAGATCCTGTCAGACCTCTGAAGCCGTGCAGGGCAGGAACTGGTTAGCACTGTGATGGGAGACCACTGGGAACACCAGGTGTCACAGTTGGCGGCTGCGGCTGTAAAGCACCAAACTGTTGCGTGTCCTTAGGCAAAACAATACATACCTACATTGCCTAGAATGAGTCTGATGTGTAATGAAGGGCTGGTGATGGTTGGAGGGTCTGGTGGCACAGACTGGTTGCCTCGTTTCAGTCAGTGTGCCCCAGGGCAGATGTGGCCACAGTAGTAGTTTATAACCACCATGCATAGAGTGAAAGAATAATAACATGTGAAGCGTCTGCATTGTCATTATTTTTATTAACACATTTTTGGAAGTAGCTCTGGAGGATGCAGACACAAGGCAAACATGCAAATTCCACTTAGAAAGGCTCAGTCTGGAGGTGGAATTAAAGCCAGGACCTTCTTGCAGAGAAGCACAAAGCCTAACTGCTGTGCCACCGTGCCGTCCAGTAAAAATGTCTTCTCCTTCCAAATAAATGATTGACTTGCCCCTACAACTTCTGCACTGGCAATTGACTGACTTTTGGCTAATGACATCCCCTGCGATAACCACTTGCTCAGCCAAATCTCACTGCCAAACAGAGCCGGACTTTGAGAGGGCCTGGAGAAACCGGTCACACAGACTCAGTGGAGCTTCAAAGCAGCCAAGTCAAGAGCTGCAGTGCACGCCGAGTTGATACTGACAAGTTTCAATTCACTGTGGCGTGTAGAACGGCTCCAACCATCACAGAGGAGCCAGTGCAGCCACAATGGGGTGACAGTTCCTTTAGGGCATCAATCCAAGGAACCTGCAGTCGTGTCGCTGGCTGACAGGCTGACAATCCACGGAGCGTTGTGAACTACAAGAGAAATGTTAAGCATGGCTCGAACAGCATGGTGCATGTCCCAGAATGTCTACTGGCCAAATCAGCGGGGGTAACTGCCAAAAGTGGGTTATGAAGGCAACAGTTTCTAACATGGAGGTTGGGGGGATTGTTAATTGCTTTGTCTCAAATTGTAATTATAGTAGAAATTGTTTTGTCCAGAATTATGACCAGCTGTAGGGTATTTGAAGGTATTGCCTCTCTAATTTCAAAAACAGAATACATTTAAGATCCAAAGTGGAATTTTTGTGCTTTTTCCCTTTGAGAAATAATAGCACATCCTACAATTACATATTATAATGAGACTATTTATGTGAATTTGAATCTTAACTAGAAATATAGTGAAATAAATATGGAGGGTAAAACCATAGACTGTAAATATTAACGAACGTAGTCACACTATATCTCTGCCGTTGAAACTAATGTGCCACCACTTTTGGATGCCAATGGGGCTTTTTCAAAATGGCAGCGGGCAGCCCCTCCCGCAGAAAATTGTGAAAAAATGCATTAGCCCATATGTTAGCCGGTACCAGCCCCATTCATTTAACGAGTACCTTCTGAAGTCCACAGAGGCTAAACTAGACTGGTCCAAAAAAAATACTCAGCTCAGCATTGACCCACACCTGGAACGCAGCTTTGGGCCAAGAACTGACTTTTGCAGAGGTTTTGGAGAGGAAAGAAGACGCTGTACAAAAGCATTGGATAATTCTCTTTCTGGGTCCACTCCCACTGGTCCGGTCTGGTATTGCAAGTATGTCGGCACACATGTTCATGGATGTTTTTTGAGCCCCCACTGAGAAAAACATGCATTCCTCCTGTAACTCCTAATGCTACCACCAGAGGGAGTTGAATTTGTTGTGTGTTTTTTTTCAACGTTAAATATTACCAGTTGCAATCACAGCCATGTGATTGTAAAGTGCATGATTCTGTTTGATGAATTGTCAAAGCTAATTCATGGGCAATACTAATGTTTTTGAGTATAATGATATCATACTATTAAGGACCAAGGCAGGAGTAGACGGAAAGGGCAAAGTGATGATTGGCGTGGATGGATCTAAAAACAACTCCAGGTCTGTTTTGGAGGGAACATTGTGGAAATAAATATGGTGAAAAGGTCAAACCAGCCAGTATTGCCTGGATATTTATACAGTTTATCAATATACTTTCCTTTTTCATTGGAAACAGGTAATTGACCTCCCTAATTGGAAACAGGTAATTGAGTCAAGTTATGTGGTGAGATTTTTTCTTCAACATTCTGATGTGAGACAGAAAATGGTGGAGATCTGCAATGTTATAAGGGATAGAGGACTACTAAAATCGATAAAAGAAAACAAAGTTTAGCATAATGTAGGAAAATGTTTGTGTGAAGCCAAGTTGCTGTAGACAACTCAGGAGCTCAGCAATTCTACCTATACTTAAATCAATCAATTAATCTATAATGAAAACAATTAAAAAATCATATAATAAATGCAACACAAAGGGCTTTACAGTTTGGTTAAAGACAACATGCCCATGACCCCTCCACTTGACAACGCAAAACCCCATAACAACATATATGTATCGGTACACACACGTCAATTTCCACTGGCTGCATAGTTATTCTAGACTAGTCTTCAAACCAAATCCAAGGTACGGTAAGATAAACCTTTATTCGTTCCTCAATGTGGAAATTTCAATGTCATAGTTAACAGGGTGACAGTGGCTCAGTTGGTAGAGCATTGGCATATGAGCCAGAAGGTCTTGGGTTCTGGCCCACCATCAACTCCCTTTGTCTGCTGTCGTTGTGTCCTTGGCAAGACACTTAACCTCTGGGAACAGCAGGTGCCACAGTGGAGCGGTTGCAGCTGTAAAGTGTCAAACTGCTGTTGTGTCCTTAGGCAAGACACTTCACCGCCATTGCCTAGAATGAGTCTGGTGTGTGTGAATGGTTGGTGGTGGTCGAAGGGGCCGATGGCACATACTGGTTGCCTCTCTTCTGTCAGTGTGCCCCAGTGCAAAAAGCGCTATATAAAAAATCAATGCATAAAGACTAGGACCGCCGTGCTCTAAACACACCTTGCACCGCCCCCTGCGGTCAGTTGACCGCTATGTATTTTGCGCTGATACAGCCTTTTGCCAAATTGATTGTTCACTAAACCAGAACTTGATGTTGCAAGGAAATCGTGATCATAATGAAAATGTGTAAATTGTTTGTCTAAATATGCTAAGTAATTGAAATTCTAGCCAAAATAAAAGACTAAGACGACACATTGTGCGTGTACTGATCCATCAAAATTACGGTGACTTTTCAGGCTAGATTTATTTTGTTACTATGGAAACACCTAAAAGGTTGGTCACTCAGTCGGTTAAATTGACTCAGTAACAATATGTAAATTCAAACAATTTAAATAATAGTTTAGAAAAGCACGGGACCATAAAGTCTTCGCGCTGCTATATACGTCTACTTCTTACGTCATCTCCAGACTGTTTTCTCTTTCCAGCCGAAATCACCGTGGGAAATATTATCTAGATAATAATAATAGTATTCGTATTGACACAAGATCATCAGCTGGGCTACCATCGTCAATGTAAAATCTTCAATTTTACACGGGACACGTTAGAAAGACAAATATATATATATATATATATATATATATATATATATATATATATATATATATTTGTATTTATTTGAGACAAGCAGTGCTCTTTATGATCAGAACAAAATTATAATAATTGCCTTGCAGTGCGTGCTGTGCAGAATAACACACTGTGTTATCTGGATGAAATAAGAATGAGATCCTTATTGATATGATATGAGGGCCGCTTCTGCCCCACAGTCGCTCTCCTCCTGCAGTGTCCGCGGCTGACGAGAGGCCTCACAGCGCTCTATCTGCACTCTGCCTTGATAGTTCATCTAATTGTTCTATTTTATTGCGATATTGTATTCTGCTTTATTGCCTTCTTCTATGTATAAATATAATAATGTAATTGATGATGAATAAAAAGGCAGAATGGAGCGACAGGCGCACACAGACACCTGCGTATGGCATTACGCACGCTCATGTGCGTTATTGCTTCTGGACTTGTTACAACACTGCTGTCCGTGCCGTGAATGCACTATGGGTTTACGTTCAGATTTAGAATATTATAGGTGTTCTCCCCGCTGTCACTTTCCACCTCAAAATGTGACATCTCACCTCCGTCAGACTGTTCTCATTCAATGTCTTGAAGCACTGTCAGGGCTTCATACCGTGTACTTGCAGCTCTATTCATTTTGTGTGCCATGTATCCCTATGGGGCAGCAGAAAGGGCTGTGGCTTAGAAAAGTTAAAATGCGTGTAAATCTTGTTTTCTTTACTTTTTCCAAAACCAAAACACACCAAAATATAAACAACAAGTACCCAGTAAAAGTCATAAAATTTCAACTTCTGGCGTTTTGTTTTGAATACACTAAATAGCATATTAAAGTGAGTGACGGTCAGTTGACCGCTAGGGGCGCTCCTAGTGTTAATAAAGTTATGCACTGAACAGCAGAATCGAAGGAGAAATATAATCACTCAGCAAATGCACATCTCAAACGGGATCTATTATTTAAGATATTAGATAGATGATAAAATAATACATTCTGGAGATAATTGCACTTGGATCAGGGATAAGTAAACCGTGGAGTACACACTGTAGTTAGCAGCAATCATGAGGGCTTGCATTTACAGATGATTGATACTGTTCTTTAGCAGCAGAGATAAACTATAGTAATAATAGCATTAGGTAAAGTGGAGAGGGAACTATCAGAACAGATGAATGACACATGTCCACATTTAGCAGTTCTCATTGTTCAGTCTGACATCAGCAAGGAGGGGCCCTTCAACACAGCGAGGGTGATCTGTCACTGGAACTGAGCGTCATGGTCCAGTATGGATGTTAGTTTGACGCTCTTATCAAGACTTCCTGTTCAGCTTATTTTCTCAAGTCTGCTATTTTGGTTTTTTCTTCCTCTGTTTTGTAAATTGTTGTTTCATAATTCATCCATCTATCCATCCATTTTTATCCCCCTAATCCATTTCTAGGTTGGGAGGGGTGACAATCAGAGCTGCCACCCAATTCACACAGCGCCAGCCCTGACTGATCCTGCAGCAGGTTTTGGGTGCACCACAGGAGGTTCAGCGAAGTTTTCAGGCAAAGCGGGGTTAAGTGTCTTGCCAGGGACGCAACGACAGCAGAAGTTGGGGGATCGAACCTACGGCCACCAGGCCTGAAGACCAATGCTCTACCAGCTGAACCACTGTCACCCCTCGTTATTGGATAGTTCTTCTTTAAAATCAAAGCCAGCAATAGTTCATATATTAGAAAGTCATTCAGAATATGCATGTCGCTATTTTTCTATCAAATGGTCTGTAACTTTTTGAATGGGTGACACAATTCTCCATTTCAGCAGAGGCCTGAGGCTTGAGTTGCCACAGTACTAATATTGCCCCTTTAACCTTTTTTGGCGAAATTAAATGTTCAAGGTTGTAAAGCTGCCTGCTGATATAATTCAGTCATTTTACTTCCAGCCGTTAAAACCAGCTCATGATCTTTATCTCTCATCTGGTTTTAACAGTTTTATCAAATGACCACATGAGGCATTTGATAGTTTCAACACTGAAATCCAGTTCCTTGGGCCCTCACTTAATACCAGCGCCTGCAGACAGTGATTACCGTTTATTCGTGAATGAGAAACTTTCCTTTCATTTTCAATCTTTGACATGATTTGGCATTGGTGGTAAATTCTATTTGGTCAAGGTAGTTACACTTGAGGTTGTATAGCACTGAAATACATTTGGCTTTTCAATAAACTACTTGGTTAAGATAAAATTTTCCAAAACGCTGCATACCTGACTCAAAACGAAACTTTTAATTGCATGATTGACAAATTAACAAATATTTGGAACTCAACACATATTGAATTAAGGCTGGAGTAACTGTGGTTATGTTCAAATTAATTGCAGTGTGCATTAAAACATAGATAAATCACAGCATCATTGTAATTGTTTTAATGTAAACGTACTGAGAACATTAGACATGAAAGAAATGAAGAAAAATGCACATATTGTTTACTACTTTGCAGGGAATAAAATAATAATAATCAGCTGATTAATAAACTAGGGCTTTGGAAAGTTAAATATGTATATGAATGAGAAAAAAATCTACTTTATTGATCTCACTATAGAAACATTTACAATCCATTATTCATCCATTAACTAATATTTTTCTTGTATAACCTGTTTCTCAGAAGTGCTTCACTTCTGAGTCCCACAACTTATTGCACCTTCCAGCCAAAGATGATTCGACCACACTTCACAATGCCTCTGCTTTTCTTGATTTTGCATAAGAAACAGCTTTTTGAGGATGAAGTTAGAGAGTAACACAGATTTCAACAGATTTCAATCCACAGTGAAGCATCATTATCAAGTTTCTTATCAAGTATCCTAATATGGGCATGTCTCTCTTACTATGGTGTCAGTCTTGTGCAGAACTCAGTTATGCAGAAAACAGTTATGCATGAGTAATACATTTTACATAAATGCACTTTGGATAGTGATATTTAATACTTAGTAGCAGAGTAATCCAGGCTAAGCAAAAACATATGCACAAGTGGTAGACATCCCACCACAACAACACATGGTGGATCCTTATATAACATCACAAACATCACTTTATCACATCCCCTCCTTCTCCTGTGTATGTGTGTGTCTGTCTTGTTCCCGCCTGAATTTCAGTCCGCCTCCCGGACACTGCCATTCGTTCGAAGCTCTCCTGTATGGCCAATGGGATCTCTGCTCCGAACCAATCTACGCCACCAACTGACCAGCCCGCGGCCAATACAGCAGCGGTGCAATGTCCGGACAGGCGTGGCTTGTTTTACAAGTGCTCCACTCGTTGGAGACAGACATGTTTTAAGAGCTGACCTTAAAGCTTTATAGCTATTTAGAGGCCTAGATGTAAAAGCCAGATCCCGTCAGACCTCTACCGCAAACTAGGGCAGTGCCTGGTTAGTACCATGGTGGGAAAAATCTCGGAACACCAGGTGTAGCTGTGACTGTATAGTGCCAAAGTGTTGTTGTGTCCTTAGGCAAGACGCTTCACCCACATTGCCTGGAATAAGTCTTGCGTGTGTGTGAATGGGTGGTGGTCGGAGGGGCCAATGGCATATACTGGTTGCCTCACTTCTGTCAGTGTGCCCCAGGGCAGCTGTGGCTACTATAGCAGTTTATCACCACTGTGTATGGAGTGAATGAATAATGACATGTGAAGTGTCTTTGAGTCTCCAAAAAAGCATTATATAAAACCGCAATATTATTATTATAGATCTTTAGTTCCTTAATTTTTGACTCAAAGTTTTGTAAAATACATTCTGCTTTAAAATATTCTGCCCTAAGATAAAAAGGTCACTTCATTTACCATTTACACACCTTTCCCCTTATCCAGCCACGGTTAAGGGTTGTAACAACTCGAGCACTTGAAATGGCAAACGTCTTCACATAGCATACCCATTGGCACATTTTTCCACTGCCACACCTTCTGCAAACTTTTATTTATCATGGTAAACTTATGCATATTCAAACATTTGACTAATGAAACAGCCTAATTGCCCTGGCAGGGTATTTCTCCAGAGAGCAGGTTGAGTACTTAGTTGGATCAAACGGCAGCGCGCTAAAATGGAGATGAGATTGGGGGTAACAGATGAGACATGAAAGGAACTCCTGATGCAGCAGTGAGAGATAGAAGCATTTGGACCCAATATGCACCTGTATCCTGGTTTGGACTGTTGGACGCACTTCAGAGCACAGACACAAAAGACAAACAAACTGCTGTGTCCCACAGCAGCTGAAAAAAAAAGTCAAACCTGCATCAATGGCGAAGGTATATTTGTTTGAGCTATGACAGATGTGCATGTGTGGATGGCAATGCTGCAGGGCCGTGTTTTTTAAAGTTCTAATATCCCGGAAATGTTTGTTGACTGAAAAAATATTGGACAAAAACAAGATTACAAAGGCAACAGCTCTCTCATGCCACCTGTGATCATGAGCATTCTTCCTGTGATCCCACATTAAGAAAACATCCAAAAGCCATAATCCAATCAGTCCAATTAGTTCCTTTGTCTGGGCTGCCATCAAGGCTGTGTTCTTTTCTGCTACTTAGGATTGTCCATAAAGTTGAGATCACACTAACACGCTTTTCATAATATCAAAAGAGCTTAAGTCTCCAGATTTGGTTGAGCACAAAACAGCCATAATCGTGTTTCATGTTCTGTTACCAGAAAGTATTCAGAATCTTTTCTGTGACTTGCTCTGGAGCTATAATCTGTGTATGTGTATTTTAATTCATTAGGTGGATTTTTTGAAACAAATGAGGTGAGGATCTAAAAAGGAGTAAAACCAGTTTAAACCATAAGTTTAAACATTGTGTTTTCTGCAGGAAATGAAGTAGGCTTGGCAAGTTTTATTTATTTCAGTCTCTTCATTCGGACTACTTTAGTCAACAAAGCACAAACAAAGCATAAACAAATGACTGAAAGGGTTTTGGCTGAAGTGAAACGCTTATTGAACCTAAGCCCCATACAAATTAATTACAATTTGAAGAACCAAGCATACGGCCGTTTCAACAACCAGCAAAATGAAACTATATTTTTTAGACAAAGTACATTCACAACAACTGACACATACACATTTCCTCAGTAGTTTTCTCTCAAAAATACATATTCCAAACCAAACGACTTTAATGTGTTTATTACTTTAAACTTGACTTTTCTTTGAAATGCTTTCACTGATGTAGATTTATTTAAAGTGTCATTAAGACTGTTCCAAACATCTCCTCCTCTAAAGGAGACACATCGACCTTTGCTGTTTGTTTTTACATTTCTTTTTTGATAAAAAAAAATAGATTGTAGTGAGTGTAGTGAGTCTTTCTGAAATTCAATTTGGAAGCTTGTGTTTATGAACATTGTACATCACTGTGTTGAAAACCACAATATAATTTAATTTTAATATATTCAATATAATAAACAATAAGTTTGATGCAGTATGATAGTCCGCATAAGTAAGAATATAGAAATGGGCTGGAGAGTAGCCTGGCCTTAGCCATACATACACTCCACTCAACCATCATTTCACTTTAAGACATGTGAACAAGCATGTAGTGAGTTAACAATGACCTTACAAAATCTTATACTTAAATATACAAAAAGGAAACCGACGCAGAAGCAGAGTCTGCCTTGGTTTAACGCTGAACTCTGGAAATTAATGAAGAAAAGAGATGCTGCTTTGAAAATGTTTATAAAAAGCAAATTATCAACTAACCACCTGGTCTACAAAAGCCTTCGAAATAAAGTAATGGCACTAATTAGAAAAGCTAAGGCCACATTCTTTCTTAATTTAATTAAGGAAGCAAAAGGAAATAGTAAAGTTTTATGGAGAAATATTGATAAGCTTCTGGGCAAACGCCGGACTTATTGTGATATGCAACTAAAAGTAAATGGTGAGATTCAAAATGATAGTGCTTTTTTGGCAATGCATTTTAATGACTATTTTATTAATTCAGTTCAAAAACTGGTGCAATCATTTGTAGCACCATGTTTTTATAATCAACCCCAAGTCGATGAGGAAGCCCTTTTTAAATTAAAACTCGTAAATGAAGAAAAAGTTATCAAAAGTATCAATAAATTAAATAATAGTAAAGCAAAATATATCTATGGGATGGACAGTTTGTTTTTAAAAAGACATAAGGACACTCTGTGCCTACCTCTGGCAAAAACTGTAATCAGTCAATAAGTAACAGTACATTTCCGGCTGCGTTGAAACCTGGCATTGTCACGCCTGTGTACAAGTCTGGGGACAAACAGGAGGTCAGCAACTACCGCCCCATTAGCATCCTACCCACTATCTCCAAAGTCTTTGAAAAGGTTGTAGCAGAGCAGCTTATTGAACACTTTGACAGCCATTGCTTCTTAAACCCTCTACAATTTGGTTTTAGAAGCAAATACTCCACAGAAGCCGCCTGCTGTTACTTCACTGAAGAGATTAAGCCTAGCGTACATCGGACTGGCAACTGATTATATCCGTCGCATATGAGTTGCTGCCCCGCACACATCGACAATCTGACGAAAACGGGCAACTCCCAGTAGCAGGCCAGTCTCGGGAATAACAGCGCGTACATCGACAGCAACTGGCCTCAACTACAGTGTGTTTTCTGACATAAACTGTTGCGGGCTCGCAATACACGCAATACACACACGTTGTCGGAGCGGCGCGTGGAGCGCGCACATCGGGTCATATCTCCGAAACTGAGGACAACTAGTTGCTGAAAAGTAGAACACGGGCAACTGACTAAAACTGGAGACCGACTGTTTATCTCCAGTTGTAAGAGCGCGCACATTGACCGATTTCGGCAACTGATCATCTCCCACCATCTCCTCTCAGTTGCCAAAAGCCACCTTGCAACTAGTTGTCTCTAGTTTCTCTGTCGATGTACGCTAGGCTTAAGATCTAGCCTTGATCAAGGAGGAGTGGTGGGGGCGGTGTTCCTCGACCTCCGAAAAGCTTTTGACACAGTCAGTCATGACATCCTCCTGAACAAACTCACTGATTTCCACCTCTCTAACCAGACAGTAAACTGGCTGAAGTCATACCTCAGTGGCAGACAGCAGAGTGTGAGAGTGAACAACACCCTCTCTCCACTCAAAAACTACACCATGGGAGTAGTTTTTGGGGCCTCTGCTTTTTAGCATTTATATAAATGACCTCCCCTCTGTCTGCACTGCAAATGTCATCATGTATGCTGACGACACAGTGTTGTTTGTTCACGGCAAAAACGAAAGTGATGTGGCCACAAAATTAACAAATGAAATGAAAAATGTTGCTGACTGGCTGTGTCAAAACTGTCTGACATTAAACACAGACAAAACCATTTCAATGTATTTCACAAACCGAGGTAAGCATATCAGTTGTCCAGATATTTTTATTAATGCCAGTAAAATTAAAAATGTTGATGTATTCTCATATTTAGGAGTGACCCTGGATCGAAACCTTCAAACATCATGTAAAGAAACTCCGTAACACTCTTAAGTTTAATTTGGCCAACTTCATGATCCTATCACATTTTGTATACTGTGTCTCGAGCTGGTCTCAGGGCTGTAAAACCACTCTGGGACCTCTCGAGTCACTGTACAAGTGTGCCCTTAAGATCCATGATAAGAAGTCCAGGCGGTACCACCACTGTCCCATCCTCTCTAAATATGACTTTCTCAACTTTGAAAACCTAACATTTTACTCCAATGTTTGTTTGCTGTTTAAAATTATCCATGGTGTTAGTGCACCTCCTCTAAGAACATTTGTTTCATTGAGTGCAGACAAAAGGACCAGAACCACTCGATCCATGTTCTGCCCTCACTGTTGTATGGGATACAGCTATGCAGATAGATAAACTCCACGACAATTGACAGGTGAAATGTCTTCTTTAATGACGTAGCCTTCAATTACCGACAGAGTGAAACTACAAACAAAAAGAAATAAACAAATTTAGACTCTTAACAGATGTAATACTACACATGGGATGGCCTAAACTAGCTTACACAGGCAAATACTTTATCTGACAAAGTATCCCTTTATACTGTAAATATGATCAAATAACAACACATATAGCCAAAAAGACTCTTCATAAACTTATATACTCACAAGCAATGCTTTCTGTAAAAGAACAACGAAGGATGGAAGAAGATTATATTGAACAACTTTCTCACAGTGTCGTTTCTCAAATGTACTGATATCTAACTCTTAACCAATTAAAGGTAAACAAAGGCACAGAATGGAGCGTAGCGCTCCTGCAGGTGGAGGGTGAAACTACACCACCAGCACACTCCCCGTCTGACGTCCATAGGATGTCATCTCTATTTTGTATGAATAATGTCTTTCTTAGTGTCTCGCAGGAGGAGTACAGTCTCTGTAACTGGTCTCAAGAAGGTTCGGCAGGTTCCACCCGAAGCAATCTTCACTTCGATCTTCCTGACTCTTCCATCTTTGCTCGGAAAGGTGTCAACCACAACCCCCATGGGCCAGTGGTTTCTTTTGGCTTGATTGTCTTTCAGAAGGACAAGATCTCCAATTTCTAAGTTTGGCCTTTCAGATTGCCATTTTCTGCGTTCTTGAAGTGTTGGCAAGTATTGGGTTCTCCAACGATGCCAGAAGACGTTGGCGAGATGTTGGACTTGTCTCCATTGGCGTCCGAACAAGTCGTTCCTGTCAAAATTTCCCGGCGGAACAGATGAAGGTCCAGTTTTCTGGGTGAGGAGGGTGGCTGGTGTAAGAATGAACGGACAGTCCGGATCAGTCGAAACCGGAACGAGGGGTCGAGAGTTCACAATGGCAGTTACCTCAGCTAGAAGGGTAACGAGAACTTCATGGGTCAAGATGTGACCTGAGCTGGTAGATAGCATAGAGTCAAGTATGCGCTTCACGGTCCCGATCATGCGCTCCCAGCTACCTCCCATGTGAGAGCTATGAGGAGGGTTAAAAATCCACATGCATCCATTCTCGGACAAGAAATCCAGAATTTCGTGGTTGTTGCAATGTTTGGAGGTTATTCCAAGTTCCTTGCATGCTCCAAGGAAGTTGGTTCCACAATCGGATCTCAACTGCTTTACAGGTCCCCGAAGTGAGATGAATCGGCGCAAAGCGTTGATGAAACTGGATGACTCCATTGACTCGATAACCTCGACATGAATGGCTCTGGTACTCAAGCAGGTAAAGATGACGGCCCAGCGTTTAGTGTGAGCTAAACCTCCTCGGGTTCTGCGAGAGCTAACTGTCCAGGGTCCAAAGACATCAACTCCGACATAGGTAAATGGAGGGGAGACAGTTACACGGTCGATGGGTAAGTCTGACAGTTTTTGTGTTTCAGTGTTCCACCTAAGTTTGCGACAAGTAATGCAGTGATGAATAACTGCGCTGATACTTCGCTTTCCACCAACAATCCAGAACCCTGCTGACCTCACTGCGCCCTCGGTAAAATGACGCCCCTGGTGCTGTACATGTTGGTGGTAGTGTCGTACAAGTAACGTAGTGACATGGTGGTTTCCCGGGATAATGATTGGGTGTGCTTCATCAGTTTGCATATCGGCATTTGATAGACGACCTCCGACTCTGAGGAAGTTTGCATCGTCTATGAAAGGAGACAGCTTCTTGAGGGGACATGGCTTAGGAATCTCCATTTGAGTTTCAATGCATGTGAAAACGTCAGCGTAAGTCTTGTGTTGAACGCTGCTTAGAATGTGGTTTTTTGCTTTGTCGTAGTCCTCTGGGCTGAGACTTTTGCAAACGTGCCAGCCTTTACACTTGGGTCCATAAGTGATGTCCTTGAAACATCTGACTATATGAACAAGTCTTGCCATGGTCCTCACCAGTGATCTCCATGAAGAGAATGACTCGAAGCGTTGTGGATGGAGGAACAAGTCAGAGACATGGGTTGCAAGGGAAGTAACGGGTGCACGGATCTCAGGATCACATTCAGGATCAACAAGCTTGAAAGTATTTTGAGACTCGTCTGTGGTCTCTCTCAGTAGGAAATCTGGTCCGTTAAGCCATGTGCTTGATGCAAGTGCATTCGCTGGGATAGATCTTGACGCAATGTCAGCAGGATTAAGATCTGTAGGAACATAGTTCCACTGGTCTGGGCTGGATGATTTTCGAATCCTCTGCACCCGGTTACATACGTAGACATAGAATCTTCTGGATTCGTTCTGTATGTACCCAAGAACCACTTTACTGTCGGTAAAGAATCTTATTGAATGAAAAGGAAGGTCGATTTCTTCTAGAATGATGTCGACAATCTCAACGGCAAGAACCGCTGCACACAGTTCTAGTCTGGGAATTGTTATTTCTTGTTGAGGGGCGAGTTTTGCCTTGCCAAACATGAATCCCAGTTCCTTCTTGCCTTCTGAATCAGTGAGTTTGACATAAGCGACTGCGCCGATTGCTTTGGTAGAGGCGTCGCAAAAAATACAAAGCTCCCTTTTTATTGCACCACAAAAGGATATGGAGGTGTACATCCTCGGTACTCTGACCTCTTCAAGAAGTTTGAGGGATTCTTTCCATGTGCTCCATTCTTCAAGAAGCCTTTCTGGAAGTGGATCATCCCATTCACATGTATCTGTTGAGAGTTCCCTTAGAAGAGCCCTACCTTTGATGCTGATCGGCGCGGCGAAGCCAAGAGGATCGTACAGACTGTTGACGACTGAAAGCACCCCTCTGCGGGTATATGGTTTCTCAACTGGCGATACCTGATAGGTGAACTCATCTGTAGCAATGTCCCAGCTTATTCCGAGACTCCTTTGCATAGGTGGAAAGTCTTTTCCAAGGTCGAGATCCTTTAGACCTTTCGCTAGATCGTCTTTGGGAAAAGCCTTCATTACTGTGATATCATTGGAGGCAATCTTGTGCAACCTCAGGTTGGATGAGGCCAAAGTTTCTTGTGCCCTTTGCATGAGAGAGATTGCTTCAGTGCATGATGAGAAGGACACAAGTCCGTCGTCCACATAGAAATGTCGTCCCACCAAATGTTGTGTTGTACTGTCCTCCTTGTCTTGGTCTTCTGATGCCCTCCTGAGTCCATAGGTTGCGACTGCGGGCGATGGGCTGTTGCCGAAGACGTGAACTGTCATTCGGTACTCCATAATCAGTTGGTCCATGTCATTATTCTGATGCCAGAGAAATCTCAAGTAGTTCCGGTGGTCTTCCCTGACTGAGAAGCAATGGAACATTTGCTTAATGTCTGCCGTGACGGCTACCTTTTCTTCACGGAGTCTCATGAGCACACCAAGCAGGCTGTTATTGAGATTTGGCCCAGTGAGAAGAACGTCGTTGAGAGATACGCCGTTATGTTGTGCGCTGGAATCAAAGACAATGCGTATTTGGTCCAGTTTGCGAGGGTGGTACACTCCAAAGAAGGGAAGGTACCAGCACTCTTCGTCTTCACTGAGAGGTGGCGCTATTTCTGCATGACCATTGTCAAACAAGTTTTGCATGAATTCCTGAAATTGGACTTTTGTTTCAGGACGTTTGTTTAGCATGTGCCGGACTGAGGCAAGCCGTTGGATAGCTTGTTGCCTATTGTTCGGAAGTCGTGGTCTGGGTGAGCGGAAAGGTAACGGAGCGACCCAACTGTTTGCACTGTTTTGGTAGACTTCCTTGTCCATGATCTGAAGGAAAGCTCTTTCTTCCTGAGAATAGCTTAGTCTCTCATCCAATTTTGTATGTTGAAAGACAGTTTCTCCGATGGTTCTGTTCCTCGTTCTGTCTGGGGAACTGATCTTGTTGTAGCCGTGAGTTTGAAAGCATTCTGTAACTTGAATTGCGTTTTCACATGGAAGAAAGTGGCTGCTTCGACCGTTGTCTAGAATGCTTGTTTTGAAAACGTTAGCGCAAGCGGATTTGTGAGCTCCTCCTAAGCACACGTTACCAATAATCACCCATCCTAGAGCTAACTTCTGTGCGAATGGTGCATTACGTGGTCCGTTGCGTTGATCGAGGACCTTGTGTGCTTGGATAACATCCCTTCCGATAAGCACCAAGATTTTAGCTGAAGGATCGAGTTTTGGGATTTCATTTGCGATTTCCTGCAGGTGAGGGTGGTGTCGAGCAGCTCCGTAGGTCGGAATCTCATTGCGATTGTCGGGTAGCATATCACACTCAATAAGTGTTTGGAGCTCTAGACGTGACTTGCAATCTGCAGATTCGACAATGAAGTTGTATGCTCTCCTTCCTGTTACTTCTTCCAGTCCAGCGCAGGTTCTTAGCTTATATGGAAAGGAGTTCTTGGTGATGCCAAATGTATCAAAAACAGATGATTTAGCCAGTGACCTGTTGCTTTGGTCGTCCATGATGGCGTAGGCTTTGAGTTTTTTCTCAGGAGAATTCTTTGGGTAGATAAACACAAGGCAAATCTTGGCACATGAGTGACTTTCGACGTCACTACCGCAAACTTGTGTGCATGTCGAGGTGGCAATAACTGAGGCTACGTTGCTCTCCCCGCCGTTGGCGGTCGGAGGTTCTGAAAAGGTTGGATGCTCGGGCGCAATGAAAGGTGGAGCAGGTCCTGGGTGAAGAGCTGTGATGTGTGACTTGGAACTGCATTCAGTACAGGAAATCTCTGCTTTGCACGCCTTTGCCTGGTGGTTTGTGGAGCCACAGCATCTGAAACATATCATGTTCTTCTTTAGATAAGCCTTTCTCTCCTCTAGGGGCATGTCTCTGAATGCTCGGCATTTTTTGAGTGCATGAGGTTTTTTGTGGATGGGACATTCCTTATTTGGATCCTCAATGTTTATCTGAGTTGTCTTAGGCTCTGTGCTGACGACTTCCGTCCTAATGACTGAGATAGGTTCCCTTTTATCATGTCTCTCATGGTATCTGCTCATCTTCATGGTAGCAGGAGGTGGCTGAACGTAATGTCTGAAGCTAGGGTCATTGCGCATTTTTGCTTCTTTTCTGATGAAGGCCACAAACACTGAGAAGGGGGGAAATGGCACACAATAGTCCTCTTTATATTTTGATCCGTAAGTCATCCATTTTTCTTGAAGGCCAAAGGGTAGTTTTTCAACCACAGGGTAAATGCCTCTTGCTGTGTCGAGATACGTTAAGCCTGGAATGTACCCTTCACATTTAGCTCCATCAATCTCCAAAAGCAAGTCCTCTAGTTCGCGCAGGAGGTGTGGTTCTTTGTTTGAGATTTTTGGGAAACGTTCCAATCTGTCCAACAGTGCCTTCTCCAAAGCTTCGGGGGAGCCGTAGCACTCGTTGAGTCTTTCCCACACTTTGGCTAGTCCTTCAGCGGAATTGTTTATATAAACTGCTCTTAGGCGATTTGCATATTGAACAGAATCTTTTCCGAGCCATTTGATTAACAGATCGAGTTCTTCGCTTGCTGTAAGATTCAAATCGCAAATTGCATTTTCAAAGGAAGATTTCCATCCCCAATAATCTCCAGCCTTGTCAGTAAAGCTCCTGAGACCACCAGTAAGTAGCTCCCGTCTTGCTAGAAACCTGGCAACGTCGGATATGTTGTCTTGTCTTGTGTGAACGCACAGTTCGGATTTTGGTGACTCTCCAGGTACCCATTTTTGATTGGGGCTGCCTTGGGGAATGTTTTTGTGTCCCTTTCCAATCTGAGGAAATAGGGCGTATTCTTTTAGTGTGTCTGTTTCATGTTTTAGTGGGTGGAACGATCCCTTACTTGTTTCTTTGAGAGTAATTTGGTCGGTCACATATTTATGGGTGCGTTCTACCACGTTATCTGTCTTTGGCACAATTTTTCTTTCGTCTTCAAGATCAATGACTGCAGTCTCAAACACAATTGCCTTTGCATGTGCAGCTTCTGCGTCGCGTTCCTGTTGGAGAGCTTGTAGTGTTGCCTCCAAACGCGTTTCTTCAACTTTAAGCTCCGCCTTCTTAACTTGCATCTCAATTTCCTTTTTTGCATATTCTGCTCTTTTGCGGGCTGCTTGGGCTTTAGCTCGAGCGTTTAAAGCAGCCATACTAGCAGATGACCTACTTGAACTTTTAGATAGATGTGATCTTTGGGAGTGGACTGAGGATGCCTCATCTTCATTTCTTTGAGACATGTTGAGACAAGTTGGGGCTGACGTTACATCCAGTTATTGTCTTGTAGTAAGGTGCTTTTTCACTGTTCTGCCCTCACTGTTGTATGGGATACAGCTATGCAGATAGATAAACTCCACGACAATTGACAGGTGAAATGTCTTCTTTAATGACGTAGCCTTCAATTACCGACAGAGTGAAACTACAAACAAAAAGAAATAAACAAATTTAGACTCTTAACAGATGTAATACTACACATGGGATGGCCTAAACTAGCTTACACAGGCAAATACTTCATCTGACAAAGTATCCCTTTATACTGTAAATATGATCAAATAACAACACATATAGCCAAAAAGACTCTTCATAAACTTATATACTCACAAGCAATGCTTTCTGTAAAAGAACAACGAAGGATGGAAGAAGATTATATTGAACAACTTTCTCACAGTGTCGTTTCTCAAATGTACTGATATCTAACTCTTAACCAATTAAAGGTAAACAAAGGCACAGAATGGAGCGTAGCGCTCCTGCAGGTGGAGGGTGAAACTACACCACCAGCACAATCCACTTCTAGAGGAGAATGCAGCGTCAAAAAATGTAGAACAACTTTCGCTAAATCTGCTTTTTCTGTGACGGCCATGAGTCAGTGGAACACACTGCCCACAGAGATCATTGCATGTACTACATTTAAAACATTTTCTTGGCTGACTAAGAAATGGCTTCTGAAAAAGCAAGTTTGCACGCACAAGTGAGTGAGTGAGTGAGTGTAATATTCTAGTAGAAATTGGGGAACTTTATTTATTGTTATTAAACTTTATGTTTTTGTGAATGATGTTATTCAAAGCCTGTAAATGTAAGACATATATATATATATATATATATATATATAATCTTTATTCCGGACTCAGGGTCCATACAAGAGACAACACAAGGACACCACAAGACACAGAAACATAAAAAATAAAATAGCAAAGTTTAAGGACTCATTTACAAAGACACTTGTACCAGTGTTCCCAGAACTGAGAAATATAGCGTGTTGTACTGAACTTGGCATTCACCAAAACAACAACAACCAGGTTCACAGACTCGTTCAATCGGCGAATAAAACTAAACATTGCATTTCTCAGGACAGACTTCAGTGTGTTCACTCTGTTGCTCACAAACAACTCACTCGCTCGAGTCGATCTGGGCTTCTTTAACAGCATCCTCAGAGCGTCATTGAAAGCTACCTGCAGCTTCTGAAGAGTAGCTTTTTTGTAGTTCAACCACAGATGTGCAGAGTATAAAGGAGAGCAGTAAGCTTTAAATAAGGTCAACTTCACTTCAACAGTGCAGCAACCAAATTTACGCACCAAAGCATAGTCATGTATCCATCTAAATTGTAATCAGTTTAAATGAACATAACACCAGGGACTACAGGTGGAAATTAGCATCTCTGCTATAACCTGGTACATGCATCTCTCCTTTTGTGTTAATGCTTAACTGTACACTGTCCCTGTTCAAATAAAGTACATACAATACAATACACTGCATGTAACGTTTGGGTCTAGTCCCTGGGTTAGCGATTACAATCGGTTGAATTTTACCAACCTACCAGCGAGCGTGGAAGGAGAGTGTTGTAGTTAGTTGTGGGTGACGTCAAGAGTTGAACGGGCAGTTTTGTAGTTTGGCAGTGGCGAAAAATGCGATAGTAAAGTAATCCAGTCTGGTTCTATCAAGAAATGAAAGCCGGAGCAATAGGAATGTTTAGCAAATGTAATCGCTGGAAAAAATTGTGGCGCTACTCCCCACGGGCTCCGTTAGCGGCAAAGGAGATGGCTAGGCTAAATGCTAAATGCTAACAACTCACTCGGGCGCATTACATACGTCACGGTAAACTCAGATCCAATCGTTTCAATCTGCAAAAGGAGTTAACCCCTCCCTTCTGTTAACAGAGCTCAATGGAGCACGTCCAGACCTTAGTATGAAATTTAATTTGTACTTTGGTGTGGTACGACCAGGTTAGCAGGATTAGTTTTGTAATTATTATTTCCCAAACTAACTAACCCAAATAACGTTAAGTACACATTCAGCCCACAGTCTACAATATTCACTATAAAAGGTCACACATGCAAATTCTGAGCGACTGAATGTTCCACAAATGCTTGATTCCCGGATTTCCTGTTTTTATAACAGTTTGAAACAATGGGGCAATATTTATCTTAGTGGTTTAAATATACATCTGCGTGTTTCAATGGGCATATATTTCACCAACTTAGAAAAGGGAGAAAATAACTCTTACACACTGTACTTCCATGCTGCAGGGTTTCTTATATACATTTTTATTTGCTTCCATCATAAGAAGCCATCTTAAACAGGGTGGGGCTCCAGCATCACATGCGTCACTAAAATATATTTTGCACACACATAAACCCATGGTAAATACACCTTTTAATTTATTATTTTGACCATTCTAATATCACATGTTTTCTTCTCTATTGAATTCAAATAAATAAAGTTAAATGTTTCGCAATATTACACTTACCAGATTCTAAATTCTACCAAGTCCAAAGATTCTAAATATTGTTCAAAAGTTATGTGAAAAAACTTTTTCTCTCTCCTACATTTCAAATAATAATCTTCCATTTCACTCTGTATAGCTCTTCTTTCAAGCTATTTCTGAAGCTGAATCTATTTTTATTGTTTTGCTCTGCCCCCCGTCCCCCCTCCCATTCATTTTCTCTTTCTTGCGGTCATGTGGGCGTTGTGACATTCTGTGCGCTCTGCTGGCTACTGCGATTATCTCCATCCATCATTTGTTTGTATTCTCATTTAGCATAAAGAAGCTAACCCTGTGATTCCAGAATGAGATAAGAGCGAGCAGGACGCTGGGGTAATGTTTGATTGAATTGTGTCTGTTGTACAAGCTCTGAATCTATAGTCCTAATGTTAACTTTTGCAAATCAATTAATCCCACATTTTAAGTTATATAAGGTTTTACTTTTTACGTAATTTTATTCATGATTTTAGGCAGTGAACAATTATCACTAGCGATGCTTAGGGTTCAGGCTAAGACAGACCAATACCGTTCAAAGCACATCATATTGTTACGTCCCACCTCCTAGTGTCACTACGGCTGTTGCAAAATATTGTATCGCAATATATTGTAACGTACGTCACAATACCAAGATTCTTTTCAGAATCAGAATCAGAATCATTTTTATTGCCACGTAAGTAACAAACAAAAGTTACCACTTGGAAATTGTTTTGGCAGAGAGCGTGCCACTTCGCCATTTGCGGCGTTGTGTGCAAGCAAGAAACAGCAGAGAGCAATAACACACATTATTCACAGACAATTGGATAGACACATTGTGCTTTGTATAAAACACAGATTTTTTTCTTGGGATGAGCACCTCCGACTGCTGGCCCAAAGTGGCTATCAGAGGAGGTCAGGGTCAGGGAGGGCCTGACTTTTCTACGGCATTTCATTCGTGTGGTCAGCTTGAATATTTGATCAAGAATTGACACAAGTATACTGCCATGTTAGGAAACCAGTATTTGGGAAATGTCTCAATCCTGGATTACATGTCTGTTGTATTCTTCTAAAACAAAATATTGTAATGTAACATTAACTGTAAGACTTGTTTTCTTTTCAGCACAATCTGTTTTTTTTTCAGATTATATACTGCAGTGGCTTCTTGTGTGTGTAAAAAAATTATAAAACCAGCAAAACAACATCAAATCAAAAATAGGCGGAAGATACATTTCCAAAGTATTAAAAATATTTGAAATGTGCCAAAAATGATAGCTGTAGTAAAAGTGATTAGTCTTGTAAACCTTGGGCTGGTGGTTGGAGTTAAGAGTTTAAATATATCCTAATTCGAAGTACTGTCATAAGAATTGCAGATTGCATGTTTTGGTTCAATTGAAATGCACTTTGTAGTACATGTCTGAGGTATTTGGTAACTTGACTGGGCTTTGGAACGTGAGTATTTAAAAGAATCATATTAGGATATACTGTGTAGCAACATATTGGTATCACTATACATATCATGTGGGGACCCATGCATTATTTATTTAATATTTAGGCGGATTGTTGCAGCCTTAAGTATCACTATATCTTAATAATCATTGTTCACAAGATTGGAGACAACCGTTTTTTTCTAAAGCCATTTTCTTTCGCTTTATCCAATGCTGGGTCGCAGTGGCAAGGTAAGGCAAGTTTATTTGTATAGCACAATTCATACACAAGGCAACTAAAAGTGCTGAACAAAATGAGAAAGCATTACAATCATAAATAATCACAGAACATTAAAAAGAAAGATAAAAATATAAAATCCCTCATTTGTACTGTATGCACAGCTAAACAGAACTGTTTTTAAACTGGTTTTAAACATTGTCAGAGAGGAGGCCTGTCTCACACTTTCAGGAAGACTGTTCCAGATTTTAGCAGCATGAATCTGAAAAGCAGCCTCCCCATGTTTAGTTCTGACTCTGGACACTAACAGGAGTCCAGTCCCTGTGTTCGTATGGGACTAACATGTTACTAATCTATTTTGGTGCGAGGCCATGGATAGATTTGTACACAAGCAGAGCTGTTTTAAAGTCTATTCTCTGAGCCACAGGAAGCCAGTGCAGAGACCTGAGGACCGGACTAATGTGGTCGTACTTCCTGGTTCTTGTCAGGACTCGAGCTGCTGCATTTTGAATGTACTGCAGCTGTTTTACAGCCTGTTTGGACAAACCTGTGAGCAGGCCATTGCAGTAGTCTAACCTACTGGAGACAAATGCATGGATCTCCAAGTCTGCTTTAGACACTATGTTTTTGATCCTGGCAATGTTTTTTAGATGGTAAAAAGCTGCTGATGATACTGATTTGATGTGGCTTAAAATTTAAGTCTGAGTCCAGTATTTCCCCTAGATTTCTGACCTTGTTTGAAGGTTTTAGGGAGAGAGACTGTAGGTGACAGATGACGCTCTCTCTTTGTTTCTGAAAGTTATTTTGTATCCACTCACTGCAAAACTCAAGGAGTGAGTCCACTGGTCCATGTTCTCCTGCAGTCAGTGAGACATAGATCTGAGTGTCGTCTGCATAGTTGTGATAGGTCAGTTCATACGCAGAAACGTGTCCTAACGGCAGCATGTAGAGATTGAACAGAAGTGGTCCCAGGATCGACCCCTGTGGTACTCCCCAGGTCAGGGCCATATGATCTGAGACACAGTTTCCAATCTCCACAAAGTACTTCCTGTCCTAAACCAACTTAGGGCGGTGCCAGCGACGCCAACTCAGTCCTCTAGTCTCTGTAAGAGGATTTCATGGTCGACAGTGTCAAAGGCAGCACTTAGATCTAACAAGATTTAGATTGAGACTTTGTCTGCGTCAGTTTTCAGCCGGATATCGTTTGTAACCTTAATGAGAGCAGTCTCAGTGCTGTGGTGGGGTCTAAAGCTGTACTGAAACATATCAAATGAGTTGTTGTTAATAAGTAATCTAGTAAGCTGTAGGTAGACAACTTTTTCAAGGACTTTCCCCATAAATGGAGTGGCAGCAGTCTGAGCACACTTCCTCCTTCCTTCCTCCCTCACCCACTCCCAACATGTCATACACATACAGTACATATTGAAAGACTTGACTAATGAAACTGCCTAATTGCTCTTGCAGAGTATTCTCCTGGGTATAACTGTCATTCCCCAAAGCTCATATGTGAGGGTGGGAACGTAGATTAAGGATGCTAATACATTTGAAGAATTTGATCCAGCAGCTTTTTTTTTTTGACATAACGACATTTCCTTTCTGTCCAAACACCAAGCTGGGTTTTAATACTTGATATTATGATCCCCATTATCTTGTGTAAATGCTAAAATGCACATAAATTCAAAGCCGTATCTTGTGAGGCCATATCTCTTCCTGCCGCTTGTGGTCCCATAATCTCTGTGTCAACATAGCATCTCTTTGCTTTTCACACAAGTGAGTGGTCTGCTCGTCCACTTGGGCCTTGACATGATAGTAGCTAAAGATAGTCCTCAAGTACCTTCAGGTCAGGGTTTTAGTTATATGACATTTAGACACTACCATTGAACAATAACTAATTATGTAATATTAGGTATTGAGTGTGTTATTATGGCATCACAGTATTTCCAAGAGCCTACAGTTTAACATTGTGGTGGAAGGCAGCTGAATATCTTAGATTTTGATAGTCTTAGTTTAAGCTAATTTCTATGCAATTCTTCGACAAATCCACAAGAAACAAAAACGCATACAATTGCACATCTTCTTTGACAATAAATATCAACAATGGTCCAATGCTTTTCTCATACATGCTTCTAAAAGTGGTGACATTAAAATAAATAAGAATAATATATGGGTGGTTTGTTAATGTCAAATAAAGATCTTGGAAAAAATTACTTTCAGAATTTACTTTTTCTCCAATAGTTGTATGGGAACCTGCCCTCTAACTGAAATGGAATTCTCAAACATAAACTCACTTTTGTAAAATTTCTGCAGTTGAGTTTGGCATTACATTTCAATGCTCCGGTTTCCTCCGGGTGCTGCACTTTCCCCATTAAAAACATGTACAATAGGTAATCCTCCAGCTCTGGTGGTCCTGACCAAACCGGGCATTAACATATGGAGATGGGTTCCCGGGCGCTGTACTACGGCTCCTGGCGTAAGTCTTAGTGGCATCCGAATGGGTCAAATGCAGAGGATGATTTGCCCTACGGGGATTAATAAACCTAAAGTTTACCTTTACTAAAATATACAGGGGGGTGGAACATACTCATGCTCCTAACTAAACAAAAGCATTTGACAGAAAAAGCAGACTTCTTAGATGTGTCTATTTCTAAACAAAACCCTATTGTGAAGCCCAAAGCCAAACGAATAAAGCACACAGCCTTTGTCCTGTCAAGTTAACAAGAACAATAAATGGGAGCTTAGAGGCCAGGATGCTTTGAGGTGAAAAATCATGGGTTTTCCAGATCCCAGTTTTAGAGAGGGTGCAGTCCGTGTTAGGTCACCCTCTCCGCGGCCATGGGGCTAATGTACAGGATAAGCGGTGATTCTGGCTGACGGCTGGGCCCTGGAGGTCAGGGCTCAGTCTGAGGCTGAGTCACCAAAGGGCGGTCGGCTGGACAATCCCCACACAGCTGGCTTCAAGGTGCTTTGTGTCCGCTTACATTTTGCTAACATTTGGAGAAATGCAGTTGTGGTGTTAAGGGAACCCATTTACCCTTTTGTAAATATGTAGAGCTGTGGGCAATTTTAAAGAGCTGAAAACAGAGAGAGAAAATACAGAAAGGGCAGCAAGAGAGCAGACATGTCATGACCATTCACAGGTTCACAGATCTCATTTTAGGTAAGTCTGCGGGTCATTTATATGTATTATTTACCCAAACTCTTGATTTGTTATAACTTTTCCAGATTTAGTCTTCCCAGAATGGTGCAGGTCTACAACTTTGTTTCTGGTGTCTGTGTGTTTGAGGGTGTGGACAAGTGTCTTTCATACCAATACCGTGTTCAAACCAGTGCCATTCTTACAGGTAACAAAGAAATTTGATCTGTGAGAGCCATACTTCTTGCTTGTGACTATATACTTATTTTCCACTATTATATGTGAATAAAATTGGATTTTCTGGATTTATTTGCTCTCATACTTGAGGTATACCTGTGATGATCATTAATGTTGAATATTAATGTAATGTCTCACCTTTTTAAGTGGGAGGACTTCCACAATTGGCGGCTGACTCATTTATTTTTTTCCCCCACTGTATGCAGCCTTTGGGCAGATTGCCAAAGTGCCCTCCGGTGTTATGCAGACAGTGTGCAGAAGCTTTACTTCGCCAATACAGTAAGTGGTGCTTTATAAAATGTGAAGCAAATGATAATATTTGACTTGAATAAAACCCTACACCCCAGCATTAGGTGTAGAAAGAACATGTAATTTATTTGCATAGAAAGCAGGTCAGAGATTCAAATTTAAAACCTACTATGCACAAATAATTGAGTCATCTCTGGTTCTGTACAATGCCAGGTCGGGTGGGAATATAGCTTTAAGCAGGACATGCACAGGAATATTAGTAATGTCAGCTGTGGGAGTTACATGGATATAGACCTAATCATATCTTTGGCAAAAAGCATGTTTACTCCTATATCTCCTTGGTAAACTGCATCCCACACATGGCATTGGCTTGAGGTAAAGGGACACATCTAATGGCTCCAGGGGCCACATGGAGCTCTATTTAGGACGATAAACAAGGGAGATGCCAAGAATACAAGTGTCACATTCAATGTGTTAACTTCTTTTGCTCTAGGTGGCTATATATATATATACACCTATTATGAAACCCTAACCCACAAGACCTCAGATGCTAAGCAGGGTAAGGTTGGGTTAGTACTGTGATGGGAAACCTCTGGGAACACTAAGTCACAATGGAAAGGCAGTGGTTTGGGGTCGCAGTAATGAACAGTGGTGTAGGTCTGGACCAGATTGTTGTGATAGTTGTGTCGCTTCCATCACTCTGACCCAGGGCAGCTGTGGCTACAGTAGCAGTTAATCACCTCAGTAGAGTGAGTGAATAATAGAGTACAAAGCAAGATATACTTTCAAACTTGTATGCTGTTTCCTGTGATCCAAAGGACTGTAGACAACATGACACGACATGCTCACTGGTACATACCAGAGATATATGACTCTTCCAAGGTGAGTCATACTATTGTATATGTAAGTGCTGCATGGTTCAGCAAAATTATAACAAGCAAGCAAACAACATTGCAATGCAATTTTTGATATCCTCTATATTTAAAAGAGGAGGGTACAACATATGTAGCAATTAATCAAGTAATATAAATCAAGCAGCACAGCTGGAGAGAGTGCAGGAGAGGGCTCTGAGGATAATCTCCAGAGGACAGCCCAGTGCCCTGGAGCTGCCATCACTGCAGAGCAGGAGAGAGGAGGCCGCAGTGAACTTGGTCACAAACATGGGTCACAGTGAGCACCATGAGCTCCTACCCAAGACCAGAAGACAGAGCTCACAGAGACATTTGAGGAACAAGGACAACTTTTCAGACTTTCACTGTCTCACAAACAGCTTCAAACACTCGCCATTGCCAACTGCAGTCAGATTGTACAGTATGGATTTTAAATGGTAATTGTTTTTTATCCGTTTTTACTATTTTAAAGTGTACATTCTGCTGTTTTTCAGCTTTTAGCTGCAACTATAAATTTAATAAACTTAAACTTAAAATTACCTCATAGACAATTGCCACACATTTCAGAAAGGATTTGTAGAGTTCAAACCAATATTTGTTTTTTGTTTTCATGCTCAACTGCAGTCATGTGAAAGTCATAATGATGCTTGCTATTAAATGCCATAAATATTCCTATTATAGACATACAAATCACATGTATCGCATCAGTCTTTGTTTAGTGTTTTAAGACAGCTGTAGATAAAATGTTTAACAGAATTCATAACCTGGAGTCAAAATACGTACAGTACCTGGATATGGGGGAAGAATCGCTATGTATAGGTGAAGCAGAAGCCTTGAATTCTGGACAATACTGGCCAGAATCTATTGAAAATTGACCTGACAGCAAAAAGTAAAGCATAAAAAGTCTATTATGTCCCCTCTAACTCAGGTCATGACAAACCTGACCCACTCATCACCAACATCTCACACACAGCATTGAAACACGTGATTAATCTATCAGCCTCTATATTTCCCCCTTCACGTAGATACTTTCAACTAGGGTTTGCTTCGAAACCAATTGAGCTTGACACAGCTGCCCTGGGCTCAGTTATATGCCTTGAGAAGCTTCTATACTTAGCCAGAGCATCATAAGCAAATCTGCAAAAACAGTTCTAAGGCATATGAGAAAAATATGGCCAGGCTAAGATTTTAGGGTTATTCAAGCCTGCTGTCTGATCCATCTGAGGGCAATATCATATTAGAATAATGAGCGAGCGAATACGCCTGCTCCTCCTCAGATCTGCTTTTCTCTTGGAGTGGCTAGAATAAGTTACTTCTAGTTCATCAAGAAAGAGAATTACTAAAAGCTTGTCTCTCCCATCACTCACTGCAATGAAAATCCAATCAATGCGAAAGGGATGAAAGTGGATGGGTGGGAGTTTGAGTTCAATGTCAAAACCTAGACCAAATGACTAGAACTTCACTTTGCTCCAATGGCAATGTTACAGTGTCCCTTACCCCCTGCGAACTGAGTAATTTGGATTTTGAGCATGTCACACATAGAGGCCCAGTAACTGATTTGACCTGTCGTACCATTTTAAAAGTATGACTCTTTACTTTTTATCCAACTATATAAAATGTACCAATCAGGTTCTTTATGCCCAGCTTTTCTTTGTCTGATTCTATTTGTATTATACTTAATTATATCCTGCACAGACTTAACTTTTACTTTAACATGATGCACATTTCCGTCTATGTAAATTTCTATATTGTCAATAAAGTCTATCTTATCTTATACTGGATTTATGGCACAATTTTCCTGAAAATGTGAGACAGGCCTCTTCTCTGATAGTGTTTAAATCCAGGTTAAAAACAGTCCTGTTTAGCTGCAACTGAGGGATTTCATATTTTTAATCTTTCTGTGATTATTTATGATTGTAATGCCTTGTGTGATTGTTTCTATCTTGTTTTGTTCAGCACTTTGAATTGCCTTATGTATGATTTGTGCTATAAGAATACATTTGCCTTGCCTTGCCTTACTGGGGTGTGATCTGATACTCACTAAATAATGTTTTAACTTTTACCTGATGAGGGTACAAATCAGAGCCCATAGAGTTAATGAAAAGCACTGTTTTCCCAAGTGTACCAACGTGATCAAATTGAACATATATTTACTGCGGCATTTAACTAAGTTTGCGTTCATCACATGGGAAAAACTGTGTTCAGGCGCTTTAGTATTAATATAATCTAATTCATTTGATCAAGCTAGTAAAATATTAATTATCTTAAAATACGCAAGCAGAATCTAGTACAGTAAAAGAGTGCTTAATATTTGAGTGAGAGTAGAGGATGGAGGCTGATGAAAGAATAAGTGTGGCCAAACGAATAGAGATACAGAGATTTACTGTATGTTTGGTGAAATTCTATCCCAAAAAGTAATGATAATAATGATGATAATAATTAATTTCAGTTTGAATGAATGAAATGTATTGGATTGGGATCATAATCTCATACAAGTTGTACACAAATGGTAAATGTGCCGGACTGTAGCATTTCAATATCACCTCAAAGTACAATTATATTTGAAAATAACAGGTACGTTAGAACACCAAATACAAAAGATTATACAGAGAAAATACAAAGTCATCAAGTATTGGAACAATGTACACAGGTCTTTGCAAAATGAAGCATGAAAGAAACAAACAAAACCTTTCTTGGGTATTTGCCTGAAAATCCACATGTGAAAGAAGGTTGTGATGTTTTGTTTGGTCTGTCAGCACAGAGAAAAGGAACAATACAATTGCTAGTGGCACAATGGAGGCATATGATGTGCCAAGGTACAGGCTGTGAATTGAATCAAAGTACTGGGTTAGGGACAATAAGCACGGGCCAGAAAATACTATTCCCAGACGTCTGCCCACTACAACCTTGTATTGTGGAAAACAGTATAGCCTATTGTTCATCTTACATCTAAATAAGTGAAAAAAAATTGGCCTCTGTTGTCAGGTGTCCAATGTCACTGGACTGGTTGGAAGGTACAGATCAATCGACTAACTATGTGCAGATAGTTAGTTGATTGATCAAGTTCTGAGTCTTTCCCAAAACAGATGCTTGAGCCTCCTCAGCTGGCTTCCTTTGGAGTGGATGACCAACGGATCTACTCTGAGGTCTATCTCTGAGGCCCCGTTTTGATGGAGACGCTGCAAAGCAATTAGCAAAAACGACCAGGCTCCTTAATCGAAGTGCACGGTGTCTAAACGGATCTAAAACAATGTAGTTATATAGCCCGGGCCAGTAGTGGGCAGTGGAAATTTGCAACACGACCCCCACCATTATAATCACTCACCTCAACAACATTCTCCTCAAGAATGCACCAACATAATTCTGCATTTAACGGCAGCAGTGTATCCGTTCTGTTCCACTCTGGAGGCTGTTTCTCAACTCTTGCGCGTATCGCTTCAACACTTTATTGTGTTTAAAATGAAGCGAACTGTATCAACATGTTGCGGATTCAATTTGCTGTTGTACCTTTATCTCAACCTGTACTCGTGCATCGTTCAAGAAAGTTATCTCAAGTCTGGAATACACTTTATCTTTTGACACCAAACAGGGTCAATCTTTTCCTCTTTTGAGCATTGTTTAAGGTCAGTAAACTTTAATCAAATGGTTCTAAAAACCATTTGCCAAAACTATTTCTGAGTAACTGGAATAACCCTAACCCTTTTGCATGATTCGAAATTGTGTTGGCATTTTATCATGTAATTTTGACAGGACATCAAATTAAGGATAATGAAAACAGTATGTTGTATGCTCTTCCATTTAACCCCCCCCCCAAAAAAGGCACAATAATATTGTAGAAAAAAAGTTGTTTCAATGTATTACTCCATTGTTGCACTAAAATATGATGCCAATGGGTTTAAAATGTATTTAGAGCAAAACACTCCCACTGGACCCTGCAACACAGCATACAGTACATTCTAAAGCATGTACTCAGTATTGTATTTTCACAAACCCATAAAGAGGAGGGAGATATGAGTTATTTTCATGGCAAAATCAGCCAATACATCTCGATAAAGAGCACAGATACATGAACTCCTCCACTTGAGGAAGGACCTCTCCACCCACCTGAAAAGGGAAAGACACTATTTTCCTGTCGAGCACCATGGCCTTGGATTTGGAAGTTTTGGATTTCATCCCACTGCTTCACACCTGGGTGTTCATTTCCTATTGTTAAAACTGTATGTTAGTGTGTATGCAACAGCATTCGAAATTGCATGAAAATGTCAGAATTTTTAAAGCAACTTGACATTGGATTTTGGACCCCACATTACAGTAGGTCTGGGCCTTGGATATAAAATAGTCCTCATCCATTATAAAGTGATTCAGTGTATGAAATGTAGTAATACCGAGGAGCAAAGTACTGTATATAAACAACACACAACAGACTAACCAAAAAATGCAGTCTCCTCAGTTGATTTCTAAACACAAAAAATGTAGCTGTGGTAACTTGTTCCTTCCCCAAACCTCTAAGATGAACATGACTCAAAGGAGGTGAAGTCAGTCCAGGTATTTAGGTCAGCAGACATTAAAATCTGCAGCTAGCATTAAGAGCTCCTCCAGGCAATGCTCAACCTGAGCACTGCCTCTCCAAGTGCTCAATGGTACTTCCTTATTTTAATTACTGTGTAGAAATATGGGGTAATACTTACAGCACCAACATACAGCCTTTAGTTCTATTACAGAAAAGAGCCATTCGAATTGTTTATAAAGCTGGATTTAGAGATCACACTAATCCCCTTTTCATTAGATCAGGACTGATTAAGTTTAAGGATATAGTAGAGTTACAAACTTTATTGATCATGTTTAAAGCCAGTCACAGAGCTCTTCCAGAAGAGTTACAACAGTTATTTGTGTTTACTTCAGAAAAACAAAATCATAGAAGGAGATATGACTTCAAACATCCAATAGCACGAACAACTTTAAAACAGATGAGTTTATCTGTTGTTGGAGTAAAATTGTGGAATTCTCAAGAAAAAGACTTACAAAGTTGTAAAACCATTTTAGAATTCAAACAGACTTACAAGAGGAAACAAATCCAAATCTACAAAAGTGATGTTTAATTACGTGTTATGTTTATTATGACATGTATGTGCGGGTATGTATAAGTATGTATGTGTATATATGTATGTGTGTTGTATGTATGTAGGTATATATATATATATATATTGTATGTGCTTATATGTGTTTATAAAGAAGGCAGAGGAATCAGCAGCAAAACCATATAATTTTGTTTTGTAAAAGAGGGGGCAGAATTATATAAGAATAATATTCTTCTATCTGCTCCTTTCTGATCATGGAAATGATTGAATGATTTGTTTGAATGATTTGAAACTTGTATAATTATGCATTTTCATGAAACGAATAAAAAGAACCTAACCTAACCTAAGTGTGTGCGGATGTTAATGCTATTCTGTTGCTGCCTGCTCAGCAAACCCTCTGAATAAATACAGTTTAAAATAGAGAGCAGGAGACGTGTGACGAAGGTCATGAGACAGATTTCATGATCTTGCACCAGCATATTTTGTGTCCACGTCTGCTGAGGCACCAAGACAGCCCATTAAATAGAATTTAATATAAAGAAAGAAACAGTATTTCAGGGGCAGAAGCCAAGGCTTTGGCAGGAGGGAACCGCATTTCACAGAGTGCTGTGCAACTTTGTCAGGTGAACGTGACTGCTGGGGACAAGCTCAGATTGATGGCTTCGTCTTCCCCCTTGGCTCAGCACTCTTTGATTCCACACAGGCACAAGATGAGGAACAGGACGCTGGAGGTTGATATATAGGAATTTATGTCTCATGACATCCGAGCTGTCTTCATCACTGCAGTGAAGATGTGCTCACAAACAGCGACAGGCTAACACAGACATCAGTGAACAACATGAGCTCGAGTAAAAGAGGAGTCAGATGAGGGTCCTTATATAATCTGCATTTATGGGTTCCTCATTCCTATTTTTCCTTAAAGTAGCAATATGTAATATTTGCATGTCAAGTCATCATTAAATGGCATCATTTTGAACTATTTCAAAAGGCATTATTAAACCATGCTCTTTTCGACTATATCTTTAACTGATAACAGTAGTTCAGCCGAGATATTTGAATATCAAAATTAGTTTTACGACCCGTGAGTTGTTATTGTTTTCATTTCGATGTCCTGCCCTCCAACAATCAGGAAGTACGTACTTCGGGTTGCCAGAACTCCCCGCGACTAGCTAATCACACCGGTGAAAAAAATTGGCCGCAGAATTAAAAAAGGTCTTGTTATGACTCTCAAATCATGAATGACAAAACAAAGACTAAAATGAGGATTAATATACAGCGGATAAAAACTTTTTGTGTGATGCAAAACTTGCTGCTTTGAGTGCGTTCTTCATTGACAGTTAAATTACCTGCACTGAAAAAAATTTGGAGTAACATTTACTTAAAAAAAGCTAGGCAAGTTTTTTCACTTAGAAAGCATTTGTAATCTTTACTCACGTTATTTCTAAGTAAAATGTACTTACAGGAACCATTTATTTTATGAAAAATACATAAGTAAATTTAACTAGCAATACTCTTTTCTAAATTGTAACTTTCACTTGGACTGCCATTGCTTACAATTGCAAAATCCATGTAAACATTACTGATGTTTCGTTGTGTTTCTTACAAAATTTTGTTTATTATATTTTACACATCTATTTAGTGATATTTATCAAGAATGCATTAGTTATTATTTGAAATAAAAATAATGTTTTTATAATTCTATTAATTTAATATTTCCCCACAACTTAGTTGCTGCTAAATTGAGAAAAAACGACAACAATTTAACATTTGAAAAGGCAGATATATTTTGAATATCTACATAAACATACAAATGGCCAGAGACCTTGCTTGCACATTTTAAAACTGTGGATACCGTGATCAAACTTAAAGGTAAATCAATGGAGTCTGAAAACGGAATGCTTTAGAACAAACCAACTGACTCTAGGATTGATACTTAACAAAATAAAAAATAGAAATTGAATCTTTCACAGCCCTATGAAAGTCATAGGTAGAATTCCATGAGGTTCCTGACCTCTCTCTTCCAAACACATTTTCAACTAACAGTGAAGAATAGATTAACTGTATTAACAATTGCAATTACTAGCATTGAGCACTTTACACATAATATCAGACAACTGGCCCAAATTCTGCTGAATAGAAAGAACAGTGCCGCTTTAGGTTTCTTGTAAACAGACCGTTCATTTGCTGACATTTTCAGGATAATCAAGACAAAAAGAACTTATGGCAAATTGACCAGAACTGGAAATCACAAACAAATATGTAAAGGCTTGTTTGTGCTGGTCAAAAGCACAACAAACACTTATGCTAACAGTTTCTTGTAGAGAGACTGAATCTTCGCTGACATTTTAAGGATGTCAAGCTCAAGAAACACCTTCTGAAATACTTCAAACGTATATTTCAGTTTCAGGGGATAACTCAAGTTGACAGCATAGATGACCCCCATGAGAAGGAGGCAAGCATTTGTCACACTTCCACAGTCCTCGAGAACTTTTGTCCCCTCAATGATGACGGACACATTCACTGGATCTTTGGTTTCCTGTGCCCCAATTGGATGGAGGACACTGATCTTCATCATGTGATTACTGCAGTCCCCTTTCACTTCTTCTTGGCTGACATCCTGTGAAAATGTAAAGTAAAAGGTCAGGAAAAAAGTGAAAAATCAGGTGTATGGAATCAGATTTAAAGACAAAACTATTCAAAATACTCAAGAAATCATCATATATTTAGAAAATTTAATATTATCAAAAATCTGAAAATCTTATTTTAGTTTTGCAAAAGCAAAACTAAAATAACAATCTGATTCAAACCAGAAGGTGCACTTGCTACAGAGACTAATGTGGACCACAGAGCCACTTCAATCAGGAGGTACGATTCTATAAGCCTCCACCAACTCAAAAAAAAAATAATTTAAAAAAAATGTGTCATATCAAAAAGGTGATGTAACGGTAAATTAAAAACCGCCCCCGAAAAAAAAAAAAGCAACGTTTTTCTGACAAAAGATTCAAATGAAAACTAATAATATGAAAATATATTCTTGAGAGTATTCTCTTCGGATTCCATAGATGTGGTATATACAATTTACAAACCTTTTAAAACAATATCCATATTCTCAAAACGATAATCATATCATACGGCACTTTAAATATGGTAAAGTTACACAATGTGCTACACAGGTTGACCTTGAGAAAAAGTCAGTCACTTTTGGGAGCCCTCCAGACCGAGAGGAGTTCTTATCCATAGAAAGTGCAGTCAGTGATGATCACCCTGGCTAGTTAGAACAAACTCATATACCCTACACTCCTGGAAGTAGCACAAAACTTCTTAATTTCTTATTGAGTAATAAAATTAGTTTATCCTTCAGTGTATTGCAAAATACACTTTCAATGAAAAATCATTTGCATAATGCCTTTTTATTAAAATAATTAGATTTTTACTAGATTATACTTACTGAACTTGTTCTATAATAAAGATAATGTTTACTTATTTTTTTACTTTATTTATTCGTACGCTAAATGTGATCTTGGATTGGCTGTAAGGTTAACGTTTACTGACTGTGTAATCTTCCTCATGCACAAAACATGACATATGTGTGTTGTTTAAAAAAATTATTTATCATTTCCTGGTTGGAGGAATTTTCTTTTTATTGCCGTGATTCGTGCATGCGTGCAGTAAAACCGTGGGTGAGGCTTCTTGAGACATGAATATTTTTGGGCGTTTAATTCAAATGACGCTAGGATTTCTCCGTGGCATTTATCATCAACTCTCTTCCATACGCCAAGATCTCAGCAGAAAGGACAGGTTCATAAATGCCACGCACCCTCTAGCGTAAATTGGAAATACACCTACAGATACACCATTTTAGTACGCAATGTTGATAAATGAGGGCCACTGAGTCTCCTTAACAAAAAAAATAAAATAAAAACACTGCACAATTTTAGACAAATTGTAGAGTTTCTTAATCAGATACCTGATAGTCTTTGATCAGCTCCTCTCCACTCTCTCCAAGATATTCAACTAAGCAGCGGATGACGATATCCCTTCTGACATCGACAGGATGCTATTGAATAAAACTATAATGAATAACAATGCAGAGAAAATACAAAACATATCCCAGATGCATAATAAAAATAATAATAATGCATTACACTTATTATTATTATTAATACATACATAACAGCACAAAAGTTACCAATGGGGGGAATGTATGAGTACAACTGCATGCAAACATTGTGAAGTATGAAACTTTAAGTGAATTTCTTCACGTGTGTTGAGACAAGAGGCAATGTCGAGCTTATGTCGTAATGGGAGTCCAGGTTTTTGGAGGTTTTATCACTGGACCTTGACATGAATTCTCACACAAGTGGAAACTTTTAAAAATGATCGTATTGGAGTCTATAGGCAGTAGGAAAAAAAATAAAATAAATCTAATTGTACTCAAAGGGTCACTTTGAAAAATATTACCATATTTGTTTTAATTTTAATCTATTGACAGAAAAACGTTATCTTTTTTGGCACTGCTTTTTTACCCTTTGCATCATCTCCTCCTTCTTTTGACTTTGCTTTGTTTTCTTTTCCATTTGAGTTGATAAAACACAGCGAGGCGGGCTTTAAGAATCTTAACTTCTAATTGGCTGGACTTTCTGGTTCGCCGAGAGTAGACAGTTTTCAGTAAGAATCATAGAGTGCGTTTACAAGAACTTGAGTTTCCCGGTTATTATCAGGAATTTGAATATTAAGTTTTTTTCCTTTGATCATATAAATGCAGTTTCCCAGTTATAAAAACCCGAAAATAGCAGTTTCCCAGTTTTGAGAAACCCGGATTTTATAGCTGGGATTTTCCGCCAGTAACCGGGTTGCGCATGCGCTGTTAATTGTAAACAAACATGGCGGCAGCCTGTCCAACGAGCTCCCGTGTTTGGAGTCGAGAGGTGACAGTTTTATATTTTAACCATAAAATAACTAGTAGTAGTGAATATTTAAGATGGAAAGAAGCGTTGTGATGTGGATTTATATGGAACTGTCGGTGACCATTTCATGGCGGCTGTTTTTCCTCCGGAAGCAGACATTTATGCTTTTAATATTTTCACCGTATTGTGCTGAAAAATATAATGTATCTGCCTGCGCAGACAGAAGTTGAACACGGCAAACCGGGTTTCCTTATTTGATCATGTACACAAGGGATTAGAGTTTCCCGATTTCTCTGTGACATATAAATAGCATAACCTGAAAACTGTCATAACCGGAATTTGACAAATAACCGTGAATTTCGTTCTCTTGTAAACGCACTCATATTTGTGCCGCAGAGCTTTCTCTACAGGAACCAGGAGTTCTGGGATTTTATTCAAACATTAAAGCCGGACTGCTCTACCTCAGAGCCACAGCAGCAGCAGGGAACTGCAGCCCAGACGGAGCAAATATTACTGAGGTTAATGTGGACAACAGAGCATCACCCAATCAGGAGTTCCAATTATTAAAGCCCGCCTCGCTGCGCTTTATCAACTCAAAAAACTAAACACACAAAATCAAAAGAAAGTGGAGCGGATCAAAGTGTCAAAACAACCAAAGCTTTTCTGACAAAAGATACGAAATATAAACAAATATTGCAATTGTTTAGACTTTTGAATGGAAAAAATATTTAATGCAATTTTCAAAAAAGATTTAAATAATTGTTTTATTTAAATTTCTATGAAGTGTTTTTAATAGTTTGGTCTCAAATCTGATTCTATGAATCGTGTGCATTAAGCATTAATTGCAGCCAAAAGGGCAGGATAAAAACAGTTTCAGACCAACAGACACTCAGATTAAAGAAGTGTGATACATTCTTAGTGTTTGACCTCATCACGAGAATATGTAATTTAAATTTTACCTGATTCAGTGAGTCCAACATTGGTTTTATTTTGGTCCCTGCAATTCCACCCTTCTTCTGAAATAGATCCAGGAGTTTTGTGGTGTACTTGTCTAATCTGGACAGAAAGGTACGCTCCAGATGCACTGTGGTTATTCGTTTAAACTCCTCTTTGATCTATAATGACAGAAACACAAAATCATGGTAAAAATTACTTTACATCTCACATACACTTGTTGCATGAACAAAGACTGCATCTACCTGATTTTCACAAAACAGAGAAGGCCATCTCTCCAAGAGGTCCTTGATTGCAGGGCAGTCCTTGACAACCTCTGTTCTTCTCATTCCGAAAGTCTTCTCCATTTTCTCATTAATTGCCCTCTCATTGTTCTTCTTCTTCATTTCCATCAGCAAATCTAGTCTCTCCTTCTCCAATGTTTCCTCAGTTTCACCTATTGGCAATGGTGGCAGATAGTTGACTTCAGCTTTTTTTGCCCTTTTAAAACCTTTAAGTGAACCGCCTTCTCTGGAGCATCGTCTCTTTCGTGTGTTCACTTCCAGCTCTGGAAGGGCTAATTGGCGACCTTTTAATTTTGCCCTGTAGTTGCCCATTTTATACTTTATCCTCTGTTGCCAACCATACAGGCCATTGAAAGACCCTGGCTCTTTGAGGCATGGGTATTTTTCTACCAAGGCTTCAACAACAGCGAATATCTGGACACTAGTTGGATAGGCTTGAATTCAAATATAGTCTCTGCGAGTTTCTCAAGAATGCTACTAGTTACTCTTGGGTTGTTCAAAAGTGTGCCTTCATTTTCATACGCTTGTTTCCCTGCTTCGAGCGCAAGGTTTATGTCATAAGAAAAGACTGGTATTTCAAATTTAAATGGCCAAGGCTTAGACCTGTAGGATGGGCCACTCTCATCTGAGATTGGGGAGGAGAGCAGGACTGTGTCACATCCAGATGAGACGCTTGCTTCTGATGAAAGTGGAACTGGAGATTCGACATCAGATGTGTCCAGAGGCGTGAGACTCAAGATCACTGGCTCAGTTTTGACTACTTTGAGGTTCGCTTTATCTTGTACTTCTTCAATCGAGGTCAAAGTAAAGAACTGACCGTCGAAATCCATGTCCTGGTACATAACAGTGAATGGTCCTGTGATATCAAATGTTTCTCGAAGCACATCAGTAAGGTCCTGGACTGTGCTGGGGATGCCTGCAGGTAAAACTACTTTGCGGACATCATCCTCGCCAAAAATGATCCGCAATCTCGCAGAGGATGCCATGTCAACAGGAAGAAGCTGCATAACACAAAGAAATGTATTCACAAGCTTCATACTTAAAAGCAACAACAAGTAAATGCAACGACAAGTAAATGAAAGAGGTCCACATTGAGTGACCGCCTCTACATGGTGTCGAGACAAATGGGTTTGAAGGACATTAAATGTTTTAAATGAGCAAGGACAACCACTGTAAAGACAAGGGACTGATTGGCTACAACCACCACTTCCATGTTTTAGCCTGTAGTGTTTCAATAATCCCAACCTCTTCTCTGACTCAAAACTACATATCTTACACTTCCATCTCATCTTGTCACCTGAAACATTAATGCAACATCTCAAAATTAAACCCAAATAACCAAGGAATTATGACGTAAACCTAAACATTACTAATTAGATCTTACCTTGTGTCAGCTTTGGAGTCCAAATCAGCAGTCAGAAAGTCCAATGTTCTGCATAAAAAAAAAAATATATAAATCTATATGATTTTAACTAATTTCAATCAAATCATGAATTCACACTGATATTGATAAAAACATTAAAACGTACATATAATGTATTACAAATTATGTTTCCCTCTCTCTCTCTCTCTCTGTCTTTCTCTCTCTCTCAAAGTCATTCATATTCAATAACAAGGGGCTACACATAGACCAATAAATTTCTCCAGAAATTACGACTCCAACAGTGGCATACTATATAGTGATCGAGGATGTCCCGTGCGCATTTAGACAGGTTGATGTGAACCGCGTGGTCCAGGTTTAAGATTTGTGAACTTTTCAGTCAATAAAATGACACCACACTTCAGGAGTAATGGAGATATCGCACACGCACAGATCACCAATAAGAGCATGTGTAAAAGCCTCTTTCAGCAAGTGTCTGCATTAAGGATGGCGAAAACTAAACATTTTCTTAATCGACCACCGAGCCTCATTAACCGGTTAATACTGGTTAACCGCATACTAGAATACTAGTACAGCCAGGGTTAGGGTTATTTCAATCTGCGCCTGCCCCTCTCTACCTCCTGCTCACAAACACAAGCTGCCCCGGTGCTCCCTTTAAGCTCTGTATCAGACAACTGACATCTGTGTGATCCTTTTTGGTGAAATTAAGATTAATTATGGACGCACAGGGGAAACGTGGTCGCTTTGGGGACGTAAAATCACCCACAACACAGAAAACAGCGGCCAATGACACAAATAACACCTCAGCTCCACCTTTACATTTCTCTGTCAAAACAGCGACACACACACAACTAATTTCATGGCCACAGCCCCATCAGCACAACTTTATATCACCAACATTTCACCAGAAACACTTTTTCCAGCAAAATTTCAACAGTTTAGCATCGACACTTACGGAGTTTGGAGACGACACGTTAAGCTAGTTCTCGTATTAGCTTCTCTTTGCTTTCTCCTCCGCCTTCTCCGTGTTTTGGTTTAGTGTCCGTCACCTTTTCTTATTAAAGCCATAGAAATGCGTCCTGGATCTTCGTGTCACTGACGTTTATCTCCTCAAGTGTTTAGCCTGTAGCTCATCTTTTTTTTTTTTTTTACTGACAGCTTCGACGGGTTAACGCCGACACGGTCAATCACCGGTCAAACGGTCACCGGTTAGCATCCCTTGTGCATGAAACAGTGCATTTACAAGAACAAACAGTCGTCCTTCAGCGTTTTCTTGCGAATTCCTAATACGGACATACCCCATGCTGCCCAAGTTAGCTAGCTTAGCCATTCAGCCACATAGCTAGCAGGAACACTACTTGCTAGCGCCACAACCGTCGATACTTTCACAGTGTTGAAAAGCTAACAGTAGGTGAACCAGCAGGAACATGCAAAATTTGTTTCTCTTAAAACTCACCTTCAGAGGTCGATTTCACGCTCCGGTTTCGTCCATTAACTCTGCAAGTTGAAATGTGAAACATGTTTCACCAAAGACCGCTCAAATGTGTGGGGAGGGGCTTTGAGGTCATGCTCTGATTTACTGATATAATTTATTAGATTTTACTTTGAAATGTCAACTAATTAAGCCAATTAACTTGTTTAGTAAATATTATTTGGATCCAATGATTTAATTTACATACAAAACTAAAGGCCGATAATTACAAACAATCACAAGTAATTCACAACATGAAAAACAGCTATTTTAAAGTAAAAGCACAATACTTGTATTTTTTTTTTAGAATTTATATAGACATTCTCAATAAACATTACAGGGCCAAAAAATGATTTTTCTCAGTGTGCCTCCACAATATGTTTGATTGCGTGCAATGTAGTTCAGCCTCGTTCAGACCGAATCATGCGTTGCGTCGACTTTCAATGCAAAGTCAATGGTGACAATGAGACGGACAAACAACTGATAATTCCTTGTGTCTGCTGCTGGATTTGGTGTGTATCTGGCAACCATTTATGCCTACAGTCAGTCAAATGGGCAAACAATTCCCACACATTGTCTCTCTTATTGCCATGTTAAGTGGATTGGGTTTTCCTCTCTGCACGTTCACAGTATAGATTCCCTGCTCCCTCTCCTCATCCATCCCCTTCAGTGTGTGCAAACCTGGCCAGCACTGTAATTCCCTCCCATCCAATTAGCCGTCCATTTCCTGGGCGCATTGTTTGCACCGATTTGCAGTCCACAATGGGAACTTGGGTTCATATTTACACAAGCAAACAATTACCACCTTAACACCCGGGCTCTACTGAGGTCCGCTACGGGTGACCTGCCGTTGTGTCGTTCTGGTCAAAATCTTAAAGGCACAGAGCTGAGGTAAATGCATGATAACTCGTCAATAGCTTCCATGGCGTGAAGCTACTCCACAATGCACAGAACCCATCACTCATCCATAGAAAATGTCAAGCGTATGCAATAAGCCTATAGTTTTTCATATGCAAATTCACAGCTTCTAATCCTCCATGATCACATATTTGCATGCTGTTCTGGAATTTCCTTGCAACGCCCACCTCACTTGCAAACACACACACGAACCCTCTCTCTCTCACTCACACACAGACACACACACACACACACCTCCACTGCACTCCAAACCTCCAACCTGCCTTTCATGGAACAAAACAAAGATGTTTACACGACTCGCTGCTGCAGCCGGGGTGAGATATCCGAGCACGAATGGAAATGAGACACGGACAAAAAACTCTGCAGCTAATCCATTTTATATGCATATTCACATGCTGTCATCAGTATTAATGTATCTGAATAAAATGTCAAGGCAATCCTAGGAGATTTGAAACCGAGGTATTTGACAGTGCACCTCCGAAAGGCAAACAAGTAAGTTAGGAATCAGCTACATGCCTGTGCCTCTCAGGTTTGATTTGAGTTCAGACCAGGGACTTACCTTATTATTCATGTTTTGAGACTGATGTGCATGTGTGTGTGTGTTGAATTGGATCAAATACTAGCTTTGCCTAGAGAAGGAATTGTAACTAATTGAGTAGCACAAATATAATAATAACAATAATTTATCGGTTTTATATAGCGCTTTTTTGGACACTCAAAGACGCTTCACATGTCATTATTCTTTCACTCCATACACTGTGGTGATAAACTACTACTGTAGCCAAAGCTGCCCTGGGGCACACTGACAGAAGCGAGGCAACCAGTATGTGCCACCAACCATTCACACACACACCAGACTTATCCCTGGCAATGGGGGTAAAGTGTCTTGCCTAAGGACACAATTATAGAACTCAAAGAAGGGTCTAGATGATTCTGTGCTACTTCAGTATTATGACCTAATAAAACCTCAATATATCTTTGCCAAACCACCAATTTCCCAGTTTACGTGTCGGTTTATCTGGTAGCTTTCATTGACTCAAACTTTTACCACCAATGGCAGGGGGTGCTCAATACATCAATCACAATCCAAAGGGTGGGTAACTCAAATGAGGCTTGCAGGCTTACACCATGCTAACTTGCATTCCTGAGTGCACACAATTAAAGCTGCACTAACTGACTTTGGGATTTTGAAGCCACGGACTCGCTGGCCTCGCTCTTTCTGCTCCCCTCCCCGCACCCACGAAGCTATCGCCCCCCACACACACACAGTGTTGAGACGGAGCTAGCTTCTCCCAATATGGATAATACATGGATATGGATTTGCACGTGGATGGCGTGACCATAGAACGATAGAACCGGGAAGCGCGGAGGAACGAGACTTTCTTTTGGATGGCTGTCTCGCTGTGTAAGCAGTACCCGGTGACGAAGAGACGAAGCTTCAGGTTAGCTCCGCCACTTGTTGTGCTAACTCAGCCGTCTATGCTAACGGAGACCTGTAGATTTCTCACAAAAGTGGGGGCCAGTGGTCCGCGGTGATTGGTCACAATCTGCGACCCGAAACACATTCTCTTCCTTGTTTCATCAAAACTCGATCTAAAATATAATGTCACGCCAGCACAAATCTGCGCTACTTTTTCGTCAAAAGGACGTATATCCCAATGCCCTACACGGACATGGATAGCATTTTCGTAATTAATACAAAAATAAAGTCAGTTAGTGCAGCTTTAAGCACACAGAGCGCACTATGACATTGGCCGTGCATGAACAACGCATATAGTATAGTGGCTAAGGCCTGTTTCACACCGCACACCGAGCGCCCTTTCCAGCCGAACTACCTCGCGGCGAGCGCATGTATTCAGACTGACGCCGAGCGTGGGCGAAGCGCCTAGACGAGTAGCACGCACAAAAGGAGTAGTATTGTACTCCAAACTAATAAACATGTTGTATATTTACATATGTTGTCTGAAATAACAGGTCAGAAATCAAAATAGCACATGTAGACCTTAAATAAATTGCTAACATTTCCTTATAATGTATCTTATAGCCTATTTTGATTGTCGTTTCATTATCATAGTTAATTATAAGGTGTGGGGAAGGCCTGGATCTCCATGTGGGTTAAGGTTAGGTGTGGGGAAGGCCTGGATCTCCATGTGGGTTAAGGTTAGGTGTGGGGAAGGCCTGGATCTCCATGTGGGTTAAGGTTAGGTGTGGGGAAGGCCTGGATCTCCATGTGGGTTAAGGTTAGGTGTGGGGAAGGCCTGGATCTCCATGGGGGTTAAGGTTAGGTTATAATTATAATATATATATTATATATATATATTATTATATATATAATATATGTTACAATTATATTTTATGCATAAAAAAAAAGTATGACATGGAAAATTGTGTAATTAAAAGAATAAACTTATATGTACTTATGCATTACAATAATGAGATTAGATAAACGTGAAATTGCTTTATAAAAGTTATTTTTTGAGTATTTTCGTTCTGAAAGCCGCTTCGCTGCGCAGCCTACACGCGGAAAAAATGCGCTCGAGTTCCATTTTTGGTTTCAGGAGCGGAGGCGGCAGCGGCGCGCGCCGATTCCCTGCGCGCCGCCTCAGCGCCGGTCTGTACACAGAAGAGCTTTCTCATTTGCACAACAGGACGCGACTTGAAGCGCAGCTTGCGAATGCACGCGAGCGGGTTTCGAAGACGAATTCGTTCACGAATTCGTGTGCGGTGTGAAACAGGCCTAAGTTGATAGCGCTCTCGCTTCTCAGCAAGAAGATCCTAGGTTCAAATCTTGGTCGGAACAGGGTCTAACAAATCCTCCTGCCCATCTGTCGCTGTACTATAGCGACCACTCATGATAGACGCCTGAGTGGCATCAGGTTGGGTCAAATGCAGAGGATGAATTGCCCTACATGGATAAATGAAGTGCACCTTTACCATGTATAAGTAAATATGACAAAACATTCTACCAACTACAGTTGATGATATGAGCACAGAAAAGTCCTTGTAATTATATTTACAAGGTGAGAAACCTGTTGTAAATATCATATTGGCTTTTTATCATTCTATTTAAAATAAAAATACATGTTGTACAAGTTGTGTAAGTGCACTTGTACAAGTAGGTCTGCATGTAAAGAAAATATATATACAGTATATATTTTAGACCATAAAAGACTGTAAATGTCAAAATAGGACAAACACTTTTTACATGGGGATAATCACAAATAAACTCTCAATGGCAGCTAGCATAAGATTAAAGGATTTCTACTTCTGGGTGGATCATCAAGACTATTGGTCCTCCCAATTGTCAATTATTCTGGTGATACATGCACATCAAATAAGAACAGAGTTTTGTTAAAATTGTGGAGAGGGCGGTTCTTTCCTAACTTTTGGGAAAATCTTCCTATACGTTTAAGCAATCTTTAATCCATCCTGGAGTGGGAAAATTGCAGTGTTGCTTCACAAGTTATAGAACAGTAGGAATGAGCAGCACAAAATAAAGTATTGTGAGTGAAAAAAAGTGTAAAATACTGTATACTCTTATACAACTCAAATATATTGGTAGAAAGGTCTGTTGCACGTTCTACACACTGTACATGTTAGCAGCATGTGATACTGCTGTACATATTGCTAACGTGAGGGTATGGGCCAATTAAAGTAACATCAGACATATGTGGTCCCATTTTGCACATTCTGACAATATTGCACAATACATGGCATCTGGCGTCACGTCGGTTGTGTTCAAGTCTTTATTGTTTGTATTGCAGTCTGACAGCAGCAGGACGGAAAGACCTGTGCAACCTCTACTTCACACTGCAATTGTGGAAGTACCGCACCAGAACAGCAGAGGTTTTTACTGAAAGTTTTAGAATCAGGTTGCAAAATTAAAACTTCTCTGCAGGTTTTAGTGTCCAGAAACTGCAGTGAGGGCTGCCAAGTTGAATGTATTGTTGTAATTTCCTTCCCTGTTATAATGGCTTTATTGAGTCAGAAACTCTTTCGGGGGAGTCTATACCCCCCAGAGTGGAGCTACGCAAGTTTAAACCCCGCACAAACCTCTCACAGTGAGGTCAACAGATTACTAACCACTGATCCTTACGCCTTCAGAGCTGTAAATAGCCCATTGCGTGTTTAAATATAGCATCACTGATTACGAAAGCGTGTGGGTGGAATCGTTAGCATATAGCTTCGTCTTCATTGCCCCATCAGGACCCGACTAAGCCATTTCCTCTTCTTTCTTCCGCCCATGTCAGCGTCCCGGGGCACCAAGGTACTACATCACCGACGCGCCCGTCCCACTCCCACAAACAGTTGGCTGCGCGCTGCATTTCCGCTCGCATTTATAAAAGTCTCACAGGGCAGTGGCTGCAAACACATGGCTAATTAAAATGAGCATAATGCGCTGATTGATTAGACCAAATGAGCTCTCCATTCTACCGGTGACACTTTCAGATTTGATGATGCGTTTAATGGCCCCACAACAACTTGGGAATTTACAGTGTAAGTCGCATCTACTTTGCGGAATGTGAATGCAAAGCTGGGATACGGTTTTCTCCCTCACAACACATTTAGATTAACATAAATACAGTTAATAGTTTTTTTGGCAGTTCAGCAAGTTTGTTGAGCGGCATTGACACCACTGGACAAATAACTTTGACAAATAGCAAAAAGAAGCCATGAAGACAACAAAAAAATCTCTGAAATACAACAGTAAAATACCGACTTTTTTTTTTTTTTTTCTTTATTGGCATACTCAATATATTACAACACAGACATTCAAACACATTTGTAAATATGAACATATATAATCATATAAGAATTTACGTAGGGTCAGGAGGGGGGAGGGGGGTTCAGCGGGCGTGCGGGTGCGTGTGTGTGTGCGTGTATATGCGTGTTCACTTTTGGTGTATTGAATAGGTATCTGAGGGTGTTGATGGTTTTCTTTTATTGACCGGTAGTGAGAGAGGGGAGAAAGAAAAGAAAGAGAATAGTAATAATAATAGTAAAAACATAGGAGGAATTAAGGTGCTATAATCCTAGGGAGGGGGGTGGTCGTAATGTTGGTAAAGAGGATCGCAGAGCCATAATTGGGCATACTAATGTTTATGGTAAGTAAGAAAGTAATCTTTATCCAGGCCAGATTCACAAAGCAGTTTTCAATTTTGGGCATTAGACTTCTCACTCAACACAGAAATGGGAGCAAGGTGGTAGACAGATTAGTGGTACTCTTCCAGCAGTATCCCTGCATAATGTGTCTTGTGACTGTGTGGTGAATTAAAACAGGTTTGAGATGTTGTGCATTAAAAGCTTGAGATGCATGTGGGAAGATAACTTTTTTTTAAAAATTCAATTATTATGCAAATTGCTTTAACAAAAGAACAATACAAACGGAATGAGCAAAATACACCTAAGCAGAAGTCAATAAACATGTGTGGCACTCTGCATGGATGGAATATTTAAAGTTCTGTGTTTTTTCCTCTTCCTCCACCCCTTTCCTTTTTCACGGCATGTGTGTGACAGAGGGCGTGGGTGGCTCATCTGCCTCTGAGATGCCTTCACGCCTGCATTTTATTCACTCATCACCCTGTCTTTTAAACTCTGGTTCAGACTCAACAACTCTGTCAAATTATTTCACGCTCACTGCCGAATGCCTGTCTTTATATGTATGTTTTTTGTATATTGAAATATTTTATTTTGTATGGTGAATCCATCTACATGATGTCTCTGCCTGGAGGTCCAAAACACACGTAACATACATGGACAGCAAATGTGTTTAGACAGCAAACCACAACTACATCAGCGGAAATATGATGAATGAGCTGTACAGGTGTGTATCCGCGATCTCGTTCTTTCTATTATTACCCAAAGCTCATGACCATAGGTGAGGGGGGAACAAAGATTGACCGTAAATCGAGAGCTTTGCCGATCGAGACCCTGAGATACTTGAACTCCTCCACTTGAGGAAGGACCTCTCCACCCACCCGGAGAGGGAGGGGCACCTTTTTCCGGTCGAGCACCATGGCCTCGAATTTGGAGGTGCTGATTCTCTTCCCAGCCGCTTCACACTCGGCTGCAAACCTTCCCAGTGCATGCTGCAGGTCCTGGTTTGTCGGAGCCAACAGGACAACATTGTCTGCAAACAGCAGAGATGAAATCCTGTGACCCCCAAACCGGACCCCCTCCGGCCCCTGGATGCACCTAGAAATTCTGTCCATAAATACAGTGAACAGAACCGGTGACAAAGGACAGCCCTGTCGGAGGCCAACATGCACCGGGAACAGGTCTGACTTACTGCCGGCAATGCGAACACAGCTCAGGCTCCGGTCATACGGACTGGACGGCTCTCAGTAGAGGACCCCGGACCCCGTACTCTCAGAGAAACCCCCAAAGGACACCCTGAGGAACACGGTCGAACGCCTTCTCGAGGGAAATGTCATGGGAAAAATGGCAATGATTGAAATATTAGTCCCACAAGAGAAGAGCGAGAATCTTATTTCCTCTTTTAGGCCAAGATGACATGTTACCTTCAGAGAGTTAATCCAAGGTCTCTGCAAATGTTGTTTTCAATCTGTCCTCAGTGGCAAAGTTTGAAAAAGTATTAGACCTGTTGACATGAGAGCAGTGGTTACATATGCCACATCTGTCCTTAGGTTTTGAGAGTCAATATATATAAAATTACTTACAGTAAGGTAATATATACAAATTGTTGGTAAGTAACATTTATGGTGTATTACCCTCTCCCTGTTGCACAATTCTTGTATGGTTATTGGACCAAACAGAACAAGAACAAGAATTACTATTTTGTTTTCATATTTCTATTGTGTCGTGTTTACACGGTGTTCATTTCTTAAAGCACAGAATGCCAAACTCAATGCAAGCCCCACTTGAAACTATGGAACAAAAACACAGCACTAGATGAAGGAGAGTGAGCTATTGTTTTCAAAGTCCACATGGCTTTGAGAAATAAATTGTTTTGTGCTGTGAAGTGTTTTGACGAGCGGAACAAGTGGAGGCAGAGATTTTACTTTCATTGCTTGTTGACAAATGTTTCTATACCAATCATTTTGCTGGATATGTCGACTAAGTTCGCATGAAGAGAAGGAGGCTGAAAATATTCCCACTTGTTCAATGGTTTTGACATTTTCTTTATAACGCTACATATACATATTTTTGATTTTGAGGATGGACAAAGCCATCTCTCCTGCACCATTGAATGTTTATCAATCTATCAACAGTCCGAGTACATGGAACACCACACTTTTATTTTGAATAGTTCCATCACAACAGCTCTTGCCGTTAGACATTCCATAAAGCCTTGTTTTAAGTTATTTAATTTACGGTTTAATTCACAATTTAAAGCTGGGGTACTTAATTTTTCTGAAAGACTTTTGTAGAAGAAACATTTGTCACAAATCACAACATGCAGTCTTCATCTGACTAGCAAACATACTCATTCCTACTGTATGTAACTTGGGATGCAACACTGAAATTTCCCACTGTGGGACAAATAAAGGATCAGTATTTGCCTTGGGCTGAGAGCTGATTGGCAGAGTAAGAATAGTACTCTTCTCTTAGTACTTTTCCGCCTGTAAAAGCAGATCTAAAAAGGTGTCAGAGGCTGAAAATGCAAACCTGAGAGAACCAGGGATAGAAGCTTATTGAGAGCTTGAAAAGAGTTGCTCCATTTAATTCAATTTAGCTTAAGTATTTCAAGCTAATAAACAAGAATTTATTGATGTAATTTACATACTTACAAGAACATGAGTTTTAGAGTTTCTTTTCTTCACTGCTGTCAAAGCCCTAAATGGAATGGTTGAGTGAAACGTAAACGCTCCCATCCCTTATACCTATATTTACTAGCTGGGTCAACGCCCTCATCTCCCACTGGTCCCTGCAAACCTACAGAAGTGGACCGTCCACCCAGAGGAGAAAGGCCAACACTCACTCATTTAAGCATAGAGCACAAATCATGTTATAATCTATCTATTAACATCAATCTATATATGCAAAATCTTGAAAATCTTTCCAATAAATGTTTTGTTTTGCTTTTAACACTTAACACTCATTAGCTTGGTGACACTTTCTAAAATGCGTTTTAACTGTTTTATTGGTCTATAAATAAAATGAATCAACAGATAAAGCACCGACTGACGACTGAAGAGAGAAAGTTTCGCTCCACCGGTTTGTCATCTCCTTGTTTGACACGGCTGCCTGTGACCAAACAGGAAATGGGGCATTAACAAGGGATAGCGTTGGAATATCTAGTTAACGTCCTAATCGAAAATGACAGCCACAGCGGTGCTCTGAGCCCTGAAGAGGAGATCGAAGACTCGCTGCTCCGTGTGATACCGCCGCATGGATTCCAACCAGACCAATCCTCCTCTCGCCGCGTCTAATTAACACCTGGCTTCTTCTAATTACCCAAATCCACCGACATTCCCACAAAGTGCAGGGGAAAACGCAACTGCAGAAGATTTACAACACAGGCTTGGACCGCAGATGTCCCCAAGCGTTGAACCTGCAACCGTTGGAACAGGTGTTCTCCCTCAGCTGCATCGCATGGGGCCACAAAAGCAAAGTTTCTGGTTTTAGGAGTTTTCTACCAAGCAGTTTTTTGTAGCTAATATTTTTAGTTACTGTAAGTAGTCCCCTTGGTTGTATACCGTAGATGATGTGTGACAGATCTAGGGCACAATAATAGCTCACAATATATAACCATTAAGACAAAACCAATATTTTAACCATTGACCAACTCTGAGAAACCGAGTCTATTTAAGAAATGTTGGTCTTTGGGGTACATAGATGGAGGTTTGTTTGGTCTTTTAACCCAATGAAAAAAACAAATTGTACTTTTGATTGATTTAAAAAAACAATAATGTTACAATTTAGACATATTAGTATGATTTTTGTCGGCCATTCATGTTTTATAAAAGTACAAATACTTTTATCAGTCGGTATTAATTTATGTTTTTTTGTCTTTATTTGAATTGGGACAGTGCACATTAATCATTATGTGTTTTTCAACAGGTAAATGTAGCAAAGTTAGCCATGTAGGCTAATTTTCCTCCATAGTCCCATGACAGGTTGTAATCAAAACAGATGAAATATACATACAACAGGCACAGACACACAGAAACACACCATCACAAAAACATAACAAAACAGGGTACGTAACATGTGGTAAAATATGTAAAATAGATATGATGATTAGCACAGATATAAGACCAGAGGGAGAATACATAAAACACCACAATTTTCCACACAGCAAGGTATCAGTGGTTGTGACTTTAGACCATGTGTTTACCTTTCTGATTTCTGTCCACAAGCCACTTAGAGTTAAACGTTTTTATTACCCCCTGTATGTTGTATGTATATGCTTAATCTGTATACAAAAATTGCTGACTTGAAAGCTGCTAATGATACTTCCCCTGCAAGTTATGTGCTGCATCTAAATTGTTTTTGAATCTTCCTTGTCTGTAAAAGTGACAATTTCAGACAACTTGTCTAGTATTCAAGTCCGATGAAAGACCTTTTTAAAACCGTTTAATGCCCCAAATGAAATTATGTACTTAAAATTAAGAGGAAAGGTTAAGGAAAGAGGTGTTTTATTAACTTGAATGCAGTCATTTGATTTCCCCTGAACACATGTGGTGTCTGCAACAACAGACAGTTTCATTCCAAAATATCCTCATGTCTCTGGTCTAATCACTGTGCGTCTGAGCTTGAAATCTCATACGACTAAAAACTGCTCTTGTCTGTATCCAGCTTATGTTGCAGGCTTGTGAGGAGAGTGTTGCCGAAGTCAGACTCTTCATCGGCTGCCATAGCAACAACAGAAAGTGATTATTGTAAATACATTATCCTGCTTCACTGCAGTCGCTGATTATTTTCTTTCCTTCCTCTGCAATCTGCTTAAAGCTGCGGTACCAAACTTCTGAGATAAAAGCCATCAAACTAGTTTTTCACTTTTAAAACAGTTTTATAGTATCACCAGTTTTTATATGCATGTATTTCTTGGCCATCTTCAGATCATCTTTTTCAGCCAAAAGAGAACAAGAGATAGACTGCACCTTTCTGACTGATTGGCACCGACAATAATAATAATAATAATTATGCATCGGATTTATATACAGTAGCGCTTTTTTGGACAATCAAAGACGCTTTACATGTCATTATCACCACCGTGCATGGAGTGAATGAATAAACTACTACTGTAGCCACAGCTGCCCTGGGGCACACTGACAGAAGCAAGGCAACCGACTACCACCAACCATTCACATCAGACTCATTCTAGGCAGTGGGGGTGAAGTGTCTTGCCTAAGGACACAAGGACACAATGGCAGATTGGCACTTTACAGCTGCCCCACTGTGGCTGGTGTTCCCAGAGGTTAAGTGTCTTGCCAAGGACACAACGACAGCAGACAGTGGGAGTCGATGGTGAAAGTCTTGAGGTGGGCTCGAACCTACGACCTTCTGGCTCAAAGGTCAAAGGTGAAAGACAAGCATGAATAACCCCCCTCCCATTATTACATGGACCAGTAGTTTTGGAATTGGGTTATGTTCATTGGGTAACTGTAAAGCCTAGTGTATACTTGCGCGGCGAGGCTTACGTTAGCGGTTGCGGTGGACCTACGTAAGCACAATTGATGTTATACTGGCGCGTTCCCCTTACGGAGTTTTGAGGAGAATGTTGTAATCCCACAACAAACCACATGAGGGCGATCACACAGGAGCGGTCCCATTTACGCTGCTACTTTGTCCTCTTCAGAAAAACAATAGCAAACAAAGCTGTTTGAGCTCATTACATGTGTTTCTACTGTAGGTTTATGTGATAGTTTTATGGATTCATTATTTTATACGTCATTTCAACCGTGATGCTGTGAATAAAGACACAGTTCTTGTTGGAAACATAGTTATTATTAAATAGTTTTCAGCACAAACAGCAAAACAATAATAGTGGTAAATATCTGAGACAAACATGAACGATTTACGAGTGCAGGAGGAAAGCAACAAACGCAGCTACGATTCAAACAAAGACAGGAACAGAGCAAAACAAACGACTGCACAGTTTATAAGTTATATATATGTTAGATAGTCCACAGTCTCCTGTATATCAGGCTCTGAGCCCAAACTGCTTTTCCTTCGAAGCTCAAAGCTCTCTGCTCCATAGTGCCTCGTCCATGTCCCTGCTGCAGCCGCTCCGTGCTTCCTTCCAATACACACACACGGACCAATCACAGCGGAGATTCCTTGCGGCGACCCTTACGTAGTTAGAAAATTTCGATGCTGCGCGGCAGGCGACGTAAGGGCCTTGTGGTGACCAACGCGTTGCGCAAGTGACGTCACGTCACCTCCGTAAGCTCCGCGCAGCGCGAGTATAAACTGCGCTTTAGAGTTGTAAATCCCACTTCTAAATTTCTGTTATGTTCTTATGGCCTATTCCTAACCCTCTAAACCAAAAAAATAACACTACTCTTGTCTTACAGGAGCACTTAAAGTTTGCCAAGTCGCTAAGTGCCATCTCACTTCTATTCACAACAGCGGCACACGAATAAATGAGTCTAATTACCTTCTGCCACTTGTTCTTCCCTCATGGTCCCTTCTGTACATTATTAAGCTGCTGTTTACCTAAGTGCAAAGAAACCAGGTCTGCTGTGATGCTTTTGCATAAGATGAAAATTAACTTATATGGTAAAAAAGCGTTATCATTCCCTCCACTCTCCAAAGCGCCTGTGTGTATTTAGTATTAGCATTTACACAATAACAAGAAATAAATAATTGTTGAGTGGTCCGAAGCAAGAAAGCTCATAAGTGCCTAAATCTCCATGTCATTTGTCAAAAATCAGACAATTAAAGATATATAGAAGGATTTTGCACTTCCTGGTGGATCATCAAGACTATTGGTCCTTGTAATTGTTAATCATTCTGGTGATACATGCTCATCAAACAAGACCAGAGGTTTTTCAAAAAGTGGAGAGCGTGGTTCTTTCCTAAAATTTGTGAAAATCCTTCTATATACCTTCATATGATCTACTGGTCCAAATGTGCCTTTTGATCAAGTTTGCTGGCTGTTTACAGATGGACAATTGAGTCAAAGTTTGGGAAAGTTCTAAAAAGGAATGTGTTCACATGAAGTGAATATTGTGGTTTTCGGGGATGTAGCATGCTAGTTGTTTTCTATCTGAACCAATAAGTTATTTTGATTTGATATGTAACAATGAGGAATGCAATAACAGGAAGTTAAACAGAAATACAGGTTTTAAATGGGGATGGATGTAGAAACTTTTTTGGCTGCAACTTGTCCAACTTACCAAAACACACACACACACACACACACACACAGGCCTAATCACTCTCTGACTCTACACCACCTTTTCAGTACATGCTCACTCTACATACTTCTTCTTCAATATGACCATAACCAGTTAAAAAAAGTATTATCTTTTTATTTGTACGATGCAATGTGATTTGAATAGGTTAATTTAATTGTCTGTCTGTCATCTATCCTAATTCATAACACTGGAATTACATATAAATTAATCCTATTATCAAAAATATATTCATGCAACTTTCAGACACTTTGTAGAGCCGCATTGCTTATTCACAGACATAGTGACATGGCAGCTGATTTAGTACTATAGTTTGCGGGCATGATACTGCATGGACCGGGCCGCTCCCTGTATTTGGGGGGTTCCTCCAGGTGCTCTGGTTTCCCCTACCAGCTAAACGATGCACAATAAGTAAAAAATGCTAACAGCTTGCCCTAGTGGAATTGAAGAATGGGTCAAACGCAGAAGCCAAATTTCCATGCAGCTATTAGTGAATAAAATAAGTTATTGTATGAACATGTGGCAGCTATATATCAAGAAGCACTCTTCAATGAGACTCTTACCACCAGTTATCAAATTCTAAACAGTCCATTGTTGTGTTCCCTCATGTAGTGGTGGAAAGGATTATGATTTTTTGGCACAGTCACAGTGTGCGTCCGTGGCATCTGTCTGCTCCTCCAAACCCTGGTCAATCTGTTGAGCTGTTTGTTTGCCTGAGTCAGTACTTGTCCGCCTCTTTCTTGGCCCTAATCTTTCCAGTTCTCATTTGCTCTGCTTTTTTCCCCTGCCTTTGTTCTTGTATCAGCTTTGAAAGTTGTTACTGGGGTTGTTAATGTGGCATTGCAGAATTTGTGCATTTTGTGTAATTGTAAGAAAAGTCATTGCGAATCAAAACAATTTGCATGGATAAACATAAGGGTTCAGGAACGAGCTTTTTGTAAATAATTGATTAACCAGGATAGGCCTACCTGGGATTTGAGAATATTTTTTCTTGACGAGTACTGGCCAGAGAAGTGCAATAGTAGATGTTGTTAGAGAACTTACAGTTGTAACCTATATACGGAAACTAGGAGAACATGCATCACTGTGTCATCCAACTGGTCAAGAAGAAATAGTCTGTATTTTTTCCATTAAAAATAATGAGACTATTGACTTTGTCATTTTATGTTTTAGAATGCAAGACAATATTGTCTAACTCACTAAAATGTGAAACAAGTATCGCGGGTATTCAATTTGGAGAGACGAGAAAACAGGAATTTTTTGAGTATTTTATGAAAGGAGGTTTGGCGCCCTAGGTCCCGGTGCGGCCTTCAGATCGGAAAGGCTCCTGCGATGGAGCGCGCACAATCCCCCGGGACCTAGGCACTGGTGGTGGCATTTGGCAGCGGGAAGCAGATTGAAGGCAGATTGGAGGCAGGGTGAAGAGGAGGAGGAGGGGAGGCGGTGGTTGCAAGGCTTCAGTGGCCGAGAAGTGGGAGTTTCTCCGTTTTTATGCGGCTGGCGTAGTCGGTACAGATGATTGGAAGGGGGCGTCTGCTGAGCGATAGGCTGGGGGTGCGAGCCGGCCTGGAGGGGGTAATTTTGGTTAACGTCTACCAAATTGAATTTTCGCTGGCTGCATTTCAATTTGGAGAGACGAGAAAACAGGAAGTTTTTGAGTATTTTATGAAAGGAGGTTTGGCGCCCTAGGTCCCGGTGGCAGCGCCTGTCCTGAAGGAGTGGGCTGTCTGGAGCTGGGGAGACAAATTGCGGAGGAGCAGTAGGGATCTTAGTTGAGCTCTGAACCAGGTTGCTGTCATGGGAAGGTTGTCTGGAGAGAGAATTAGAGGTCCGTTGAATCTCCTTTTTGCAGCGGAGGCGAGTGTAACGCATCATGGACCTGTAGGGGCAGAGAGATGTGTCGGAGCGAGCTATTATTATGTTGCAGGCGCCTTGGTCTTTGAATGTTGAGATGAAGGTTGAAAGGGTCAGGGGACATTATGTTGGGTGAGAAGAGCGACCTTTGTTTAATGCTTCCACTACGTCGAGATTATCACGCATGACAGAGATCCTCTTTCTCTGCCACGTGTGATTCCACAGCGCGCAGGCCACGACCACTGGGAATATCTCGTGTAGGCAGAGGAGATGCTCCGGTGGAAGTAGCAGCCACGGCCCGGCAATCCAATGGTCCTGGAAGAACCCCCCAAAACCCACGGAAGGGGCACGTCCGTGTAGAAGCGGAGACCCGTAGGGGCAGAGACATATCGGAGAGGGCCATTGATGTTGCAGGCGCCCTTACGCTTAGAATCTTGGGTTGGAGAGTAGATAACAGAGGTGTGGACTCGAGTCATGTGACTTGGACTCGAGTCAGACTCGAGTCATGATTTTGATGACTTTAGACTCGACTTGACCAAATATAAAAAGACTTGCAACTCGACTTTAACATCAATGACTCTGACTTTCACTTGGACTTGCGCCAATTGACTTGCAAAGACTTGCGTAACCCGGGCCATTTTTACCTTTCTCCGCATCTCTCTTTCTTTATGCCGTCTCTGAAGAAACAAAGCCTCGCAGTAGTTGTAGCGCTCGCGCGAGAGTTCGAACGTGAGTTCCCCGCAGTTCGCGCAGCAACACTTCCCTAAACAAGCGGACTGCATTCACCGGTGGGTGTGTTGTCGTAGGGGAGCTGGAAATGAGCGAGCTGCAGGTATTTATCGCGACCTAACGTCATATTTTGTTCTACAAACTGTAATTGATATGCTTTCACTACAGGCGCCTCATACAATTGAATCGACGCAGTTGTCACACTGTGTGCCGTGTTTTAAAGAGGAACTGGTGAGTCAAACTAGCGCTAGCCTGCGCTGCTCTGTTGGCTCTTTCTTATATTTTTCTGTGTGGGCACCGAGGCCTATTATTATGAGTATGTTTTTGCTGTGCTCCTCCTGCTAAAGTTTGCATACATTAGATAGTTGTTTTGATTATGTGCACTAAGCTAGATTAATACTTGCACTATTGTTTATGGTGCATTGATATGAGAATCAGTGCTTTGACTGATTGAATTAATTTATATGAGACATTTTATTATGTAATGATATATTGGTAATTATGAGATATTACTAATGCTGGTCCAGTTCATACAGGCCAGGTTCCTTCCCCTCCATTGGTCCCTTCAGTCCTTTATAATATAAGCATACTATTCATATATGCTGCACTTGCTACTTCCCATTAAAAACCCCAAAGATAAAAAGTATGTTGACACGGACTGCTCTGATTTTATGTGTGGTCTGTGCATGTGTAACTGAGCCTGCATCTGGCACAACATCCAATTAGATCACATAGATAGTTTTGATTTACCAGCAGCCAACGACATGGAACAAACTGTTAGTCCATGGGTCAGAGACCAACGAGAATGCACCAGCAAAATGATTCCTAACATTATTTTGTTTGCCTACAAAAGTACGTGGAGACCAACAAGAAACAAATCGCGGTCAAAAAGACTCGAGAGGACTCGAAAGTCAAACCGTCGGACTTGGGACTGACTTGAGATTTGTTGGCCTTTGACTTGGACTCGACTCGGGACTTGCCTGTCTTGACTCGTGACTTGACTCGGGACTTGAGGGCAATGAATTGAGACTGACTTGTGACTTGCTAAACAATGACTTTGTCCCACCTCTGGTAGATAATCAGGATAGTAGGATGGTCGGGAAGCCGCGTCTCGGACCGCATGAAGGTTGAGCGAGCAGTAGTGAACGCTTATGCAGAGAAGCCATAGAAGGCGAGCGGGAAGATGCTGCGAGGAGGGCAGACATGTACTTGGAAGATGAGCCGGAGTTCGGTGCCGCTCAGAGCCGCTGCAGGATGGGCAGCGTGATGGGGAGCCTGCGATCAGAAGAGTGAAGAATACAGGTATGGATGCCTTTGATTGGAGTCCGATTGACGGCTCAGCGCAGCCACTCGGCCGGCTGCATCTGATAGAATCAGAAGATTAGGTAGAGAGATGAAGCATGACCGCCGAAGCGACCCTGGGAGCATAGGTACGAGGCCAGCGCAGCGCGGCGTACTCAGCCGGGCAGCATCCATTAGAAGCAGGATAAGCTTCTGAGAGAGTGGGTTGCAGCAGTAGCAGTAGCAGCAGCAGTAACCTCAGATAATAACAGCGATAACCTGTATCAAGCCGCGGCAGCAGCAGCAGCAGCGGCAGCAGTAGCAGCATCCTTAGAGATTAATAGTAACAATCCTGTATCAAGCCACAGCAGTAGAATGTTGTCGTAGCTGATCAGTGTTTCAGTAAAAGAGATGCAAGTGAAGAGAGATGGCAAAGTAAATGAAGCAGCAGCAGCAGTAGTAGCAGCAGTAGCAGTATGAAGCAGCAGCAGCAGCAGCAGTATGAAGCGGCAGCAGCAGCAGCTGCAGCATCCGTAGATAATAACAGCAATAATCCTGTATCAAAGCCACAGCAGTAGAATATTGTTGAAGCTGTTTAGTGTTTCAGTAAAAGATGCGAAGTGAAGAGAGATGTCAAAGTACATGAAGCAGCAGCAGCACGGCAGCAGTAGCAGTATGAAGCAACAGCGGCAGCAGTAGCAGCAGTAGCGGTAGCAGCATGAAGCAGCAGAAGCAGCATTAGCAGGAGCAGCAGCACCAAGATGCGATTCATACAAACAACAGACGTGTCACGCCAGCGTGCGCCGCTTGTCTCCGTGAGCCAGGTTACATACGTGTCTGAAAGAGCCGAGCCGTAGAGACAGGTGCAGCCTGGGAGCCTGTGGAGCAGCAGCGGCAGGAACAGCAGCAGCGGCACATGTAGTAGTAGGAGCAGCAGGAGCAGGCAGCAGGAGCGGCAGCAGGAACAGGCATCAGCGGGATCAGGCATCAGTAGGAACGGCAGCAGGGACCGGCAGCAGCGGCGGTCAGAGAACCGTGCCCACGGTTGTTGAACAGCCTGAGGAAATAAATCAACCCGAATCCGAAACATTCCCATGCGAATAACAGACGTCCCCTGGAGCCATCTTGCTGCTTTGGTTATGGCCGATACGCATGAACGATCACTGTTCCACGCGTTCATTAGCTCCAACACCACTTCAAACCCATTGCAGATTCACATTGGGCCCTTTTTCTTTCTGCTGCACTTTCAAATGCAACAACTGCAGTTTAGTTTCCTAATTGAATACCAGTGACCTAGCTATTTAAATGCATGGCCCCTCCTTCCTCCTGCAGATAGACGAATTTAATACAATCATTTAACAATAGTGACCTGCGAGTAATGAGATTAATGCTGTAAATATGGCGCCGTGGCAAGAGCTCTGTGTGTGCCGTCTGGAGCACAATGGGGTAGTCTTGCAGATTTGTTTATTTTTTTTTTCGACGTGGTTTTACTGCGAGTGGCAGAACATGAATCTGAATTAATGCGCATTGCGCGTCTTGTCTCCCCAGACGATAGAGATTGATGCCATTTAAGATGCATTGCCCCTCAGTTAGCTCAAACACGTGTGAAACGGAGCCTGCAGACCAAGCACGGGGCGAAAAAACTGACGCCTGCAGTCCTGTGCGCGGGGAAAAAACCAATCGCCTGCAGCCCAAAACTCCGGGATTAATCCGTCCGCGGTCGGCACACTCACTGTACTCACATGCCAGGAGACTTGGGAAAAGCAACGGGACAACGCGGCACCGCCAATCGGAGGCAGGGACACGCACGGCACCGCCAGACCTTCTGCGTGCGGCAGCAGACCACAAGGAACGAGCAGCACAGAACCCGCGAAGGGGCCCCGCGGAGGGGCCCCGCGGAGCAGCCCGCAGAAGAGCCCGCAGAGGAGGAGAGCAGTGGAGACACGCGAACCACAGCAGGTGCAGGGACGCGGAGGAGGAGCAGACCACAAGCAGCCAGACGGAGGACGCCAGGGTCGCGCCGAGTAGCGTGAGTAGACGAAAACTATTCCTCCAGACGATTCTCTGCAAGGCTTCGAGGGCTTGCAAGGCTTCAGTGGCCGAGAAGTGGGAGTTTCTCCGTTTTTATGCGGCTGGCGTAGTCGGTACAGATGATTGGAAGGGGGCGTCTGCTGAGCGATAGGCTGGGGATGCGAGCCGGCCTGGAGGGGGTAATTTTGGTTAACGTCTACCAAATTGAATTTTCGCTGGCTGCATAACAATGCTACCAGCCTGCCCTATCCCTATGTTACCCACAGAAGGAGGAGTAATATGTTTAAGTTTTTTTTGTTTTTTTTATTTATTGGAAATTGTCTTACTAACATAGCCTTGCAAATATAAACGACGTTACCTGAGAAACTGTCAAAACTAATTTATGGGCAATATTTATAATGACATAATTCTATTACAGGACTGAAACAAGAGCTTTTAGACAGGAGGAGAAGAGATACATGTTTGTACCTGAAGTTCCAGACGGCAGTGTAGATGGTCTGTTTTTGATGAGGGAGCAATGTTGAAACATGGTTGAAAGATAAACATTTATTTTTTATGACTCCTTTAGAGAAATACACACATCCGAAACGGTGTACACAAGCACTAGAAACAGCAAACAATTGAACAATGAAAGGGAATCATATCGGATGATAGACTAATATTGAATCTGACCACAAAAGGAGTCTTTTTTCACAATTCGGTGCTCGTCCTTTTCAGCAGAGTGTATTTTCACCTTGTCAAATATTTCACTTAATTTGCCAGACGTCCCTGAAGGGAAAAGATTCATGCCTCATATTTCCATTAAACCAGACAAAATGTCAGTCTCTGGACAATTCTCTGCAGCTGTAGTCTGGCTGTGATGTGAAGGAGAGATTGGTAGTTTGCATGACACTGGTCAGAAATCATTCAGAAAGAAAGAATGGTTTCAGGCATCCTTGTTCTAGTGGATTCTTCAAAAGGCTTTGAAGGATTTATTTTTCTGTACTCCATGAGTATGCTTATGCTAATGATTGCATTTGATGATGTTACTCTATGTTCAATTGTTCATGACGGTTCTCCAGCTGTACCTGCTGTGTGTATGTGGATGGTTGGTAGCCTCTGGTAATCTGATGAGCAAAGCTTATATTTTTTTGGACAGAAACAATCTGGCCAAAGTAAATGTTTGCTTATGGCTGATTATGCCCTTTGGTCGAATTTTAGCTGAACACAATTCAGGAAGAAAAATGGAGGTATCCAAAGAGAGCGTGAGCCGGTTCTGAGGGCATAGGGCTTGAAATTCATATTGTATTGAGATATTAAAATATTGTTCTATGGATGTATTTGTGTCTGAATTCCAATACATCTGATCAAGTTTGACCACAGCAAAACCCCTCCCCCTCCAACTATGACCAAAAAGGGCTTAAACGACAGTTTTTAATATTTTAATAATTTAAAATCACATCTATATAGTTTATATGTGGCCAACGTGTACGAATAATATTTGACCAGTGAAGATATTATCATTTAAAAATACAATGGCAATGGTCCGTAATATTGTTATGTCGTTATACGTTTTTCAATGCCAGCTTATTAGAGGATATTTAGGCAGTTTTGGCTCTTAATTATCACTCTCTTTTTTATACCATTCCCAAACTAAAATTTGCAACAGACATATTGAAATAAACCAATAAGTTCAGTTTCTAACTAAACCCCAGCAGGGGGTTTGCATCAATGATCAGTGCTCAGGAGCGACATCACCGAGAGCAAGATTCTGGAAACAGCTGTTGGATTGTAATATTAATGACTTTATTAGACCACTAAGAGTGCATATTGCATATGGTCCTTTTAACAAATCCCTTGAACACCCTTTTAGACCCTGTACATCCACTGGCATATAGCTTTAAAGTAATGTGCCGTGTACATTATGAAAGGGCCGTGTTTAACAATGGAGGTCTTCATACAAACACAGCAAAAATGGTAATGCGTCGACTGAATGTGTTAAAACACCCAGGAACATTATACATTAAAAAGAAGGAAATGGAACATTGTATTTGGAGTTTTAGCTGACGCTTCAAAGCTGAGATATATTTAGAGTGAGCGAGGCCGAGAATGGCTGACCCTCAGGTTGAGTCCCGAGGGACAACCAGGTTAGAATAGTGTGTTAGCAAAGAGAGCGCTTTGCAGCCAGAATATAAAGGGTATGGTCGGAAATGTGATCCTATATGTACGTTGGAGAGGTGGGCAAGGTGTACTGTAGATACTGTAGATAGTATACGAGTATTTGTATTTGTAAAGACATAGAGAGATGAGGGTTTGAGATTTGGTAAACTCAACGTTCTGGAAGAAAATATCAAATCAGATAATGCAATATAGAGTTTTGTCTAAAGCATTTAAAGGAGATGTAATAGGCAAAAATTACTTTTGACCATGTTACAATGCTGCATTTACGTCTAGATGCAAATCAGCTTTCTGCAGGATCACCCTTCTGCGGAATAAGGGAAAACCAATTTAATTTCCTTGTTGCTCAAGTGTTTGTTTAACCTCTTTTTTAATAATAAAGTAAAAAGAACAATCTCAATCTTAATGTGCTTCTGTAAACACAGTGAAAAATATTTGCAAAATGGAACTTTTATTCAAGTTATTCTGGACTTATATGAACACACATTGGATTTCATGTTTTCTGGATTGATTTGTTGATCATTTTGTAAAATGAAATCTTGTAGTTCTTTTGTGTGATGTCGTCTGGGGATACCAGGGAGGGGAATGTCATGGCTTTACATCGGCTTTGGTGAAATTTGACTCCATGGAAACGGAGTGATTGTCCCTCATCAGAGCAGTTTTCGGACTTAAAAAAAAAACAAAAGGAAAATATGACATTCTTCTCTTAACTGCAGCTGTAAATTGCCAAACTTCCATTGTGTCCTTAGGCAAAACACTTCACCCTCATTGCCTAGAATGGTGTTTGTGTGAATATGCTACCAGCCTGCCCTATGCGGTGGTGGTCGCAAGGGCCGATGGCCCATACTGGTTGCCTCGTTCCTGTCAGTGTGCCCCAGGGCAGCTGTGGCTACAGTAGTAGTTTATCAGCACTTTGTATGGAGTGAAAGAATAATGACATGTGAAGCGTCTTTGAGTGTCCACAGAAGACCTATATAAAACCAATGTTGTATTACTATTAACTATTGGATGGCTGTGTTTGCAAATAATTTACTTCTTCCTCTGGTGGCAGCAAAGGAAGTTATAAGCAGATATTGTTTCTGTTTTACTCATTATTACAATTAAGATTATTTCACATTCTAAAACAGGAAATAAAAGTAAAAAGTTAAAACGTTTAACTATATTTTGACTACATTGTGCCTGCAACCAAATCACAGTTGAGCAATAGAAACAATTGGGGAGCATATCCCACCTGTATAACAGGGCTTACAGAGAAAATTGGAGACAAAGATTATCAAAATCAGCTGAGATAAACTATTATTGTAACCACATAAAACAGCAGGAAATTCTGTTGTTTGCCCTGATTTGCATCCGAACAATTTCAGGGAGGCTTAACTTGAAAAGCTTGACTATTCAAAAGCCAATTAAGAGACAAACAGAGAGCAGAGAATAGAGATATTTGTAAAATCATTCAAGTCAAGCAGTACTCCATATTAATCAACCAAAAATGATTATTTCATAACATGGACAGCAAATATACACCCAACAAAATAACATACAGTACTTCCAACTGCCTCGCCACACTCATCACCAACAGTGTCCTTAAAAACAAGAACGCAAACAACATAGAATAATCTATAACCCAACACCCATCTCCCACCACTCTCTCTGTGGTGAAAGCATCCCTCTTTTCTTCACATACACACATCTTCAGAGAAAATGCAATAAGGTTTGAACATGTTTTTAAATAATTTTTAATCCGTTCCAAATAGAAGAGGGTAGGGGGTCTGCATCTGGGACCCCCTACACATTTTTTTAACAAAGTGCTCGATATGCTTTGAGTAAAACAGGTTAGAAATGGCACCTGTGAAAGCCCCTGTGATTCTTCCATTCAAGCCAGATTTATTTCTCGTTTAGTTGTGTCAATAAAAATTCAAATCAGAGAAGTCAAGTACAGCACCAGCATCCCATTATCATAATATAATTCATCTACCGTGAATTGACCAATCAGCCATCATGTGTGACATCATGGGTGATTTATGAGTGTGTGACTCTGTGATTGGTGCTCTCTGTTCGTGGATCCTGTAGGAGAAAGCCCCCTGAGGGATGAATACAAGTTCTAATCTTATCTTTTCAACTGTGTTTTAGCGCTAATAGATGTTCTCTCTGGCCCTGTTTATAGAACACCTGAGAATATTGCGCACGACAATTCACTTATTAAATCTACCAAAATTTGGTACCTACTTCTTTTAAATGAACATGGGAAAAGGATTACCTGATCCCGGATGAGCCCCCAATTTTGTTACGTCCAGCTCAGCTAGGGAGTAAGAACGTAGCAAAAAACCAGATGGAATTGGCATTTGTCCATTTTAAAGTAAGTTTTTAATGATGACAGAAAATAAAATGAATTGGAAAACGAAGGAGGAATACAGAAATAATAATAATTTTGATAATACAAAACGAAAGTCACTATACAAAACTAGAGCTCAAAATTACAAAGTGACAACGTAAGGGAACAGAACAATACAGGAGGAGCAGTGACGGCAGACTGGCACGGACAAGTCCAGCTGCCCCGAGCTGACGGCAAGTGGGAGGTTTTATGGGGACGCCCTCAGTGATGGATCCCCGGGGTTGGAAGACGTCCACGCTCTTGTCCCACTACAGCCACTCAGGCGTTAGACTGGCCACGCCCACACTTCAAGTCCCTCCAATAGATCTCCCGCACAGACACCTGTACAGAACACGAAGGCGCACACACAAACACAAAGGGCAATGGGAGCGCCATCTAGTGCACAACTGGCACAATAGGTCGTTGCCCGTAACAAGGTGCTGCGCAGACGCTGCCAAGCTATTAACAGAAACGACCAGGCTATTAATGCAAATTTCACTGCGTTCATACGAAGATCAAAAACGATGTAGTTCTAGCGCCCGGACAGTAGTGGGCAGAGGAACTTTACAACACCACTTCCTCTGCAAGACGTGAAAACATGCACCATCATCATTCTGCATTTAACAGCAGCTGCGAAAATGGAAACTGAAACTAGAGCTTCGCGTGGTCTCGTTTGGACGAACAAAGGAGTAGAAACCTCCACCCTTTAGCGCTCGAAGCCAACGTAGCTAGTTAGTGTACCCGCTAAGCCCCGGCGTTCCAAGATGGCGCCGTGTTCAAATGAATGGTTGTGCTCAGTGGCGCTTTGTGCCGGCATGGTCGCTGACATATTAGCGGAACTCGCCTGTATTTGGGCATCGTCTGGTCCTCCCAGTTCTGCTGATGATCTCCCATGATGCGTTGCACCAAAAACGCGTGTGTGGGTCTCACACCGGGTCTCACGCACGTGCACAGAGGGGCTCGGCTGCGCTCTGACCAATCAGAGCAGTTCATCAGAGCGGGAGTTAGAGTGAGAGCTAGACGAGCAGAGTTTGTGGCACTAAAGTGTGGATTTAAATAAAACCGAAGGATTTAAGAAGAAAAAAAGTTCAGGATGACAAGGGACACTAAAATCCCCACAAAATCCGACCTTTATGAAAGCTGTAGGTTCTCTGTCAGCAGAGGTCGAGCTGTTTTAGTTTACATTGAGTTCTATGGGGAAAATTTCTGGGTAGCCCACGTGAATTTAGTCTTGTTTAGTCTGCAGTACCGCGAGAATCCCCTGAGCACATGGTTCTTCAGCTATAAACTAGCAATACCCAATCCAATTATTATTATTGATCCATGGTGCCCGCCGCCATTGTTGTTTACGTTTGTTCTCAGCTGCTGCGCATGTCCAAATTTACGTGCGGGGAGCAGCGGGGAGGTGGGGGTCAGATCAGCAGCAGAGAATTCACACCTTTCACAGAGCCTCCGCTGAGCAACCTATCGAATTTGTCCCGCTCTACAGGCTGGATCTCAAATGTTATGTTTTCATCCCCCTGGAACACAGTCTAAAAAGTGTGTCTTTGGTTGACGCCTAATCTATTAAGTCACAAGAATCTCATGATAACACATCCCTACAATACATTGATCTACGCCGCTGCTCTAAGTATCTGTGTGTGTGTGTGTGTCAAGCCTGGAATATACAGTAATTCTACAATTGCAAAGTTATAAATTTGTGTAACTACGAATATCGCTCCAGTCTTCGCAATTCTCTTTCGTGTCGCCAGATGCGCATTGCCATTTCCCTCAATCAAGGCACCTCCTTTGATATCCAGGGTCAGTGCTTTCTACTCCTCCCATGTCCAGAGCAGTATCCCAGGGGAGAGAACTCATCCGCTAACCTCTGCATGGAATGGCTGATGGCAGACCAGAATATCAATTGTTTTCACAAGATAATACTTTGCAGTGAATTGAGGGTCCTGCATCTGAAATCGAACCAAATAATGGGATTTCCTATTATGACTTGCTCTGTATTGCACTGGCTCAAGGCAAAATCATTCATAAAAGTACCTCATTTGAGTTGTTATTTGTTAAAACTAAACAAGGGTAATACAACCTCTTTGTACATAAAATGTCTAAATTTGTACTAATTAAAGTTTTCAAAGTATAAATACACATCCTATCCTATACCCACCCCACTGTGCGTCTGTGTAATAACTCCAGGACTCGTACTGTTAACCAGATTGTGTGAGGTCTATATTAATTGAATTACAAGCTGATGGGATGACAGAAGGAGCTTTTTCCTACTGAGATCGAGAGAGTGCATTTGAAGAATTTAGATGTATTGTGTGACGCAGGTTCAAGTGTGGCCACATAAACGTAGAGATGTGTGAATGCTTGAGAAACCTATCTACAATGAAAGAGGTGAATACATCTTATACAGAGGCATCATGCTCAATTTGCAACAACAAAGGGGAATTAATCATAGGCGTCTCTCGAGAGAGAAGGCGACATGAAAAAAACCACATCCGACACTATATTTCTGATGAATTGGAATGGATGAGCTGCACGGAAGATGTTTACATTGGCGTGCAATCTGTTTAAATGGGTCTTATGGTACTATGGTACCCAGGGGAAAATTTACTATAAAATCCAGATGGTAAGATAAGGACCATTGGTCTTATCCCTCTGATAATATAGGATTATAATCTCCACCCTCCTTAGGATGGTAGAGTGTGTCAGGAAAGGGATTGGTATTTTAGATCAATGTAAAATGCAGAAAACAACCTAAAACAAAATAAATGTTTGATATCAACCTCTTTAACTATTGTCAAAACCACAGCTTTTTTTACGTACAAGCTTCATTATTTTTATTGCCGAATCCTGGTGCATCACGTAAGTAATGTAAGTAAGTATTGTTTATTTAAATAGCGCATTTTTACAGACCAAGGTCACTCAGCAAAGCCTCCAATAAACACCATCGATTCACTCACTCATTACATTCATATCTATTGTGCATGTATATTAGTCGTAGGGAAAACCGGAGAACACGCAGGAAACCTTCATAGTCACGGGGAGAACATGCAAACTCCACTCAAAAAGGCCCTGTTCCAACTGGGATTCAAACCCAGAACCTTCTTGCTGAGAAGCGAGAGTGCAGATTGTTTTGCCCATGTGGCTGCATCCAAATCCAGAATACACACTAATTAAGGAAGCACATTTCTCTCTTGTAGTCACTGAACACCTTATCTTGATATACTATTTAAAAAAAAGCTGTTTAGGTTGTTTACCATCACAATACCAATTCTAAAAACTTTTTCCGGAAGCACACATTTTTTTCAACAAGGGCCTTGTGTCATGGCCAAATAAGGAACAAGTTATTGTGATCATTTCAGATGCAGCCTGTATCGTTTCATGACAGTGCTATTAGTGTATGTGTGGACAGAATGTTTATAGAGACCTAGGTATGCTTATAGAGAGCTTTTAAAAGTATTTGATAATGTTTCTCATTTTCAAATCAACTTATTTGCATCAACTTATTTGCATCATTTATCCGTTCTAAATGACGCCTTTGCAGTTTGATATCAGATGGGTTCAGACGGAGCTTAAATAGTGAGGTGATGAGTGGTGGGCCTATCTCATGAGGGTTGATTCATGCTCTTTAGAAGTTAGCTGCCTTGATGCAAACAAGAGCTCAACCAAAAATAACACGACACAAAACTTTCAAAGACAGAAGTTTGCGTCTGTTTTTTTTCCCTATTGAAGTTAAGATCTATTTCCTGCATTGGGCTCGTACATTTTTAGAGAGCTTTTTGATACAAGGAAAAGAAAGAGGAAGACTCGGGAGGTTTGTCGGAGTAGACAGATTTGGGGCGGTAGGGAATTTGAGTTCTTTTGTGCCCTTGAAGATGACCACAAATGAGTAAGAAAAGTGTTGTCTGGGTCTATAGCCTGGAGATGAGAGCTCAAATCGATCACTTGGCAAGAGCATGTCCTCATCGGCCAAAACTACTAATTTTATTGCTGAAATATTTCTATATGGTTTAGAAATGTGTGTTACTGATCATTTGTAATGTTCAAATTCGTAATGCATGCTATTTAGGATGAGAGGTTTAAGGTTTAACTGTATTGCCTTCAAAGGGAAATTACATTAAAATACACACAATGTATAACATCTTTACACAGTCACAGGAGAAAAATCTCTCAGATATCCAGACTCCAACCTAGCAGTAAGTCTAAAAAAGATCTCACACCAGCGAGATATAGCAAGGATCACTCAATTGATTTTAACCCATTTCAACAGTATCTAGACACTAATAGAATCCTTGACTCATTTCAATGAGGTTTCAGATGATATAGAGCACATACAAGAGGTTTGTAAAAGATTTTTAAACAGCCATATTCCAACTCAATGGTCTCTGATCTGTTGTTGGAGAATCCACACCTCAGTCCTTTGAATCGACTGCTGTTATGATTTTGTACTGTACAAAAACTACGTGTAATTGAAAATAAGATAAAGGTAATTAGATTACTTAAATCTGGTGTTCCTAATGTTGAAACCACCAAAAATCCACTTGCTCTGAAACAGTTTGGTTCTATTTCTTCTGTCCAGCACTTTATTCAGAAAATATCACTTCAACACAAGTATTTCAGTTGAGATAAAAAGATATAAACATGAAAGATGGATGTATATGAAATAAATAATAAGTTAGGTACCCCAGTTTTAAATTTCCTGCATATAACTTACAAAAAAAGCTTTGAACTAAAGACAATCACTGAAAAGCCTTATTCAAGCACGCACTAAAATATTTTCAAACTCAAATGCATTCATGGAACACAATTTGTCTCAAGGAATTATAAAGGTTATAATAAGAGAACATAACAAATGAATACAAATCTGATTTAAATGCATTCAATCAAAATAGGTGCAATGCAGCAGAAGTCTGAGGAAGAAATAATGAAATAACTTCTATGGGCTCAGTGAATTTCTTGCAGTCTGATTGTGCTGTTGTTTACATTTTCTGTTTTGCATTATTCAAAGTGAAAGAGTAATAAGACTGGGGAGTAAGGGGGTACAGCTGCACCTGAGCCCTTGCCTTTAAATAAAGTCTTTTATTTGTCACTGCTATGACAAAGTCTTGTTTATTAGTTAGGGACGTGCTCCAGCTCCAACACTAGAAATGAATTGCTTACTAAAATAGGAGCGTTGATTTCCTTCAGAGTTACAGACACTTATTATCAATACTGTGAATATGAGACAATGTATTTCTTTATAAATGAGAGTGAAGTAACTTGACACTGAATGCAGTTAGAGCAAAACATCAAACAGAAATTATGATTTACTTGTTCATTTGTTTCATTATAACGATAGACTCACAGTCCATTTTTGAAGAGCCACGATTCAATTTAACCCGCTCAGGGCCCAAGTTCATTTGAATGACAGATAAAATCTGATCTTTGAGGAAAATGATTATATGAGATAGTAATATAAGTGGGTGGAGAGGTCCTTCCTCAAGTGGAGGAGTTCAAGTATCTCGGGGTCTTGTTCACGAGTGGAGCGTGGGATTGAAAGCGGATCGGTGCAGCGTGCGCAGTGATGCAGTCGTTGTATCAAACAGTTGTGGTGAAGGTTCGATACAATTTACCGGTCAATCTTCGTTCCTTCCCTCACCTATGGTCATGAGCTTTAGGTAATGACGAAAGAACGAGATCGCGGATACAAGCGGTCGAAAAGAGCTTACACCGGGTGGCTGGGCGCTCCCTTAGAGATAAGGTGAGGAGCTCAATCACACAAGAGGTGGCTCGGAGTAGAGCTTCTCCACATCGAGAAGAACCAGTTCAGGTGGCTCTGGCATCTGTTCCGAATATTCTGGCCACGTCCCACCGAGAGGAGAGCCCGGGGAAGACCCAGGACACGCTTGAGGGACTATGTCTCTCAGCTGGCCTGGGAACGCCTTGGGGTCCCCCCAGATGAGCTGGAGGAAGTGTGTGAAAATGGAATGGAATGGAATGGAATAGAATGGTAGTAATATACAATGACTTTTTCAGAATCAAAATCAGAATCATTTATTTGCCATTTGCAGTAAAACCACATTGGAAAACTGTGCAAGACTACCCCGGTGTGCACCAGACAGAGAAGACGACACACACCAGAGCTCTTGCCACGGCGCCATCTTTACGGCGCCATGTTTTTGGAGAGAGAGATCAATCAATCAATCAATCAACTTTATTTGTATGGCGCCTTTCCAACACAAGGCCACTCAAAGCGCCTCACAACCCACATAATATCACACAAATCAGAGACATCAATAAATACATTAAAAACAGAATAAAATCACAAGTAATGAAAAAAAAAAAAAAAAAAATATTAAAAGCACACACGGGATTAAAATAATAAATAACCACAATGCATTAAAAAAAAAAAAAAAAGAGTATGTATCAATAAAATCCTTCAGCCGTATGCACAGCTAAAAAGAACAGTTTTTAGCCCTGATTTAAAAATTGCCAGAGTAGATGCTAGCCTCACATCTTCAGGAAGATTGTTCCAGATTTTAGCTCCATAAATCTCAAACGCTGCCTCCCCATGTTTAGTTCTGACTCTTGGAACCAGTAAGAGGCTACCTCCTGTGCTCCTCAGAGTCCGGGCCGGTTCATATGGGACTAACAAGTCGCTTAAGTACCCTGGTGCGAGGCCATGGAGAGACTTGTACACAAGCAGTGCTGCTTTGAAGTCTATTCTCTGAGCCACAGGAAGCCAGTGCAGAGACCTGAGAACTGGACTAATGTGGTCATATTTCCTGGTCCTGGTCAGGACTCGAGCTGCAGCATTTTGGACATACTGCAGTTGTTTTACAGCCTGTTTGGACAGACCTGTGAGCAGGCCATTGCAGTAGTCTAACCTACTGGAGACAAATGCATGGATGAGAATCTCCAGATCTGATTTAGACACTATGTTTCTAATTTTGGCAATGTTTTTCAGATGGTAAAATGCTGCTGATGTTACTGATTTGATATGACTGTTAAAATTTAAGTCTGAGTCCATTATAACTCCTAGGTTTCTGACCTTGCCTACAGGTTCCAGGGAGAGAGACTGGAGGTGACGAATAACGCTCTCTCTTTGTTTCTGAGGACCAAAGACAATCAATTCTGTTTTGTCTGCGTTTAGCTGAAGGAAGTTATTTTGCATCCAATCACTAATCTGTTGAGTACAGTGAAGGAGTGATTCCACTGGTCCATGTTCTCCTGCAGTAAGTGAGACATAAATTTGAGTGTCATCAGCGTAATTGTGGTAGGATACATTGTTGGAGCGTATTAACTGACCTAACGGCAGCATGTAAATATTGAACAGAAGAGGCCCCAGAATTGATCCCTGTGGCACTCCGCAGGTCAGAGCCATATGATCTGAGACACAGCTTCCCATCTGAACCAAGTATTTCCTGTCTTCTAGGTAAGACCTAAACCAACTTAGGGCAGTCCCAGTGACACCCACCCAGTGCTCTAGTCTCTGCATGAGGATCTCGTGGTCGACTGTGTCGAACGCAGCACTCAGATCCAACATTACTAAAACTGTGACTTTTCCTGTGTCGGTGTTAAGTCGGATGTCATTTGTAACCTTCACTAGTGCAGTCTCAGTGCTGTGATTGGCTCTAAAGCCGGACTGGAGCGCATCAAACGAACTATTAGTTACTAAGAATTCTGTAAGTTGTTGGTAAGCAACTTTTTCCAGAATTTTTCCCATAAACGGCAGATTTGAAATGGGGCGATAATTCTTAAGAACTGTGGCATCTAGACTCCTCTTTTTTAGGAGGGGTCTGATGACTGCCGTTTTCAGGGCCATTGGAAATGTTCCAGATGAGAAAGACATGTTCACTATTTGTGTGAGCAAAGGTAAAAGACTGCTCAAAACAGACTTAAAAAAATTAGTGGATAGTACATCCAGGCTACATGTGGAGGAACTAAGGCTAGAGACAACATCTTGGACAGTTTCATTATCTGTTGGTGCAAAGTGCGATAGCTCAAACAGCCTCACCGGCTGTTGTAATGTTATTTCTGCCTTGGAGGTGATGGCGTTTTTGATGCTCTGAACCTTGTCATTGAAAAATTGTGCAAACTCATTACATTTAGATTCTGAAGCAAATTCGAATGGCAGCTGAACAGGGGGGTTTGTTAATCCGTTAACTGTTGAAAACATAAGTCGTAGATTATTATTGCAGCCATCAATGGTTTTAGAAAAATAAATTTCTCTTGTTCTACGTAGCACCCTGTTAAACTTGCACAACTCATTTTTGAAGATATCATGATCAACCTGGAGATTGGATTTTCGCCACTTCCGCTCGGCCCTACGGCACTCTCTCTTCTGTACCATGACTGAGTCCATTTTAGTCCAGGGGGCCTTTGGCTTATTTGTAATCATTTTAACCTTCACAGGAGCGATGATGTCCAGAACATTTATAACATTGGCGGTGACAGAGTTAAACAATTCGTCAACAGTAGAACACAATGCGTTCTCAAAGTTTATCATTCCCATGAATAGTTCGGTTGTGTTTTCATTTATGTGTCTGTGTCTGACAATTGCAGATTCAGATATATATGGTTGTTTACTATCAAAACACATGTCAAAAAATACACAGAAGTGATCTGACAGAGCCACGTCAACCACATTTACATTTAAAATATTAACCCCCTTTGTAACCAGCAGGTCTAGAGTGTGCCCTTTGCTGTGGGTGGGGCCACTCACGTGCTGAGTGAGACCAAATGTTTCAAGTACAGAACTCAGCTCTTTTGCATTTTTGTCATTGCCATTATCCACATGAATATTAAAATCACCTGTAATCACTAAACTATCAAAATCGGTGCAAACAACTGAAAGCAACTCAGTGAAATTATCAAAGAAATTGTGACAAGACTGCGGTGGCTTGTACAGGACAATGATAAGAATAGAAGGAGATTGTTTTTGTTCTATTTTAAAAGAAATATACTCAAATGATAGAAAATTTCCAAGGAGAATTCTATGAGAGATAATACGATCTCTAAATAATGCAGCAATGCCTCCCCCCCTTTTATTTTCTCGTATTTCAGATTCAAATTTGAAGTTTGGTGGCGTTGCTTCTATTAAAACCGCATTACCTGTACTCTGGTCAAGCCAAGTTTCAGTCAGAAACATAAAATCAAGATCATAAGAACGGATAAAATTATTAATTAAAAATGATTTGTTGCACAGTGATCTGACATTAAGCATAGCAATTTTAAAATTAATATCAGTAACAGTGGGTTTAGTTAATTGATTTTTACAAGGAGCAGGAATTAGATTTGAATGTCTAACTGCTGTCCTTCTGTTATGATTTTGTTTTCCATTCAAATAAAAACATTTTTTGAAACTGATGCGAGGAACACACACAGTTTCTATTTGTCTAACATGTGAACTCTTTTGCTGTGTAAGTCCCGGATTCAGGACGGCATTGCTTCGTTGTTTAGAGCAGGAGGCAGCACGGTTCAGAGGCGAGACTGTTATTTCACTGCCAGACGGAAAGGGGTCAGTGTTTGCACCACAGTACTCACCCGGTGCTGGTGAGCAGGAGAAGAAGGAGGAGGGTGGTGGTGGTGGGGGCTCCGATGTAAACAGTCACGCCCCCCTCGGGGAACACTGAATAACGTGGCGTAGGTAATCCGTCCACAAGCTGGTGCCATATCTATTTGGGTGCAGACCGTCTGGACGATAAGCCACGTGACGCTTCCAGAAAAGGCCAAAGTTATTCATAAAAATAAAGTTAAACGAGCTACATGCAGACTGGAGCCACATGTTCAACGCCACTACGCGACTGTATAAGCAGTCTCCCCGGTTTACAGTCGGGACTGGACCAGAGATAAAAACACACAACCCGGAGGACTGGAGGAGGCGGAATAGATCCATAAAATGCTTCTTTGTGACCTCGGACTGCTGCAGCTTCATGTCGTTGATCCCCACATGCACGATTACCTTTGAAATGGTATCAGGCAGGGACTGAAGCAGAGGAGGGAGACGTATGAGCAGGTCTGGCACAGTAGCTCCGGGAAAACACTGAGTGACCGCGTTAAAAAAGCGGACGTGTCTCACGATGGAATCTCCAACAATCAGAGTAGTCGGGGCGAAGAGTGGACGTAGCCGCGGAGAGGGCGCTCGGTGTCCATGGCCAGAACCAGCGGGCTCATCCAGGGATGGGTCCGAACCAGGGCGCTGCTGAACACATGGAGGGGAGCGGGGGGTGTTGATTCTCAGCTCCGGGCAACCCACGCTGTGTGCTCGGGGACGCTGGAGCGGCGTGAGGAGCAGGCTCGGGTCGCTGCTGCTGACCCGGTGAAGGTAAGCGGTGGTGATGCACTGGGGTCAGAGAAGGGGAATGACCACTCTTTCGTCTGAGGACGGCTTCCTTTAGGAGCGTTTTTCTCGCAGTGGACTTAGATCCACGAACGGCAGAGTACGCTGCAGAGTCCAGAGGTTCTGCTGAGGGGGCTGGGATGTCAGCGGAGAGGGCTGCATAGCGGTTTGGCAGGCTCAGGACATGGGCCACGGCGCTGGATGGCTCCTCGCAGTTCGCGGGTTCCTCATTCGGAACCGGGCGCTTAGGTGTAGAACAGGATGGTCCAGAGCTGACAGACCTCTCCCACACGACAGTGTCACAGTATGCAGCGCTCAGTGACATAAGTCGTGAGTGCTGCCCGCCAGCGACATCAAAGAGTTTGGACACGAGTAATTGTTTTTCCTGTAGTTCTGCAGTGAGGCGAAGGACTTCTTTACGGAGGTCTGCAATAGTGGCACGGTCCCTCTCACGAAACTCCAATGTGAGGCGACTAATGTCGTTTATAGGGTTTGTGGTTATTGCAGTGTCGCGTTCCATGTCTGTGTAGGTTTAATAAAAGCTCATGACGTGGTGCCCTCGTGGTAGCCTCCGAGCTAGCACGTTTTCAGCAACACATCTTCATTGTCTCAGTTTGCTCTGGGCTCCAATTCACAATTCTCAAGAGCTTGTGAAGAAGTTTCAATAAAAAATACATTAAACTGTAACTTTAAAAAGAATTAAAAGCAGTAAAAAATCCATTAAAACGAGTTAGTCCAGAGAGAGACACTGAGCAGACAGTGGACATGCTGCCATGTTTTACCCTGTGATGATGAGATACCATCACAGGCAATGCATTCTGGCATGTTGCAACATTGGCCTGCTCTGGTAAATAGAGCTGACCCAGGGAAACAACCAGAGGAGATAACCCCTGCCTGGAAAGGGTTAAAAGTGAGACCTGTCAGGAGGAGAAAACTGTTTGTTTCTAGGGGCCTCTGTTATTCCAATCTAAAAATGGCTGATTTCACTATAATAAGAAAGAGAGATAATCACTTGTTTATGAATAATGTGCTGTCATTTTGTTTTTGCAGTTTGTATTTAGGCGCTGAATTTCACCAGGACAAGCTGGTAAGGTTTGTCAGGTCTGAGAAGTGAAATTGTTTAAATTGTATAAACCCACACAAATATAAACAAGCCATCAATAGCAAACATTAAAATTCGATCAGTTTTCGTGACTTTTAGATTGGCATATTTTTGTCACGTTTCATTTCCTGTTTTACTTTGTCTTCTTTTGTTGTACTTCCTGTTTCCTGGTGACCTGCCCCGCCCTCATGTGTATCACCTTTGTCATATTAGTCTTGTATTTAAACCCTGTCTGTTCCTTCACTTCTTGTTCCAGCCTTGTCATTCCGATATCAGTTTGAGTTCTTGGCCTATAGCTCTATTTTCCAACTAACTTTTTGTCTTGTTTTTGTTTGCTTTTTTCACTTTATTAAATTCTTCATTATTGCAGTTCTGCATTTGAGATTTTTTTTTTGTCACTTGACAAATTTCAGTTCTATTCATCAAAGAGTTCCCAAAATAACACACAAAAGGAGTCTTTAAGTGTGTACTTTCATACTGTAATTGTTTTCACCTATCTTTCTAATTTTACTATTTATTTTTTGCAACTAAAACATAAATGTATGCTTTTGAGAGCCAATTCATGAGGCATAAAGTGTTGCGTTTTTGTTAATGGTTTTTTAACATGGTTCCATTGTATTTATCCTACGACAACAGGGAGCAGTTGATGAAGGAGCCATTGCAAAAAATGTTGTTTCACCTGCAAAATTACCAAAATATTTTTTGTTCTGAAAGGCAAAAAACTGTTTAAATAAGTCACATGTTTGTACCAGAAGTTCCTAATAGTAGCGTGGATAGAGCTAAAAAAATGATACAACACTCAGCAGTCAATTATTTTTATTTTTTTATGTACATTTCTGGACATAACAATACATAAAACACTATTATAATTAAATTCTGCATGATTTGTCACCTTTAATACTGTAGATCCAAACATATATCCACCTACATATTTGAAACATAATTTGTATGGCTTTACTGGGATTCAAGCATCCGAAATAAGACATTATAGTCAGACCACAATGCATCCAAACTTTAAAACCCGTATCCAAGGTGACGAGCCGAGCCTATGATGGCCGTCTTGTGCTCAAATGAACAGATTGCTTTCGGCCACTCCAGCACTTGGAGCGCCGAAGCTGGTGGGTGAAACTGGCTTCATTATGAGGACAACATGTTGACAAATCGTCCGAGCAAAAGGTTGTACGGCCAGTGAATAAAAATGTAATTAGATAATATCCAACTGTCCGGCATTAGCATATCCACACGCACACAAACATGAAATGAGAGGGGATGAGAAGAGGCGCTTTGAAGAAGGGCAAACGGCAACTTGATGGGAGTCATTAGCCAGACGTGAGGGGAAATAGTACTTTCTTTATTAAGATGAATGTTTTGGTCGGTGTGTTTAGCAACAACTGCAGCAAACTCTGTGTTTAAAATGTTTTCACCGCTTTGGGCCAGAAACACATTAAATTAACCTCTTATGAGCTATAAAATTCAGCTCTGCTTATGGCTCTATGCGGCTCACATAAAACGTCAACTAAATAAGCATCTAATTAAAAATATACCCAATTTAATCCTGTTATTTTAATGTGTTTATGCAATGCAAAAGTATTCATTTTAATTATTGATTGAGGTTTTGAAATATGTGATTTGGGTATGTGTGTGTGCGTGTGGGTGAGTGTGTGTGTAGCATAATAAATTGCAATAAATAAATAAGTAATGTTTATTTATACAGCGCATTTTGCAGACCAAGGTCACCCAAAGCGCTTGGGCGCACGGTGGCTGAGTGGATAGCACTCTCGCCTCTCAGCAAGAAGGTCCTGGGTTCGAATCCCGGTCGGACCAGGGCCTTTCTGAGTGGAGTTTGCATGTTCTCCCCGTGTCTGCGTAGGTTTCCTCCGGGTACTCCGGTTTCCCCTACCACTAAAAATATGTCCAATAGTTCTGGCATGTGCCTCCTGTACTGGCGACCCCGCTCCCATCTCTGTGTGGAGTGAGAGACAAATGCCCAAAAATTAACAATTGTAAACCGCTTTGAGACTCAGTTCTGCAGTGAAAAGGCGGTATATAAATAAATACTTACTTACTTACTACTTACTACTTACTTTACAATGTCTGGAGTTCAGGTATTTTTCATTCTCTCCACACACAGTTATGATGGAAGCGAGATGCCAAACACACTGGCGCATCAAAGCCTCCGACCAACACCACCACTCATTACATTCAGACACGGGGAGAACATGTAAACTCCACTCTGAAAGACCTTGTTCCGACCGGGATTCAAACCCAGGACCGTCTTGTGAGATGCGAGAGTGCTAACCACTCAGCCACTGTGTCTTCCGTAAAATGGAGATTAAGAGAATGTTTTTTTTCCTCCCAGTGGGGAAATTTAAATAGGAACACAAAATAAATGAGAAATAACTCGATAGAAAATATAATTCTAATGTTTTTATTTTTTTTTATCTCTTACTTTAGCATAGTAAAGAACCACATATAGAATATCTAGTTTTAAGGAAGCAGGTTAAACATCTCCAACTTTAGCATATAGAAGAAGCAATAGTAGGGTTTATTCATTCCAAATTTACAAAATACAAAATAAGTAGCTGTTTTGTTTCTTTGCTAGCTGTTAATTCTTTAATATCAATCTTTCTAATTATCTGTATATACACAGTTCACAGTTATATATGTAAGACAGGATAAGTAGATAAAATGACATTCAGTGGACATTCTGAAATTGCACATTGCACATGATTACATGTTTGTCCCAGTAGAAAGAGCTTTGTAACATGCTCTTTCTATCTAATCAGTCCAAACCATCCTGACTTCATGTTATAAGAAAACATGTTTTATTTTGTATAACAAGAGAAGAGCTTCTTTGGGCTGGGCTCATATCGGCTGAGCAAGAGCGGTCTTTTCCTTTTCACTCTTCTGTCCTAGAAAACTTATTTATAGGTGTGACAGAGGACAAAACATGAAAACTAGTAATGGAACCAAACTGTTCTGAGTTAAATGGATTTGACTCTGAAGTTTCATTTTTGTGGTTTGAAAGTTAGGCACCCCAGCATGTACCTTCATCTGGGGTTTTCTCTTTCTGACTCTCACCATTGATGTGTTTTACTCTAGCCTGGTCGTACCACACCATAGTACAAATTACATGGTACTTAGGTCTGGAGTTGCTTCATTGAGCTCGTTCCCACCATTAACAGTTGGGAAGAGTCAACTCCTTTTGCAGATTGAAACGATTGGATCCGAGTTTACTGTGACGTATGTAATGCGCCCGAGTGAGTCGTTAGCATTTAGCCTAGCCATCTCCTTTGCCGCTAACGGAGCCCATGGGGAGTAGTGCCACCATTTTTGCCAGAGATTACATTTGCTAAACATTCCTCTTGCTCCGGCTTCAATCTCTTGATTGAACCAGACCGGAATAATTCACCATTAGATTTTTTTTGACATTGCCAACCTGCCCGTTCGACGCAAACTCTTGTCGTCACCCACATCTAACTACAACACCCGCCTCCCGCGCTCTGATTGGTCGAATGGGATTCAACCGGGACCAGACCCAGACGTTACATGCAGGGAAATATTGATTCAGCGGAGTGTACGGATGGCAAAGGCCAGGCCAGTTTTACTCCATAAACTCCAGTTGTTTGTTATTATTGTATGTCATGTGTTTAAACTGTTTGATCTCTTACATATTTCTGAGGAATTGACAACTTTGTAAAATGCTCCAAGACGACTGCTGCGGCTGTGATTTAGGGGTATACAAAATAAAATGATTCTAGTTGAGAATTGTGTTTCATTCACAGAACGAAAGGGGAAGACGGCAGTGTGAAAAGCATAATGTCATATATAAATACAGAGTCAGCCTTAAACAGAGAAAATTCCTTGGGGTTTGGTTTGAGTTGGGCAGCACAAGAGCAGGTTTGGTTCGGGAGAGGGGTATTGTCGGGCATGATATACAATCTACCGCATGGACACACTTTTCACTTGGATTAGAAAAGGTACATTTTACAACATTTCTTGTCAGCACAGGACACTTAAACACACAGCCCAAATCCAAATAGTTTCCCTTGAGAGATGAAGGAAATATGTATCTTTGCATCTATGGCATTTTCTCACTTGACGTATTTACCAAAAATTGCAAAGTGAATTAGATGGGTTAGAAATTAATCAATGCACTCATTTATCTTGAAAACTATAAAGACAAAAATAACTAGATTGAAACTTTCCCCAGCCCTAAAAAATACATGGATGATGTATAATAAAGTTGTATTTAATGGACACAATTCATCAAACAAGCTGAAAGTTTCTTTGTCTGCGAAAGTGAGATTTATCTTGAGTGCCTGATGGGGGACGATGCCATCTCACACAGACAGTGGGTTAGTTGAAAATGTGGGGAAAAAAGTCTGACCTTTTAAGCTGCACGAGGTGTCTGCTTCAGCTTAGCTCCTCTGCTTCATTCACTCCCCTCTCTCTCCTCGGCATGAAAGCTGTCGACCGTCTTTTAAGAAGGCACCTTTACTTCATTCAATTGCCTTTTATCCTTGAATCCATCTGCCTCCCCACGGCCACCTACTTTCTTTTACTGTCAGAGCGCTGGCGGGAAAGTGAAAAATCTCTGATGTGATTGTTCCACTGAGAGGGAATTGTGACTTGTTTGCATTACAGATGTGAGGATGTATCTACAGGGGGATAACAGCAGGAACGGTTTTTGTGGCGTTGAGTGGGAAAAGATGGCTGTCCAAGCGCGACGATAAGGAGGTGGGTTGGTATCTCTGCATTCTGACGTGAGGCCTCCAGCTCTGACTGTGGAAGTTAAAACACTGTGTAACCCTTTGGTGGCTTTCCACAAGTCAGAAACAGCTTCAGAGGCGGGTTCAAATCACAGCTCTTAGCTCCACTTTGCTGAATGGAGTGTTTTTTTGTGTTTAGCCACTGTGGTTTTTTTTTAAGTTTGTACATATACAACTGTCATTTAATGCTTACATTTGAGAATTTTGACTTGATTCTTTATTAGGCTAAAGTTGATTTTGGTTTAGAGTTATTGTTCACTTATCTTGTGACGTGTGCTCCTCATTCCTAATTTTCTGTAACCGGTGATGCAACTCTGAAAAATGTTCAGGGATCTCTTTGTCTTTAGTCTCTAAATCTTAATGTGATCCTGCCATATTTCTGAAGCTAGGAGGGAAGAGCCTGGTTAGTATGTGATGGGAGACCTCTGGGAACACCAGGTGCCACAGTGGGGCGGCTGGGGCTGTAAAGTGCCAAACTGTTGCTGTGTCCTTAGAGGAGACACTTTACACAATGAATGACACAAGTGACACAATGAATGCGTCACTGAGCATGCGTCACGGCTGAACTGCTTGGTGGATTTCAGTTCCGAAAAAACTGGGTAAAAACTGTGGTTAACAGATCTGTCTCTTTGTCCTAGTTGAGACAACCCTTGAATGAAAGTACAGTAGACTTGAATATTAAGTTTGTGGAATGCCAGTAACGAAAAAACGACCGCAAAAGAAACAAAGTGAACTCGGTCAAGCTGCGCAGGTGACTGTGATTGACATGGCAGACAGCAGCGGCAACCCTGAGGAGCTATCTACACTAATTCGGACCATAATACGCAAAGAGATGAATGCTGCGATGGATAAAATGCAACCGCTGCTTGATGAACTTAAGTGCGGCATGATTGAGTGCAATAAGAAAGTTGCTGATCTGGATGTGTCATTATGCCGCGTGAACAGTCGAGTCTCAGAGCTGGAGATGGCAAATGAACGTCTCCAACAAGAAAATAAGTATCTGAGTGAGAAAACTGAGCGTTTGGAAAATCAGAGTCGGAAATACAACATCCGAATTCTTGGCCTGGTTAAAGAGGTTGAGAAGGGGAATCCGACGAACTACGTCACAACTCTGTTTAATGAGATGTTCCAGGGAAAGCTGCCGCGCGAGCCCGAGGTTGAAGTTGCGCACCGCGTTGGACCTGTGAATAAATATGGTCAGCGGGCCATGATCGTCAGGATGCATCGTTTGGCCGTGAGAGAAGAGATTCTGCGCATCGCGAAGAAGGAGAAAGTTCTGGAGATACATGGGATGAAGCTGCGAATTTTCCCCGACTTCACAGCCGAGACTGCCAAGTCACGGGCCAGCTTTCGGGATGTGAGAAACAGATTGTGGAGCGCAGGGGTGAAACACGGAATTATCCACCCTGCCACTTTGATCCTAACTTTCAGAGGAGAAACTAAGAGGTTTACTGACCACCTGACTGCGGAGAACTATTTAAAAACTACGATTGAACTGGAGGAGTCTAACCAAGGATGAAGAGGAAACCATCGCGCGCGTAATGCTCTGCCTTTACGCACAGGTATATGAACTCAAAATGTGAAGACTATTATTTAACGGTATTGTAGCAGCCACTTTATTTTTCTCAGCCACGTCTCTTTAGTTAAGCTATGGACAAATTGTTTTCTTTTGGAAAATTACCACAAAAGACTGTAGAATGTTAATATCGGGACTGATAAAACTGCCTTTTTTTCTTGTCACTATGAGGGCAAAATGGGTGTGCATGGTGTATGTGTGTGTGAGTGAATGTTTGTTTGTCTTGTCTTTTTGTCAACATTGTTTAAGTTTGCAGCTCTATCTTATTTTTGATGAAAAGTTTCAAAACAAATACAAATTCTTATGGTGAGGGATAACGTGTTATCAAATAAAGGTTTGAAAATTGCCCATCTGAATATCTGTAGTTTGAGAAATAAGGTTCAGGACATAAGCAGGATTTTAGAGAGTTACAATTTACATATACTAGCTTTATCTGAGACACATTTGGATGGAAACATTGATAGTTCCCTCGTTCATGTAAATGGTTATAACTTATATAGGCTTGACAGAAACATACACGGGGGCGGAGTGGGATGTTATGTGCAAGATCAAATCCCAGTGAAGATCCGATCTGATCTGGGTTGTGTTGGAGTGGAAGCACTGTGGCTGGAAGTGCAGGTACCTCACATTAGGCCTTTTCTGATTGGCTGTTGCTATAGACCTCCAAATGCTCACATAGTTTATCTAGATCAGATCTGTTATATGTTAGACAAAGTTTGTGACTTAAATAAGGAAATTTATTTTGTAGGAGATTTAAACATAGATTGGATCACAAAGGATTGTCCTTTGAAAAATAAATTAATGTCCATTTCAGACACTTGTAATTTGTCACAAGTAGTGATTAAACCAACAAGATTGGCTTATAAAACAGATGGGACAAAATCAGCCACTTGTATTGATTTAATGTTTACAAATTCAGTTGAGCTATGCTCAAAAGCTATTTCAATTTGCGTGGGTTTAGTGACTATAATTTAATTATAATAAATAGAAATACTAAAGTCCCTAAAGCAGGGCAGAAAATTATAATCAAAAGGAGTTATAAAACATTCAATGAAATACATTTTAAGGAAGAAATCATGAAAGTGAACTGGTCCCAAGTTTCATTAGAGGATGATCCGAATAGAGCTTTGGAGGTTTTCACTAGTCTAATCATGCCAATCATTAATACACATGCTCCATTGAGAAAAATGACAGTTAGAAATGTAGCATCCCCCTGGGTAGATCCTGAACTTAAAGAACTTATGAAGCAAAGAGATGAACTAAAGGAAGAAGCATCCACATCAGGCAGCAGCACAGTGTGGAACCAGTACAAGCAGCTGAGGAATTATGTGACCAAATTAAACAGATCCAAGAGAAAAGCTTATTATGGAAATAAGTTTGCTGATATAAAATCAGATGGTAAAAAAATATGGAATACATTAAATGAACTGATGAGAAGGAAAGTCAAGCCTGTACCAACATTTTTGGAAGTGGGTGGATCTTTTCTGACTAAGCCCATTGATATTTCAAATTATCTTAGTGAATATTTCATAAATAAAGTTACAGTTTTACGTAACAACATAACTCCCAAGTCAAATTCCCATTCATCTTGGACCTCAATCAAAGATGTAATAATGGGTGGTAAATTTAGGTTTGAAAAAGTGAGTACGACCGTTGTTGAAAATGTTCTAAAACTCATGAAACTCAAGCCTTCGGGCATTGATGAAATTGATGTGAAGCTGCTGAAACTGGTGCATGATGTGGTTGCTCTGCCTATTTGTCACATAATTAATTTGAGTTTAGAAAAGTGTATCTGTCCTAATGATTGGAAAATAGCAAAAATTGTGGCTCTACCTAAAAACAGCAAAGAGCCCTTTTCTGGAAAGAACAGTCGCCCAATTAGTATTTTGCCAATTATGAGCAAAATAATGGAAAAAATAGTCTATGATCAGATCAATGTATATTTTTGTAGAAATGGATTAAACTCGATGTATCAGCATGCTTATAAGAAAGGGCACTCCACAACATCAGCCTTAGCTCAAATAACTGATGATTGGATGCATGAAATGGAAAAAAGAAACATTATTGGGACAGTATTGCGAGATTTGAGTGCAGCGTTTGATTTACTTGATCATGATTTATTACTGAATAAATTAACTTGCTATGGTTTTGAAAATTCTGCTATCAAGTGGGTCAAAAGTTATTTAACTAACAGAGAGTTTATTGTATTATTTAACGGCAGTTATTCTGGAAAAAAGACACTGAGTTGTGGAGTGCCTCAAGGAAGCTGTCTTGGGCCGCTTTTATTTTCAATCTTTACAAATGAATTGCCGTGTATTTTGAAACGTGCCACCATTGCCCTTTATGCAGACGATTCAACCATTCATCTGTCTGACACTAACCTTGCTAATTTAAATGAAAACATAAAAGAAGATTTGAAATCAATTGAGGATTGGATGAATGAAAATAAATTGGTTATTAATCCTGGAAAGACCAAATGCATGGTGTTAGGATCAATGCATCACTTAAAAAATTCCCCTGGTATAAATGTGACCATAGAAGGTAAATCTATAGAACAAGTCACTGAGACCAAGCTGCTGGGTGTAACAGTAGATCATATGTTGACCTGGAATAGTCATATAAAGCAAATATTAAACAAAATGGGCAGGGGTCTGGCTGCAGTGAAGCAGAGCCGAAACTGTATACCAAACCAAATATGTAAACTATTAGTTGATTCAATTGTTTTATCACATCTAGATTACTGTTCTGTAATTTGGTCAAACACAACAGAGGCAAATTTAAACAAACTTCAAATAGCACAAAATAAAGCGGCTCGGCTCGTTCTGAACTGTTCTTTCAGAACCAGCATAAGTAAGATGCATCACCAGTTGTCCTGGCTGTATGTTAGAGGGAGGATCAAATATTCTCTTGTTAATATGATCAGAAAGATCATAAAATAACAAAAACACCAGAGATACTCTTTACTAAATTGACCTTCTTCAGTGATGTGCACCAGTATTCCACTCGACAGGCCAGGGACAGACGTTTCCTCTTACCTGCATGTCGCACCAATCATACCCAGAGGACACTGCACTACAGGGCCATGGTGGCATGGAACTCACTACCCCAGTTTCTGGTAGATGGGATGAATGCACTTGATTTTCATAAAAGATTGAGAGTTTTCCTTTTCACTGAAGAATGGTACTGATTTGTTTTTGTATTTTTGAGTTGTATTTACATTATTTGGATAATTGAATGTTTAAAATATAATGTAGACATTTTTTTTTTAAAATTTAGATTATTTTTGTTGCTGCTGTTAATGTTGCCGTGTGGATGTGTTTGTCTGTGTGTGTATAGATGGCTACTGTGTATTTTTGTTATAACGTTTCTGTATTGTTTGTGTGTGCGTGTGTGTGCGTGCGTGCTTATGTATGTGTGTATGTATGTATATGTATGTGTGTATGTATGTATGTGTATGTATGGTGTACATCTGTGGTGTGTGTATATATATGTGTATGTATATATATAATTTTGTTTTTGTACATTCATTTTTGTCCTTTGTACGTTAAATTATGTGACATGAAGTATATAGACCCCAGGAAGAATAGCTACTGTCTCTTTCAGTAGCTAATGGGGATCTGAATAAAAACAAAACAAACAAACTTTACCCACACTTCCCAGTATGAGTCTGGTGTGTGCGTGAATGGCTGGTGGTGGTCAGTGGAGGCAATGGCACTGATTGGTTTCTGTCAGTGTGCCCCAGGGCAGCTGTAGCTACAGTAGTTCATCACCACTGTGTATGGAGTGAATTAATAATTCCAAGTGAAGTATCCTTGTGTGTCCAAAAATAACTTTATTTAACCAATGCATTGATAATATTGGAGCATATTTTAGAACAGGAAGATGAGGGATGAGGCCCCACTCTTTCCATATTGCTACAGTCTGGTGGCGTCCAATGTTTCTTGGATCAGGCTAGATCATTAACATTAGTGTGGCACAGCATATACAGACAGTATTTTTGTATCGCTCAAAACAGCGGTAGCGTCACAAAATAACAGTAAAAAAACAAAACAGGTGTAAAACAAAGTAGATGTAAAGTGCATTAAAACAGTTGTTACATGATCACAGTGAATGTGTTCTGTTAAAAATGGCTATCTGAGGATGTCCATGTGAGACACAGGTGTGTAATTTGATTCTAATGTAAATGTGATGCATCTACTGCTGCTGGGGCTAATGTAAATAGGATATTTTTCATATGCTAATACGACACATGGGGTGCTGTGAATGAATTACCATATTCAATGTGTATCATGTCCCTTATAGATGACTTCATATTATTGTGAGAAAGTGCAAATATGAAGCAGTCTGAGTTGCTATTAAATCTATTTTCAACTTTAATGTCAAGGTCAAAGTTTCTACACTGCTTGATGAAAGTTGGCTGAAGTACTCAGTGAATACATTTCATATGTTAAATAATACAAAATATATCGTATTTTCACAGTTTTTTCTATTTGTAAATGTAATCACAAAAATATGATAATATTTTAATCCAGCAGTTGTTTTGAATAGGTCCTTCAGGGTGTATTCAGACAAGTGAATGTGCACTGTGTAAGCATCAATCAATATTTACTTATAGAAACCTAGGCTATCCCCAAGTGCTGTTATGTGATATTAAAAACACATTAAAAAAGTATTTACTTACTAATGAAAATCAAATTGTGTCTCTTTCCACTTGGTGTTGAAAGTGAATGGAAAAGGTGTGATTCCAGGGGTTAAGTCCTCAACGTGATTGTGCAGTTTTAATGTGCAAAGGTAATGAGTTCCACAGCAGTGGCCCTGTCACAGAAACGGCCCTGTCTCCTCTGGTCTTCAGCCTGATCCTAGAGCACTGCAACAGTTGCACACAATAATGGTACACACAATCAAAATGATTTTCAGGCAAAGCTGGACACCCTCAGTGTTTGGGACGTCTGAGACACCAACCGGACATGCAGGGCCGCGGTGTATATCAGAAATGAGGCACTTTGATACATCATACACAGATGTATTGCAGATGTAGTGCAGAAATACACAGAAACTAAAGTTGTCAAGAGGAAGCACAAAGACACCATTTGTTTTAAAATAGGCAAGACCAGTCCATCTGCACAATGTTGTATTAATTTGAAATAATTGTAGCTATATTTCCTGTAGACATTGATCCTCCATCTCCTCATCATGACTCAGCATCTCTCCCACACCCCTGCACTCACCCCTGGATCCAGCTCATACTTAAGCCACATTTATGCATGCAAACCTTCTGCTGCTCCTATTTATCATAGCGTACGTCTGCATTTATTCCCAGGCTGTGATTAACTATGCCTACAACCAGAAGCCCATAACTGTCGCACGCAATGAACTGCCCAACTCCAACCACTGCCCTGATGGAGATATTACTTATGTGGCCAATATGATAATTCTGCATTCATTTACCTCGGGCGTTTTAGCATGAGATGTATCCACACGGAATACCATTTGCAATCCAGGCCTATATTTCCAGGCACTTTGTTAACCACACTTGCTATCAGTAAATGGCACCAACCTTTTCTGCACAAGTATGAAAATAGGCTGTCATGTGAGCCGCCGCCGCGCCCGCCTCAGCTCCCGTTCTCTCCCAAGATGGTAGTTTAAAAAAACGATGTTGACTTATGTGCGGTCACAGGACTGTGTATCTCAGCTAGAACAGCATGCAGGAAATAATCCCCCATCTTTGAATTATTACGTGTCCCCAGGTCCCTAAATGGATTTTCTTAGGAGCACTGCGAACGCCGTTATGGACTCTCGGACATCAGACAATTTTGCTTTGTTGGTGTTTTTTCTATTTTATTGATTTTAATATTACCTTGGCGTCCATAATCCCACTTATGCAATTAGATTTATATTCACTCCTTCAGCAGTGCAGAACGCCTCTGATTAATGGCGTCTCTATTGACAGATCTCTATTATTTGGACAAAGTACCGGATTCCCTCTGTACAAAACCCATTAATAGGCCTCTTCGTGTCACAGAGATTACATTGATGGATGACTAGGCAGCGCCTCATAAGCAACCTGGCAACGGCTTAAATTCTTATAATATACTTTCTCTGTTATTGGCTGTAAAGTAAACAATTAGTTCATAAAGTCTGCTCTACTTTTTCGCATAGTGTCTGTGACTGTTGGAGCAAGGACGTGTTCAAAAACAGGATAATAAAGATATTTAAACACTGTAATCACAAGGGTTAATTTGTCTTGTAAATGTATTTAAGAAAGATCCTTTATTTGTCCCGCAGTAGGGAAATTTCAATGTTGCAGCGCACACTCAGTGATGAAGTAAGAGCACACAGGGAGCACACACAATATACAATATAAGTAGCTGCTATGTGTCTCTGCTAGCTTTAAATAAATGCTTGCTACAGTATATCAATCTATCGATATATCTCTATCAACATCTATAGTGCCAAGTTATATACATATAGGGCAGGATAATAAGTAGATGCAGTGACATTCTGGGGACATTATGAAGTTGCAGTATTGCACGTTGCACATGATTACAGTATTTACTATTTGCAGATGAATGAGACGTCCAGACTCAGCAGTTCTCATCGTACAGTCTGCAGTTAGCATGATAACTCAAATCTTTTAGGTGGAATTTTTACAATATTTACAGTAAGCTCAGAAATGGAAAGAGGACAAAGTGGCTGCTCTTCATGTGCAGGTGCCAATACGACGTCAATGGGAAACATTTAATTATGCCTGCAAAGTCCTTCCAACAGGCCAAAATCATACACGTACAGCATTAGTATTATTCTCACAATTTCTAGACACCTTTTTTGAGGCCGTAACTGAACTATAAATGTGTCTTGGCAAAAAAGATATAGACTGTTTTTGTTTCAGGTGGATTGGTCCAGGGATTACATGAAGTTAGCTCTAAACTGAAGACTTGTGTTACCATAGTTACCAGGAAATATCTGTTCCCACACCACCACTTTAAACTGACGAGTCTTTGGAAAGCTTTTAGTTCATTTTGTGATATGATTTTTTAAGTAGGGATCTTAGCGGTAGCCTGTGCTTGTCTAGTTCTAAAACTGACATTATCCGACTTTTTTATTTTTGTAAGGTGGAAAGGCAGGTTAATTTGTACTGTAAGGTTCAATTCAACCAAACAGAAATACGTTGATATACAAGGCTGCTTATAGTGCTTAACAAACAAATAAAATAGAAGAATCGTGACTATTAATTTTGCTCGAAACATCATGTGGTCCTACCCGAAGAAATGTGTGGAAAAAACCTTCAAGTTCACGTTCATTCCTGGAGGAAGGGCCCCTTTTTTCTCAACACAGTCACTTTTTTTTCTTCTTATAAAAGTACCTTGTTTTTACCCCTGGGTGAACTGAACAAAATCATGCAGAAAAAGTAGCAGAAACACAGAGGAATCAATAAAAAGCGAACTTCAAAGAGGACACCTTGGAGGGAGCAAGTCAAAAAGTCCAACTCTGATTTTCTATAATTCCGCTCTTTGCTCTCATGCTTTTGACGGCAACCCTTATTCTGCGTTCGGAGCGTTTGTTCTTAAAAGCAGTTTGATGTGCTGACATAATCTAAACAGCTGCTGCGATATTCCAGTGACACGGCTCTAACCGCGGCTCTGACAGACTCCCCGCTTCTACTCTATTCTCGATAAATTATTAACGGATCGCATCAATAGGCCTTCATATCTGCACCTGAGGGTTGTTGTATACAGTGTTGCTGTGAAGAATCCATCCATCCATCCATTTTCTTCCCCTTAATCCATTTCTGGGTCGGGGGGGTGACAGTCAGAGCTGCACCCAGTCCAAATAGCACCAGCCCCTCAATGATCCTCCTGCAGGTGGTGAGTCCACAGGAGCCCGCTAGCCCCTCGCTATCAAAATAGGAGTAGTTTGGTTATGTCAACAGTATGTAGTTTTGGCCTCTGTCACATCTATCCGCTTTTCAGAAGTAAATGAAAAAAAATAAGATGTAAAATAGAGGTGAAACTTCATCTTTAAACATTACTCTTTAATTCAGAATTTGGCAGGTCAGGGTAAGGTAGAAATACAACTTTAAGTCAGAAAAGAACAGATCAGAATGTCAGTCAAGCGGCAAAAAAAGACACACTCAGACAAGACAAAGTAGAAGAAAAAATATACAGTATACACAAGTGAGTTAAAAAAGTTAGCCATCTCTGTTTTTTATAGGGCATTTCAAAGACTGAGAGTCACAAAGCGCTCTTCAATTGGAGATGGGGACGCCATACAGGAAGTGCATGTTAGGCCTATATGTTTTTAGTAGTAGGAGAAACCCGGAGCACACGGAGGAAACCAGAGCACCCCTACACAGACACGGGAACTGTACCACACGCAGACAGGGAGGTGGAATCGAACCCAGGGCCTACTTTCTGTGAATCACAAGTTCCCAAAAAGGCATAAAAGTATGTTTTTAGCATCAGACAATTTTATCCCCTTAAAATATCAAGTTTCTTTCCCTAAAGACTTGATGAATAAATAAATATGCAAAAGCAGTGAGTGCAAGGGTTTTTGTTTTGCTCAGGAGACAAAAGACATGGCCAAAGTTTAAAGAAATAAAGTTTAAAATGGAGAGCTTTGCCCATTGGCTCTGCTCTCTATTCACCACCACGGATCCGTTCTTCAGCCAAGATTCTATAACCTCTCTGCCAATCCGTCTGCCAATCTTGCTCTTGAATAATGTAAATTTAAAAAAGTGCTCTTTCTACTCTTTTTTGAAGATCTAGGATATGTGACGTTGACGCATTATCAACAGAACTTCAGCCTTCAGCCGAAGACATGGAAAGAAAAGCTGTGTCGATTACTTGCCATAGAATGTCAATGTCAACTTTTTTTGTATAGCACATTTACAACAACCAGCTGCCCTATGTGCTTCTCAGGCACGAAAGATACATGATAAAAGTAAAAACTCAATTGGTGTTAAAAGACAAGGCGTAAAAATGTGTCTTTAGGCGCTGCTCTAATGAACAAAAGTAGACTATTCCACAGTTTGGGGGCAGCAACAGAAAAGGCCCGGTCTCCTCGAGTTTTGAGACGAGACCTGGGCACATTCAACAGAAGCTGGTTTTCAGACCTCACTGATCTGACAGGGGCATACAGAGACAACAGCTCCGGCAGATATGCAAAGGCCAAACCAATCAAACATTTAAAAACTAGCATCCATCCATTTTCTATCCTTTGTCCATTGCCGGGTCGGGGGGATGGCAGTCTGAGATGCCGCCCAAGTCACATAGCACCAAACCACAGCGTCAGAATCTTAAAATCAACCCTGACCCTTCAAACTTAGAAGTATCTAGCTTTCCTGATATTACCTGCTACAAAGGTATTTTACAATCAACAATAACCCTGGACACAACGTTATACCACTAATGGAAATTATAGAAGATACTAGGATTATCCAAAGTAAGCCATTTGTACTTCTGTCTCTATCATATTCAAGAGTCAAAACAAATACATAGCAGAAATTAAACATAAATGTGTCTTGTTCAACCCTTGGCCATATTACAAAGAAGAAAAAAAAAGATCTCAGTCATGGCAGAGAGAATGTATGGACCATAAATATTGAGCCTGAAATATATAGTTCCTTCCATCAGTTATTGAACGATGACTCAATGCATGTAAATTATTGTGACAGGAGGGCAGGGATTGGCCAGCGTCAGGACGACACATTGGATTCAGCATTTCACTTTTCAGGCAAAACGTATTTGATAAAAAAAAAAAAAAAACAGTCAACAATTTATTTCTACCTCAAGTCTTCGTCAGGGCTTAGATATTATCTCTGTTTTTCTTTGTTGAGGTTGAAAGCCGCTGTTTCTACCCCCCCTCACCTGTGACAAACTGATCATGTTAATGTTTAAAGTATACGATGTCTGACATGAAAGGAGCGACAACCTAACACGGGGACTTAAGCAAGATTATTGCAAACGGATAAATATAAAATCAAATGTACTTCACTTTATGGAAAATGGGTCAAAGGATAAAGCAAGCATCTTTTCATCATGTTTACGTTAAAAATATATTACCTTAATTACAAAAGAAACTATTTCTCGTAAATTGTCAAAATATCAAGATGTGTGGAAACAGTTATAGAAACAATTGTTAATTACAGACATAAACTTACTCTGTGACTCCAATGTTATGGAACAACTTATGCCTGGCTTGTTATAATTAGGATTAGTGATTACAGGTCATGCTACAGTATTCATATTGTCGGGTAGTGTTCTGGGAGTTTACAAGCCGTTGAGCCATGATTTATGAAAATTTATCCATCTCACTTTACCTGTATTCGCACGAAGTTATTTGTACAGCACAGTTAATACTATATCGGGTTTGTTAAAGCACAGTAATGCGATTTTTGGGTGTGTTAAATCATACGTCGTAAATATTGAGAATATTCCAAAGAGCCATCACTTATTTAGAAGTGTTTGTACCAGAGAGACAAGAGAGAGACCAAGAGAGGGACCAGAGATAGGGACCAGAGAGAGGGATCGAGAGACCAGAGAGAGAGAACCAGAGAGAGGGACTCAGAGAGAGAGACCAGAGAGAGACCAGAGAGAGAGAGACTTCAGAGAGAGAGACCAGGAGAAGACAAGAGAAGAGACCAGATAGAGAGAACAGAGAGAGAGACCCCGAGAGAGAGACCTAGAGGAGGAAAACCCAGAGAGAGGTCCCACAGAAGAGAGAGACCAGAGAGAGAGACCAGAGAGAGGCCAGAGAGCGGACCAGAGAGAGAGACCAGAGAGAGAGACCAGAGAGAGAGAGAAACGTCTTTTTCCAGTACATCTGATTTTAATACTTTTCTTCCTCACTTCAGCTCTACACGACCACCGACCAATCACGGCTCTGGATCCTTCCTTCTCGGGTTCGGATTCGCCGACAGTTTGAGCGTCAATGACATTTCTGCGATCAACTGGGGGGGGGGGGGGGGGGGGGGGGGGGGGTGGGGGGGTGGGGCGGGTGGGGGGGGGGGGGGGGGGGGACTTGTCTTACATGCTAAGTTCCGGGTGTGGGTCCGAGCTGCATGTTCTGTACCTGTGGACCCCGTTTCCTCTGTACCAGTGCTAAGCTCCGGGTGTGGGGTCGGAGCGCCATGTTCTTGTATCTTGGACCTCTTTTATCTGTACCTGTGCTAAACATTCTCTCTGTATGTCTTTGTTTCTGACACTTTACATAAATCACTATGAAAGCTTTGGCCCTTGATCGGGAAGGGATTGAAATTAAAGCCGTATCCCAGGTACATTCCCTGCCTCTGTTCTTCATTCCTCACACTCCACAACTGTCCTGTGTCTCATCCTAACACTCTCCGAACCCGTCCGCCAATCACCGCTCTGCTTAGTGCACCACTCTATCTTCACACAGTATAATTGTTTGTTCTGAAGAATAATTCCAAACACACATTGATTTGGGAAGTCCCTGTGATTTCTGTCCGTCAGGATCCAGAAACATCAAACATCTGAGGTTTCTGCTTAAATCCAAACTAATCATTTTATATTTGAAAACACAATCATAACACACAACGTCGGAACAGAAAAGACTATGTGACTATTGGAGCTCGTTTTAAATTATAATTATAAATGTATTTGTCGGAAGGAACATCCTGCCTCTGCCTTCCCAATAATGATCATAACCAGAGGACAGAGAGCGGGCGCGCGCTGAGGCCGGACACAGAGAGGTCCTCCTGCCTGAGGACGGGGACACAGGAGCCTGAGAGGGACCAGGAGGAGGACATCTTCGTCAACACCGTACGTCTGCAGCTCTTCCCGCGGCGTCTGTGTCAAAGAGATAGTCTGTGTTAGCTGCAGCGGCTCCGGCAGCTAGTGCTAACTCTATCCTATTCAATGTTTTTTTGTTATAACATTAAAAAGTATTTTGGAGGATTTCCCAGGTATCACCATCCAGTGCATTATTAATGAACATTTCTGTATATGCAGATAATTAGCAAAGCGCTATTTTCATTCTGTAGTCACTGTTTATATATTTGTATATTTTTGTTTTTGGATTGATGGTCATATATGAGAAGCTTGTTTTGATATCACGGCATAAAAGGCCCTGTTTTCGAACCGGGAATCGAACCCAACACAAAAGCTAACTCACTCAGCCCGCCTATCCGTTAATTTTAAACAACCTTATGAAATGTTGGCACAATAACAAAGCAAAGATGTAGAGAGCATTTATAATCAAACATTATTGACCTTTTGTCAGTCAGTTTTTAATTTGAAACAGAGAAATATTTGAATATAATATGTACTAATGTATAATAGTACATCGGCCACAGCGACAGAGGTTTATTATCTGGTCTGAAGCAGCTCGTCCAGAGTCTGTGGGGTGGGTGTTTTCTGTTGCTGATATATTTCCCCCCCGGCAGTTATTTATTTGAATCAAGACAATTGAAAACGAGTATGTCAGCATTGGAACATTCCTCTGCATCAAGAGATTCAATAAAGTTAAAGTCTTGATCTTATGAGCCTAAAAGTTGCTCTATTGGGTCATGATGAGCTCGTTTCCAACTGATTCTTGGTACTTTGTGGGCAGTTTGTTATCTGCTCGTTCAGTCTTTATCTGCTGCGCTCCACGGCACAGGAAATACATTTCTGACTGCGGTGAATTAGAGTCTCGTGCTTTTTGTGCTTTTGCGCTGGATCCTCTGAGCCTCCAACCCAGTCCACCTCTGTCTTGAGCTCTGGACCTGTTCAGTGAAGCAACCCCTCGCCCATCCACACTATCGGGGTCACTCTGACGACGAGGGCGACCTGTTTCCGTTAGAAAAAATCCATAAATACAGCCCTAAAGAACTCTGAGCTTATTCCCTTTAAACAAGAAGCTTTTCACCATATCTAACTTTGTTCTGTGGAAACCTTATCTGTCACACACAGTGATGACCGAACATTGATCAGGCTCTGCTCAGGTGTGAGGTTATTTTACAGAACACATGCTGGGTCGGAAAGGCGTTTTCCAGAAGTTTTTAATTAAAAACTCTCAGTACAAAAAACTTGGAAAATTAAAATAAACGTATTACAGAACACAGTGTAAAGTCTTCGCGAAAAGGATATTTACAATAAAAATAACACACGACTCTTGCAATAAGTCTCTTTCCACTTACTTTCCCACTTCAAGCTCCTGCAGTCCACCTCCCCCCATTACCTTCACTGTAAAGGGGCGTTCACAACCGGACTTTACTCTTCGGCGTCAAAAGCACAGGTTTGCATGGAAAGTGAATGGTGAAGCGCGTCCGTGAAGCCGAGGGGCCGGCGTCACTTGGCGCGCTTCAAAAGCATCAAAGGTCGCGCGTAATACGCGCTCACTTGAAGCTTTGACGCTCGTAAACGCTCGCGTATCAAAACTATCCCTTTGACGCCGAAGCTGAGCAAACTCGGCTGAGCTTTTGAAGCTTTGACGCGGGCCTTCACCAATCAGGAGTCGAGGAGCGCTGCTGCAGGAGGGTCCTGTCCTCTGTCCTGAAGAGAAGTTCAAGTATCTGACAAACAAACTTTACCCACACTTCCCAGTATGAGTCTGGTGTGTGCGTGAATGGCTGGTGGTGGTCAGTGGAGGCAATGGCACTGATTGGTTTCTGTCAGTGTGCCCCAGGGCAGCTGTAGCTACAGTAGTTCATCACCACTGTGTATGGAGTTTTTTTTGAGAATTAATAATTCCAAGTGAAGTATCCTTGTGTGTCCAAAAATAACTTTATTTAACCAATGCATTGATAATATTGGAGCATATTTTAGAACAGGAAGATGAGGGATGAGGCCCCACTCTTTCCATATTGCTACAGTCTGGTGGCGTCCAATGTTTCTTGGATCAGGCTAGATCATTAACATTAGTGTGGCACAGCATATACAGACAGTATTTTTGTATCGCTCAAAACAGCGGTAGCGTCACAAAATAACAGTAAAAAAACAAAACAGGTGTAAAACAAAGTAGATGTAAAGTGCATTAAAACAGTTGTTACATGATCACAGTGAATGTGTTCTGTTAAAAATGGCTATCTGAGGATGTCCATGTGAGACACAGGTGTGTAATTTGATTCTAATGTAAATGTGATGCATCTACTGCTGCTGGGGCTAATGTAAATAGGATATTTTTCATATGCTAATACGACACATGGGGTGCTGTGAATGAATTACCATATTCAATGTGTATCATGTCCCTTATAGATGACTTCATATTATTGTGAGAAAGTGCAAATATGAAGCAGTCTGAGTTGCTATTAAATCTATTTTCAACTTTAATGTCAAGGTCAAAGTTTCTACACTGCTTGATGAAAGTTGGCTGAAGTACTCAGTGAATACATTTCATATGTTAAATAATACAAAATATATCGTATTTTCACAGTTTTTTCTATTTGTAAATGTAATCACAAAAATATGATAATATTTTAATCCAGCAGTTGTTTTGAATAGGTCCTTCAGGGTGTATTCAGACAAGTGAATGTGCACTGTGTAAGCATCAATCAATATTTACTTATAGAAACCTAGGCTATCCCCAAGTGCTGTTATGTGATATTAAAAACACATTAAAAAAGTATTTACTTACTAATGAAAATCAAATTGTGTCTCTTTCCACTTGGTGTTGAAAGTGAATGGAAAAGGTGTGATTCCAGGGGTTAAGTCCTCAACGTGATTGTGCAGTTTTAATGTGCAAAGGTAATGAGTTCCACAGCAGTGGCCCTGTCACAGAAACGGCCCTGTCTCCTCTGGTCTTCAGCCTGATCCTAGAGCACTGCAACAGTTGCACACAATAATGGTACACACAATCAAAATGATTTTCAGGCAAAGCTGGACACCCTCAGTGTTTGGGACGTCTGAGACACCAACCGGACATGCAGGGCCGCGGTGTATATCAGAAATGAGGCACTTTGATACATCATACACAGATGTATTGCAGATGTAGTGCAGAAATACACAGAAACTAAAGTTGTCAAGAGGAAGCACAAAGACACCATTTGTTTTAAAATAGGCAAGACCAGTCCATCTGCACAATGTTGTATTAATTTGAAATAATTGTAGCTATATTTCCTGTAGACATTGATCCTCCATCTCCTCATCATGACTCAGCATCTCTCCCACACCCCTGCACTCACCCCTGGATCCAGCTCATACTTAAGCCACATTTATGCATGCAAACCTTCTGCTGCTCCTATTTATCATAGCGTACGTCTGCATTTATTCCCAGGCTGTGATTAACTATGCCTACAACCAGAAGCCCATAACTGTCGCACGCAATGAACTGCCCAACTCCAACCACTGCCCTGATGGAGATATTACTTATGTGGCCAATATGATAATTCTGCATTCATTTACCTCGGGCGTTTTAGCATGAGATGTATCCACACGGAATACCATTTGCAATCCAGGCCTATATTTCCAGGCACTTTGTTAACCACACTTGCTATCAGTAAATGGCACCAACCTTTTCTGCACAAGTATGAAAATAGGCTGTCATGTGAGCCGCCGCCGCGCCCGCCTCAGCTCCCGTTCTCTCCCAAGATGGTAGTTTAAAAAAACGATGTTGACCTATGTGCGGTCACAGGACTGTGTATCTCAGCTAGAACAGCATGCAGGAAATAATCCCCCATCTTTGAATTATTACGTGTCCCCAGGTCCCTAAATGGATTTTCTTAGGAGCACTGCGAACGCCGTTATGGACTCTCGGACATCAGACAATTTTGCTTTGTTGGTGTTTTTTCTATTTTATTGATTTTAATATTACCTTGGCGTCCATAATCCCACTTATGCAATTAGATTTATATTCACTCCTTCAGCAGTGCAGAACGCCTCTGATTAATGGCGTCTCTATTGACAGATCTCTATTATTTGGACAAAGTACCGGATTCCCTCTGTACAAAACCCATTAATAGGCCTCTTCGTGTCACAGAGATTACATTGATGGATGACTAGGCAGCGCCTCATAAGCAACCTGGCAACGGCTTAAATTCTTATAATATACTTTCTCTGTTATTGGCTGTAAAGTAAACAATTAGTTCATAAAGTCTGCTCTACTTTTTCGCATAGTGTCTGTGACTGTTGGAGCAAGGACGTGTTCAAAAACAGGATAATAAAGATATTTAAACACTGTAATCACAAGGGTTAATTTGTCTTGTAAATGTATTTAAGAAAGATCCTTTATTTGTCCCGCAGTAGGGAAATTTCAATGTTGCAGCGCACACTCAGTGATGAAGTAAGAGCACACAGGGAGCACACACAATATACAATATAAGTAGCTGCTATGTGTCTCTGCTAGCTTTAAATAAATGCTTGCTACAGTATATCAATCTATCGATATATCTCTATCAACATCTATAGTGCCAAGTTATATACATATAGGGCAGGATAATAAGTAGATGCAGTGACATTCTGGGGACATTATGAAGTTGCAGTATTGCACGTTGCACATGTTTACAGTATTTACTATTTGCAGATGAATGAGACGTCCAGACTCAGCAGTTCTCATCGTACAGTCTGCAGTTAGCATGATAACTCAAATCTTTTAGGTGGAATTTTTACAATATTTACAGTAAGCTCAGAAATGGAAAGAGGACAAAGTGGCTGCTCTTCATGTGCAGGTGCCAATACGACGTCAATGGGAAACATTTAATTATGCCTGCAAAGTCCTTCCAACAGGCCAAAATCATACACGTACAGCATTAGTATTATTCTCACAATTTCTAGACACCTTTTTTGAGGCCGTAACTGAACTATAAATGTGTCTTGGCAAAAAAGATATAGACTGTTTTTGTTTCAGGTGGATTGGTCCAGGGATTACATGAAGTTAGCTCTAAACTGAAGACTTGTGTTACCATAGTTACCAGGAAATATCTGTTCCCACACCACCACTTTAAACTGACGAGTCTTTGGAAAGCTTTTAGTTCATTTTGTGATATGATTTTTTAAGTAGGGATCTTAGCGGTAGCCTGTGCTTGTCTAGTTCTAAAACTGACATTATCCGACTTTTTTATTTTTGTAAGGTGGAAAGGCAGGTTAATTTGTACTGTAAGGTTCAATTCAACCAAACAGAAATACGTTGATATACAAGGCTGCTTATAGTGCTTAACAAACAAATAAAATAGAAGAATCGTGACTATTAATTTTGCTCGAAACATCATGTGGTCCTACCCGAAGAAATGTGTGGAAAAAACCTTCAAGTTCACGTTCATTCCTGGAGGAAGGGCCCCTTTTTTCTCAACACAGTCACTTTTTTTTCTTCTTATAAAAGTACCTTGTTTTTACCCCTGGGTGAACTGAACAAAATCATGCAGAAAAAGTAGCAGAAACACAGAGGAATCAATAAAAAGCGAACTTCAAAGAGGACACCTTGGAGGGAGCAAGTCAAAAAGTCCAACTCTGATTTTCTATAATTCCGCTCTTTGCTCTCATGCTTTTGACGGCAACCCTTATTCTGCGTTCGGAGCGTTTGTTCTTAAAAGCAGTTTGATGTGCTGACATAATCTAAACAGCTGCTGCGATATTCCAGTGACACGGCTCTAACCGCGGCTCTGACAGACTCCCCGCTTCTACTCTATTCTCGATAAATTATTAACGGATCGCATCAATAGGCCTTCATATCTGCACCTGAGGGTTGTTGTATACAGTGTTGCTGTGAAGAATCCATCCATCCATCCATTTTCTTCCCCTTAATCCATTTCTGGGTCGGGGGGGTGACAGTCAGAGCTGCACCCAGTCCAAATAGCACCAGCCCCTCAATGATCCTCCTGCAGGTGGTGAGTCCACAGGAGCCCGCTAGCCCCTCGCTATCAAAATAGGAGTAGTTTGGTTATGTCAACAGTATGTAGTTTTGGCCTCTGTCACATCTATCCGCTTTTCAGAAGTAAATGAAAAAAAATAAGATGTAAAATAGAGGTGAAACTTCATCTTTAAACATTACTCTTTAATTCAGAATTTGGCAGGTCAGGGTAAGGTAGAAATACAACTTTAAGTCAGAAAAGAACAGATCAGAATGTCAGTCAAGCGGCAAAAAAAGACACACTCAGACAAGACAAAGTAGAAGAAAATATATACAGTATACACAAGTGAGTTAAAAAAGTTAGCCATCTCTGTTTTTTATAGGGCATTTCAAAGACTGAGAGTCACAAAGCGCTCTTCAATTGGAGATGGGGACGCCATACAGGAAGTGCATGTTAGGCCTATATGTTTTTAGTAGTAGGAGAAACCCGGAGCACACGGAGGAAACCAGAGCACCCCTACACAGACACGGGAACTGTACCACACGCAGACAGGGAGGTGGAATCGAACCCAGGGCCTACTTTCTGTGAATCACAAGTTCCCAAAAAGGCATAAAAGTATGTTTTTAGCATCAGACAATTTTATCCCCTTAAAATATCAAGTTTCTTTCCCTAAAGACTTGATGAATAAATAAATATGCAAAAGCAGTGAGTGCAAGGGTTTTTGTTTTGCTCAGGAGACAAAAGACATGGCCAAAGTTTAAAGAAATAAAGTTTAAAATGGAGAGCTTTGCCCATTGGCTCTGCTCTCTATTCACCACCACGGATCCGTTCTTCAGCCAAGATTCTATAACCTCTCTGCCAATCCGTCTGCCAATCTTGCTCTTGAATCTATTTTTATTCTCAACTGGAACTGCACTAGTTTTCAAGTAAAAAAAACAAGCTCTATAAATCAAAAGTTAGTGGTTAGATTTTTGCTGACTCCTGTCCCTTGCCATTTCTCAAACTTTAATTTACACCAGGTGGAGAACAAAACATAATGTAAATTTAAAAAAGTGCTCTTTCTACTCTTTTTTTGAAGATCTAGGATATGTGACGTTGACGCATTATCAACAGAACTTCAGCCTTCAGCCGAAGACATGGAAAGAAAAGCTGTGTCGATTACTTGCCATAGAATGTCAATGTCAACTTTTTTTGTATAGCACATTTACAACAACCAGCTGCCCTATGTGCTTCTCAGGCACGAAAGATACATGATAAAAGTAAAACTCAATTGGTGTTAAAAGACAAGGCGTAAAAATGTGTCTTTAGGCGCTGCTCTAATGAACAAAAGTAGACTATTCCACAGTTTGGGGGCAGCAACAGAAAAGGCCCGGTCTCCTCGAGTTTTGAGACGAGACCTGGGCACATTCAACAGAAGCTGGTTTTCAGACCTCACTGATCTGACAGGGGCATACAGAGACAACAGCTCCGGCAGATATGCAAAGGCCAAACCAATCAAACATTTAAAAACTAGCATCCATCCATTTTCTATCCTTTAGTCCATTGCCGGGTCGGGGGGATGGCAGTCTGAGATGCCGCCCAAGTCACATAGCACCAAACCACAGCGTCAGAATCTTAAAATCAACCCTGACCCTTCAAACTTAGAAGTATCTAGCTTTCCTGATATACCTGCTACAAAGGTATTTTACAATCAACAATAACCCTGACACAACGTTATACCACTAATGAAATTATAGAAGATACTAGGATTATCAAAGTAAGCCATTTGTACTTCTGTCTCTATCATATTCAAGAGTCAAAACAAATACATAGCAGAAATTAAACATAAATGTGTCTTGTTCAACCCTTGGCCATATTACAAAGAAGAAAAAAAAAGATCTCAGTCATGGCAGAGAGAATGTATGGACCATAAATATTGAGCCTGAAATATATAGTTCCTTCCATCAGTTATTGAACGATGACTCAATGCAGTAATTATTGTGACAGGAGGGCAGGGATTGGCCAGCGTCAGGACGACACATTGGGATTCAGCATTTCACTTTTCAGGCAAAACTTATTTGATAAAAAAAAAAACAAAACAGTCAACAATTTATTTCTACCTCAAGTCTTCGTCAGGGCTTAGATATTATCTCTGTTTGTTGAGTTGTCGTCCAGATCATGCTGAAAGTAGACGGCTGAAGAAAGGAGCGGATTAAGATATTGAAAACCAGGTTGAAAGCCGCTGTTTCTACCTCACACTGACACTGACACTGACACACACACACACACACACACACGCACACGCACACACACGCACACACACACCAGAGCAAAGAATCCTGAGCTCACATTAATGTTTACGTTCATTTCTATTTTTGTATAGCACATCGTATTGTGCTTTGTGACATTTTATTTGGTCAAGTGATTCGTTTATTTGTTTATCCGACAACCACACACTGGGACTGCAAGATTAATTGCAAACGGATAAAATATAAAATCAAATGTATCTTCACTTTATTGGAAAATGTGTCAAAGGAAAAGCAAGCATCTTTCATCATGTTGAAGTTAAAAATATTATTACCTAATTACAAAAGAGACGTATTTCTCGTAAATTGTCAAAATATCAAGATGTGTGGAAACATTTATAGAACAGATTTAATTACATACATAAACTTACACTGTGACTCCAATTTATGGAACAAACTTATGCCAGGCCTTTGTTATAATTATGATTATGGATTACAGTTCATTTCTACATATTCATATTGTCTGGGTAGTTTTCTGGGAGGTTTTACAAGCCGTGAGCCATGATTATGAAAATTTATACATCTCACTTTACCTGTAATGGCAGCGAAGTTTATTTGTACAGCACAGTTAATCACTATATCGTGTTTTGTTAAAGCAGCAGTAAGCGATTTTTGGGTGTTAATATACGTCTTAAATATTGATATATTCCAATAGCCATCACTTATATAGAGTGTTTGTACCTAAACACGGATCTCTCAGTCCTTCCAGTCTTCTCCCACATATTTAATAAAAAAACCTCACATCCTATGCGCTTATCCAATGACGAGAGAGCACGCCTTATAAGGGGTTTCTCCCGTGTGTGCACGCGCACTCTTCAAAACAAACATGGCGGAGAAGGAAAAGCTGCCTCCAGCGCTGCTGCAGACTAAATACCATGGCATGGATTTATTAAATACAGGCAAAACGCCAGAAACAGAGGAACGACAAAAAGTAGGAGCAACATGGTGACCAGCTGCATTCATGTTGGCGATCTCTAGCTCCGTGGATTCCTCTCTCCGACTGAACAGGTGAGCATGCTACTCAGTAGTGGCAGTAGTAGTTGTATTATTTATACATATTGTTGCCTGAGACTGTAATGCGGGCTTTCACCAAGTTAGCTAGTTAAAAATCCCCAGCTGTTGTAGAAATACGGCCGCATTTTGTGGCAATAACTGCCTTGGCTTAGCTTTGAGAAACAACAACAGACAACACAACATCGAAGCCTCAGCCCAGCCTCAGCCATCCATAAACTCTGGTCAATTATTAGTTCCCCACATGTACAAAATTAAATGACCATATCACCAGAGTTCCCCCGTGAAGTGGTGTTAGCATTAGCGTTAGCTGTTAGCATTAGCGTTCGCTGTTAGCATTAGCGTTAGCTGTTAGCATTAGCGTTCGCTGTTAGCATTAGCGTTCGCTGTTAGCATTAGCGTTCGCTGTTAGCATTAGCGTTAGCTGTTAGCATTAGCTGTCTGTAGTTGTGAATATGATGTGGCTGCTACGATCACTTCTGATCTGTATGAATTGTTTGTTTTTGCCAATAAACATAGTTGCTTGCACTATATATATATATATATATATATGTAGGTCTGCATTTCATTCTTCAATGACTAAGTTTTGCAACTTGCACTCTGTATATTAGTTTTATTGTTATAAAAACAATATCTATTTACCTCAAATCTAACTTCCGTGACCACTACATACATTTTTATTATTATGTATTGAGAATAAGTAAGAAAAGTCTCGCTGACTACTACCAAATAAATTATGAGCATGATATAATATAGACATTGTAATAATTTACATGTCTTCATTGCATTCTTTTCTCTGTATCTTTTCCAGTATGGCCTAAATCAATTGGAATGAGGTCTTCAATGTACAAGAGTTCAAAAGCCTCCATAATGCAAGTTAAATAACTATTTAAAAAAAACCAATGCCATAACGACTAGATACTTTTCTGCTGACCTCTTCTTTCTCTAGTATTGACTGGGAAGACAAGACTTTGCTTCCAGAATTAGAAGATCGGCTATTGTCATCTCCTGAGGAAGATGACACCCCACATTTGTCATGTAGGTTGTTGTGAATGCATATATGGGACGCAGTGATTATGATAATGATGTTGTGATGTGTGTGTCGTTCACCCCTACAGTTGTGTTGCTGCCCTGAGGTCCAAAATGAATATCGATCATGTTCCAGGAGTCAGTGTTGACAAAACTGTCGCTGAGTTTCTTCAACAATCAAGAGGAGTGAGATAATCACTCGACTCCCAAAACAGCCGATGTAAGTGTCTTTCTCTCACAATGCACAGTCTCTCACAGTCCAAATAAACATGTTCAAGGATCCTGTGGATCAGGGGCCACTCCTGGTGATCAATAAATACTGATGTTGTTGATGATGAATATATCAAAGTCATATTTGAGTAGATAAAACTGATGTCTCTTCTATTATGTTTCAAAGGAAAATCTCTGCCAGAGGAAGACTCCAGTTCCTTCAACCTGGGCCCCTGAAGCGTGACTGTCTGTGCGTGTGACTGTGTGTGCGTGTGACTGTGTGTGCGTGTGACTGTGTGTGCGTGTGACTGTGTGTGCTTGTGACTGTGTGTGCTTGTGACTGTGTGTGGCTGTGTGTGCTTGTGGCTGCTTATGAATTATTTTGAGGAAATGTGTTCAAACAAGCTACAACATAAAGATTAACATTTTGTTGGATATCTCTGATAGTGTTCGCTGCAACAGCGATGGATAAGGACCTGGATAATAACAGTGTTATTCATTTGAGCAAAAAGTGATAACACAAACGTTGCCTTACCATCACTTGTAATTATTTGTCTTAGTAGGGACATTGTGTATATTTTTCCGGCTATAACTTCAAATCTTCTTTTACATAATAAAGTTTCTTAGACTCGTTACAGACTGTATTTGTTTTCCTACTATAAAACAAAGCACATTGAAAGAGGTGTATGTATTTTTTTTTATTTTGAAATAGTACAACTACAAACATATTTCAGAACTGCAGAGTGGACGTGCACCATGGGGGCCGCTGAGGAAAGCATGTTTTCAATGTCTGTTGGCACCTTTCACAGACGCATCAGGGAAAGGATCTGGTCATCAGCTTCTCTGGACAGAGGGCGTTCAGTGCTTCCTGAAAGAACCGTTATGACAAATGACTTTATATATTCTGTTACTTGTAGCTTTTCTTTCAAAGTGGTGAGTTTCCTTACAGTGTAATAGTGTAACGTAATTAGTTATGACAGTACTTTTGCGTTTCGGACAAGGTTTACTGGAATTGTTTTTCAGTCCCACATCTCACTGTACAGCTCTGATACACTTTGATTTTGTCTTCATTCTCTGAACAATAAGCACATAATACAGATGTTGATTACATCAATAAATGTATCTTTATTTTGTGACATTGAGAAGGCAGCTTCCAGTGAGATGCAGCTTTACTTTCACATAATACATTACTACAGTGTTGTCTATAAAGAACTCCAAATATACAAATTGTGAGGAAAGAAGTAGCAGTAATGTATTACTTTAAATAACCTTCATGTAAAGCTTTGTTGTTGTAATGTATATGCATTACATTCATCTAATACATATGCACTGTAACAGATGTTACAGTGCATAATGTTGAGACACGTCACACTGCAATCTGCAACATTATGTTTATCACAACAGTTATCAGTGTACCAACTATAAAAGCAGTATTATTCTATAAAAGACTGGATTGTTTTTATCTCTTTCTTAGTGATGCTATCCTAGCTAACACCAAGCTGCTTCCAGTGTTATAGCTAGGTTACAACTAAGCTATTCTATGCTAATATTTCACTCCCAGAGTTTGTTGTTAATATACTTACGAGTAGACCTGACGGAGATGAACATGCTGCTGCCATCACCAAGACGATGCGCGTTCATGTGGTGTGACGTAGGGACGGGGGCGGGGCTACTAACTCGCTCAGGCAGAAGAAACTGCCGGAAACGACCAAATCGCTTACTGCTGCTTTAAGGCAACTCAAAGTGCTTTTCAAAATAAGATGTATAAATGAAGTGGTCTGGCATACGCCTCCTTATGGTATTGTCAAAAACATGACAGAATTTGATGCAGAAATAACACCAAGCATTCAAGAGTTAACAATAGAACAATATTTAATTATCTTTACAATTAAATATTAATACAAAACTCTCGGAGCTATTAATTCCTGAGCTGAGCCATTTTAACTCTCTCCAGGCCTGAAAATGTACTGAGAGGACAACCAGGCTCTGCGATGTCCCCTCTCTCTGTCCCTGCTCAGACTGCTAACAAAATGTCCCACCAACACTTTTATCAAAATGTCCGATGACGTGAGACCGGCTGAGGCCCTGGTCTGGGTCTGGTCTAGTCCGGTTTTGTGTCTCAGGCCTTGTTCCGATAACAGAGACATGCTGTTCCTAAAAATGATACTTACTGTATATCACAGAAGCCAACCTTGTCCTTGAGTCTTCCCTGAATTTCACTAAACTCAGGCCACACATTACACAAATATGTTTTATGCAAACATCTAATGATTATCATTAGTATACAACATTTTAAATCTACATCCATGGCGACCCCGCTCGAGTGCAGTGAGAGACTAATCTGTGACTCTGGTCTGTGAAAGGCGCTTACGAGATGGCCTCAATTACCTGCAATAGTTTTACCTGATGTGTGTAGTCAGTATACCTGTAATTTTAATGTAATTTTATCTGTCTGTTGTTTTTGTGTGAACTTTGATTAAATGGAAAAAAAATATATATAAATAAAGATTACTTACTTAATATAGGAGCAATCAAACAAAGGCATTAGAATAATAAATAATCACAGTACATGCAAAAGTCCAGTCTCACCTCCAGTCTCTCTCCCTGGAACCTGTAGGCAAGGTCAGAAACCTAGGAGTTATAATGGACTCAGACTTAAATTTTAACAGTCATATCAAATCAGTAACATCAGCAGCATTTTACCATCTGAAAAACATTGCCAAAATTAGAAACATAGTGTCTAAATCAGATCTGGAGATTCTCATCCATGCATTTGTCTCCAGTAGGTTAGACTACTGCAATGGCCTGCTCACAGGTCTGTCCAAACAGGCTGTAAAACAACTGCAGTATGTCCAAAATGCTGCAGCTCGAGTCCTGACCAGGACCAGGAAATATGACCACATTAGTCCAGTTCTCAGGTCTCTGCACTGGCTTCCTGTGGCTCAGAGAATAGACTTCAAAGCAGCACTGCTTGTGTACAAGTCTCTCCATGGCCTCGAAACCAGGGTACTTAACACTAGGACCGCCGTGCTCTAAACATACCTTGCACCGCCCCCTGCGGTCAGTTGACCGCTATGTATTTTGCGCTGATAGAGCCTTTTGCCAAATTGATTGTTCACTAAACCAGAACTTGTTGTTGCAAGGAAATCGTGATCATAATGAAACTGTGTAAATTATTTGTCTAAATATGCTAAGTAATTGTAATTCCAGCCGAAATAAAAAAAAATTACAAAGACTTTTCTGGCTAGATTTATTTTGTAACTTTGCAAACACGTAAAAGGTCGGTCACTATATGTTAAATTTGACTCAGTAACAATATGTAAATTCAAACAATATAAATGATAGTTTAGAAAAGCACGGGACCATAACGTCTTCGCGCTGCTACAGTATATGCGTCTACTTCTTACGTCATCTCCAGACTGTTTTCTCTTTCCAGCCGAAATCACCGTGGGAAATATTATCTAGATAATAATAATAGTATTCGTATTGACACAAGATCATCAGCTGGGCTACCATCGTCAATGTACAATCTTCAATTTTACACGGGATACGTTATATATATATATTTGTATTTATTTGAGACAAGCCGTGCTCTTTATGATCAGAAGAAAATTATAATCATTGCGCGCTGTGCAGAATAACACACAGTGTTATCTGAATGAAATAAGAAAGATATCCTTATTGATATGATATGAGGGCCGCTTCTGCCCCACAGTCGCTCTCCTCCTGCAGTGTCCGCGGGTGACGAGAGGCCTCACAGCGCTCTATCTGCACTCTGCCTTGATAGTTCATCTAATTGTTCTATTTTATTGCGATATTGTATTCTGCTTTATTGCCTTCTTCTATGTATAAATATAAGAATGTAATTGATGATGAATGAAAAGGCAGAATGGAGCGACAGCGCGCACACAGGCACCTGCGTATGGCTGGCATTACGCGGGTCATGTGCGTTATTGCTTCTGGACTTGTTACAACACTGCTGTCCGTGCCGTGAATGCACTACGGGTTTACGTTCAGATTTAGAATATTATAGGTGTTCTCCCCGCTGTGACATCTCACCTCGTCAGACTGTTCTCATTCAATGTCTTGAAGCACTGTCTGGGCTTCATACCGTGTACTTGCAGCTCTATTCATTCTGTACTCCTCTCAATTCAAAACTCTTTCTCTCTCCCAAATAATACAAAAAACCTCAAGTCCCTTTAGAGTCTAATGACAACATATTGATACATTTGTATAAGGCGCAAAAAACCCCCGGGAAAGGTTACTATGACAACAGTCGCTCCTGCGCCATGTATCCCTACGGGGCAGCAGAAAGGGCTGTGGTTTAGAAAAGTTAAAATGCGTGTAAATCTTGTTTTCTTTACTTTTTCCAAAAACAAAACACACCAAAATATAAACAACAAGTACCCAGTAAAAGTCATAAAATTTCAACTTCTGGCGTTTTGTTTTGAATACACTAATTAGCATATTAAAGTGAGTGACGGTCAGTTGACCGCTAGGGGCGCTCCTAGTGTTAAGCGACTTGTTAGTCCCATATGAACCGGCCCGGACTCTGAGGAGCACAGGAGGTAGCCTCTTACTGGTTCCAAGAGTCAGAACTAAACATGGGGAGGCAGCGTTTGAGATTTATGGAGCTAAAATCTGGAACAATCTTCCTGAAGATGTGAGGCTAGCATCTACTCTGGCAATTTTTAAATCAGGGCTAAAAACTGTTCTTTTTAGCTGTGCATACGGCTGAAGGATTTTATTGATACATACTCTTTTTTTTTTTTTTTTTTTAATGCATTGTGGTTATTTATTATTTTAATCCCGTGTGTGCTTTTAATATATATATATATATATATTTTTTTTTTTTTTTTTTTTCATTACTTGTGATTTTATTCTGTTTTTAATGTATTTATTGATGTCTCTGATTTGTGTGATATTATGTGGGTTGTGAGGCGCTTTGAGTGGCCTTGTGTTGGAAAGGCGCCATACAAATAAAGTTGATTGATTGATTGAAGTGTGAAGACAAAATCCCTCAGTTGTATCCACATGCAGCTAAACAGAATTGTTTTCAACCCGGGTGGTTTAAAAAAAAAAGTTTACACAATTAGTTCCACATTACAAGTTCAATTACATATATCAAATTTTCACCTCTACAGGATATACAAAATTGCAATTGTGGTCATAAAATTCGCAACTAGAAATATTGCCAAAACAATGCAGCGCTACCACAAACTAAATCAAGTACAAATAACCATTTTCAGACTACGCCTTTATAAAGTCTTGGCTTCTTGAACTACTTTCCCTTTCTTTTTTGGCTGCTTTCAATGCTTCCAGTGCCATACAGGTAAAGGTGACCCCTGTCGACTAAGTAACCGGGTTTGAGGCGCTTTTTCCCTGTAGCTCTCTCCTCGCCACACGGGCCATCAGAAAACCCAGCTCAATCCACTTTTCGAAATTGCCAACGTTTAATGGAACACCTTGACCTGACTCCCTCACTGCCAAAAATAAATAAAGAAATTGCCGGCCTTTTTGCACAGTTGTTGCCGGTGAAAAACTGAAAGCATTACATTCGCTGTTTGCTATAAGCTTTGACGGATTCTTACCCACGGCACTCCACTGACCCACAGAGAATGTATTTTAGTGAGTGAAGATTTTTTTATTTCCAAAGGTGGTCTAGAATATATAAGATGCCAAATTTGAAACATATTCATCAGAGGGATTGTATATACAGTATGTTTGCCAATAAAACATCTGAATTGAGACTGTATTCCTTGTAATATTTATTTTGTTGGGACTTAAGTTTTGTCTCTTCTCTTCTTTCTTTCTGGAAACTTTCTTTCCTCAAAGTTTAAGTCAGACCATAAGACACATGCCTTTGTCTAAAAATTAGGGCTGGGACTCGATAAACAAAATTAATCTAATTAATTAGAGGCTTTGTGATTAATTAATCGCAATTAATCACATTTTAACCTCATATACATATTTATCCTGAAAACAGTGAGAAGTAATTTTTTTTCACATGCATTTTTAGTTTACCATTGAATAATGACTGAATACATAAGCTTAAGCAACACATGTTCATTGAGGATGATAAGAGGATCAGACAGACTTCTTTTAATCAAATAACTTATCTATTATCGCCTCCACACACTCTGACAACAACAGAATCACTGCACTAACAGTGAGCACTAGGGCTTTGACTTCAAAATCCAATATTCAAATATAAAAATATATATATATATATTAGAACGCCCTTAATATTCTAAATGCATTTAATGACTGCAAATAAAATAAATAGCTCCCAAAAGTTTTGCTGTGATGTGGCTAGGCCATGGATCTATTGTGCTAGGCAGCTAGCAGCTAAGCTAGCTAGTTAAAAACTCTCTGGAACTACATGAAAACTGAACAAAGAATTCTGACCATCAGCGGTGAGTTACCCATTTATATACCCAACCTATATCCATAATCTCTTCCTCTTCAAATGTGTCCTAAAATGTCCGTTTCATGTGAATAGTTAGCGGAGCTAGCCACGGGCTCCAGTGAGGAACGTTCCGCGGTGGAAAAAACACATGCGATTAAAATGCGTTAATTTTTTTAACACACTAATTTTTGTGGCGTTAATTAATCGTAATTAACGCGTTAAAGTCGCGGCCCTACTATAAATGTGATCTTTTGCGTACCTGTGAGAAAGAGCTGACACTTGAGTGAGGGAGGTCCCTTTTCTGTGGGAAAAAGCTGATCTGATGTAGCCTGGTCTTACCACACCATTGTAATAATTAAATTTCATACTAACGTCTGGATTTGCTCCATTGAGCTCCGTTAACAGAGGAGTTAACTCTTTTTGCAGATTGAAATTATTGGATCTGAGTTTATGTATGTTATGCGCCCGAGTGAGTGAGGCATTTAGCATTTAGCCTAGCTTTAGCATCTCCTTTGCCACTAGCGAAGCCTGTGGTGAGTAGAGCAACAACTTCTTTGCCAGCAGTGACATTTTCTAAACATTCCTCCTACTCAAGCTTCATTTTCTTTATATTTGTAACGTAACCAGAACGGATTGCTTTACTATCGCATTCGCCGCCATTGCTAGACTACAACCGGCAAATTTGGCGCAAACTCTTGACGTCACCGACACCTAACTACAACACCCGCCTCCCCCGCTCGCTGAATAGTCGGAGGGGATACAACCGAGGTAACCGAGCCAATAGGATCAGACATACATGTAGGGAAATAATAAGAATAATAATAATAATTGAGTTAAACGGAGTTTAAAAAAAATTACAGGCATGTAAAAACTAGATCTAGAACTGTTTTAGAACCAGGATCGGGGTACATGGATTCTATTGCAAAGGTATGGTTTTTTCTTAATTTGTGATTTGAAAGTTAGGTATCCCAGCTTTAGAACCGACTTAAACCGTGTTTCCATCCTTCATTAAGTCTATTAACCATTCCCAGTCCAGTCTAAACTCAAGAAAGAAATTAGAGTGAACACAGCATACATTGATATCCAAGCCTGTAGGAAAAGCCAAAAACTTATTTTATTTTTACACCTCAGATGTTGACTGGTCAGGAGTTTTGACCTCGATGTGGAGTGCGTGTGAAGATACGCTCCAAATCCTCATGTTATCGTGGTCCCTAGTGGGTGGAGGATACCTGCAGGTAAAAGCAAAAGAAAAAATCAAACTCTGGAGAGAAAAAGAGAGAAAGTGTAAGTAGTAAGTAAGTAAGTTTTTATTTATATACCGCCTTTTCACTGCAAATCTGAGTCTCAAAGCGGTTTACAATTGTTAATTTTGGGCATTTGTCTCTCACTCCACACAGAGATGGGAGCGGGGCCAGTACAGGAGGCACATGCCAGAACTATTGGACATATTTTTAGTGGTAGGGGAAACCGGAGTACCCGGAGGAAACCTACGCAGACACGGGGAGAACATGCAAACTCCACTCAGAAAGGCCCTGGTCCGACCGGGATTCGAACCCAGGACCTTCTTGCTGAGAGGCGAGAGTGCTAACCACTCAGCCACCGTGCCGCCCAAAGTGGTGCATTCAGATTCCACAAGTCCTTATACAATGTAGATCTTGTTACCATGGTAATTACAGTTAATCATCTGCTAGTATAGGACTTATATTCACTTTTTCAGCTCTCTCTGTCTGTGAAAGGCAGTTATAAACGATGATTAATTACTTAATTTATACTGAGGTTTGATCAAAAGGCAGGTTTCTGCTTTTCGCTTGTATTTACGCTGTACTTTATGTAACTGCTGGAGGTTTGTCAGCTGCTTGTCTTCACCATAGACCGTAGAAGGAGTTGACAAACTGAGTGGTTGATGTCACCCAGTCTTATTATTGTGGAGTAGGCTTATTCATTTGCGGGAATCTAAGGCCAAATAATGTGTTTAGAAATGACCTAGAAACGATGGTCTTTAGGCCAGATCAAGCTACTGTACTTACTGTAATTACTGAAGTAATTTTTGACTAATATTGTAAAAAACTTACCACATACTTTGGAGCCCAAACTAGTGAGCTAGAGTAGTTTGGCACCACCAAGAGTGGTGCCACCTGCAGACCCTAGAGGCTAAGCAAGGCAGGGCCCTACTTGGTACTGTGATGGGAGACCTGTCTTTGAGTGAACAAAAAACTTCTGTGTAAAACCCATGCATTAAAATTATTAGGAGCAACACTTTTAGAGCTGGTGGGTTAGTATTGTTCCTGTAAGCCGTTTTAACATACATTGTGTTATGCACAGGCCCCGGTGATCCAAGATGGCGCCCTAATCAATCACATGTCCCATGTGCTACTGGCTTTTGCTCAGTAGCACATGGGACATACACAGGGACCAAAAGATTAGCCGAACTCACCTATATTTGGGCGAGTTCTGGTCTGGTCCTCCCGGTTCTGCGTAGTGGACGAGCCCCCATGATGTGTTGCGCCAATTACGCGTGTGTGGCTCCCATGCACGAGCACAGAGGGCCACGCTTTGACCAACCAGAGCTGCTATTCAGAGCAGCGGTAGAGCAGAGTCAGAGCGGGAAGGAAACAAGCAGACTTTGTGACAGTAAAATGTGGAGAACCGAAGGATTTACAAAGAAAATAAGGATGACAAGGGACACAAAAATCCCCACAAAATACGACTTTTGTGAAAGCTGTAGGTTCTCTGTCAGCTGAGGTCATGCTGTTTTAGTTTACATTGAGTTCTATGGGACATTTTTCTGGGTAGCCCACGTGAATTTAGCCTGCAGCACCATGGGTGCCCCCTGTTCCCGTTGGTGGGACAGCTACAAGCTAGTAATACAATATCAAGATATTTATATAGATCCATGTTTATGCATCACCACCGATGTGAGGCCAAGTTACAAGTCAGATCTTGGAGCACATTTTATTTATGGTTTCAAAACTAAATGCAACTAGAAGTGATAAAATGCCCTGATTTTCAATGTCTTATCATAATCAAAGCACTTCCATTACAATGTTGAATAAAAGGCACTGGCCACATACACAGTTTCCAGTGATTCACAAACTTGGGAAAAAGCCAACGTGGTACACATGAAGGGTACCGACCCATTGCCGCACTGATTAGAATTTAAATGTTACCGGTCATAAACTGCCCTACACACTAAATGAAGCCAGAGAGAATCTAATTAGCAATGACTGCTGAGTTGACAGACAACTTGTTTATGCAATTTGCCAATAAGCAAGCGATGCCGATATGAAGGGGATACAAAAAGAGTCCGCAGACTTTGCCCGTGGCTCAGTGATGTAGGGAAGTTTGATTGCTTATGAAATGAAATTCAACAAATATAACCATTGCTTGAGCATCCTATCAACAACAACTGATTCATTGAGTTGGTGTATTTTTATTTGGTCTTGAACTCAGGATAAAGAGGAAGGAGTCTCCAGGGAGTTGGCAATCTCTTGAGAGAAACGAGAGAAATCTAACTTTAGAGAAACAGAAGGAACAGAAGTTGTAAACAAGCCTCATGCACTGATAAAACATGGGTGGATGGTGACGACTGGAATACGCTGGATAATGAGTTGGATTTGACTGAGCATATCAACTATTCTAGAAAACTAAAAAATCAAGGGAGGAATAATAGCAGTACAAATATTAACACAGTACAACTCATGTGTTTGTTACCAAAGCAAATCCTTTTTCCACCTTTTTCATTTGGAGTGAAGAGGTTTGTAAAATTATACCAATTGAAATACCTAATGTCTCTTTTAACAGAAGAACATTTGCAATTTGGGACATTTACTCATCCCCAAAAACAATCCATGCTTGTTTTTTGATTACTTTTATAGTAAGGACAGATAAGAGACTCCCAAACCCTCACAACCCCAAAATACATTTACAAATAGATACCACTGTGGCACTGCTCAAAAGCACAATGTTACTAAATAGATTTCATAATCACTTGCAGAATTATACCTTCTCAGACTCATTCATTTAAAAGGAAAATCACCTTGTTTAAAATACTTATTTTTTGACTTTTGTTTAAAGACACTCCCAATGAGAGTAAATAATCTCTTTCCCGGGCCACTCAGAAAGGCATCCTGCCACACGGGAGTTGAACCAAGGACTTTTCTGAGACACAAGAGTAACACTCAGCCAGTATGCGATTTCTTTCACTAAATGACTGAATGAAACCATGTTCAAATAGGGAGAACTGAGCTGTATAATATTCAACATTCTATACAGAGCAACATTCAGAGGGAGACAGAGCAAAGCAGTGAACAAAGCAGAGCTAACCAGGAAGCAGCAGAGAGGGTACCAATAGAACAACTGCATAAGATTCAATTCAATTTGTTTTTTTGTTTATCCCAAAATCACAACAGCAGGCATCTCAAAGGACTTTACTGAGATCAGAGAATCAAACAGTTTAAACGCAGAAAATATAATAATAACAAACCAACAATACTTGAAAACCCTTAAATGTCAAAGGATCCGTTCTCCTGCATGGAACAACCCTGTGAATAACGTGACAAACTTTGAACAGGCACGTATCGAGAGAGGGATCTGCTTCCACAAACGGACAGGCTATAGATCCAGAGCTCAGGCTTTAGAACGAGGACTGAGACTGTGTGATGCAGGACTGAAATGTGAGTGTGTGTGTGTGTGTGTGTGTGTGTGTGTGTGTGTGTGTGTGTGTGTGTGTGTGTGTGTGTGTGTGCGTGTGTGTGTGTGTGTGTGTGTGTGTGTGTGTGTGTGTGTGTGTGTGAACAGTTGGTGGTGGTCAGAGGGGCCGATGGCACATACTGGTTGCCTCGCTTATGTCTTAGTGTGCCCCAGGGCAGCTGTGGCTACAGTAGTAGTTTATCAGTGAATGAATAATGACATGAGAAGCGTCTTTGAGTGTGTGGACACATTCTGGGTGGCACGGTGGCTAGTGGATAGTACTCTCGCCTCTCAGCAAGAAGGTCCTGGGTTCAAATCCCAGCCGGAACAGGGCCTTTCTGAGTGGAGTTTGCCTGTTCTCCCCGTGTCTGGTTTCCTTCAGGTACTCCGGTTTCCCCTACCACTAAAACCATGTACAATAGGTCTGACCTGCGCCTCCTGTACTGGCCCGCACTTTTTTACTTGTATGTAAGGCGACCTTGAGTGTCAAGAAAGGCGCCTAAGAAATAAAATGTATTATTATTATTATTATTATCTCTGTGTGTCCCAAAAATAACAATTGTAAACCGCTTTCTGACTCTGGTCTGTGAAAGGCGGTATCTAGATAAAGATTAATTACTACTAATACTACTACTACTTACTTACTTCTTTATCCACCATGAGTGAGTAGAGAAGCCAACATGTGTTAGCTACTCTTTCTTTGCAGAGAATTTGAGCTGATTTTTGGTTGACATTTCGATCGTGTCCCTTATATATCTCCCCATGCTGCTGTTTGTCTGAGTGCATGATGCCAACTGCTATTCCACCGCGAGGCAGAGCTTAAGTGGGCAGAAGCTGAAATAGTGTAGGTATTCTTCCACTGACATGTCAGGTGGTGTTTGATCTCCACATGATCCCGGCACTCCTGCTGTGAAAGCTAAGAGGGAGGCTAACTGCACAGTCAACCTGGGCCCAGTGCCAGATCTTGAAGAAGGCATCACCAAACCTCTGACAGCAATGTCTAAAGATTGTATATTGTAAATAAAGTTTCTCTCCAGTGAGATTTAAACTTTGCAAGTCATATATAAAAAAATATGTGAATTACAGTGGTTCCTAAACCCCTAACTTTTGAAGTAAATTTTAATGTCCATCAAAAGTTATTTTATTTATCTTTTTCAATTCAAATGGGAAACCACTATATGATACAAACTCATTACACACAACATGACATATATAAAGACTTTATTTGTTAGACTGTAGACTTTACTCACTTTTCTAACCATCTGAACTCATGACAGCTGAAGTGCAATAAACCAGCTGGGCGCTGCTGCAGCTGTCAAAAGCCGTACATATGCTATAAAATACAGCTGCAGAGGACACAGAGCTGAGGGCCAGGAGGAGGACTGGAAGAGTGCAATAGTCCTTTGAACGGTTGCTGTCATGTTATACTAGCAATAGAAATGATGTTGTTGGAGAGTGCATGTGGCGCATGAGAAGCACGCTGAAATGGCAATAACGGTATACAATAAAAATTTGGCCAACAACAGAGATTTTAGTTATACCGGCATATTGGGATATAGGTCATTATGTCATCAAATTGCAACACGCTTGGCCTACTGGGACCTGCAACAACCACGAGGAGTGCGGCTGCAGGATTCGTCTCTATAACTATGTGCAGTATGTAAGTATGAATGTACGATAACGGGATAAATTATTAAAATTGTTTATTGCAACAATAGAACTTAAATTGTGTGGCTTTATGGCGCCGTCTCTAGGTCACACACTAAATATCAAGGAAATGCTAAAAGTATCAAATAAACATTATCCAGCTCTAAAATTGAACTTTTAAATAAGTAACAATCTTGACCATTTTATGCAAGAACCTGCTAGACCTTTATTGAAAGTGTCCCAAATTATACCGCAATATGAATTTTAGGCCATATCGCCCACCCCTATCTGATTCTGTTTTTGGCTGTCAGTTGTGAAATTATGTATCTAGCACACATTTCAAAATCCCCACTATGTATACAGGTAGAATGTCTCTCAAAAGTTATTTTATTTCTGCATTTCAATTCAAACGGGAACCAAATATGATACACACTCATTAAACACAATGCCTTTGATTGTTAAACTTAAAAAAAAATATATATATATATATGTTTTATTTGGCGTTTTAACAAGCTGTAAAGGCCAGATATGTCTCACTTTGCTTGTACTGAGTCCGTCATATACCATAGTTTCACCTAAACCATCCTGGACAGTGATTCCAAGTCCTGGTTGTCATAGAGACGTGTCTCTATCTCTGTAACAGCATATCTTATGTTCCTCCTGGTGGTAGAAGTGCTAAGGATTATTCAGAGGCAATATTTTTTCTTAATCCATTAAGGGTGACATGTTTATACAAAGAACAGTAAAACGAGCAGTTGCTTAAGCTGCAGTTTTGAATATGAAGAATATATTTATGTAAAAGATGTGGGTGTGGGATTTGTATCCGTACATACAAGTGCTCAGTGCAAATGTGTCTTCTCTAAATGACTGTCCTCAAATGAAGGTCTTTGGTGAAAATATACAGATTTTACTGTATGATTTATGTAACTAACAACATATGCAGTATACCAGGTACATTTAAGTCAGACTATGAGTTAAAGCTGGGGTACTTTTTTTTTCTCAGAAATAATGGATTTTTTTCGTTCCAACAGAAAGAGTCTTGTAAAAGTTTAATGTTTTAAACAAATCATACCACAATATGCTGACTTCATCTCATCATAAGTCTTCTAAGAAAGAGCTTTATCAGTCATTATTTGACACAGCTTAGAGCTGATTGGCCGAGCCATTATTTTCCCTTTTTTTGTTTGAAAAAGCGGCCCTAGATTTTGAAGCAAAAAAAAAATGTGTGTGTAGAATCAAATCATTTTAAAGCGAGGAACTACTAAGATAGAGTTTAATGCATAGCTCAATGGTTGTGGTGTGTTAACAAGGTACCCCAGCTTTAGTATTTACTGTGGGCGGCATACGTACTTCTATGCGTTCTGCCGATAGCTGTGGCTGAACTCTGTGTTGCAAGGCCAAAGATGAATACACACAATGCTTCCCTTATATACAATAGTAGTAAGTAAGTAAGTTTTTATTTATATACCGCCTTTTCACTGCAGATCAGAGTCTCAAAGCGGTTTACAATTGTTAATTTTGGGCATTTGTCTCTCACTCCACACAGAGATGGGAGGGGGGCCAGTACAGGAGGCGCATTCTAGAACTATTGGACATATTTTTAGTGGTAGGGGAAACCGGAGCACCCGGAGGAAACCTACGCAGACACGGGGAGAACATGCAAACTCCACTCAGAAAGGCCCTGGTCCGACCGGGATTCGAACCCAGGACCTTCTTGCTGAGAGGTGAGAGTGCTATCCACTCAGCCACCGTGCCGCCCAATAGAAGGATTGTTGTGCAAAAAAACACTTTCTAAATGCTTTATTTCCCATTTGAAAATCTCCATTGCTTTAGCCTTCTTGAAGTCATTGACTGTAGCACTCACAGCGAGGCATCTTTCCAGAGCTATTGCCTCTGTCGATGGAAGAGCAGCTGGAGGAGCTCAGGATCACAGGCTTTATGAGAGCAGGCCCTTATAAACCTTTGATTTGTATGTATTGCAGTGTATACTCCACAAGTGCCATTATAAGAGAGAGATAGATATAAATATATAGATATATGTATTAATGTGTGCGTACATATGTATATTATGTTATTAAAGTATAAGTTATATTCTTTGACACATGTAAACAAGGAGTTTAACCATTTAAGTTTGTCTGTTTTATGCACTACAATGCCGCTCTCCCTGAATTCATATTGAACTTGTAAAAGAGCCGTATCACTTGTTCAAACCAACAAAAAGAGAAACAAAGTTTCAAACATATGAGTAAATTCAGTCGAGCTCCGAGCAGTTTTTACATAGGTGCAAAGACTCAAAAAATATGGAACTCAAAAGGAGTAGGCAGAAATAAGGAATACTTAAACACCTCCCCCTGAGTTGCATAATTAAATGAAATGTTCTAAGTCAGAGTAATTCATGTAATCATTTCAGAATCACTTGAGTCAAAAGTAATTCAAAAAAAAAATCCTGCGCAATCTTCCTCACATCTAATCTTCAGTTCCACATTTGTTTTAGTGTGAACCTCTTCAGATTAAGGCTGTTTTCTCAGTGTGAGGATGTGCCGGTGACTGACGCCCATCCACAGATTCTCTCAGTGGAAAAACACGGCCGTGCTGGAGCGCAATCGATGGCCGGTCCCCTTGCTTTATTGTTTTTCTCCCTGCTCTCATCCACCCATGGCGATCCTGTTAGCACCATATAATCTGTCTCAGGATGGCATCTTTCCTGGATCCAACCCACCAGATTACTGACTTAAATACAAAACACATCCTGGTTTACTCACTCTTGGAAAACTATAAGGTTTTAGTATATATACTGCTAAAGAAGTCCCCATTGGCCTAGAACTGGCTCACTGTGGATGCACTTGACTGAAAGCATGTTTGGCTGATGGAGACGTGAGAATTTAGAGAGAGGATCCCTCCTTGTTCTGAAGTCCAATGCTCCCAAAAGAATAACTGCATTTTCCAGCACAGGCGCCAAACCCTGAAAAGAAAAACATCAAATTGACAACTGGCTCAAAAGTCACTGTAATCAGATCAGTCAGGAAGTAAAGGGGGTATTGCTCTTGTGCAGCCAATTAGACTTCGACAGAAAATAAACCAAATTACATTGTTTTCTTTCTCAGATGGTTTGCGTTGATGTCAGGACATATAATAGCTGGACTTGATGTCAAGCTGAAGCCCTGCAGATTTGTCTTCTGATTATTTACTCTCAGTGGTTCATTATAATCCAGGTTTACTGGAACATTTTTAGTGGTCCCTGAAATAATATCATTATCATTATTTTTACCGTCATTCTCGAGCTATGAACTTGAAGCATTGAGCAGCACTAGATATTTTGTTTTAATTCTAAAGACCTTTTTCTCATTAAAACAACCAAAGCATTTAATGTATTCCTAAATCAGTACGCAGTATGTCATTAGAAATTAAACTGTTAAATATAAACAATATAAGTCTTCCATTACATATTTCAAATATTAGTAAAATTATTCTAATATTATATATAATGATTAATAAAAACAATAAATATTGCACAATTTTTGTTAACAAAAATAAAATAAATAACTTATGTTAAACAAAAGTTATCTGACAATATGCATAGTGTGAAGAATAATTATGATCAAAGAAAATTACCTTAATACATTTGGCCCCTGACCAGAATGAGTTTGACACTGCCGCTGTGAACCTTTTCCATAAATTTCAACATCAAGCTGCTGTTGTGAATAAAAAGCAAATAAGCAAGGTCAGTGAGTGTGGCAGGATCCAGTGTGTAAAATGTGCACACACACTGGTGCCTGCAGTAACAGCCAAATAATGTTGAAACTCAGTCCAATTGCTAAGTGATTTCTAGCCATTAGCATCCCACTCAGCTCTAAGGCAGGACTTCATTGAATCTGAATTAGGACTACATATTTGTATTATATGTATTCTGTCCCTATGTAGAAACAGAACTGACGCAAACAACTTGAGTAGTTTGGTCAAGATTACTGCCATCTGCTCCTGGCCATAACCTGCCCATGCTCACTCGCTTTGTACCATTTACTTTCCCCGTTGTACGCCAAAACCATGTATGCTTTATGCTTACAGGTGTGTTTTGACGGTTATTGTTCATAGCGCACAACTATTAGCCCCCTAAGAAAACACATTACCTGCAGCAAGTGGAGTCCATTTAAAGAAGGATTTATTAGCTGTAATGGTGCCTTACTATCAGTCCTGTAGCAGCAGAACATGGTGAAGTGCTAATATCTGAGCGCTAACTGCTTGTAAAAAAAAACATAATAAAAGATCCATTAATGCAAATATAGCTGTGCAGGCCCAGCAGTGGTTCAACAGTATCACAACAGGCAATTTGGTAGAATAGATGGTGCTATTTGGTTCCATTATGATAATACAGAGCAAGAGGTTTACAGGTCGTTACAGGCAGAATGTTGAGAAACACACGTCATCAGTTAGGCAAAACCATAATGAAGATTTTTTTGTAGTTATGTTCAGTTTTGGAACTTTTTAGAGGTTTTTTGAGTGAGGTGGGAATGTGTTAGCCCTCTAATGTTCACTCCTTGAAAAAAGCAATGTACTTATTTTTCCTGATATAGAATAACACAAAATACTAGTTTTATTTTTTTCTTTCTACCCCCTTTTTCTTAATTATAGGCCTCTACATAATGGTTGAGATGCAGCTTAATGGTAAAAGTGCCTAAAACCAAGTGATACAGATATATTTCAGTTCCTAGCTTCAAGTCAATATAGTGACTCACCAAATGGTTGAGGAAAATAATAAAGGGTTAAGAAAACAGGTACACATCAAAGAAAATTTGACAAAATGAATTCAGACATAGAATGTTCAGTATATTAATCTAAAAACGACTCCAGGTCTGTTTTGGATGAGGAATCAATATTTTAACATGGTTAAAAGTTTACAAGTTACAAATAGATTTATCTTATTATGTTTCCTTTAAATATGAGTTGTGTCATATGATCATATGTACAACAAATCTGTCTGTTAAACACGTGCACTATTTTTAGTTAGTTAAATAATAATTATAATTGATGCACTAATGTGTTTGTGTTTCTGGTGCAGGACACCTGAAAATCTCCTACGGGGATCAATAAAGTATCTATCTAAGGCTGCACTACCATTGCTTATTAACTAGTGTGGTTTTAACTTTTGTGGTTGTGGGTAAATGGTAACCAAAGCAGGTCAGATTCACATTTTCTCAAGATGAGACAACAAATAATGATTGAAGTTCCCCTATGATTAAAAATGCATGGCTCCAGTGCCATTGTTTTCTACTGGTCATTATTAATTCCGTGTCATTTGTTTTGTAGTCATTGTAATTGGAGGATGGGGAGATGGACAGGCTGTCAATAAACTGTCAAGCATTGGAAAACACTGTACTGTATTGCTTCCTATTCTCAATCAAGCATCTATTGACCTGCAATGTCTGGCCGTAATATTCCGTCCAGAGTCCGTCCAGGCTTCTGCGGCTTGTTTGTGGAGTCTATAGTGAAAGCCGACTTTTCATCAGCTTTTTTCCGTTTATTGGCGCGTTTGGGGGAAGTTGACGGAGCGTGATTTGCTGGCGTGTCAGATGGATGGTGCAGGAAATGGATCACTTGCTTTGATTAAAAGGCCCTGCTTGGCTGGCTTTGCACATCATAATCTAAGAATGGATTACGCTGCACTAATATGGGTCACAATATTTAGCTACTGTAAAGAGCTGAGCTGCGTATGGGAAATGATACAAAAGGAGATCTGAATGAGGCCAGATGTGTATGTATATATGCACAGCGTGAGGTAATGTGGGCATATGGTCAGCTTTGTAACTCGGGTAGAACAGGCACTGTATTCAGGTCAGTTACTCAAGATGATAACCCTGAATTTATTTTCAACACTGAAAAATTTCTGCTAAAATTACCAATGAAAGATATTGAGTTTTTTGAAATAAAGCCATCTTGATTTTAGTACATTAAACTTTTCCATTTGAAAAAAATAAGGCACCAAAGTAGGCAAATTAACACGTTTCTTCCCTATGTGATATTCTATATTCTATATATTTTGTTCGTTTTTAGTAGCGCTCTATCTCTTGAAAAGTTTCAGGGCTTCAACTTTTGTCTGTTTTCACAATTTAGAAAAATCTCTGTGCATAAAAAGGCTTAAAAAGACGCATTATCATCAATTTCGGACCCCATCGACTGGCTTTACATAGCTTATGATGTCATAGAGATATGCACATAATTTCAAGTATAAGATAAGATTAGATATACTTTATTGATCTGAAATCTCTGATGTTGCGAAGAATATATCAAATTGAATTAATGGTCCATGTTTGACTTTTTTATGACTATTAAAGGAATAGTTCACCGTTTTTACATACTGACATATGTTCTTACCTTACCTTAGACTAGTTAATATGTACCTGTCTGGTCTTAGTCCGTGCGCTCTGTCATGCAAACGGAGAAAAAACGGGAGCACAAACGCAGCCTCCTCTGTATATTGTGTAGGACCAAAAGGTAGCTCCCGCTAGAAGCTACCAAACTCTTCCAAGTGTTCCCTATTAAATGTATATAGTTACGTGACGTGTTACACTGCAAAGTATAGTAACACAGAAATGTAACAGTCGATTTTCTCAGCGGATAAAACGGGTACTATATTGTGAGGCGTAGTAATCTGAGGAGCGCTACGTCCGCGCACTAACTTCTCTCTCGCTGTTACTGTGTGTACTACAAGTCACGCTGCTTCTATTGACGGAAGTGAGCGAGAGAGAAGTCTCCGGAGAGAAGTTAGTGCGCGGACGTAGCGCTCCTCAGATTACTACGCCTCACAATATAGTACCCGTTTTATCCGCTGAGAAAATCGACTGTTACATTTCTGTGTTACTATACTTTGCAGTGTAACACGTCACGTAACTATATACATTTAATAGGGAACACGTGGAAGAGTTTGGTAGCTTCTAGCGGGAGCTACCTTTTGGTCCTACACAATATACAGAGGAGGCTGCGTTTGTGCTCCCGTTTTTGCTCCGTTTGCATGACAGAGCGCACGGACTAAGACCAGACAGGTACATATTAACTAGTCTAAGGTAAGGTAAGAACATATGTCAGTATGTAAAAACGGTGAACTATTCCTTTAACACAATATGAAATACAACACCTGAGAGTCATTGGTCTATAGAATAATGGATAAATCAATGCCCATAAATGTGTTCACAATGTCCATAAATGTCTCGGAACAACCCGAACCTAGACCCTCCTGCCTTCGCAAAGAAAATATGCAAAACGCAGTGAGAGAGGGATCCAGACCAGCTGTAGATTCGGACTTCGCGTCTGTTAGCGCTGTAGTTACAGAGGGTACCCAAACAGAGGAGGGGTGATCCGGATTGCTAGTCCAGGCCGAGTTCCAGGTTCCTGGTTCCCATCTGCCATGAAACAAACAATTGAATGCATCAGTTTGGTCAAAAATCCTCATGTACTAAACCTAAAACTGCGTGGATTTTATTGTAATTCAAACTAAACTGTGAGTCAGCTTCAAAATACTTTACTTTCCATGTTTTTGAGAGTTGCCTGTAACCACATGAGTTCTTTGTGGGATGGATGTTTTGATTCCCACACAAACACTGGAATCTGAAGATAATCAAACTTGAATAAATTTGAGAACGGACATTATTATTGGTATTGACTGGTACATTTGCACAACAGCAGCAAAGCAACAACTCTGTATGACTCATGTTTGAGCAACACTAGACAATTGGTGAATTATCATCGCAAACCGGGACTTTCACTGTGACCTTTCAAACTAAAAATAACAGAAAACTGAAACAATTAAAGTCCAAAGAAACATACATAAACATATGCAAAACATTATTTTTTAGCTTTTAACCTTCATGCATTGTTCCTTTGTGTACCGAGGTGCAAGTATATTGTATAATAGAAACTGAAACTACTTCCTTCAAGTATAATTAATCCAGTCAAATTACGTTTTGCAACAGGTAGTTTACATCTGTATGCCCTCAATTTGTTCAAGGTATAATTCATTTCAAATATTAAATAATGCATACAACACAATGTTGTTTTGAAAGAGGAGAATATACAATGGATTCAACTTTTGCACTTTTTGTCAAGTTTAGAACCACAAGCATGAAGATTTCAAAGATCGAAAGGTATTCAGTAATTCAGCAACTGTGACGCAAAAGCAAAATGATTCATGATTTTGATACTTCACATTTTACAAGCTTGAAAGTCTAAAGACTGAAATCTTTGATCACGGGTCCTTACAAAACCAACTCAAGCTCTGTCATATTAGATGTAGAGCAGGGGTGAGTAGTGTTGTGTCTAGAATTTGTGACTGGGCCATTCCAACACATGGGAAGGGTTTTATCATTTGACTATCTGTTCTTATGTTCGGGATCATCAATGTTCTTCTAAAAGGTAAGTCTCTGCCTCAGCCTCAAGTGTGTGGCAAACTCCAACAAGTTCCAAAATGTCCCCTGTACTAGCCTCCTCTTTACCAGTCTGCAAGAAGCTCCTTTCTGAATGGCGTTTAAATGTTCTCCCTGTGTCTGCATAGGTTTCCCGTAGGTGCTCCGGTTTCCCCTATCACTAAAAACATACGCAATATGTATGAACGTAAATGAGTGAATGAATGGATGGTCTTTGGTCAGAGGCTTTGATGAGCCGGTGTGTTCGGCTTCAACTCATCATCACCGTGTGTGGAATGATTAGGAACAATATCTGAACTCTGAACCTTGCGCTTTGGTTGACCTGGGTCTGTAAAAACGTGCTACATAAATAAACATTACTTAATTACTTACTAGTCGCTTGTCACTTTACCTGCTATACTATATCATTACCACAACATTACATATTCCATTCATCTGATAATTCTGTTCTGATAATTTACTGGTCACATTACCTGCTGCTAGTATTACTATTGTTTACTCCGCTACCATACAATATACACAGCTAAATATACATTTCTAAAGTACAATACAAACATCTGTAAATACAATATGATGCTGCTAACTACAGTGCGTATACTCCACTGGTGTATTTATTCTTGAGCCGAGTGCAATTATAGCTGCAGAGTTTTTTTTTTCTAATTATCTTTTATCTGAAATAGTAGATCCTGTTTGATGTGAGCAATCCAAGTGCTCTTTTTCCTTCTTATATTCTGCTGTATTGCGCACAATTATGACATTGGAAATTCCTCACTGTGGAACGAATGAAGGATTATCTTATTTTATCCATGTTTAATTGTATTTTTTCTTACTTCACAGTTGTCAGCATTTAAAGAAGAAAATAAATCCAATATGAAATATGTTGTGGTCGTGACATGACAAAATGTGCAATACGTTGTACTTTTGCAAGCCACATATTGAAAAGGACATGAAAATATATCTTTTTCTCACGACTACAGGGATCAGACAGCCAACTTTCAACTTTAAAGAACATAATCTTTAGTTATATAGTGCTTTCACAGACCAGGGTCACACAACACACTTACAGTTTGGCATATTCCCTAGTCACTAACACAATAGTTGTACGCCATTATGAGGGCCACACTCATAATGTGGCCAACGCTCCTCCTCCTCCTCATCCTCCTCCTCCTCCTCCACTCGCTCTGACCACAACATACGCTCCTCCTCCTCCACTCACTCTGACCACAACATACGCTCCTCCTCCTCCTCCACTCACTCTGACCACAACATACGCTCCTCCTCCTCCACTCACTCTGACCACAACAAGGCTTTTTATGCCCAAAATCCACAACACTCGCAGTGATCACTAAACCTGGGCATGCGCTGTTTGCTAATGCTTTTATAATATGTTTATAAAAGCATTGGAAATAGCAGCTCACACACCTGTGTCTCGCTCCTCCTTCTCCTCCTCCTCCTCCGCTCACACACAGGAGTTGCTGCTCCTCCTCCTCACACACAGAAGACGCTAGCGTCCATTGCTCCATACACAGCACTCATTCCCGTCTCTTTCTTCGTCTCTAACCCTCGCAGATTTTGACACTGCTAAAGTTGTTTTTACAGCTCCGTAAAGTTTTCTTCGAAGAACCCCGCTGCTCACATAGCTGCCCTCACGCCTGCCTGTTTAGAAATTGCTTTTGGTGAAAATGTGACATACTTGTATTAATGTACTTTTGAACAAAAAAAGTCATGGAGTTCCAGAGAAAAGGATCTCAAGGTTCGGACGGTATCATTATTTTTGGCAGACAGGTGAGAAAGTTGTATTCTCAATGTATCTTTCTGCAGAACTTTCAAAACTGTTCATTAAATGTTCAAATAATGTTGATTGCAATGGATTCGCATTTACAAAATACTGAGATTATTCCGAGCCATCAGTATTCCCTACACCTTCAGACCTGGCTCCACACTGTGTGATTAAATTAAAGACTGTATACAGAAACTCTACACTGCTCATTTCAAAGTGATTTTCCCACTGCAGCCATCCATATCACCGGCTCGGCTGCCGAGAGCCCAAACACCGGTGTGAGTGTGTGCATGAGATGGAGTGTGCAGAGTTATTGACCTCTGGGCGAGGGAGGAGCATTACTGACCAGTGTGGCGTGAAACCAGCCTACGCCCCGTGTCCAAGGTGACCCGCGGTGCCCCCGTCCCGCCCAGTCCCCCGCTCAAGCCTCTGATGGATGGACGAGAATTCTACCCTACCCGATTTGACCCATCTACAGTATAGTCTGCCTGTCAAAATTACACAAACATACTGTATATGTGTGTAACTATAGATGACCCAAGTTCAATGGATTTTTTACCATTTTTGTGCCTGCTTCTCATTTACACACTCGTGTTTTTACTATTCACAGATGACTGACTTGTGTATGTCCCCACTTTGAAACCAACAAAATTCAATAGATATACCAGCTATCTAGCCTCATTGCAGTTTATTAAAGCTAGGGTCCACAACTAGTTAGATGTCATAGAGCCCATGTAACTAGTTTCAAGCTCAAAACAGACTGGTGTTATCTCTAGTTTTCACATATATGTACTTCTCAGATTTATAGATAGGTTTTTTTCAGCAAAAAAGAGTACCAGCCCTCGCTCAACCCATCAGCTCTCAGTGTGTAAAAAAGGTTTTCTCAGATGATCAAGAAAACCTTGTGGTCTGATTTTTTTCCCAGAGTGTCACTTAAAAAAGATTTCTAAACCAATCTAAACCAAACAAAACAGATTCTGGAAATTCACAAATACACGGATGATACAAAGATCTAAACTGGGACAAAACTGAAATGATTGTCTGTGGTCCCTAAGAACATAGGGAGTGCAGTAGGTCTCCTCCAGTCCAACTCCCTAAAACCTTCAAATCAGGTCAGAAATCTTTGCCGTTAAAATACTGGCCAGTCAGAACTGGAGACTGGCAACATAGACTTGGACTATATACGATAATACAGCAAATTATAAACAGCAAAACGGCAAACAACAAACTGTTCCTTTAAACACAACCAAATACAAGATATTAGTTATAGATTGCATTTTATATTTGTTTTTTTCACAGACAGCTTTATTATGTGCTCAATGTATTCTCTCAGCAGACAAAGAAATCAAGTCTCGATAATCTCTGGAAACTGATTCGCTCAGAATACAACATTAGGATTAAATCACCACATGCTTTCTTCTAATATTGGAAAGAGCTCAGAGGGGAGGCAGCGCTGAACCCCATGCCAGCCCGCATGTTGTGTGCTCACAGAATGATACTTTGTCTGCGGTATCAGTGCTCATCTCTTGTAGTGAGCTTCTCCGCTCTTAATGCTAATGAATCTGTGTACAGCGCTGTAATGGTCCTCAGGAAATGCTCTCCTCTTGTTTTGCTTTCCCTTATCTCCTCGTCCCATGCCCCTTCCATTTATCTAGTGCTCGGCTCTATTCAAATAATGTATATAAGAAAATGGCTGCAACATTTTCCCTGCATCATTATCGCACTCTTCCCGTCCTGGTACTTATGAAGCTGCTATTAATTCATGTATTGGCTTCTTTCAGCTACATTCTCCCTTTCCAATAATCACCACAGCCAAAACCACAACAAAACAAGTGTCTTTTTAAGCCTCATTCTCAGGGCGTAAAACACAGGAATTTTGACAAAAACCCAGATGTGCATCTTTATAAAGAGGCTGGCTTGTCCAAACAACTCTTCGTTTAACCTGCCTGCCGAGGTAGTCTTCAACCCTAACCCTAAGGTTATAAAACTGTGTGTATTAAATGTGTCTTTCATTTATTACGATTTCATGTAAAAATATGTTTAATTTGTTTATTTTTCTCTACGCGAATGATAAACTTGTTGGAGACCATTATAATGCCATTCTCTCCTGGGTCCTCGGTGCACTGCCCTGTGAGTCCAGAAAGTCAGCAGTTTGTTTTCACCCTTTATTTTGACATGTTTCCGTCTTGTCGAAAAACCAACGTGGGTCCAAACAAAACGCCACCGTTGTTCAGGACTTGTCCCACAACCCTAACCCTAACCCACAGGGCCACAGTGGGAAAATAAACAAGACCATTAAAATATATTCAGTTACCAATTTGCATTTGCTTTAGGGGCTTTGAGAATGGTTGAAGACAAACTTTTCTAGACCAACCGACACATGACTACTAACTTTCACGGATGTTTTTAACCAATTCTATTGTCATAGTCATCGTCATGCCATGACATCTAATTTACATAGTACTAAATATTTTTTAACCGGCGGCTGAAGGGATCGGGATTATTAAAAGGGGGATCATTGTGCAGCACTTTGGAAACTGCGTTTGTGAAATGTGCTTTTAAATGTAGATTGGGCTGGAGTTCACTACATGCTTTTTTAAGTTGCTTTTTGAACACTTAAAGTTAAAGCTCGGTTATTAAAATTTTGCACAGGAAACAACAACTCAACGTATTGGCATTGGTGATGTCAATGAGGCACAAATGGAATAGACAAAATGTCTAAAATGTAACCACAAACATTAGACTATTGCTAAGGGCCAAATGACGATCCTAAAACCCTCTGTTGGAGGACAATTAAACCATTGCACTCCTTAGAATCCATTTTCCAAGTTGTATCTCCCCCAAATCAATATAGTAATGAAAATGTATCTTCTAGCTGTGGCAAAACAGAGTGGAAAAGAAAAAGGGTCACTCAGATTAATGACATTTGGGAGGATTATCCCCAGACTGTGCATTTTGCCTTCACCTACAAAGTTTTCTGCCTACTTTATTTACCCCATTATCATTGCATTGATTCACTTTCTTCTTTCACAACATCATCCTTGACCTCAATAGCTACCTGTAATTAGCCAGAGCTGATTTTTAAAGTCCCACTTGAAAGCTGCAACGATTGGCAGAAGAATTATGTTAGGAGAGGAGTCAGCGAAAACAATAAACTATTAACTTGAGAAGAACAGATTTCCCTTAAGAGCAGGCCTGTGAACAAAACAAGAATTAATGTTGACCTTCCTTTCTGGAGGTGCAGACTTTAACACCTACGACTCAATAAAAGAGTTACGTTTGAATAAGCAACACATCAGAAACAGCTGAAGAATGGAAGTCGTGATTGCGTATCTTGGCCTTCAGTCATTATTACAAAGAAAAATGTGGTAAACATTACACAACAGTATTGTGCGGAAAAGTCTGTGTACACACGTTACTATTAGATAGACAATCCGATCTCATCTTTTGTATGATTTTATTTTCAGACTAAGCACGTTGTAACATAATTGTAAGTCCATAAATGTATGTGTGTGGGTTTATGTGTGGGCGTGAGTGTGTGTGTGTGTATGTGTGTGTGGGCGTGTGTGTGTTTGTATGCGTGCTTAAATGGAAGCCAGTATGAAAACCAGTGTCATGAAATCTTACATGCAGCAATTATTTTTCTCAGAGACTTATTTTACTATAGGGAAAAACATCCACTGTTTGCTTGCTGCTCTGAAGTTCCATCCATCCATCCATCCATCCATTTTCTTCCCCTTAATCCATTTCTGGATCGGGGGTAGCAGTCAGAGCCGAAACATGAAGTAGAATCCCTCTTTTGAATATACATTAAAACAAACAAACAAAACAGTTTGACTACTTTAACAGTAGTTAAAGGTAGAACTCTTTACATTTAAAAAAGAATCAAAGAGAATTTGATACAAATATTAATAAACTACATAGAGACACTAAAAAAGTCATGAAGTTATGAAGAATACAAATATGTGAGCAGTAATTACACTTTAAAAACTAAAAAGCCAATCAATGTAGATGCTTTGGTGGTAAAGCTGTATGTATATTTAGAAGCAAAATAATAATACATCCAATTAGTGCATTGCTCTTACAACAGTTCTATCTCTAGTTGGCTGTATTTCATGGCCTCTGTCACACCTTTAGATCACCCTTTTCAGACAGAAAAGTGAAAAAGATCCGACCATGCTGCAAAAGACCGCCTGCTCCTTCACTCCCTACACGTCCCGGTGGTTAGACGAGAACATGAGAGTTGATTGATAACAAATGACAGTGGACTAATTGTGTTTATTTACCTGTGTCCGCGTGTTTATGTCCAGCCTCCCCACCGTGCATGCGCTTCCATCAGGACTGACTGATAAGCCACTGTGACCCTGTGTCTACATGTCCCCGCTGCGGATGGAGATGATGATCGATGTTTCAAGTGACATTTCTAAGCTAATAACCTCTTATCCTATTGATTCCCTGCCCAGATATCCTGCTCTGTTCTCTCGCAACAAATGGATTCCGTCCCCCGCTGTCCTTTCCATCTCTTCCCTGCCTTTTTCTGGCACAGTGCTCTCATAGAAAATCTAACGCAGACACTCACAGGGCTTTGAAAAACACCCCTGGGGATAATTGGCAACGAATTAAACTCTACTGCATTTTGGTGGTCGCAATTTGCAAATAGCAAAGACTGCAATTATTCAAGTTCTTTGGAAATAAAGAGGCAGAAGATAAGGTAAAAAAATACTTGAGTTTGGGAAATATCACTCTCGATTTGAGTTTAAAGATTTGTCAACTAAATAATGTTTGCAAGTGAGTTAAGTTTATTTGATGATTGCATAATTGATACATGGATAAATAAAAGATCGCTGCACAGGGGCTGAGTGGTTAGCACTCTTGATTCCCAGCAAAATGGTCTTAGGTCCCATCTTCAGAGAGGGCCTTTCTGAGTGGAGTTTGCATGTTTTTGCTGTATTTCCTTTGGGTGCTCAGGTTTCGTAAAATCCTCCAGTTCTGGTAGTCCTGACCAAGCCTGGAGATGGGTCCCTGGGTTCTGTACGGCGACTGTTGGATGGAATTTGCATCTGTCAGTTTGGGGTTATATAGTTGGTAGCTAGCTGGCAACTAGCTCTCTTGGGTGTGCATCCCTGAGGTGTGAGGACATGAGGCCTTCTCTCTCTCCCAAACAAACCATCTCTCCCTGGGTATGAATATTTTCTGTCATAGGTACTTTGTAACTCTTTAGTGTCATTAAATGTTTTATGTTGTGGAGTCCAGGTGACATTTGTGTTTGATTGTTTCACGCAATTACATAAATGGCGCTAATAGCTGCAGTGAGAAAAAAAGCACTTGTAAACTTAAGTTCTGTCAAATATCAATCAATATGCCCAAATCATACCAAGGCTCAGAACAGACCAAATCTGGGATGTCACGCCCCTGGACAAAAATGCTTAACTAAAGTGGCCTTTTTACTAAAACATTTGGACATGCCTGTCTTAAAGGTTAAAAAGAAGCTTTAAAAACAAAATAAGCACAGGCAAAAACTTCAGATTTAACTCTGAACAAAAGGAGACCATTTAAATATACAGAATAATGAAAATTACTTTTTGGCCTAAATTGAGCAACCTTATTCCACTGAGTTGGAAAAAAGGAACAAAATAAACTGAAAAGACTTTGAGGAGATGCTCAAAGGAACAAATGCTGCAGCATAACGGTATCGGCCAAGACAATCACACACATCTTAATTAAAAACTACAGACATAAATGTGATGGGGTGTCAAATCTTGAAAAAGTCAGCCTGTTCTGTTTTTTTCTCCCTATTTCTATTCATGTTTCCCACTCAGAAGTCAATTCAAAGTGTCAGTAATAAGACCCGATCAAACAAATGAGTCTTTCTGATGGGTGATGGAGTATGACGTGGATGGACTGTTTATGCGATTTCCAGTGGCTTCCATTTTGTTCTGAAATATTTTTGTAATAATGGAAATTGAATGGTATAATTTGTAAAAGAGGGGGGGGGGGGTAAAGTTATAAAAGTAGGAGTGAGAGATATTCTAAACATGACAATGAGTTTTCAGAATTCCTCAAAGTGTCTGCTTTACCCTGAGCTGAGCTGTGATCGGTTGTCTGCTCCGAGTTTGGAATCAACACATGATTATAACATCGTTTGAACTCATACTTATATATCACAAAAGAAACTGTAAGTGAGTGGATGGTATAAAAAGCTCTGACACCCAAAAGTTATAGAAATTATGTTTGGCATTTTAAAGCAGGAATTTTGGATTAATTGAAAACACAAAATATTCTGTGTGTTGATGTTATCTAAACCTACAAGCAGTACTTTCAACTAACATAAATGGTAAATCAGAAATTTAGATTAAGGGATCCTTTATTCGTCCCACAGGGGGGGAATTTCAGTTTTGCAGAACACAGCACAGGATAAACAGCTATACTAATTCTAATAGAATAAAATCTCTGTAGTATCAGAAAAACAAGTATACAATCTCTATTAGAAGCAAGTCAAGTACTGTGTATTCTAGTGCAAGCAATATAAAGTGTATGTTTACATCTGTACATTAGCAGCAGTATGTTTACATCTGTACATTAGCAGCAGTATGTTTACATCTTTGCATAAGCAGCAGTATGTTTACATCTGTACATGTTAGCAGCAGTATGTTTACATCTGTACATTAGCAGCAGTATGTTTACATCTCTACATTAGCAGCAGTATGTTTACATCTGTACATTAGCAGCAGTATGTTTACATCTGTGCATGTTAGCAGCATGCGGCTCTGAATAGTGAATAGTATCCAATGGTAGTCTGTGAATATTGCAATATTGACATTTCAAACATTCCAAATATGGATTGGTCCCAGGCTTTGACAATATATATGTTGGGTTTAATCAAAACACTCCTCAGACATCGACAACCCAACAGAACCACCCAAAAAACCAGCAGACAAGTCATATATCAGTTCACAAATACAGAAAAAAAACGTGACGCCATTGTTTCCATAATTAGATCCTATATGGCACACTACATACATTTTACAACATTGCGACTGCTAAATACTACTATACTACTACTACACACTATCTAGTTCATCACTTCTGACAGAGCTCTTAAATACGTGCAAATATGTATTGGCTTTGATGTCATTTTTTTATGGCGTTATGTCATCGAGTTGCCGTTGGTTGCACCTTGGTTACATCAGGGCGTGGAGCGGCAGCTTGAGCGCCTCTGGAACAATGGCTTGTCTCTCAGATCACAAAGCCCTCCGCACTAAGAACGCAGTTGAAAGTTGTCACTGTGCTGTGAACAAATGTGTGTGGCCTGAAAAAAAAATGAAGAAGCCGGCTGGATAAATGGGTGATTGTCAAAACGGGCAGTAATGGAAGAATTGGCGAAACAATGGCAAGTAATGTTTGCTGTGTGATTGGGGTGGCCTTTGTTTTAATGTACTGGAAATGTCTGCACTTGAATTGCGTTCTATTCAGGAAAGTCTGTCATGGTGTTTTATTTGGTTCTTGGTTTATTTTGACATTACTGTAGTTCTTCATTTTTGGGTTTGTTTTGGATTTACTTCTTCTCCTGTTCCTGTGTTTATCTCTCTGTGTCTATATGTTCCCTGTGCTAAACCCCATTTGTTGCTGGTTCATTGTCAATGTCTTAGTCTCTGTGTTTTTACCCTGGTTGCTGTATTCGTTTTTTTTTTTTTTTAACCTTGGACATGGACATACACTACCGTTCAAAAGTTTGGGGTGTTTTCCATGAAAAGTCACACTTATTCACCACTATTCACCAAATAGAGTCAAGACATTGACAAGGTTAGAAATAATGATTTGTATTTGAAATAAGATTTGTTTTACTTTCATCTTTGGTTTCTTCAAAGAATCCTCCATTTGCAGCAATTACAACATTGCACCAAAAACCAGACATTTGCAGCTAGAATAGTCATTTACCACATAAGCAATCTATAGAGTGTATTTCTTTACAGTTAAGACTAGTTTAAAGTTATCTACAGTGCTTTTCCTTCAAAAATAAGGACATTTCAATGTGACCCCAAACTTTTAAACGGTAGTTGTATATCCATCCAAAAGCTGTGACTAAATCATATTATTTTGCATTCTGCTGCATTTTGAGTCCTCCTTAATTTTTACCATGTTAAAATGGCTCTGTGCACATTGCTAGTTACTTTTCAGTAAGGAAAAAAATAGTAGAGATTTTTTTTTCGGCAATTAAACAAATTTGATTATTCACATCAAATTATATCTCATGTAGGCCAAATTTTGGATTTGATCATGGTTGATTGTTTGATCAATTACAGATATTACATTCTCTGAATCTTGATTTTGATGTGTTTTTAAGACCAACTATCCTACACTCTATTCATGGCTTTGCTCAAAATACACAATTTCCACAGTAGATGCAGGAAGCCAGGGATTTTAATCTCAGTTTGACAGGTTTGTCATTGAGTGCTATTGTTTGTGGATTTCAGATTACTCTACTGTTAATTCATGTTGTAATATCACAGTGTTTAATTAAGAGAGAATTATTTGCCCAGTTGAAAAATGTTGTGGTTGAAACACCTAATACAGAGCATTGGTTCTTGTTAAATCTGGGGTTCCTATCTCTGTCTCTGTCACATTTCAACTTTCAGCCCAATGTGGAAAATAGGGACTTACACGTTTATAATACAATAAAATGTTTTCTAATAAGATGCAGACAGGATATTGCTGTCTGATTTGTTTACAACATGTTCATGCAATCAGACAAACATGAAAAAAGGGCTTTGTACTCCCTCATCAGGATCATCTTTCCTGCTCTACATTGCAGCTGGTTTAATTAATGACCACAACTCACGGACTTCTCTGGTCGGCTTTTGTATATGCAACCTTCAGAGCAAAATGCACAGTAGTAATTTCAATTAGCAGTGCTTGTCTGCTGTTGATTGACCCTGTGGGATCACTGAAGAAAGGACAAATGAGAGTCACACCAACTTTCCTCCCCCACTTCCATCCAGTTTGTGAATGCCAAAATTAAAGAGTGTTATTCAATCAACTTGTATCGTAAATAAGACGCAGGGTTTTTCCATGGAAACATCTCACTACTCTCATGTGAACATCTTCTGTATTGATTATGAATTTATATTTTATATTGCATCAATCCAAACATCTTACAGGTTGTTATGCTAAGGAAAGGGACTTGTGATACTAGATAGGCATATTGTCAAAAATATGCATTATTTAAAAACAATTAAATTCAATTACAAGTTACCGACTTCAATAAGCTTCCAAAAACCATTTATTTATTTAATGACTCAACATGTAAAAGTTTAAATGAGTTTTGTGCAACTGAAACTCATTATGAATGTTGTGTCAATCATCCAAAAGCTGTGTACGTACACTGCCCGATCATAAACAGAAGGTCAAAGCAGAATGATCTGAATCCACGCCCTGCTCTCGTTCTGTCAGTCTCTCTGTTTTCATTCTGTCAGCTAATACTATTTTTAGACCTATAATTACTTCACAGAGACTTGGCTTTTATTAATTACACGTTATTGACTAATATAAATGAGATTATTCTGAGGTTCCGGTAGCCCAGACCACATGGGACTGCGCAACCCAGATTTGTTTACAGTCTTGTGTTCAAAGCAAGATTCTACAGAGAAATAAGGGAGAAAAAGCCTCTAGTATATACAATAATCTGCTTTTAATTGGTCTTCATGACATCTTTAAAGTAACTGCAGGTGAAACACTTTGTATCATGTCATAAATGCATTTTTACTGAAGTGCGTGAATGATTATTATGGACTAAGATTGTGTTGCAAATTGGGCAAATGTTATGTTTATGTAAGTAGATTTTACTTCTTTATTGTTAAATCATTGGGAAAATTGTTCCATGTTACTCATAAACTAATTTGATAGATGATAAAAATAAGAACATGGAGAAATAAGCCTCAAGGGAATCAAATAATATTGGCTTGGTGTATCTTTGTGCTTCCAGTTGAAAGAGGGGAAGGATTATGTTTTTTTACTACTTTGAAAATTACCAGTTGCAAACACATCCATGTGTTTAATAACATGATTCCACCTGAGAAACTGCCTAGAGTAATACATTGAGCAATACTTTTGTTTTGCCATAGTGATACAATGACATTCTACTATTACAAGACTGAGACAGGAGTGTTTAGAAGGGGCGGAGTTACATGTTTGTTAAAGAAGTTCTTGATAATAGCATGGATTGATCTAAAAACAAATCCAAGTCTGTCTTTGATGAGGGAATCATGTTGAAATCCCAAGCAAAATGTTATCAGATTATTGTCATGAGCAACAGTAATCCCAAAAAAAGACACCTGTATGCATTTTATTGAAGCTGTATCTTTACTGGTGTGGTGCTTTGCTGCAGTGGGAGGGTTTCTCCAGGTTCCACACATGTTTACTCAGCTCTAATGTTGACATGATATGAAGGAGCTAAAAACAGATTTCTCTTCGCTTCAGCCGTTTGGAACAGCACTTAATGTGGCGTTTCTTCATGGGAACAACATTAAACGTTTAGTCTGTGGGAAGAGGAAGAAGGAAGTGGTTTGGAAACAGTTTCACACGCCTTTCCTTCCAGCTGCTGTCAGACTGTACAACAAACAGCTGACCCGACATGTCATTCACCGGTCAGGCGGGTACTAACCTGTATGATAGTTCTTTCTGCCTACTTTGCAGCTCCTCATAGCAGTGCATTGATTGTAAGTTGTGTACTCAATAAAATAGTGTACTTAAAATATCAATAGTGTTTGATTTGGTAGAGTATGTTTATGTGAACAGCAGACTCCATCCAGGTTGAAGGATGCACATTTATCATCAATATGGGCGGCATGGTGGCTGAGTGGATAGCACTCTCGCCTCTCAGCAAGAAGGTCCTGGGTTCGAATCCCGGTCGGAACAGGGCCTTTCTGAGAGGAGTTTGCATGTTCTCCCCGTTTCTGTGTAGGTTTCCTCCGAGTGCTCCGGTTTCCCCTACCACAAAAAATATGCACAATAGGTATGAATGTAAATGAGAGAGTGAATGGATGGTGTTGATTGGGGGCTGATGGTCCAGTGTGTTCGGCAACTCGCTTCCGACATCACCGTGTGTGGAATGATTGGAACAATATCTGAACTCTAAACATTGTAAAGTGCTTTGGGTGACCTTGGTCTGTAAAATGAGCTATATAAATAAACATTACATTACATTATAAACTGGTAAATGTTTACCTTCACAGTTCTTTTTACATACATTTATGATTTCATGTACTGTATAGGAATGCCTCTTTTTGAATACTTCAGATCTTATTTCTTAGCAGTTCCAATGTTACCCCTTCTCTGTATGGTGTGTGATAAACACTGACCATTTTCCCACCGGGCAAATGGTTCTCACTGTGGGATATTACTGCATCCATAAAAAAAGTAGTAATCTGAAATCCACCAACATATAGCACTCAGTGACCGACTTGTCGAGCTGTGATTAAAATCTCTGGGGTTCCCCGCAGACCTATGTGAAAATAAGTGTTTTGTGGTAAGGCCATGAGGCAGCCCACTGGGAGGAGGTCCTGAAAGTTGACAGCTTGGTGTGCAGAGACATTTATTCTTAACACTAAGAAAACCAAAGAGTCATTGTTAACTTCAGGAAGCACAACACAGAACTTGGGCCCCTCTTTACATCAACGGTGAGTGTGTGGAGAGGGTCCATAGCTTTAATTTCTCGGGGGTTCCTCATCACCGCCTGATATTTCCTGGTCTGAAACATCTCAGCAATAATAAAAAATCTCAGCAGCGCCTACACTTTTGAGGGTACTCGGAAGTACAATTTAGACTCTAGTCTGCTGCTGACCTTCAATCGCATCAGCCATCGGAGAGCCTGATGACTTACTGTATAACTGTGTGGTACGGAAGCTGCACTGTGGCTGGACAGAGAGAGGCTGCAGAGAGTGGTTGAGGGACTGCACAGAAGATCATGGCGCTCTCTCGCCTTCTTTCTGATGGAACATTTACACCAGCCGCTTCGCCTCAGCAGAGCAGAGAACAACATTTAAAGACAGCTCTCACCCTGGATTCTCTCTGTTTGACCTGTTACCTCAGGGATGCCGGTACAGGTGCATCAGAAGCAAGGACAATAGAATGAAAAAAAACAGCTTTTTTCCAAAAGCTGTGACACTATTGACTTCTCATAGACTGAATTTTTATATATTTATTTTATTTATAATACTGAGACAATAGATGCAATAGATGCAAACTGCGCACTTTAATGTCTCTAATCATTTTTGTGTCTGTGTATTAAACTATTCTGTCGTGTACATACCTGCACGGTGGAGTTTGCTTTTTAATTTCATTATGATGTTGCATAGCTGACAAATAAAGTCTAATTAATAATCTATTATTATTCACTGGTGGACTCACAATCTGCAGGCGGATTCAGTGGGGGCTGTGCTCTGTGTGCTGGGTGCAGCTCTGACCTGCCCACCCACCCCCCGACCTTGAAAAGGATTATGGGCAAGAAAAATGGATGGATGGAAGGGTATGATTTATTCACTACTCTAACTATTATTACTATTGTTTATTCTGAACCTCTTCTTAGCGATCTTTTCAACCTATGCTCCTGAATCCATTGACATTATAGCTCCAGACTATCTTTCATTCTATTCTATTATTATTTAGTGTATGATCTCATTATCTAAAGAGTAGATTTGTTAGGGATTTGGCAGACAGAGAGGACGTGGTGCGCCAACACTCTGGAAGTTTAATTTAAGTTGCTCTCAAGTTCCACTGGTTTCCTCATATTCTTTTCACTCAGACAGAATAAAGGCAGTACACAGTTTATATTAGTCATTGTCACGTCACACATGGAAAGACTAGTTGTCACTAAGAGTGCCCAGGTCAAATCATTGTCATAACATGGAGTCCTTGTAGGAGTCCTTGTAGAGTTCCTGCACGTAGGCCATATTGCTATCTAATACTAATACCCTCCCTTTGATCACATAATCACATGTTCGATCATTTCAATTGATCAATCAATAAAGTGGGAAAAGAAAAAAAAAAATTCCAAAAAAAAACTTCAAAAAATTATAAAAAACAAAGAAAAAATTATGCTTAAACTTCTAATCATCAAATCAATTCAGAGGATTTTATCCTCTTCCTGGGAAAACAAAAAAACAACAAAACCAAATCCAAAAAATAAAAACAAAAATAAAAACAAACAAAACTTATTGGAACACACAAGAATCTCAGCAGATTCAGTTCAAAAAACACAGACAAAAAAACGAGGATGAGTCTCAATAGAAGCTATTTTCACTTTTATTACTCTATACTTTTATTCTATGCTAATTGTTTACACTTACACTTCACTTATTTCACCAGTATTTATTTTCACTTTTTAATCTTGACTGTTGTACTTTACTCTCTATTCACCTATTGTTTAAACTTTTCTAAATCTCCATTTTACAAATATGTTTGCATATTTGCTTCTATGAGCCATATTCTTAAACATACATTTAATCTAACAAATCTCCTCTGTGTTTATTACTCATTATCAGTGGCTTATTATCAGTGGTATTTTGCTCCATGTATATTCTCCTTCTCAGGAATAAAACTGTGAAAACAGATAAGGCAAAAGGTCAACATTTACACTTCTATAGTGGTCTTTGTTTATTACTTTTTACTTATCTAAAAGATATTATATGTTCAGGCATTTGGGATGAATGTACTCATTAATCAAATTAGAAACTATCCTTACAATGAGCTAATCTATTTGGGCAGGTGTGGGGTTGTGGTCTACAATGGTGTTTGTGCTGGAAACTTCTCATATCTAAAAATCTACTCTTTTGTTTTTCGTGCCTATAACAAATACATCAAAATGCTTTTAAAAGTTTTTGAATTAGTTGTAGTAATCTATTCATAGATCAAGGCATTAATCTAGGTACACTCATATGAACTTTTTGTATTGTCAACCATTCACTCATGTTAGAACACAAGTGAATTTGGAAGGTATCTAATAAAACTGTAACATAAACTGTAATTAACTTTTTACTTTTGAAGTAACTGCTAGTGAAAAGGGTCCCTCTACCATTTGATATTAGCCTGGCTACAAATAATCTCTATTTTTGAAAGATTATGGTTGATGCCATTTATCTAATACTATATTTCTCTATTATTTTTTAACTCCAAAGCTCGCAGAGCTTGAGCAAAGGCAAATTTCTAAATCTGTGACATTCTGTCACTTTTAATATCTCTAAAATAACGTAACTCTTGATTCTAATATTATATCTGCTCTTCAGGAAGGATAAACATATGTAGGGTACTATATACTCTTACGTGGAAATGTGTTTATGAAAACAACAAAGGAAGTCAATTCTTACTCTTTTACTACTATTTAACATCTACTAAACGCTACCAATACTCCATACATTTAACCATTTTCAAAGTTTTTGTCTGTCAGATGTCTGTATACTTAACATTTATAATAGCATTTGGTTCACAGTTTCTGTTGTAGCAATAGCATCGGCAATAGGACGATTTCTCATTGTGGTTCTTGTTCTGCAAATGGCTGTGTCCAATAGATCTCAGATGTCAGAAGCTAAGGTACCAAACCAAAAAACAAAAGAAAGCATCATGGTATCTTGTTCATTTAGCCCCCCCACCTCCCAATCAATGTATGATTTCAAAAATTTAAAACATCATCCCAGTTTTCTCTTCTGACCTCAGGTCCTCAGTCCTCAGGTCCCTGAGGGTGCGTCTCCAGTTCGTCATCAGGTCAGGTCATATTCGAGAGATGTCATCTTGGACATCAGAAGGGTCCAAGCCATGCGTTCTGGTCTGGTCTCCAAGACTGCACATCAGATCTCCGATACAGTCTTTTCACTTGAAGCAATCAGGTCATTTGCGATGCACTTCTGGTCAATGGAGCAGTGTCTCAGTTCCTTGTAACAGCTTGTTATGCAGTAAGTTACTCTCATGGTTTTAAGTCACATTTGATTCTACTTTAAACACAATTTTATTCATGCTGTTGCTAATGTCCCTCAGACAAAAAGCAAGCGCAGATTTACTTCTCTAATTTGTGATTTTATCAGATCTACTTCTCATCAATGTAATTACTTCACACTCAGTACAAAATCAACAATCAAAAAGTGTCAGGACTCAGACGTCAATTAAGTCATGGACAATATAGAATTCCAAATGAACATTTTCTACGGGTCTCAAAACAATACTGATTCAACTAAAGATTCAAGTGACTAGACAATTAAAACATATGTGTTTACATTGGAGTAAAATTTTAAAATTACTTTTTCTCATGAGTTCTGCTTTTTCTGTTATCTATATGTAAATGTGAATGCTGTGAGTGTATGTGTGTGTGAGTGTGTGTATTGAAATTTGCGGGTTGTCCTCTCCAGACTCCACGAACACCTTTAGTCTCAAAGGTCACAACCTGTGGTGATGTAAACCAACTGGGACACACTTTCAACTCCCTCTAGGTCTCTACTGACGCTCCGACCCATCACGTCATCCAGATACCTCTCTTCATCGGCCCCGGTCTCTCTCACACCCACTCAGTTCTGCAGTGGCGTTGGAGGGTCAAGTGACGGTGGCATTTTCCTTTGCTCTTTGATTCTGTGACCTGTGGCTGGGAAAGGTGGGGTCTGCGCTGTCCCAGTGTCCAGCAGTGACCTTCGTACAGTGAGGCGAGTCTGAAAAACAATCCTTGAAACGGCCAATTTAAAAAAAACAATAGATTTCAGTATGCGAATGAGATTGTTTTTCTCTCTGAAGTCAAAAACAATTTTGAAAGCGCTCTTGGGCCCCTTTTTCCCAGCGCTATGTAAATAAAGATTACTTTATTATCTTACAATGATGACATTTTGAAGACCAGGAAACTAAAGGAAGTTATCAAAACAAACAATTATACTCAAAACAAACAACCTTTTAAACTTTCAAAACATGTATTATATACTTTTGTACTGTTGGTGATTAATTCTCTATGCGTCCTGGGTTTCTTGAAAGACCGCCATGAAATGAAATTATTGAAAAATCTCCTATAAAAATGAACAGTTAATTTGTAAAACATTATTAAAACAAAAACTGAAATCAAAACAAAAGATTGCTCCAGCTAAAACTGGGATTTGGTTCAATAATAAATCCAATTGTCTTGCGTACCGGAGCTGCCTCCTCATGTCTCTTGAGCAGCTGGCAAGGTCACGCGCTGTAGTCAAAACAAAACAAAAGTCACCACTTGGAATGTGAATTTGGTAGGTTTAATCTTAATATATGAATTCTTTTACAGCCTAATCCCTCTTTCTTTTTTAGACGAAGTCTACTATCATTAATCACTTTTAACAGATTCTAATTTAATTGTTTGAAAAACTGGCTTTTGTAACTAAATAACAAAATACATAGAAAATCTCACAAACAGCTATGAAATATATCAGAGTACAATAATAAACTCACAAAAAGAAGCCGCAGATTTAAAAAGAAAAGCAAAGCTTTTTGTACTAATCTTTGGGTTTCAAAAACATACTAATTCAAAACATCTATTCCCTAATGGTGTTATTTACAAAACGTTTAACTTGTGTTCTAAACACAAAGTACAAATGGCAAATATAGCAAAATTTAACGGAACTAAATAACTATGAAAGCCACAAATTCCATAAAGCAGTAGATTTGTTCAGATTCAGAGCCAGTGTGCGAAGGCTGGGGGGCCTTTTCCCTGACAACTGGACAGCAGATAGGAGATGTGCACAAACAGGCAAAAAGATACAGATGATAACTTTCAAGATTACTTTGTTAAGCGAATATAATGATGTTTTTCTTTATACTTTTGTCATCCAAATCTATAAGTGATCACTTTACACTTAAGAGTAAACCAAAAGGCACTCTTGTCTTTCGTGACGCTTCTATTTATAGACGGTAGCAAACTAATTTAAACTCAAAATCTCTTTCTAAAAACATGAGCAAACAATGATGGATACATCCCTCTCATAGCTCACTGTAGATAAATCGGCAAAAAATGTAATAACTCAGAAAGCTCTCATAGATCAACTTTAGATCAAACTCTGCCATTCTCCGGTGAACTCTGTTTCACGTCCCAAAAACAAACTAAAAAAACAAAAAAACTCCCTGTTTCTGTATGTAATTTAAACCTGTGATCACTGAAATATTGTATGCTCACTTTACTTTTTGGCATTTATTCAGCCTGAAATCTGTCACTTTCAAAGCTTTTGTAACAAAGGCCTCCTAAACAGTTTCCCCTTTTAATTGCTTTTATGTTTACACCATGGATTCACTAACTATTTTCTAATTCTCTATTCTCTGCCCGGCTACTCCAAGGCAGGAGACCCCGATACGTCGGGGTGCGCTTTTCTCTCTGTCCTGACTACTTCAAAGGACAGGGGAACCCGATCGTCAGGGGTTCCTTTTCTCTTTCATGACTACTTCAAAGGACAGGGACCCGACAAGATACGTCAGGGCGTTCCTTTTTCTTCTCTGTCTGGACTACTTCAAAGGACAGGGACCCCGTTACGTCTGGGTTTCCTTTTCTCTGTCCTGACTACTTCAAGGAAAGGGAACCCATACGTCAGGTGGTTCCTTTTTATAATAACTTTTATGTTTACACCATGGTTTCACTTTTGGATTTCTCTATGTCCTGACTACTCAAAGGTCAGGGGACCTCCAACACTTATGGCCTTTACACTTTATGGATCCTCACTTTAATGGCCAACACTTTTCACTTTATGGATCCTCACTTTAATGGCCAACACTTTTCACTTATGGATCCTCACTTTAATGGCCAACACTTTTCACTTTATGGATCCTTTACACTTTAATGGCCAACACTTTTCACTTTATGGATCCTATACACTTTAATGGCCAACACTTTTCACTTTATGGATCCTATTCACTTTAATGGCCAACACTTTTCACTTTATGGATCCTATTCACTTTAATGGCCAACACTTTTCACTTTATGGATCCTATTCACTTTAATGGCCAACACTTTTCACTTTATGGATCCTATTCACTTTAATGGCCAACACTTATTTGAACACAATTTAGAGAGTTCGACAGACCTCAAAAAATTTAGCTAGTATCCAATTATGCAGACTTTACATTTAAAAAGGTGTCTGCTTACCTTATTCTTGTCAAAGAGGTGCGCACGGGCTGTCCGAGAGGTCTGCCAACTCTTTTCCGCGTCGGAATATTCAATTTAAAAAACAAAACAGAGAAAGTGAGGGAGCAAGAGCAAGCCCATCCAAAAGCGAGCCCTTTCAGCGTCCGCTGGGATTTCTCCCCTTCCAGATAACGTGCTGTTGCTCCCACACGCCGAAAAAAAAGAAACAGAGGAAATTCTCTCAAAACAATCCAGAGAATGGCACAAACCGAGCCGCGCATTCTCCACCAAATCTGTTAGGATTTAAGCAGACAGAGACGGATCGTGGTGTGCCAAACTCTGGAAGTTTATTTAAGTTGCTCTCAAGTTCCACTGGTTTACTCTGTTTCTTTCCCTCAGACAGAATAAAGGCAGTACACAGTTTATATAGTCATTGTCACGTCACACATCGAAAGACATACGTGTCACAAAGAGACAGTCACATCATAGTCATAACATGGAGTCCTTGTAGAGTCCTTGTACAGTCCTGCACGTAGGCCATATTGCTATCTAATACTAATAATCCTATTCACTTTAATGGCCAACACTTTTCACTTTATGGATCCTATTCACTTTAATGGCCAACACTTTTCACTTTATGGATCCTATTCACTTTAATGGCCAACACTTTTCACTTTATGGATCCTATTCACTTTAATGGCCAACACTTTTCACTTTATGGATCCTATTCACTTTAATGGCCTTTTCACTTTATGGATCCTATACACTTATGGCCTTTTCACTTTATGGATCCTATACACTTATTTGAACACAATTTAGAGAGTTCGACAGACCTCAAAAACAGACCAAAATTTAGCTAGTATCAAATTATGCAGACTTTACATTTAAAAAGGTGTCTGCTTACCTTATTCTTGTCAAACAGGTGCATGCACGGACTGTCCGAGAGGTCTGCCAACCTCTTTTCCGCGTCGGAATATTCAATTTAAAAAAACAAAAGTGACAGAAGCGACAAGAAGCATCCAGGAACAGCTCTTCCAGCCTGCTGGAATCTCCGCTCCCAGACACAGCATGCCGATCTCTCACGCAGAGGAAAAGAAACAGAGCAAAACTCCCTCAAAACAATCCAGAGAATGGCACAAACCGAGCCGCGCATTCTCCACCAAATCTGTTAGGATTTAGCAGACAGAGACGGATCGTGGTGTGCCAAACTCTGGAAGTTTATTTAAGTTTCTCTCAAGTTCCACTGGTTTACTCTGTTTCTTTCTCTCAGACAGAATAAAGGCAGTACACAGTTTATATAGTCATTGTCACGTCACACATCGAAAGACATACGTGTCACAAAGAGACAGTCACATCATAGTCATAACATGGAGTCCTTGTAGAGTCCTTGTACAGTCCTGCACGTAGGCCATATTGCTATCTAATACTAACAGAGTCCTTGTGACTGTGAGGGCCAGATATTTTGATTGCGTTTGTCCACCTGCGTAGGCCATAGCTTTCTACCCACCATAATATTTTATGGTGGATATCCACCATAATATATAATGGCTCCAGCCAGTCTTCTGGGCAGCAGGGGGTGTGTGCAGATTGACCAGGCTAGGCCCGGTAAGAAGGCCACTGTTTCTTTGATTGATATGCTAAATACCAAAGGTCTCATTGTGAAACTGTGACTGTGACTGTGTGGAAGTGGAGGGGTGTCTTATCTGCCTTAAAGCCTGACTCTGGTCAGACATGTTTCTGGATGAGGCTGAGCTGGTTGTGCTCATTCTCTTAAAGGAATAGTTCACCGTTTTTACATACTGACATATGTTCTTACCTTACCTTAGACTAGTTAATATGTACCTGTCTGGTCTTAGTCCGTGCGCTCTGTCATACAAACGGAGCAAAAACGGGAGCACAAACGCAGCCTCCTCTGTATACTGTATAGGACCCAAAAGGTAGCTCCCGCTAGAAGCTACAGTAGGTCCCATTCCGTTTTGTCGCCTTTCACGCGTGAATCACACGAGAATCACGTGTGATTCACGCGTCTTTTATTTTCCCCCCTCCCAGTGACGTTGCAATGACCAAAACAACCACCAGGTGGCACTTGTGAGCAGGGTTACATTGGCGAGTTTCTGCCCCGCGCACATCGACAATCTGGTTTAAACGGGCAACTCCTTGTAGCAGGCCAGTCTCTGGAAAACCCGCAGACATTAAAACTACTGCATATAACGTAAACTTTTGCATCACGTTGGTGATCTTTCCAAAAAGAGAGAATATCGTTATGGAAAGAGAAACTATTGGCTCCGCTGGTGTCTCCTCCCATTCAGAAAAAAAGCAGACGCCTTTTCTCTGGCATCTCTAACATTTATAATAAATACATAAATATAACAATCATAATGAAGATGCTTTCAAATAATTTAGCAAGCTGTAATTCATTTATTTCAACTGCCAAACTTCTCTCGCTGCTCCTTTCCTCTCCTCCGCAAATCACTAAATGAGGAAAAGGGAATATTCACTCAATCTATTTTGAATGTTACACATACAATATTAATATAGTCTAAGCACGTGTACCACATGTAGCCCGTGTATTTACCACAGACTGTAAGTATTAAAGTAATGAGGCCCCTGCTTTAGGCCTCTGCTGTGAGGCCCACACCGTCATCAGTCTCGGTGCCTCTGTATAGATCACACGTCTGTCCTCGGGCTGGAGTGTTCTGAGGCTTTAAGCGGGGAGTCAGGAAGGAGCGATCCTGTTTGTCAGCATGATTTTTTTGTTTAACAGCCTCCCTGCGCGATTGCAAATGTACTCAAGGGACTCCCATACCGTGGCTCACATATATTATATTATATAGGGATCAGGAGCTTTCTGACCCGACCCACCCGCACCTGACATGACTCATATTTTTGAGGCATCCAACCCGCCCGAAACCGCGGGACCCGCGGGTTGACTGCGGGTTTCGGGCCGACCCGCGCACCTCGCATGTCCTGTTCAGGGCTGCAGGAGCAATTGTCCATTATTTTAATTGGACTTCTGGTCCATGCACACTGTAAAAAAGATAAAGTTAGTTCAACTCAAAATTTCAAAGCAACCAGCTGCGAAGGATTTTTGAGTTGAAGGCATTAACTTAATTCTTCAAGTTTTGAAGAACTACACTTATTAAGTTGTGTCAGTTAAGTTTTCCAAGTTCTGCCAACTAAGTGTTTAAATTCAAGTTACTGGAAATTTCAAGTCTGTAAAAACTTACTTTTTTATGTTCAGATTACTGTCGCGAGCAGAGAGAGAGAGAGAGAGGTGAGCAGAGAGAGAGACGTGAGCAGAGAGAGAGAGACGTGAGCAGAGAGAGAGAGAGAGAGGTGAGCAGAGAGAGACGTGAGCAGAGAGAGAGAGACGCGAGCAGAGAGAGAGAGACGCGAGCAGAGAGAGAGAGAGACGTGAGCAGAGAGAGAGAGACGCGAGCAGAGAGAGAGAGCAGAGAGAGAGAGACGCGAGCAGAGAGAGACGTGAGCAGAGAGAGAGAGACGTGAGCAGAGAGAGAGAGAGACGTGAGCAGAGAGAGACGTGAGCAGAGAGAGACGCGAGCAGAGAGAGAGAGACGTGAGCTGAAAGAGAGAGACGCGGGCAGAGAGAGAGCGGCGTGAGCAGAGAGAGAGAGAGAGAGGTGAGCAGAGAGAGAGAGAGAGGTGAGCAGAGAGAGACGTGAGCAGAGAGAGACGTGAGCAGAGAGAGAGAGACGTGAGCAGAAAGAGAGAGACGTAAGCAGAGAGAGACGCGAGCAGAGAGAGAGAGACGTGAGCAGAAAGAGAGAGACGCGAGCAGAGAGAGAGAGGCGTGAGCAGAGAGAGAGAGAGAGAGCTCGGTGAACTGTAAAAACGACAACTCAAAATTGTTCACCTTACAGTTTTGTATGTGATGACCAAAGCGATGAAATGAGGACTACTGGTTTTACAGAAACTATTCAGTCGTGAAAAGTATGTTTCATTCTGATTGACAGGACAGAAGCAAATGTTAATGTTATAAAACAGCAGAGAACTGTATGAAAGTAACTGATACATGTCCAAAAGCATTTGTAAAGTGTTCAAAGGAGAAACTGCCGCGATGATGTCACACACGACTCAATGTTGTGGAGGTTCTACCGTAATGATTTTTTGTATGTTTTTTCTACGTAAATACTGTATGTGTACTATTTTTGTTGCAGAATGCTGTAGAATTGCAAAGAGCATAAGCAGTAAATATGTGAACATACAGTACATACATATGTATCACTAAATACAGTCACAATGAAAACATGACTAAATCATTTGACTGTTGTTCATAAACACTGATGTCAGGACACAGACACAGACCGTTTCATTGACATGAAGACTTTCTTTTGAGGAATTAAGTTCATTTTGAGAAAGTGACTTTTTAGCAGGTTATCCATGAGGTTTTGCAGTTTGCACTCATTGTTCTGAGAAATGCACTAACTGTTGTTAAAATGTGAAGAATTATGTGAAAAATGCACCAAAGACACTGAGAAAAACTGATTACAAAATATATACAGCGCATTCTCAGGGTACACAGCACTGCCATGGCATCTCTTCTGCTTTGCAGCTCTCCCTCCCCCACACAATAAACAAAGCCCACCCCAGCCCCCTGCTGTTATAAGTCATTACCTACATTTGCAAATCAATACATGCAAATGTTAGCAGCCAACCTAGCAAGTTAGCTCCCTGTTCTCAAAACAGGGGCCAATTTCGGTTGGGTTTTCTAGTGTTAAGAAGAACAGGTGCGAGAGACGTGAGCAGAGAGAGAGAGACGTGAGCAGAGAGAGAGAGAGACGTGAGCAGAGAGAGAGAGCAGAGAGAGACGTGAGCAGAGAGAGAGAGACGTGAGCAGAGAGAGAGAGCAGAGAGAGAGAGACGTGAGCAGAGAGAGAGAGACGCGAGCAGAGAGAGACGTGAGCAGAGAGAGAGAGACGTGAGCAGAGAGAGACGTGAGCAGAGAGAGAGAGACGTGAGCAGAGAGAGAGAGAGAGGTGAGCAGAGAGAGAGACGCGAGCAGAGAGAGACGTGAGCAGAGAGAGAGAGACGTGAGCAGAGAGAGAGAGAGAGAGAGAGTGAGCAGAGAGAGACGTGAGCAGAGAGAGAGAGACGCGAGCAGAGAGAGAGAGCAGAGAGAGAGAGACGCGAGCAGAGAGAGAGAGAGACGTGAGCAGAGAGAGAGAGACGCGAGAGCAGAGAGAGAGAGAGAGAGGTGAGCAGAGAGAGACGTGAGCAGAGAGAGAGAGACGCGAGCAGAGAGAGAGAGAGAGAGAGAGAGAGCAGCAGAGAGAGAGAGACGTGAGCAGAGAGAGAGAGACGTGAGCAGAGAGAGAGAGACGCGAGCAGAGAGAGAGAGAGAGGTGAGCAGAGAGAGAGAGACGCGAGCAGAGAGAGACGTGAGCAGAGAGAGAGAGACGTGAGCAGAGAGAGAGAGAGAGAGGTGAGCAGAGAGAGACGTGAGCAGAGAGAGAGAGACGCGAGCAGAGAGAGAGAGACGCGAGCAGAGAGAGAGAGAGACGTGAGCAGAGAGAGAGAGACGCGAGCAGAGAGAGAGAGCAGAGAGAGAGAGACGCGAGCAGAGAGAGACGTGAGCAGAGAGAGAGAGACGTGAGCAGAGAGAGAGACGTGAGCAGAGAGAGAGAGAGACGTGAGCAGAGAGAGACGTGAGCAGAGAGAGACGCGAGCAGAGAGAGAGAGGCGTGAGCAGAGAGAGAGAGAGAGAGGTGAGCAGAGAGAGAGACGCGAGCAGAGAGAGACGTGAGCAGAGAGAGAGACGTGAGCAGAGAGAGAGAGAGAGAGGTGAGCAGAGAGAGAGAGATGCGAGCAGAGAGAGAGAGACGTGAGCAGAGAGAGAGGGACACGAGCAGAGAGAGAGAGACGCGAGCAGAGAGAGAGAGACGCGAGTCCGCGTGTCTATGGTCCGCGCTCGGAGCCCAGACGGCAGTGCGTTCACTGAGCGGAGGATGTAACGTAACGTTCGGTTTATCAAAACATATCACAATATTTAATGTATATGGCTCAAGAATGGAAGGCTGCAGGTGAAAAGTTTGATGATGTTCTCTTCACTGACGAGTCAACTGTGGCACTGGAACGTTTTGCCTTGAAGTGCTGGAGAAAGACCAACTTCAGGGGCATTGCAAAACCAAGAGTGAAGCACCCGGTCAAAATGCATGTTTGGGGTGGAATTTCTCGATGGGGACCTGGTCCGTTGGTCATTTTTGACGGTGAGTGATGAAGTTTTGAAAGAAATGCATGCAAAGTAGGCTATGCTAAATAAATTGTTACAATATGCTAACATATTATTTAAACCCGCAGGTATAATGGATCAACACTTCTACGCGTAAGAAATCATCAAAAAAGCTGCTGGTCCATACTTAAGGGAGCATTTCCGTATGTCTACACATAGATTCTTCCAAGGTAGGCTAACAATCTGTATTCCAAATCTTCAGCATGATTATGACAAAAGCAACGTCGTGATGATTAGGCTACTAATGTTTGTTTAATGATTAAGTTGTCCTCCTAATTTGTCCTGTTTGATTTTTTAAGACAACGATCCAAAACACACAGCAAAAAGTGTCAAAGCCTGCATTGAAAGTGAGGGGATCAACTGGGTACCGACACCGGCAGAGTGAGTTACCGTAGTTATTTTATATATATATATATATTCTGGATGAATACATGCTGTATCGGAAAATAGGCTAACAGTGCTGACATGTCCATGTGTTTTTGTTTAAGGTCGCCGGATCTGAACCCCATTGAGTTAGTGTGGGCGTCCATGAAAAGATACATTCGCTGTGAGGCCAAGCCGATGAGCAAGGACGCACTGATCTCCGCAATAGAGTTTTTTTGGCTAAACAAACTCACAACCCAGGTCTGCAATAAATATATAGACCACCTGGACAAAGTCATCGACCAGGTCATAGCCTTGAAGGGAGAGGCAACTGGCATGTGATATCCCCACGGGCCAAGGGATGTCCACGTTAGCCTATATTAGCCTACTATTGTTAGGATTTCTATATCCAGTGTTTTGTCAAGGTGCCAATTGCTAATTTAATAAACATTTCCTCCAATGATAAAACTGAATGGATCTTGTTTGATGAGTATTGTGATGTATTCCATTGATTGCACACTAGCGCACTGAGCCAAAATGCGTCAGCGTCTCTCTCTCGCTCTCTCTCTTATTTACATCACGCCGTGTTTGAAAATGGCATTTATTTTAACCAATACTATTAAAACTTTTGCTCAGCCAAACAGTAAATACCAGAAGACCTCACTAAAAAATCACGAGAGGCAGATCGCTTTCAGAATGTCTTTATTTTCGAATTCGCATAGAATTCTATAGACAATACATAATTATTTTAAATATATACGTTAATGCAATTCGTATTATAAAGATAAAGATTATAAAGAAAGAAATAGCATTCAATAGAAACACATTTACATTCACATGCACGGCCCAGCCGCGGCCAGGGATAGGCCTGGGTAGGCCGGTGCCTACCAGTTTTATTCTTGGCCTTCCCAATTTTCGTCTTCGCCTCTCAAGTCATTAGACTTTTTTGTTTAAAGTCATAATTTCAATATTTTTTATTTTTATACACACATTATTAACTAAATGTTGCGTTCTAATCTTTTTTTAGAAAATATAACCCCCTGAGCGTCATCACGTTCCTACGTTGCTTCAAATATAGTTCCGTTTATTGGCTGAACAATTTTGTCCAATAAGCTGCATGATCATATCACACAGCGCGAAGCTCGTTCCCCGAGAACAACAGCTATTCCTCCTCTTGAATTTTGACCTCCTCTTCTTTTTCTTTCTCTTTATAATTTACTGAAAATTAGATATGTATTAGACATTGCCAGTATTATTCTATCAAATCACGCAGTCTAAATATCCACAACCACCAAGCATTTTTAATGCAAGGAGAAACTTAGGTAACTTTAAACACAAATAAAACAAATGGACCTGTCCCTCGAGTGTCCATGCTTCGTGTGTCTCTGGTTCTGTCCAAGTATGATCCGCGTGTCTCCGCCTGTCTGGGTTCTGTCTGCGTATATGTAAATGTAAATGTCTGTCTGTGGTTCTGTTCGGGTGTCTATGGTCCTGTCTGTGGTTCTGTTCGCGTGTCTATGGTCTTGTCTGTGGTTCTGTTTGCGTGTCTATGGTCCGCGCTCGGAGCCCAGACTGCAGTGCGTTCACTGAGCTGTCAGAGCGGCGGTCACAGCAGCGGAGGATGTAACGTAACGTTCGGTTTATCAAAACATATCACAATATTTAACGTATAACACTAGTGAATTTCACCTCGATTTTTCCAGACATTAAAGACAAGATGTTATATAATAATTGTTTAATGAAAAAACAATTTTGCCACAAGCAACCAAAAGATGTGCCTCAGACAAGAATCGAACCTGGGTTCTCCAGGTCCCAGTCTTTGATGCTATCCATTCGGCCAACATAGCACCTCTGGGCTAGACAGGTTTGCACGCAGTATGATAACTGAGCGTCTAAGTAGCTGGCAGAGCTAAAGCGGACTTAGCCTGCCACCTTGTGGCGATAAGATGTACTATTTTTCACGCAGCTGCGTGATTCCCGAGAAGCGCGAATGAAGACGACAAAACGGAATGGGACCCACTGTACCAAACTCTTCCAAGTGTTCCCTATTAAATGTATATAGTTACGTGACGTGTTACACTGCAAAGTATAGTAACACAGAAATGTAACTGACGATTTTCTCAGCGATAAAACGGGTACTATATTGTGAGGCGTAGTAATCTGAGGGGCGCTACGTCCGCGCACTAACTTCTCTCCGGAGACTTCTCTCTCGCTCACTTCCGTCAATAGAAGCAGCGTGACTTGTAGTACGGAGAGAAGTTAGTGCGCGGACGTAGCGCTCCTCAGATTACTACGCCTCACAATATAGTACCCGTTTTATCCGCTGAGAAAATCGACAGTTACATTTCTGTGTTACTATACTTTGCAGTGTAACACGTCACGTAACTATATACATTTAATAGGGAACACTTGGAAGAGTTTGGAAGCTTCTAGCGGGAGCTACCTTTTGGTCCTACACAGTATACAGAGGAGGCTGTGTTTGTGCTCCCGTTTTTGCTCCGTTTGTATGACAGAGCGCACGGACTAAGACCAGACAGGTACATATTAACTAGTCTAAGGTAAGGTAAGAACATATGTCAGTATGTAAAAACGGTGAACTATTCCTTTAAGAAATGGCTCCTCGGAAAATGCAACCAAGATGCCAAAAATGCCAAACTATGCCTTTTGTCCAGGTGATTTTGACAGGATTGCCTGTGATTGAAACATCATTAACAATCGCTGTTTATAAAGTTCAAACATATTTCCTTAATAAACAACATTTAGGGTCATACATTCTGTTTTTGTAACAAATGTTGGTCTTTATCGCATAATTTTATTAATTTTACAATATGCAAAGTTACATATTTTACAGGGAAATCTTAGAAATTCATAATATCGTTAAAAAGTCTACTTACTTTCTTAACTAACTTACAATGTGAAACTACCACATGCTCACTACAACCAAAGAGAGGAGGGAAGTATTTTTTCTGCCACCAAAAGTCATTCCACTGTATCATAGGTACAGTCTACCTCAACAATGACAGCATCACAAAAAGTTTGACGTCTGTCATTAGGAACAAAATATACATAACTATACATCCTTAATTGCAACAACCGGCGCGCCGGCGGCCGTTTTTATGTTTTTAAATGTTCTGAAGGCAATAGCAGATGTATTTTGAACACCAAACCCCAAAAGCTGTATATCATTTTAAAGCTTATTTTCTTATCTACATTTATATACAAGTGTAAACTACATCAGACTTTGCATTCAAAAGATATAACACATAATGTGGGCACAAAATAAATCAATTCCGAAATAGTTTTTTACCTTTGGGCTTGTGCTGTACAAATAAATCAGCTCTCCTCCCAGCTTGCAATACATCATTCTCTCTGGAACAGTCCAAAGGAAAATTATATCCACTTGTATTTCCCAAAGTAAAATCCATTCTGCAGAAATAATCCAAAAATGTGCATTTATCTTTAGCGAAAAAAACGAAAAAAAGAGCACAGATGTTACTCTTTCACTTTTAACGGACTTTTAGCTTTGTTTTTCACCCAAACATCTGGTATCTACGTGTTCCTTAGCTCCTTATCTTTCAAATGAGACTACTCCCGAAAAGCTAGACCAATTTTTGGGTCTGCAAGAGCTCCCGCAAGTACCGCTCGTGCTGCTGTTTGCGCATGGATCACTGATCTTTGTGGTGATCCCAACTTGTTTGCTTTTACTTCCGGGATTTACGATTGACATGTCCTTGTAGCCAATGAGGAAAGCTTTCGAACAAGGGGTGGGACAATGGTGTCCTGTCTTATGTTGTGCCTGGACAATTGTGCGTAATGGAAGCCAAAAGACGCTCTCGAAGCTGCAATGAATTTACACTCATAAAAAAATAACTTTGACATTTAAAAAAGAAAAACACACATAGATTAGTAACTTATAAGTACCAATAATGAAAAATATTGTTTTTATGATGATTAAATGTAAGTAAAGATATTTGGCACAATTTGACACACTTGTGCCAAATTGTGCCAAATGTGCACTACTTGATGAAAAGGAGAAACTGCATAAAAACTATAAAACTTACAAGTCTGAAACTTTAGACAGTTGTTGTCAACAACACAATGAACAGAGGGTTTGAATATTGTGAACTTACAATGAAGTATGCCTTTTTTAGGGCCTTTAGAAATTGAAAATGTTAGGCGAGGCTAAAAAAATTGGGTTTTTTTCCCTAACTTCAAAGGATGCAGAGGAAAATAGGAATGACAAACATTATTTTAGTGTTTTTTTACATAAACTAGAAGGCTCTAGCTTTAAAATGATGCATCACACAAGCATGTGAGATGTAAGATGTGTTTTTAAATAAGCAAAGACATTTGGGTATGCCCAACCATTGTGCACGAGCCAAAATGAGGCGGTTGTTAAGAGGTTAATCATTATTAAGATGTACTCCTGATATTGACTTATTTTCCATTCCAGGATTTGAAACTTAATTATACATAAAAATAAAAATAAATCATTATTTTTCTCATTTTGTCTCTCATAATAGTGGTATACAAAACTATGATGAAAATTACAGGCATCTCATCGTTTTAAGTAAGGGGATATGCCCAATATTTTTTGCCCCACGGTATGTCATGCCTTTGCTCATTATAAGGGTGATAACTGGCTCACAGCTTGTAAAAATCCAAACTAAAGCATCTTAGAAAATTGGAATATTTTGAAAATATACAAAGCCATAATCACAACAGTTAAAACAAACAAATGCTTGGCGTCTGTCACGTTGGATGTAATTTGAAGTTGAATCATAAAACTAAATAAACTTTGGAATGATCTAATTTTCCAACTTTCACATGTATATTCTATTCCACTAATAGCAACGTTGAGATCTGTCATCTACCCAACAGAAGCAATATTATCATAACTGCCTCCATCTTTGCTGTTGTTGTTTGAGAAAAACTGGCTGCAAAATCTGAAACATTCCCGAGTTTAATGTTCCGTTAAATTGTGGATCTTTGAACAAAAATCGAACTTCCAACTTCATGTCGCTATGTGCCCAAATATTCTTATGAAACAAGCAATGAAGGGGAAGAATTATGTTAAAAGTGCTAAAATCCTGTCAAATTACATGTCAAAGGAATTTAAAGTAATTCAAATAATAGGGAAGCTGTGAGGGGTGAATGTGGCAAATGTGGCTCTCGGTGTTAATGAAGCAAGTTGAAGAGTGTCGCATGTTTGCCACTTATTCTTAATTTATGCTAAAATGATTAATCTGAGAGTCAGCCTGGAAATAATTTGAAAGTCAACCCTGCAAAGTGCTCATCAGCTGTATAACATTGGAAACATGCTTCTTTAATTAGAGCGGCTGAGTGGAAGTGATCAAGACACATTCAGCTAAATATGACTTTATTTTTTTTTCTCTTTTTGCTTTGAATCAAAGCCGATGCATGCTTGTCGTTCCCAGACTCATCTTCATCCTGTTCAGCCCATTGGTTTCACTTTTTCCCTCTGGGTTGTTTGGAGTGTTTTCTTGCTGGAAAAGGAGGTTTGAAGTTCCGAAGGTTGACCGGAACATTTGATTTTAAAGTCTGCTTTTGGCAAATCCACTATTCCGTGAGGTTCTTTGAGATGGCTGCTGTGATGTCTGTTCAAAAAGCCAAACTCTAAAACTCAATGGATAACACAATTTGAAGTTACTAATAAAAAGGGATTGAATTATATATCGGTGATCAATTTTTTTATTGATCCATATACAATTTAGAAAAGTTTAAAAGTGACATACCCTACAGTGGAAACCAAAATGTTATATACTGTTAAAACATTTCTCACTAACTGTTGTAAACCTTTTGACTTTTAACAATCATCGGTTGTTACGATAAATCTGAGGTAAAATATAACGATTATTTGTAATGATCTACTCAGCAAATATATATGTTTTTGTCTTTCTGATGTCTGTCCAGGGGCAGTGAGAGGAATAGATAACTCTGTTTACTACATTGAACAATTATTAATTCATATATAATTATTAAGTATGCATGCAATGCCATGAGCTTCTGATCTACTGTGCGCACTTCTGTAGCGGTCAAATCACCGATCAAACGTCCTGATGACTACAGCACGCAGCAGAAGAACCAGCATCCCATGTAGATCGTCATGATTTTTTGTTCTACTTTCTACTTTTAAAAGAAGATAGAAAGAGAAAGTCCAAGTGTTTGATTTCATGCTTTGTTTTGAGAAATCCTTCAGCTTTGTTCATCTTTTTTAATCTTGTTCTTTAGTTGCTGTAGATGAGAAGGTCCTTTATTCGTTCCTCAACTGAAATTTCAGTTTGATGAATACGCATACACAAATACACAAATTCACATGGGCTACCGAGATATTTTCCCCATAGAATTCAATGTAAACTAAAACAGCTCGACCTCAGCTGACAGAGAACCTACAGCCAGTCAGATTTTGTGGGAATTGTAGTGTCCCTTGTCATCCTCAAAAAAAATTCTCAAATCCTTTGGTTTTCTTTAAATCCACACTTTAGGCTCAAAGATGCCGCCATAAAACTCATTCGCTTTCTTTACAAAACCCGTCTGAGTCAAGAACCAAACCCTTAATTTAACCTTCCGTTCTTCCATCTACAAACTCCTTCCTACACCATCCAATCAAAAATGCATTGTTTACTCATCAGTCTGGGTGAGCAGCAAAAAACATGAACATGGCTCAATGCAAACAGGCAAGAAGAGCCCGCCTCGCACAGAAAAACACACAGAAGGAGGAGGAGAACATGACAGCTAGTAAGGAAACAAACATCCTGTCTCACGCGCTTCCATTAACCTCTCCCATCAGCAGGAGAAAACAAACAGATCCCCCGGAAAAACTCCAGGCCCGACGGTGCGAGGCAGACACAGTGGCGAGCTATACGGGAGTTTAACGGACTTCTCCCCTTTCTCCCTTCAAGAGGCTGAACGGAGCCGGAGGGTTGATTAGGCGCAGTCTCCGCCAAGTCGCTTCCAACAAGCGGGGATCTCGACAGACGAGCGTGAAATTGATCAAGCTGTGCGCCATCTACCAAATGAAAGAGTTTGGGTGCAGGCTAAAACGGAAGAAAACAAGTGTAGCGAGCGGGAGGATAGAGGAGAGGAGCAAGTGAGATTGAATTTTGAAGAACCTGTAGAGGGGAGAGTCCAGGCCAAACGTACGTGGGAAATGTAATTATGGGGTGGCTGAGGCGTTTTACATTAGGTGGGTCTCACTACTGCGGTCCTGTTTATTCTCGTGCCCACCCACAAACAAAGATAGTAGGCTGTGTATTCTGTGTTGATATATTTCAGGAGCAAAAGGGAAGGAATGCACTGATAAAAATGAAAAAAAATGAGGTAATAATTGTTTGAATCGAGTAAGATAATTTGAGCAGGACAAAGCCGTTTAGTCTTATTTCAAGAACTGTTGGGTTATTTTCTTATTCCAAGGGAGACGTTTCTTGTATCTTTTTTAAACAAGATCATTTTGCTTGTCCCATTGGCAAATCTTGTTTAAAAATTAGGATACATTTGGCCAAATATGAGCATTACGTTTACTTACGTCTTGAGGAGGGATTCATTCTTTATGTAGTCACAAACAGTTTTTAATTTGTCACAAAGACGGGATGGGGTTGCCATACAGGAGATGCATGCCGTGTTTTTAGTGGTAGGGGAAACTGGAGCACCTGGAGGAAACCTACGCAGACGCGGGCAGAACATGAAAACTCCACATAGAAAGGCCTGAAGGTAGAACCGAACCCAGAACCTTCTTGCTGTGACGCATAAACGCTAACCACTGCGCCGTATGTCACAGGTGTACCACAGATATGTTGGTATCTGGAATGATGCGTTTTAACATTAGACTAAGAGACTCTTTATTAGTCCTGCAGGGGGAAATTTCAGTTTTGTATCACAAAATAAAGAACAGTAGAAATGAGGAGCACGCAACAGAAGATATCAATTTCATTTATAGAGCCCTTCAACACTCAAGGCGACCAAAGTGCTTTAAAATAAAATAACATTAAATCCATTAAAACATTTTAGATTTTTTAAATCAAACAATAAACAGTTAGAAAGTGTAAAAAAGTGCAAAAAAAAAAAAAAAATGCCACCTCGCTAATGAGTGTTAAAGATTACTGTGAAAGATATTTTATACTTTAAAAATAAAATAAAATCTCTATCTTTATCTTAAAAAACATAGAAAACATAGAAATAGTACATCCTCTAGTGCAAGAAACATAAACTTGTGTGCACATCTATGGATTAATCAGTAATTCAATCTTGTGCAAGAACATGTGCTGTAAGGGATAATGTATAGTACTCAGGTCATTATCAGAAAATAAGTACCGACAGGGCGAAGCTTATTATACGGCTTTGTACCAACAGAACACACAAAATAAACATCAGTCCACTTTTAGGAATGCCAAAAGGTTTATTTAATGACAGAAAATAAGATAGTTCCCAAAGGCTTTCCCGTGACTATGCGAGTAACAGTTAAGCTAGCAACTTCCAAACTAGAACTCTCTTGAACTGCATGAAAACTGAACAAAGATTGCTGAACATCAGCGGTGAGTGACCCATACATAAATTTAACCTAAATACATAATATGATCCTCTGCAAATGTTCCTATAATGTCCCAGAATCTACTTCTGGGTTTTTCGCGATCGATTTTTCTCGTATTAAAACAGTATTTGTGGTGAAAACCTTAACAGATACAGTAGGTCCCATTTCGTTTTGTCGCCTTTCACGCGTGAATCACACGAGACTCACGTGTGATTCACGCGTCTTTTATTCCCCCCCCCCCCAGTGATGCTGCAATGACCAAAACAACCACCAGGTGGCACTTGTGAGCAGGGTTACATTGGCATCTCATCGCTCTTTCTTCTCTCTTCACCGGACAACTATCTGTGGCTTTAAGCCTAGCGTACTGTACATCGGACTGATTATATCCGTCGCCTATGAGTTTCTGCCCCGCGCACATCGACAATCTGGTTAAAACGGGCAACTCCTTGTAGCAGGCCGGTCTCTGGAATAACCCGCAGACATTAAAACTACTGCATATAACGTAAACTTTTGCATCACGTTGGTGATCTTTCCAAAAAGAGAGATTATCGTTATGGAAAGAGAAACTATTGGTAATATAACGCTGAACGTTATCTGACTCAAACAGCTCCGCTGGTGTCTCCTCCCACTCAGAAAAAAAGTAGACGCCTTTTCTCTGGCATCTCTAACATTTATAATAAATACATAAATATAACAATCATAATGAAGATGCTTTCAAATAATTTAGCAAGCTGTAATTCATTTATTTTAACTGCCAAACTTCTCTCGCTGCTCTCTCCTCCGCAAACCACTAAATGAGGAAAAGCGGAATATTCACTCAATCTATTTTGAATGTTACACATACAAGTCTAGTCTAAGCACGTGTAACACCTGTAGCCCGTGTATTTACCACAGACTGTAAGTATTAAAGTAATGAGGCCCCTGCTTTAGGCCTCTGCTGTGAGGCCCTAATGTACCTACCAGTAGCGGCGCCAGGTTTGCAATTTTGGGTAGGCCTGCAGATTAGTAAGTAGGCCAAATTCGCTTACAAACTACAAGGGGTAGCTGGAATTGGGGTTTCAAAGAATATGGCTCAAACGCACACACGCACGCACACGCACTCACGCGCGCACATACACACAAGCTCATTTATGAAACTTGCGTAAAAGGTGTACATTTTGGGTGTATATTCCATTTACGCAAAATCCACTGTCGGATTTATGAACATGTGAGATCCGCCCAGATCTGAGCGTACGCAGCTGCGGGTGTTGATAAATCGACTGAATACAAAAAATATTTATAAAAGTCACACCTAGAATTATGCAGCAATCGCGTGTTTCACGCCCCGTCTTTGTGACAGGTCAGCAGGAAGCCGGCCTAAAAGACTCTTTGGAAGCCTCAAAAGGGACGTTTGTTTGTTCATGTTTATGTAAAAATAAATATACTCTATATATTCAGCTGCGTTTTGAACAAATTTGCTAAAATGTTTTGATACATTAGAAAAATCTCTCTTGAATTGTAGAAGTGAATAAATATAGATTGATTGAATGAATGAATAATTCATATATATTATGCAGCGGTGGCTCTGTCTGAATGAAGCGTCTGCAGCGTCTTGGACGCAGCCTGGCTCGGGGTAGAAGTGCGCATTGAGGCGCTGTACACTTCAGAGAGCGTTTGCGGTCCAGATTTCACAAAGAAACTCTGGGGCCAAAACTTCTGCACATGTGGCGCGACCTCTCACGGCACTCGCTGCGCACTCTGGACAGGGCAGTGAGATAATAATATATATTATTACATATATATATAATAATATAATATATAAATAACACATTGCTTTAGATGTGAATGAGGAATACAAATAGCCGTGCGTAATTACGCAGCGCAGAGCCTGCCACAGCAATAGATGGGTCACACATCCCTGTTGCGTAAAGTGTATTTATATAGAGCCTTTGACTGTCCAGGATCACAAAGCGCTTCACATTTTAAAAACATACAGATCAAAATAATACACACACAAGTCAGATTTAATAGAAGGTTCTCATCATGAGCTGTGATTTATTCGAAGTTTGCGTGTTTCCATTAGACTTTTTCTGATGCGCAAATTTAAATTTTGAAAAATGATCCTCAATGAAAACACAGCATATAATTTTGCCAGAGGGAATATGTTTATTGTTGTCCATATCTTGAATTTCATGCGTGTTTTGGCGTGTTGTGCCGAAGGTTGAGATCAGCGTATAGATTCACACCACCTCCAGACCTGGCGTATATTTTGTGCGTATTGTACGCTCACGTCCAGATAGATAAGTGCGGAAAAGTGTAATATTTTGCGTACGCCTCATTTACCCTGATTTGGCCGTACGCAGGTTTCATACATGAGGCCCACAGTGAGGCCCAAAGTGAGGCCCACAGTGTGTCTCACACAGGCCTAGAGTTTACCTGATCAGTGCGAGGCCAGCCTGGCCTGACCCTCCTCCTCTGGGACCTACGGGCCCGGGCCTCTGGCTCCTCTACCTCACAAAGTTCACGCTGAACTGTCTTAAAACTAAAATGAAAAAGGCTGCTCTTTTGTGAATGTTTTGAGAGCGTTGTCAATCTTTAAGACGAGGAATAGCTGTTGTTCTCGGGAACGAGCTTCACGCTGTGTGATATGATATTGGACAAAATTGTTCAGCCAATAAACAGGACTATATTTGAAGCAACGTAGGAACGTGATGACGCTCAGGGGGTTATATTTTCTTAAAACATTAGAACGCAACATTTAGGCATTACCAATAATTTGTATATAAAAATAACAATATTTAAATGATGACTTTTAATAAAAAAGGCGAATGACTTGAGAGGCGAAGAACAAATTTGAGTAGGCCAAGAAAAAAACGGGTAGGCACCGGCCTACCCAGGCCTATCCCTGCCGCCGCGGCTGGTACCTACTTTGCATATGAATGCAGCGAAACACTGCCCGAGCGCTAATGGCCCTAATTAGCATATGAATGCAGCAGCATTGGCGGATACCACTACTTTCAAACTCGTGATTGGCTGAAAAATCACACGTGGCCAGCCCACGTGGGATTACTCCCCATTGGTAGCTTACTGCCCATTGTATGAAGCTTACTCCCCATTGGATGAAATCACTACTTTCAAATAAGTATAATCTCTCGTGATTGGCTGGCAGATCTGTCACTATTGGTCACCCTGCCTCATAATTAATGTAATAATATTTATATAAATATATATTTATTCATATTATTATTTATAGAGGAAATGAACATTTTCCAGGAATATGTTCATACAAAGAAAGCTTTATTAACTCACTGACTGCCAGGCATTTTCAGATTTGAGAAGTGCGTTCTGCCAGCAATTTCAGGTGATTTGACCCAACTTTGAAGTGCCACAGAATATTCATTATTTAGACGATGTAAACACCAAGGGCACCAAATTAAAGATTAACCTCTCTGCTTTACTCTGAAAAAAACAGTTTGTTTCTACCTCTTACCGTTCTTGAGCTATTCGCCATAGAACAAAGCATACTTTCACCCACAACACCTGGTCTGAGCAAGAAAACAGAGAAAACGAGCTGTATGTAAACAGGAACATATCAAGCAGAAAAGAGACTTTAGATGCATTTTTGCTGCTTTAGTGACAACTCAAAACATCTTCACACTTGTTCTATTACAAAAAATATAAAAACATGACTCTGAAATAATACTTTTGATGGCAAATTGTTGGCAATTTATTCACAGATAGAAAATTTAACTTTCTTCTATACCATCAACCAAAACGTCAAACAACAACACAAAGATCAATAAAACTATAGATGTATAAAATAGAATGACACGTGTGAATTTGAGTGTGTGTGTGTGAATGTCAGTGTGCGAGTGAGTGCGTGTGTGTCTGTGTGCGCGTGAGTGAGTGCGTGTGTGTGTTCGTGTGTGTGTGCGTGTGAGTGTTCGTGAGTGTGTGTATGAGTGAGTTTATCTGCTTTTTCAGTCCTCCCAGTAGTTCAGCTTTGAGTTGTAGAGGTTGAAACACTGTGTGCAACGGAACACGACACGCTGTGTACCATTTGTAGTTCTCCCTCCGTGAAGAAGAGCTCCAGAAAGTCTGGATCAGATGAATCCAGCTCCAGAAAGTCTGGATCAGATGAATCCAGCTCCAGAAAGTCTGGATCAGATGAATCCAGCTCCAGAAAGTCTGGATCAGATGAATCCAGCTTCGCAGCCTCTGTCCGCAGCCTCTGAGGTCCAGGAGCTCCTGTGAAGGGCAACTGACTCGGCTCCCACTCATCCTCCTGTCAGCCATCTTCCCCAGAGCTTCTGGGTGACGAACGTGCTGGAAAATGGATACACACAATAACTATATTATACAGTGAATTTGTTACAATAAATCAATACATAAAATACAATGAAGGCCTTCCTCCCACATTATTGACTGACTACTTTTGGACCAAACAAGTATACTATATTATTATTATATTATATTGCCATGGGATGTACAAGAATAGAAATAGTTTTTACCTTTTTTGTGCACAGCAACTGCCTCTTGATGCACCACCTGTAAATAATATAAATTTGTAAATCACTATACCAGGAGAATATATACAAAAATATGTACAATGGTATGAGGAGGAATTATTTTTACCTCCATGCCCTGTCAACCCCAATGGGGGAGGGCTCTTTTATCAGAATCTGTGAATGAAGAACACATTTCATTTAGTCAGAGCTATGTCACTGCAACAAGATGTTCAAGTATGAAATAACTAAACATAAAAATAATAAATACAACAATGATAAAACGCATAACTGGCATTTACTAAAGAAACAGTAGGATTTGAGCGCTGTGTTACTTTGCAGATCAGAGCAAGTTTCCGCGCCTTTCCCTCCTCTCAAGTTAGCATAATCTAGGCAATTTAGCAAGTTCTTACCTTCGACTCTTTGTGGAGCTTCTGGAGAGGATGCTCTGCTGGATTGAGACTGCAACCACTCATCCGATAAATCATGATCAGGTTTGCTGAACGAATCTGAGGCATCAGTAACAGCAGCAGCTGATACGCTGCGAGAGGCGGAAGGTGTGTCCCTGCTCCGGGCTCTGGGCTGCAGAGACGGACCTCCACCGGGGTCTCCACTCTCTCCCCTCTCGACCTCACTCACTGATCCGCGAGTCAATCCCTGAAGCAGTGTTAACTGCTTATAACTATTCTTTTTCGCCATCACTCTTGCTATACTATCGCTAAACTAGATCGCTGATCCGTCTCAATGCTACGCTATCATCGCTCGCTCTGCTACAGCAGCACGCTCTCCAAACACTCCCACACTCCTCCTCCTTCTCTCCAATGACTTATGACCTCTCCTGTGGTGCAATACTGCATCCTACTGGTGTTGATTTATCATTACAGGTACATTTGCACTATATATCAGTATTGTGGGTCATTTACAAGGTGCGCCAGACATTACTGTAGCCTCCCGTGTAATAACATGAAAAACTCGTCAAACTCGTCATGGGCAGTGAGCGTTACTATTCAACATGACGAGTTTTGTCGTCATGGGCAGTGAATGAGTTAAAACACACACACAGCTTTATGCCCATACATAGGTAATTAAAAAATTACAACTCTGAACTGTCCAATCGCCTCCTCTGGGTTGTAATTTGGCAGCGTTCTAGAGAGACGCTTAATGTGCGTGGCTCTGTACTTCCGCGCCGCCTCTAACCAGGACTGCAGCTTGACAGAGGGCCATAGGGGGCCGTGCCCGTCCCCCAAGATGCTTGTGCCCCCCCAGCCAGTGGTCTATAGTCCACGTGATATATACACAGGTACAGTATGGGCCATATTCCCCCCTCCCCCCACAGACACACACACTCTCTCACTCTCTCCGGTGTGCGCAATGCGAGACACGGCAGGTGAAAGTATTGATTATTCCTGCATGATGCTTGATTTGTCCTAGTCTGATTTATTCAGCTTTGAACCCAAAAAAACAGGCGGAATTGGAGTTTTTACAGATTTGTTCATTATGATCAGTCAATTGAAAAACGAAACAAATCCCATCTGCTAAAATCTTAGTTACTAATATGCAGTGATGGGCAGTATTAGACATTGCCAGTATTATTCTATCAAATCACGCAGTCTAAATATCCACAACCACCAAGCATTTTTAATGCAAGGAGAAACTTAGGTAACTTTAAACACAAATAAAACAAATGGACCTGTCCGACTCGAGTGTCTATGCTTCGTGTGTCTCTGGTTCTGTCCAAGTGTCTATGATCCGCGTGTCTCGCGTGTCTCCGCCTGTCTGGGTTCTGTCTGCGTATATGTAAATGTAAATGTAAATGTCTGTCTGTGGTTCTGTTCGGGTGTCTATGGTCCTGTCTGTGGTTCTGTTCGCGTGTCTATGGTCCGCGCTCGGAGCCCAGACTGCAGTGCGTTCACTGAGCTGTCAGAGCGGGGGTCACAGCAGCTGCTCCCGGGGCCAGAGCGGAGGATGTAACGTAACGTTCGGTTTATCAAAACATATCACAATATTTAACGTATAACACTAGTGAATTTCCCCTAGATTTTTTCAGACATTAAAGACAAGATGTTATATGATAATTGTTTAATGAAAAAACTATTTTGCCAAAAAAATGACAATCGACCTATTTTTACTGTTTACTCGGAACGTGCCAGCGTGACATCCGACGGGTTTTCCCAGATCGCATCACATATATACGTTAATGCAATTTCATTATAAAGATTAACATTAGTACAAAATATGTATATGTTGTCTGTTATGCTCTTACTTTGAAAAAGCATTCAAAAGCAACACATATACATTCACATGCACGGCTTGAACACACAGCCAATTTTACACATTTCCTTTTGACAAGGAAAGAAGATAACAATCTGATAACGTTACGTAATTGCACACAAGCAACCAAAAGATGTGCAACCAAAATTGCCTCAGACAAGAATCGAACCTGGGTTTTCCAGGTCCCAGCCTTCAATGTTAACCATTCGGCCAACATAGAATCTCTGGGCTAGACAGGTTTGCACGCAGTATGATACCTGAGCGTCTAAGTCGCTGGCAGAGCTAAAGCGGACTTAACCTGCCACCTTGTGGCGATAAGATGTAATATTTTTCACGCAGCTGCGTGATTCCCGAGAAGCGTGAATGAAGACGACAAAACGAAATGGGACCTACTGTACTGCTGAAAACCTTGTGCACATTTATTAAAAATGTTTATGTATATTTTATTCTCAGATTAATATTTAATCGTGTTGATTGGTATTTGCGTTTATTGAGCGTGGCTAGCTCCGGAGTGGCCGGAACCACTTGCGGAGTAATCTACACATCTGAATTACAAGCGGAGAGTGCGTTGCCAAAGGGCAGTGGTCAATAATGACCGGTAGAACGTTTTGAAATTACATTCAAATCAATGGAGCGTTCTACTGCTGCTGTGAAAACCTGGTTCATTGTTCTTTTTTTAGTATTATTTCTTTACCAAATGAACTTGCTCAGATATTTTATCAATCTTGCAAACCTGAGATCTAATTCGAAAAGCTACAAAAGTACATCTTAATCTACTTGAATCTTCCCGCTGCCCGGAAACACAGCTTGAGCAGACTTGTTTCTATGTCTGTGAGTGACAAGAGAAAGGAGCGCGTTGAAGATGAGGTCTATATTGAGCCGTGCCTGCAGTTCAAAGTTGTCACATTGGTGGGCTCTCTCAGGTTCAGTTAACTGCAGGCTCGGCTGACTCAGAGCTTCTGCATTTACTTATCTGCGTTAGACCCTCCGCGCCCTAATCCAAGCTATTGTTTACTTAACCCGCTCAGCTGCACGGGTGACTCACCGCGTTGTGGCAGCACACTTGAGGAAATCAAGAACACACTTTCAAACTTTGGAAACTAATGCAATGAATTACCAGCAGAGGAAGCGTGTGAGTGAAGGAGCGAGACTTATGTAACCCTGCACAGTCTTCATTTGAAGATCCTGTTTTATGCAAAATAAACATATTTATACATCATCCTCAGCAGAACTCTTCTCTCTTGATGTGATTTGGGTGAGAGTCCATGATGTCTTATGAAGAAATGATGTATTTTCTAAATGTCATCTCTACAAAATCACTTCAATCACTGGGAGTTAAAACATCAATAAACTAGGAATCAAAGTCGATTGGAATTGATGGGACTTAAATGCTTATATTTACTTTTCTAAACATTAATATAGAAAACATTTTAGCATGATTTTCTTTCCTGAGTAACAAAAAGTGTGAAGTTCCAAAACAGGTGCTTTTCCAGGTAGTGAAATAATAGATTAGGCATTCTGTTTGGAAGAATAGCTGATTTTTTTATTGACGTTTCAACTGAATGTCTTCATCCGGGGCAGTGTCCAAATACCTTTCCAAACATTTTCTTCTGCTGTTCCACATTGAGAGGAGCCCGTTGAGGAGGCTCTGGCATCTGTTCTGGATGCCTCCAACCAGAAAGCAGAGCGAGTGTCCTAGAAGTCTTTGGGTGAAATCAAGCTATCTGTCTATTCATCCATCCATCGATTTTCTTCCCCTTTGTCAGAACTGCCACCCAATTCACAGAGCACCAGCCCCTCACTGATCCTCCTGCAGGAGGACGGCAGCTCTGTGACGACACAGCCTTGATCTTTCAGTGGGGGCTTCAGGCAAAGTGGTTTTAAGTGTCTTTCCCAAGGACATAAAAAAGAGCATCAGTGAGAGTATGTGAAGACAGTCTTATGGTGGGCTCAAACCCACGACCTTCAGGCTCAAAGGCCAATGCTTCACCAACTGTTTTAGACAGTAGTGTTGTACCACTAACCTACGTTTGTGCAGGTTTGGAACAGATGAGCTGATTGCAAGAGTGAACACAGCTGCTACTGGGGAAGGGAGGTTCTCTGTTTAAAAGCTTCAAACATAGATAAAGGTCTCATGATAGTTCATAAAAGGCAACCATGCTGTTATATTTATCCATATTGTCACTTATATGATGTGTGAAAGTATGATTTCACACATCATATAAGTGATGTATATATATAAGTATAAAAAAATAAAAATTGTCCACTCACCTTTCGCCCTCCGTGGGCGGTTATCCCTCTCTAAGCTCGGGTCCTCTACCAGAGGCCTGGGAGCTTGAGGGTTCTGCGCAGTATCTTTGCTGTTCCTAGCACTGCACATTTCTGGACCGAGATGTCCGAGGTTGTTCCGGGGATCCGCTGTAACCACTCCTCTAGCTTCGGGGTCACTGCCCCGAGTGCACCGATCACCACGGGCACTACTGTCACCTTTACCCTCCAGGTCCTCTCCAGCTCCTCTCTGAGCCCTTGGTATTTATCAAGCTTTTTGTGTTTTTTTTTCCTGATGTTACCATCGCTTGCTCCTGTGCGGCCATATGAGTGCCTCTGTGCTGTCCTGTAGGCCAGCCCTTTCTAGCCATTGGTAGGACTTCTTGAGATCAGCCACTTCTGTTATGCTCCGGTGGTACATGCCATAGGTGCTTGTCCTCCCTCGATGGGCTCTCCTCCCGCACCTCCTCATCTCGCCACTGCCTGAGACATTCACTGAGTACGTCATAAGCATTGAAAGCATCTATTATTAAGGAATGCACATGTTTAAAACAAACATATATCACAAAAGGGGAATACCGTAACAATTTACAAAAAGTGGGTGGGAACACACCACCTTTCAGTATGCAAAAAAATATATAATTTATAGAGCACATTTCACGACATCCACAGCATTTTACATTGTATTATTCATTCACTCCGCACAGTGGCTGTAAACTGTAGACACAAATGCCCCGGGTCAGACTTACGGAGGCGATTTGAGCTGCATTTCTTGAATGATGTTGAACGTGAATTGGTACGTTGCTCCTCATTTGTACAGTACGTGGCTGTGTTTTACCTTCTTCTAATAAAGTCATTCCTGCTGGAGAGGATTGTGTAAAGATCCCTTGCTTCCTGGCCAGACGAAAGACAATCAAATCCATGAATTGTCAGAACAGCCTCTTCCCGCTCTTCTAGTTCTTATACATATATATTATAACTACGACAAAAATAATTTCCACTATGGTCAAGTGGTAAACATGTTTATACCTGAAAAATGAAATTAATTACAGTATGTTCATACACCTTTGGATTTGAATCACTGAAGTACAGTATAAATATATAAATTAAGATAAATGATAGGAACATTTTTAATGCTTGTACAATTTTATATTGTGGAAAAAAAGTTGTCATAGTTTATCCATGCATTTCACATACAATCTCAAATATGCTAAGCTTTGATTTCTCATTGCACTGAAAAGAGTCATCTTACTATTTATGTATGTATGTATGAAATGAAACAACTAGTTATGTGTTTCTTTGACAAAGTGAAAAAAATAATACACACACTAGTTAAAAGGGTTAAAACATGACAAAGTCTCTATACAAGTAATCAACTCCAGGCCCACATACAGAAACATATTTTACATATGGGTTCACTTCACAATCCTCACGGTGGAATCAACCAAACAAGAAGTTGAAAAGACTGTATGTTTGCATGTATGTAAGCATTTGTTATCAGCCCGGGCCAGAAGATACAATTTACTGCACTGTACTGCAAATAGCACAATACAATGCTAATACAGGCCATGCATTTTGAATGGAACCCTAGTCAATTACTGAGAGTGGATGTTTTAGGCTGTTTTCTATAGACTGTATGCTTGCTTGTTGTCCATTACGTTCCCACAATTCTGTTAGAGCCTGTCACATGTTCCAAGATCCTGATACACGTGCTGTAATCATGTTGGAAATAGCACTCATTGTCATCCTCAGCTCTCAGTCAATACAGACCTCACCAACACTCTTCATCCCAGAGAAAACAATTGGAAAATGTGCTCACCAGGATCATACATGTGCTATGACATGAGTTATTTGTGGGGGTATTTCAGTATCATAGTCGCACACATAATACAGGATTAGAAATAGGACTCAGCAGGATACACAAACATCAAACGAGATACTAAAATATAATTCAACACAAGTTATACATTACACAATCTAGTCTCTGAATCTTATTGTATTTGTTTAATTGAATAGGGACATAGTATTTGACAATTATCAGCTCAAGGCATTTGGAGGGCTCAAACAGTATTCTTACAGTATTCTAATAACAGTGGTCTTATTGACTAAATGACATTGGACAAGGCCATTTCAACCCGTGTTGTAGAATGTGATGGGTTAGTTCCTGGGTATTTCCGGTTATTCTGGACGTTTCTTTGTCCCTTGTGTTACCTCCACAATGACACGCGCCTTTCCTTTTCCCTCTCGAAGTGGGTCAGGCTGACCGGAAGTAAGTCCAGCTCTCTGAATGTGACCTGACAGTGACAGCAGATGTATGCTGAGCAGTAAGCTATGAACTGCAAGCTATGGACATTTATCAAAAGACACGCCAAATATCTGCTTGGGAAGATGGAGAGGACAACCAGAAGTAAACATGGTATAATCTCACACATATTTAAATAACCAAAAAAATGCACTGCAAAAATGTTTTGTGTTATTCATTGAACTCAAAATATATCAAAAAAACAAAAAAACCTACTATGCAGTGACGTTTTTCTGTCCTTGTTGCCATAAACAAAATAATAATAAAAATAAAGTAATAATAATAAAACAACGGTTTTATATGGCGCTTTTCAGAAACTCAAAGACACTTCACAATTTAGGACAAACACACATACACATTCAGACAGACACACAAAACTAAAAACCTAAAAGCAGGAAAGATGAGTCCAATGCTGAAACTAAGAGTCGTATGCTTGGAGGAAGAGGTGAGTTTTTGACTGTTTTTTGAAAGAGATCAGTGAGTACAAGTTTCTGAGGTGAGGGGGGAGAGAGTTCCAGGGAGCGGGAGCAGAGAGGGCAAATGCTCGGTCCCTCTTTAAAGGTTCGGTCTCCCAAGGCTGACAAGTGGAGAAAAAAAAAAAGAGAATACACACTCAAACTCACAGCCATAAGATATGCGACTGAGCAGGTATTTGGATGACTTTACCGATGGTACAATGTATTCAACTAACCACTAATAATTGCTGTTGTCATTCCTGTATGAGTCTTTGATGGCTGATCCAAAGCTGACTGTAACAACAAAGAGTACACACTGCATTTGATTAAAAACACTGCTCTCACTTTCTATACATGACCTCCTTGAATCTCCATTGAATAAATACAGAAGCAATTCAAACTCCAGGGTGCCTTCCACAAAAAGCAGAGTACAGAGAAACCTTGAAGATGAGATGCTGTATGTTGTGGCAAAGCTTTACTGCCACATTAGCATTTGAATCGCTGCAGAAAAACGACTCGGAGATCAATGTTGAATAGCTTTGTGACAGACGCGTGACATCTTAAGTAACTCAATACCGAGCTAATGAGGCGGAGATGGGTTGTCACTCAAATACAATGTTCTAATGTCTGTGCGTCCCTTTTTTTTTCACTTAAAGCTATTGCATCACCAAACACTTAAGCACACAGCCTGCTGGGAATACGCAATGTACAAATATCACAGGAATAGGGATTATGTCAGAGTCGACTGTCCGCCTGTTTACAGCCTGTTTGCAGCCGACATATTTATGAAGACGACGATGTCGTGATATGGCTGAAGGATACGGCTGAAGAACAGTTTTTTCTACAAGGCAATCAAGAAGCAGGACTCCCTCCCTCCCTCTCGTCACTTCACCCCCCTGAGAGAAACAATACTGTATGTCAGTTCAATGAAAAAAAAAAAGATTATTTGAGTACATTTATTTTTGCTGATCCACAGTTCCAACTTCCAACTTTTCACACAAAGTACGACCTCAAAGAATACTTGACACCCAAAAGCCAGCATACATTGACGCAAAATTAAGTTGCCACTCTTGAAAGAATAGAGGGCTCCTTAGTTTTCCTCATAAAAAATCAAATCAAATCTGTTGTATGACTTTTAAACAATGCATTTTCCTTTCCATTCTTTCATGCAAAGCTGTGATGTCTTAGGGCTGTCAATGGACAACACAGACTTTCAACTCCCTCTACAGAGGTTCTATTGAGTTGAGTTCTGGAGACTGGCTTGGTCCTTCAGTAACTTTAAATGATTTTTTATGGATCCACTCTTGTTACCTGCGTGGTGTGTTTTGGATCATTGTCATGATGAAAGACCCTGCCATGTTTCACTGCAGTCGCCAAAGACAAATTTGCAGAAAGGCAGCCCCAAACCAGTGTTTTCCACCCCCATTCTTCAATGTGGGTTCTTCTGGATGATCCAGAAAAGGTACACACAATGCCCAAAAGTTAATTATTTATTGTAAGTATTGTAATAATATATTCCAAAATAAGATGAATGTAATGTTTTTTCTCTGCCGGTCCTGTAAAAAATTTACCCACTGTGTGCATTTTTTGTGAAAAGTACAGTATATGTATATACTCTATATATTGTATATGTGCTGATGAAGAAGGCAGAAGGTTCAGCGGCAAAACCATTGAATCTGTTTGATAATTATATCCTTCTATCTGCTCCTTTCTTATCATGGAAGAGTTTGAATGAATTGAGACAAACATGTTACTTTTACAACTGTGCATTTTTAGAACCTAACCTTACCCACTGAAGCGCTCATCTTCCTTAAAACTTCTAGATGCATGTATTGTTGACATACACATTACAGAAATCAAAACAAACACAATTCTTCAGTATTTCAGGAAAGTTTCAGTGCGTCTGTTTTTGTCAATATAATTCTAAATGCACCACTGTGTTATAAGATTAGATGAGCACAGTATTGTATCTTCAACAAACTTGTAAAGAAGCGTCAGCAATAACATTGGCCATTACAAATTAGTTAGTTTTGAAAGAAAACAATTATCATGAGTCAACAGCATTCTGAAAGTTTTTTTTATACAGTTTCCATCTACAGCGGTTTTTTCCCAACTCTGCAATAAAAGTTACTCTATGGAAGGCTGCCCAAACTAATTCCATTGCGGCCCTCTGTGTCATTCTATGTGGCCTTCTTTGTCTTACTCACCCAAAGTGACCATAAACACACACTCATTGTAAAGCACCGGACCTCGGAAATCCAGTTGTTGACTTTGTTTGACTGTGTTGACATTGATTTTTGATAGTAAATGTTTGTCATTCAGCCATCTTCAGCTCTGTCAAATGTGAATTAATAGTTACTTAATGTAACTTAAGTTCTACGAATAGGTGCGTAGTCCCTTAGCAGACTTCGCTAGTGGGATATCACGTGACCCCCAGGTCACAGACGCCAGAGAGATCAACAAAAAATGCTCCAATCACTAGCGACCCTCCTCTATAAAGGCCCCTGCTCCATAGCCGCGCCCCCTCTTGAACTCTGCCAAGCCGGGCTGGCCTGATGGGCTCGTAGCTAAGGGACTACGCACCTATTCGTAGAACTTAAGTTACATTAGGTAACTATTAATTCTACGTCATGGTGCTACGTCCCTTAGCGGACTTCGCTAGTGGGACACAACGCGGAGGCCGTAGGAACATGTACTCCCAGCAGGCCAGCGAAGAGTGATTGGAGCTCCGCCCGAGCCGGACTCAGGACAGAAGAAGCATTGCGTGTTACAGGGCCACTCCTCCCAAGGATACCCCAAAGTAACGCAGACTGCAGGTCACCCGTAGTCCCGGGACGCCTCTCCCAAGAGCTCCTGACGTGGACTACCTGACTGAACAAAAGCACACATATACCGCACCTGCAGGACGCCTCTCCCAAGAGCTCCTGAACCAGGGCGGAAAGTCAACCGTAGGCCCCCTCAGAGGAGGAACCTCACGGTTTCAACTCAGTCCGCTGCACTCAGCACGGAATGGGCCACCGACCGGTCCGACACATCCAAAAGATAAGACCGGACGAAAGAAGAGGACGACGCCCAAGAAGCCGCACGGCACACGTCCTCGACCGACGCCCCCCTGAGGAGGGACGTAGAGGCCGCCACCCCACGCGTGGAATGCGACCTGAAGCCCACCGGGGGGGCCAGACCCTGAGCCTGATATGCCCGCTGCACAGCCGTGGCGACCCAGTGCGCCAGCCGCTGAGCCGACAGCGGGGCGCACCTGTTCTTGGGGCCCAGACACACAAACAGCTGATCCACCAACCTGAATAAAGACGTCATGGCCAGGTAATGCCTAAGCATTCTGAGAGGACACAGAAGGTGCCGCCGCTCCTCCTCTGGGGAGGCATGCGGCGGCGGATGGAATGCCCTAATCCTGATCACTCTCGACCTGAAGGCCGACGTGATGACCTTAGGGAGAAAAGCCGGAGTGGGCCACAACTCCACCAGGCCGTCGCCCTCTCCAAAGGACAGGCAAGACGCATGGACGGAGAACGCACACAAGTCGCCCGCCCTCTCTGCAGACGCCAACTCCAGCAAGAGGGCCGTCTTAAAAACAACACACTCGGGACTCGCCTCCACCGCCGGTTCAAAAGGCGGACCCGACAGACCCCTAAGGACCACCCTGAGATCCCAAACCGGGGGCGTTCTCTGAAGCGGGGGCCTCCTCCTGCGCGCCCCCCGCAGAAAACGTTTTATTAACGGATGAGAGCGGGCTGTGAACCCCCCGATTCCGTCGTGACCCAAGGTAATGGCTGCCGCGAACACCACCAAGGTGCCGACAGCCCTCCCTTTGTCAAAAAGTTCCTGTAGGAATCCCAGGACTCCCTCCAGCGGGCAACGCCTGGGATCCCAGGAGCGAGAACCGCACCAGTCACTGAAGAGCCTCCCTCACAGTGGACGGCGCCCTCGCCCCCTGAATAGTCTCCACCACCGCCGGGGGAAGACCCAGGTCTACGAGGTTCCGCCTCTCAGCCTCCAAACCCAGAGCCTGCGGCCAATTATCGGGCGTGAAAACAGGCCCCCCTCCCCCTGGACTAGAGCCCCCGGCTCGACCGGGAGGGCCCAGGGCTCCATCACCGCCATACCCCTCAGGGAGGGGGACCACCGGGCATGTGGACCGTCCGGAGCCACCAGGATCACCGACCTCCTCTCCTGTTCGATCCTCCGCAGCAGGACCGGCAGGAGACGCACTGGTGGGAAAGCATACAGCAGGCCCTCTGGCCAGGGTTAGTGAGCCAGAGCGTCCACGCCTAAGGGCGGCTCGTCCGCGGCCCTTAAGGCGAACCAGGACGGGCACTGTGCGTTCTCTGCACTGGCGAAAAGGTCGACCACGGGACGTGGCGCGCCCTCAGAGACAGAAGGTGAAGCACCGCCCACAGCAGCGTCACCGTCGCCATGCGATGGAGAGCGGGGGACCTGGTGCCCCCCTGCCTGTTCAGATAAGACACCACCGTGGTGTTGTCTGAGCGAACCATCACGTGTCTCCCCTGCAGCTGAGGAGCAAAGTGCAGAAGTACCCTGTGTACTGCCTCCATCTCCAGAAGGTTGATGTGGCGGGCTGAGTCCGACCAGCAGCCTCCTACAGAGCTCTGGCCGAGGACCCCGCCCCAACCCTCGAGTGACGCGTCCTCAACGTGAGACACGGCGCAGGCCAGAGTCACTCCGTCCCGCAATAGACCCGGAGTGAGCCAAAACCTGATGTCCGATGCTGCCACTTGGGGAAACCAGATAAGCCTCCCCCCGTCCCGGGGGGGGTGAAGCATGAGCCGTGAGAACCACCTCTGAAAATTCCTCATGTGGAGAAGGCCTAGCCGCACCACAGCATGAGCCGCCGCCATCATCCCCAGCAGGGACCTGAGGCGCCGAGCGGGGACCCTGGGGCCCGCCAGAACCTCCCTGGCCAGACGGGTAATGTTCCTCCGTCTGTCCTCGGACAATGCAGCACGGAATGTCACAGAGTCTAGCTGCAGGCCGAGATAGATCATGCGCTGAGCCGGCTGCAGCCTGCTTTTCTCCCTGTTCACCACAAAGCCCAGACGCTGTATGTGGGACAGGACCCAGTGCGTGTGACTCACGGCCACTTCCCTGGATGAGGCCAGTATTACCCAATCGTCTATGTAGGTTAATATTCTTACCCCTCCACGCACTTTGAGAAGGTCCGAGGCGCGAGCGCGTAGCCGAAGGTGAGACGGCAGTACTCGTAACTCCTCTCTCCCACTGCGAAGCGTAAGAACCTGCTGTGTTCCGGAACTATCCGCACGTGAAAGTAAGCGTCTGTCAGGTCTATGGAGGACATCCAATCTCCCTGCCTGACACACTCGAGGAGCTGTTTTGTGGACAGCATCCGAAACTGCCGTTTGGAAATGCACTCGTTCAGAACGCGCAAATCCAAAATGGGACGCACCCCGCCTGACTTCTTTGGCACCAAGAAGTAAGGGGAGTACAGCCCCCTGGTGGCGTCCTGTGGGTCTACCTCCACTGCTGCACCTCGACTCAGCAGAGAGGAGACCTCCGCTTGTAGCGCCACTAATGATCCCCGTACCTGAGAGCGTGCTGCCCGTACGCCTCGGAATGGTGGTGGCTTTCGGGAGAATTGCAGTGCGTAACCCCTGCGCAATGTTTTCTCCAGCCACGGATCCGTCAGCAATCCCTGCTCCCTCCAGATGCTGTAGAAGTCTGTGAGGGGCGGAACGGGAGCTGGAACACGAGACGTCACGGCCCCGCCCTCTCCTGGTGTTCCTAGCAGGGAGGGGGGGTGGACGAAAGGGCAGGGGGGCCCCCTGCGTCATAACGTGTGCGCCGGGGGCGGTCACGTGTCCTGCAGGCCCGACGTCATAAGTACGGGTCTGCTCAAACCACGTGACTCGACTGCTGCGCCCCCCCCTGGCTCTTGCCTCATGGAGGGGGGGGTGAGCCCCTGGAGTGGGAAACCCCGTGTTAGCCTTGTAGCTCAGAGGGGCTAACACGCGTTCGGCCGAAGCACACACATCATTACTCACCAGATCCCTCCGCCTGACCTCTCTCTGGGAGGGCATAGTATGGATCAGAGGACCGGAGCTCGTAGCTCGCGTAGCGCACTGCACACCCTGCTCTGGGGGCTGCAGGCCTAGCGAAGCAACGTTATGTGCCCGGGAAGTAACACAATCAGATTTCACATTAGACATGTTACGTACCCCCAAATGAGACTCAGACAACGAGTACTGATGAAATGCCGGTCGGCCTTTATTGAAAGAATTCTTTCCACCCCGACCTCCTCTGCCATAGGGAGGCCGGTGGTGGGTGCGTTGCTCCCGCGAGCCACCCGTGGGTCTGTCTGGACCCGGGGGCCTCGTCGAGGGGGGACGATGGACCACAGAGCGCGGATACGGGTCAGGACGCCTCCCGGGCGAACGCTCTCTGCCTCTGTCCCGGCTCCGTGATGGTGGGCGGGCCTCGGTGCTAGGTGCGGAGCTAGCCTAGCCGAGTCATTGGCTGCAGCCTCCAGTCTAGCCACTAGGGCCTGCATGTCCGGGCCGAAGAGGGACGTCTGGGAAACGGGCAGGTCCAGCAGCTGCCTCTTTTCGGCCTCCCTGATGTTAGCTAGCCCAAGCCAAAGGTGCCTGGCCCCAACTTGGGCTGCTGCCATGGAGCGGCCGCCATCCACGGCTAGCGCCTGGCACATGCGCAGGATCGCCGCCGAGGTGGTCCTCGCCTGCGACAGGAGGTCTCCACTGAGCGCCTGGCCAGAGGAGAGCGACCTATCCAGGGCCCCCGTGATGAATGCCAATGTTGTTTGCCAATGCGACAACCTGTGCCGCATTGGCATAACATCTATCCAGCATCGCCAAAGACATCCTGTCCCGCTAGGAGGGAAGGAGAGGTCTGGTGCCGGGCCACACGGATGCGGAGGGCTGCAGGGCCATGCGGACTGAATCCTCGATGTCCGGGACACCGCCGGTCCAGCACCAGTCCTGCACACTGCAGTACATGCCGTAGCCCAGAGCAGGCCTCTTGGCTGCTAGGGGCTTTGGCCACTCACGTGTCGCGTAATGGACGATCGGGTCCATCCGCAGGCACAACGTGGGTTGTATCCTCCTCCTCCCTCGAGTGGTGGCGCCCACAGAGGTGAAGTCCTCCACCCTCTGGGTCGGCTGCGGTGGCAGAGGAGCATCCATGATGGCCGCCGCGGAGGAGTAGAGCCCAGGCATGTGGTCCAGTGGAAAGCGGTCCGGCTCCGGGTTCGAAACCACCTCGTCCAGGGTGAGGAGAGAGCCGATCTCTGAAGCCTCTCCGTCCTCGCAGTCACCCCATTCCGCGGGCACGGGTGGAAGGTCGAGTGGGGCCCAGTCAATCTCAGACTCCTCGTCCTGAGAGGAGTCCGGACGGGGCGCTGCAGCGGCGAGGTACGCACGCCTGCGTTCGCTCTCCTCCCTGGGGAGAGCGAGACACGAGGCGCAGCTAGCGCTCAACGCCGCATGGCCCGGGCCCAGGCACATGAAGCAGCTGGCATGCTGGTCCGTGCGCTGGAGCCTGACTCGACACGTCGAGCAACGACGACGTCCGACGCCAGAGGGCGAAGGGGAACTCGGACGAACAGCAGAAGACATCTCTCAGAATGAAGTGAGTACTGTGGTAGATCTCAATCGGCGCCAGAGTGAAAGAGGGGGCGCGGCTATGGAGCACTGCTCTTTATAGAGGAGGGTCGCTAGTGATTGGAGCATTTTTTGTTGATCTCTCTGGCGTCTGTGACCTGGGGGTCACGTGATATCCCACTAGCGAAGTCCGCTAAGGGACGTAGCACCATGACGTAGAACCAATATAGACATGTCATACCTCAGAATCCGTGTTAGCCCCTAGATATTGTTGTTGAACTTAGGGGGACATCTTACTAAAAATGTTGATACAGATGTCTACGATAAAAATACAGCACAACTTTTTACCAACTGCATTTTCAAACATGATCAATATGTTGAAATAATATCCAACGTATTCACAGGATACTGTACCTGTAAAAAACAAGAAGATATTTTTAAATAACTTTAAAAACACGGGAACAACTCACATGCTTCAACTGCAATTAAATACAATTCAAATTAGGGATGTAAATCGGCGACCGGTTAACCGGTGGTTGACCGTCACAGCGTTAACCGGTCAAAGCTGTCGGTTAAAAAAGAGAAAACGGGGAGAGGGGAGGTCTCTTAATAACGCTATTTTAAGCCCTATTTGCACGGTGTGACGAGCGGGTCTGTATCTAGCTGTGTGCGCCCATGTATTATAAACTCCGGGACGACTCTCACGCCGCACGAGCCACATATGCACACACGCGCGCACACACACACACACACACACACACTTTCCCCCTCTCCATACGTAACATCCACACGCATCATCTCTCCCCTCTGTTACCGTCAAAGTTGCACACTGGCGCGGGTCAGAACTACATTGGAGCTTACATTTACACACACACACACACATACATACACACACACATACACACACACATACCGGTCTGTCGCGCTCCTCTGTGTCACGGAGCCCAAAGAATTCGCGCAAATACGCGGCTCCAGTCAAACCACATGGACCATGTTTGTGTTTATGGTCCTCGGGATCAGCTCCACACACATCACTTGTATTTAAACTTTTGTGAAGACCTGTGAGACGCGGCTCGTCACTCGCTGCTCTGACCATGTGAACGAGCCGTCGTTTGCTGCTAGAAAGTTTTGGTATTAACCCGCAGCACAGTAGAATGGGAAGATTAAAACAGCAGTTCTCTGTGCGCAAAGGTACAGGAGCTGTTGCGGGTTTTGGCGCCGCTGTCTCAACTCTGATCCAGTAGAACGCAGAGCTGCACTTATGAAAAGTACGCGGCTCGAAATGGTTGTTATTTCAAAGAACGTGGACTATTTTAAACTACGCGGTTAACCGGTTTCAACCGGTTAATGAGGCTCGGTGGTCGGTCATGAAAATTCATAGTTTTTTACATCCCTAATTCAAATACTATTTTAGTTCATGGTGTTATTCTATTCTTTCTATTACATCTAGCCTTTTTTTACACCCTGTTTTACAGATTGTTTTTCTATAACTGAATTGCAATTTTTCAACTGAAGAGCATGAAAATTGGGCAAATATGCTTCTGAACTTTGGATTAATAACAAACCTTCAAAACAAATTGTACCAATAATATGGAGTTGTATACAATTTTTTTTTAAATTCCAGGACAATTCTGTTTTCAATCGTGTTCATTTTGCTTGAAACTCATTCACAGGGAGAACATGCAAACCCCACAGAGAAAACACCCACGATTAAATCTATGGAAACTAAGGCAAGATCCATTACCACTACATCCATTACTAGTCCCTTTTAGATGCACAAATACACGATCATGTGAGCACCTGTAGGAAATGTAATAAAGTAAGATGAGGGGTCAATACAGTTAAGACTATCTCTGCCTGCATGAACACATTTACCATGTGAACACTAATGATGAACAGGTTGGATGTTATAATACAAGATAACTTTATCATAGAGCTCACCAATCCCTGAACCTGCTAACACTTATGTCAGTTGGTTACAGAAGCTGCCAACCACGCACAAACTCTGGAATGAATAGTCTTCAATTATAACCACTTACTGCTTTGGAAGTCTTGCACTCAGCCTTGTGATACCGTATCATCTGTAGAGTTGTCATGACGACCATGCTTGAGCTAAATGCAGACATCTGTGCATCATTTGTTTTGAAACATTTTCCTTCAAAAGAAAGATATCTTAGTTCTGTTTCCTCCCGGTAACAACCATTGAAGCAGACATATCAATGCCATGTGTAAAAGGAAAATGTCTCTCTTAAGACTTCTGCAAAGAGAGAATGTTTGACACAATTTGACCCATGCGAAAGTTCTTTTCAACTTTGAAATTCTAAAGTTCTAAAGAATCCGCTGGATTAAACTTCCAGTAAATTGCCAGCCTTAAACCAAAATGTGTTACTTATTTAACTCAGATGCATTTGTTAAAACCGTCTCCTTGTGTGAACCCGGGCAAAGTGTTGCAAGAGCTGATGAGGGTAGTTCAGAAAAATCTCGTTAGCCTCCGCGAGTTTATTGTCCAGCAGAATATGGATAGACAACACACCATTTTCCGCAGATTATGTTTGGATCGCGGATTGCTTTTCTCTGACCTCGAAATGCCCCTTTGCAATAGAACAACAGTTCGCACCGCCTACACGCATTTTAAAGAGAGCAGAGCTGTAGATGCATCAGGCAAATATGTAAAAATGTGATGCTTTGGTGACATTGGTGAATGGTAATACCAAGTGTCTAAACACAGCTGTAATTTTGCACACTCAGAGAAAGTAAGGTTAAGAGCACTTGTTCTGTCTGAGCAGCTACACAAGATGTCTCCATTGACATGTCTAAAAGGGAGTGCACAATTGAGGAAGAAAACTGAAACCCACAAGGAGCCCTGTAACTATAGGTCTGCATCTGGAAAAGGTAAAGAAGGGGTAAGAGAGTCTGAATAAGTGGGTCTGTAGTTTACTCATGAAAGAGCTCAGGGTTGGACTCCATTTAACATCATTTAGATTAGCATGAACTAAATCAATAAGAAAAACCTACACTACCAGCAGAAACCCAACTTTCAGACACTAAAACCTCAGTTATGGTGGACGATGTTTTTAGTTACAGAACCTACAGTATACCAGGCGTTTCAAACTCATTTTGATCAGGAGTGGAATATAAAAAGAGATTTTTAGGGGCCAAAAAGATTACTTATTTGAGAGGATAAACCCCTTGAGATGCATCATCTTGTTTTCAAGAGGGTCCTCAAAAGAACTACATTTAGCAAAAACACAAGACAGAAAAGGCAGTAAAGGCTCAGAACCAAAAAAAAAATCCAGGATGAAACAAAAACTATATATATATAACTGAACATAAACCTTTTCACACTTACTTTCATACAAGCGACACCATACACTCACATGCACTCACACAGCTCTACAGTAAACAAAATCAGTTATAGTAGGACATTGTAGAACACACATTTATTTTATATAATCGTATAATTTTGATTGAATTTTGAATAATTGTGATTTATACATTGGTTTTCCATTAAAAGGCCTTTTACCTTTCACTTTTGTATGACATGCATTTGGATATTAAAGGTATATAGGACGATTTTCCCAAATTTTAGGAAAGAACGGCCCTCTCCTCTTTGTGAACAAAATTCTCTGGTACAAGCACGTATCAGAATGATTGACATTTGGGAGGACAAATTGTCTGTATGATCCATCCGTAAGTAGAAAATCATCCTATATACCATTAATTTCGGCTCAATTTGAACATAATGCATTCAATTAATGAACCAAAACTGGACCAATGCTAAAATAAGACATAATTGAAGACTTAAACACTAATTGTTTGTATTTGTAATTGTTTAACTTCTATTATCTTCTATTGTGTTGGGTTCAAATATGAATCACTCCAAATCACTTTAAAAGCTACACAAATAAGCCTTAAAATAGATTAGATTTTTGCTGCAAGTTAATGATGATAATAATCAATATCAATCAAAAATTGGGTTTGACATGCCTGGCCTACACTGTTACCAAAATGCACTGATCTACCCATCTCTACATCAAAAAAGTCTAAATACATAATGGTCGCGACAATGAGCTTAAAACTGCATGATGAAATTGAAATTCAACTCTACTCCCACAACTGGGTTAAGGCATAACATCGGAGGCTGTTTCTTGCATGTTCTGATAAGTGTGCTCAAGACACAGGCAAGGTACAGCAGCCCCTGGGGGTAATGATGCACTGGGGATTGGAGGGAGCATGGCTAAAAACAGATAGAATAATCAGTGACCTGTATTCAGAGATGAGAAAATGGAAATCAAATCAAAGTTATTGGGGCCACTCTTTCAGATTGAATTAGGCGATAAGACTTTCCCCAAATCTGATGTGTGTGGATTCTATGAAATATTGTGGATGGTCCCCAGATGGCACTGTGAACACTTGGAATCATGTTTTTGCGGCCATTGTAGGATATTAGTGATTGTGGTTCTAGCTCAGATAAGTGGCATTGGTGGGATTTTTCTTCTTTTTTCTGCCTGTCTTCACATTGCAACCTGTTTCTTTTTCTTCTGTCCATCTATCAAATAGTAATAGCAAGGGTATATGCAAGTTAAAGTTACAGTAAGCAATTTTCTTAGCTTAGCCGTAGCACCAACTCGAAACCACTTCCCTCTCCCCTCACCTCTCCACCAAACTAAACATCCAGCATGTAATGTTCTGACATTGTAATGTTCTGTTCACAGGTTTTAGAAAATCCAAAAACTCGGGTGCGCACACTCGCGATAAACAGGAAGAGGTTGAAGGGGTAAACGCATCCCATTGGTTCGTTGGGGATGAACAAATCCCATGGGTTTGCTTTTATCGGTCCGCTCCAAAATATTTTGTATTAATTATTGGATACTATAGGCATCTGGTCAATTCCATTAATATTTGAAAACACATAAATTGTATGACTACTTTTAGGTTTTAGGGACGTTTCCCCACAATATTGAAAAAAAATGCGTATGGGAAAAATGGGTGTAAATTAGCCCAAGGTTACAATCCGGAGAGGTGTATCCATTAGCATAGACTGTCCCCACAACAAAATACGTGTAATGTAAAATGAAAATATCACATACTTACATACAGTGCTGTTCCAAAATAACTGTAACCTTGATCTAGCTCTTCCCATTTTATTTGGGGTGTAAACATCAGATATGGATAATTAACACCCAAAAGTACAGATTTTATAACATTTTAGCAATAATTAAATTGTATTATATAATTACCTTTTCATTTGTGTGACAAGACTGCAAATATTTTAAAAAGTAATATTTGTTGTATTGCCATGTCCACAATTTAAATAAATAAATACATAAAATAAATATCATATGATCTGATATGGAGATATGATCTGATATAAGCGTTGCATTGGAGGATCCCGATTAAATTATCTAACATAGGAAGAAAAGTCATAATGCAAACCAACTTTATTTTTTTACAAAACAAAACCACACACCCTCATAAAAGTCCAGCACATACAATTCAAGAAGATATGTGTAAAAACCATAAAAAAGGACTCTATGGCACTTCAAAGCTACACAAAGCACAGTGCATCCTGGTGCCCTGGTCCGCAGCGCCCCTTGTGAGCTGTCGGGGGTGTGCTTGGGGCCAGCAGGGAGGGGGTCTCTGCTGCAGCGTGTGGGGTGATTAATCAAACCGTGGCTGAGTGTCTCCATGGGCCTGTCCGCCTCTGTGCCAGCAGCTCCAGCCGGGATGCGCTCCTGTCCCGGGGTGTGGAGACGTGTGTGTGTGTGTGTGTGTGTGTGTGTGTGTGTGTGTGTGTGTGTGTGTGTGTGTGTGTGTGTGTGTGTGTGTGTGTGTGTGTGTGTGTGTGTGTGTGCGAGGTTAATTATTTTCTATGGGACTCACTAAAGATGCATTGATGCAATATAAAGAAAGTTTTGCTTGCTTTTTTTACTACATGCTTTGTTGTAATTTACTCACTATACCAACCCATTTTTCCTACAGAAATGCAGTAGAAATTCAAACTGTATTCTTTTGGAACGCAAACAAATGAAGTCTTTGTGAAGCTGAGGTTCTGTTGTTGTTCCATCTGAAGACTCTTTTACAGTAATATAAGTAGGGACAGTATCTGCATAGAGAAAGATCAAACTCCAAAGTCTAGCTAAATTTTCCATAGTAAATATGAAAAAGTGCATAGCTGGTCTCTGGGGATAGGATCTACTGTATGTGACTGTAGAAGGACCAAATGGTTTTCACGAGTCCCCTGTTTCAGCGGAGGAAAATGTTGCTGGAAATGAGTTTAGAAAATGGCAATGAATTAAAGCTTGGTAGGATTGCATATTTTCTCATTAAATACTTACTAAAGTCTAGATTGTAAAATTACATATGAGTTCTACAATTTCTGAATTCTGGAAATATTACATAATTCAACCTACCATCTAAATTTTTAAAATCAAATTGATGCCTTTCCCGCCTGGCTCTGCCAGACCCTTGTAGTTCCGCCATGCTCCACCAGAGGCGTTTGGCTGAACCACATGGGTCTGGTATCGACGCCATAGCGCAGTCTTTTTCAACAACTGTGCCGCGGCACAGTAGTGTGCCGTATGATATTGTCTGGTGTGCCGTGAAAAAATCGTCTACTTTGTCTAAAAATAACTGCATTTCGCTGTTGGCGAGCGGTGACTTGTTTTGAACTGTGGAGTAACCATGTAATACTTTTTCATATCAGTAGATGGCAGCAGATAGCCAAGTACTTTGAAACTGAAACATTGGATGCAACCACCGGACGTAACAGGTAGTGGGAGCATTGTGGCGAAAAACATAAAATTGGATGCGACCAACAAATGTATGAGGTAACGAGACAAGAGCTTTGTGGCGAGTGACAAGTGAAAGTGATAGAGACATTTTTGAAAAGGAATTATGCCGTTTCTGAACAGGATTCACATCCTCTGCTCTGCCCCGGGGCAGCTGTGGCCGCGTTGTAGTGGTTTAACTATGAAATGTACAATTTTTGTACAACAGCTCACGCGAACGCACATCCGAACTGGGTACCGAGCGCAGACCATAGTTGTGTGGACAGAACCATAGACATGCGGACCGGACAGAACCGTGCACTCGCGTTCAGGAGGTGTCCCTTATCCAAAACTCCTGAATTTAAAGCTTGGATACCTACATTTTCCCCATGCACTAACAATGCATGTTATTTACTTAAGAGCCCCCTGAGTTATTATTTGACTATTTTGACAGAGTGGATTTTCTTTGTTTTTTTTCCCCACACAGTTAGTGCCACTTTATTCCCAAACTCTTGTTAACTCATTGTATTGAGAAATATGAAATAAAGATTAATGTCAAGGCCTGGGCTTAAGCACTTTGATGAGAATAACTGTATATTGTGAATATAGGCTACAGAGTATATATATTATAAGATAAGATAATACTTTATTGATCTCACATAGAGTATGTATATTACATATGTTTACATTTTTTCCTGGAGGTGTGCCGCGAGATTTTTTGAATGAAAAAAGTGTGCCTTGAATCAAAAAAGGTTGAAACACACTGCCATAGCGAACGCCTTCCCCAGATTATTTTTTAATTGACCAATCAGGATTGTCGGTGTTACGTGGGGTTTGCACTGCCTTCTCAAGCTTCTCTCATGCAGCAGCGAGAGGAATCCAAGATGGCGGACGCAAAGTCCGCTAATCTTTAGTAAATACGATCGAATTAAGACACGGATTTCACTTTTAATGCAATTTGAGGCAAGATTTTGATGGTTCTATGTTGATATATGTAAGAGTCAAATGTTCCTGTAAAGTTTGGTTGAAGCACTGGTTCAGTGTTCCTGTTTACACACTATGCAGCAGGGTTGCCAGGTTTGGTGGTTCCCGCATATTTTTTTCCAAGAGACTTGTAGGTTTAAATAAACTGAAAGACAATGAACAGAATCATGTTAGCCCAAGTTGATTACATTACATTTTTAGCCAAAAAATCATTCTTTTGGCTGTGTGGGTATTCCCGCGGATTTTGGGTTGGAAAATCTTGCTGGGATTTGGCAACCTATGGGAGCCGTGTGCTTCGATGTGAGTGGTTGAAAGTAGACTCCATTCAAGATAACGGACAAGTGGTTTATCCAATCACATACAAGGATTTTCTTTACATGCCCTGCCTTCTGAAATCCAACCACTATGGCTCAGTACCAGACTCATGTGTGAAGTGCAGCGAACTACAAGGGTCTGGCCAGAGTCAGGCTAGCCTTTCCCAGCTTTCCTTTTAAAGCTGATGTACCTAGTTTTCCAGAAAAAACTATGAAATATGTCACTAGAGTATAGTTCTTCGCTAAACAGTTCAGTTCTGTCTGTTTTCACATGCATGTGTTTTTAATCAGCTTTCTCAGACAAAAAAAGTAAACAAAGAGTGCAGCCCTTATTCAGCCAGCCCCCGCTGAGCCCAAAGTGTCAAATAGTAACTAACATGGCTCTTTCTTTTGGGACAAACAACATGAGCTTGTTATGAGGGGAAAAGGTTTGATACTTCAGCTTTAATAGGCCTGAACCAAGGCCTGAAAAATTAGGATTCGAGCTATAATCTTGCTTCTTCAACCTGTCCTATCTCGCCTGTCTCCTGCGCTGTTGCATGCTGGGCCCCTACAGACTGGGGCCGATAATGCTTGCTCTTATTACAGGACTCGGGGAGATACGAGAGCAGAGCAGAGGTGATGTCTAACAGCAGCGACAGTAACAGGCGCAGCTGGTTATGTGCCTGTCTGTGAAATATCAAATAGTACAAACCTTACCTGCTGGTGCTGGGAATAAGGACTGACTGAGCTTGACAGAACAGGCAAAAAGACGAATAACATAGATTAATGTTCGTAGTTAGGTTCAAAAATGTGCTTCTACTCAGGGACGACAATAACAGGCAGATGGAGAGGAAAGCTTTCAAAGAGGTGTCAGTTAAATAAACAAACAAGAGGAGGCAACTGTGGAGGAAGGAGTAGAAGCAGTCAAAGAAGAGATTTCAGAGCTGAGAATGAAGACTGGTGCCTGGTACACACTGTACGCTTTGAACCACGATTACACAATTGAACCGGGAATCAGCTTTTCGAATACTGTTACTGCAGGTTTTAGAATATGTGTTTCAACCACTGTTTTTTTACTTTATAATCCAGGAGGGTCTAAGGACAAGGGATGGTCCGGGACATGTATAAACTGGAACAGACATTGGCTACTCCGCTTTCTGGACCAATGACTGTTGTGTGATATTATTGCGTTTATTTGTTTCCCAATTGTTTTATTTTCTAATCGGCTGACAATAAATCAACAATTGAGGCAATGTTGATTTATCTGGGACAATGCTGTAATATTTGGCATATGGTTCCCATTTCAGAATCAGTTATTTTGTTTTCCACTCAAAAAATACTGGAACCTGATCTGAGTCAGACTCCAGAATCATTTCTCGAGAAAAACATGTAATTAATCTCCAGCACGTTTTAAAATAAGTAATTGAGAGGGTGAAAGAAAAATGGTCTGAACATGAATACAACAAAACTGTGTGTTTCTATGGTAACTGGAACTGGCCCTGCTGTGGTTTTTAAAAACTGAAAACAGGCAGAAACGACCTTATCCTTGGTGGAAAAGGGGAATCTGATTTGGACCATTTTCACCGGCGCTGTACCTAAACTGTCAGTGTTCAGTCAATGCTATATGTTTTCTATGGTATTCCATCAATATCGGTTTGTTGTGGAGCAGAGACAGTGGAGATCAACAAGGTTTGAGTTGAGTCTCCCCAGTATCAATCATGCTAAAAGCTCATCTCAGTCAAGTCAATATTACTGTATTTGCAGAGTGAAACTGAAACCACGTCTTTTTCAGACACCTCCAAGTGTAGGCGTCTGTTCCAGATTATAAAACATTGGTTCCAAGGAAAAGTTTAAAGAAACACACCATAAAAGAGTGCACTAACAGATTATACACCTACAAGTATTAGTCCCTGAGGTGCTGGAGAATTTAAAACTAAAGTCAAAGCACTGCTGCTTTAGTTCTAGAAAAAGATTTACATAAGTGAGCAGGGATTTTGAATATATAACAATAAACTATCCAACATTTTCAAAGCCTTAGACTGTCGATTTTTCTTCTTCACAGCGCTGTGTGTTTAGCTAAAAGATTCTCTCTCCTCTCTGCGTGACTCATTATGTAAATGCAGAATGACTCCCACGTTTAAACTACTGTACAGAGCAGAACTTGTCTCACTAAACAGTTTGCAGGAAAACACAGCAACACATGAGGTTTGCAAGGGCTTTGAAACATGCTGTATACACTGAACCTGTAGCTCAAGAAAATATTTACAGCTCAAGAGCACAACAACAGTGAACACAAAGAGCTGTTTCATCTTTGAATTACAACAAAAGTTTTGTTTTTTGAGTTGTTCCTTGCTGATGCAGGAGGGTGTAAGGACAGCAGTGATCAGGGACATTCATAGATATTGATTTGATTCTTTGCTCCCTATGGACAAATATCTCCTAAGTGTGTGTTATTATTGCATTTCCTGTGTGGTTCTCTAATTTGTTGGTGAGGATTAACAACATTGTCCTTTGAGACGGCTGTTGTAAATTTAGGGCTATAAAAAAAAAAAAAAAAAAACTTGCCTTACAAAAATAAAAATAAGAGAATAATACGGAATTGAAAAGAGCATCCATGGACCGTCAAAATGTGTAGAGCAGGGGGGTCTCCAACCTGTGGCTCAGGAGCTACCAGTAGCTCCCCAAAGGATTTAGAATTTAACTAGTCATTACATAGCTTTTATAAGTATAAATACAGGGTTTTACAGGATTATGTGTAAGTGTCTACTGTATGTGTTCTGTTTACAATTATATCATGGATTTATTTTTTGTTTACACCTGCAAAGAGGAGTAGTTCTCTGCCTCTTTTGGTGCATAAAAGTAGCTCTCTGATTGAAGAAGGTTGGAGACCCCTGGTGACTGTACCTGTAGGCTACAGTACATGCCCACATGAATGCACGCCTAATTAGACTTTAAATTCATTCAGGAAGTGTTCAAATTATGCATGCGGTAACACTAAAATGACCTGGTTTCAACACTAGTTTTGGAAGACTTTATTAAAAGATTAGATAAAGAGGACATTAATCCTCTTGAAATGTGTTTCCACCATAGACAGTATATACTGTAGATGGTCCAATAAAGGGGATTAGAATACTACTTCCAATCGCTTTTCAAACCATGTACAGGTATTTTGTGTTTCTTTATTTGTGTGTAATAATTGTTAGTTTATATTGTGCATGTTTGCAAAAAATAAAAAACTCTCCCATCAGCTCAATGAAGCCCAAGAGTATGTTGCTCCTACTTGCTCTGGCTCAAATTAAATTCCATTGAAACCAAAGTCCTCGAGTTCAGTAACCATTTATCTTTTCCTCACAATATTAAGATGACTGGTAGTTGTGCCAATATGACTGCTGATATATATTATATATCATAACTAAGACGTCATTTGTGACCTGGTGAAAAAAAATGACCCTACAAAAATGATACTACAAAAATGACGCTGCAAAAAATGACAATAAAGAAAATGCAGCTAAAAAATCACACACACAAAAATTGCGCTAAAAAAACACCCCCACACAAATGTCGCTAAAAAATGACACAAAAAATGGCGCTAAAAATGACACAAAAAAATGAGGGACCGCCTTAAAACAGGTAACGAATCAATGAGCACGTCCCCCATGCATGTCTACTCTTCCCGGAATCCCAATGGTTACAATTTGCACAAAGCAAAACTATCCACTTTTCCAGTTTGAGTGTTTAAAAAAATATTTAAGAATCATTTCGAATGGATAAAAAGATGATTAATTTGAGTTAACAATGACATACAGTAGCAATAAAACATGAATCCATTGACAAAACACATTTAAACCATACACATACATTTTCAAATAAATGCCTTCATTATTATTTGCTTATTGCTTGAGTTCATCTAAATTCTGTGTAGGATACTGTTTCTATGTTGGATAAAAAGCATGGGAAAAGTGAGATCCGTCTTCACAGTGTTAGAATTCCTATTTTTCTTTAAGGACAAAAATTATCCATAATCGAAGGAAGTTCTAGACCTTTCTGAGCAACATTCCAACAAACACATCTATAACAAGTAAACCAGTTGCACAATGGACCACTCCGGTAAAAAAGTATTTGCATAAAAAAGACAATGTTTCAAAATACAATGTTTAATTGACCTTTATTTTATGGGACCCTCTTCTTTATGTTTGTATATGCGCGCTGGTATTGTTAGTCTTCTCTGTTCAAAGAAATATATTCAGATAAAGGCTCATTTCCCTCAGTGGGAATATTTGCTTTGGTGCACAAGCAAAGAGCATTACATAAAAGGTCAGTGTGTGATTGCAAACATAAGAACAGGGAGTTTTCACGTTCTCATAATCAAAACAAAGACTTTATTAACACACATGGGAAAATTCTCCTCCCCGATGGCAAGAGAATTGTGCACACATGATTGAAAGTTACAAGGAAGGTGTGTAAGCAAAATCCCGTATAAACTGGGTTGACAATATTGTAGTAAATTATTATTTCTTGATGACCTCAAAAACCTAAAAACAATGTAAATGATGAATTATTTTTTTATGTTTGAATTAGGGCAGTTAAATTATCGCGTTAACGCACCTTAATTATTTTTTTTCCATTAATTGCATTTTAAAAATTAATGCGATTGACGCACGCCCGTGCATCCCATCAGACACGTGTGTCTGAGATGGCAACAAAGCAGGGAGGCCCTCTGGGAATCCAAGTTTTAAAAGAGTATGCGCGTGACCGCGAGGCACTTGCTGCTGTTTCCTGTATGAACTCTGCGAGCTGAGTTACGGGCGCACTGGACAGCAGTTCCTCCAGCGGCTGTGATGACGGCGAACGGCGCCGCCTTAACGTGATCATATCCAAGACCATACACACACAGAACTGTTCTCTGCTTGTAATGTGAGTGTCTTTGAGTAACCGGTGCACACACAAAATACAGCGCAGAAGCTGGACAACGGAGCCCCAGTCTCCTCTGTGTCTTCTCCCAAAGCGCACTCGCTAAATTAAAGCTTGGGTACCTAATTTTCCCTTCCACAACCAGTTCATGTTGGTTGTGCCCAAAAGTAATGGTGTGAGCAAATCAAACAGATTTAATGACATTCTGCCTCAGACTGTTTTGAAATGTCCCTCATCTGTAACAAACAATAGTTTTGGTCTGAGTCACCACAAATACACTGTTAAAAAAATCCGTAAATTTAGGGGTCCCTTTACCGTGGATTTGCTACGGATTCGCTCCGTTTTGCGAAATACGGAAAGTTTGCCGTCGCGCAATGCAGTGTGGGTACAATTTTCTCCCCCCGCCAGAATTATCCGACGCCATTACACTCAGTGCGGTCTGTGGTAGCCTGAAGTTCTGCGAGTCACAGGGAAAGTTGGAAACAGGTTGGTTGGGTGTAATGAGAATAGGAATGAAGTGCCACCTCTCAAACAAAATATATTGAGCTAAACATACGATAAGCCCGTTTTCTGTACATTAACGTCTGCATTCCAACCGGAGCAGGGTAGTGTGGCTCGCAGCTGAGCACGGGACCTTTGCTGCTAGCTGTGTTAGCATTGCATGTCGGCTGCGCTACCTAAGTACCGGGTTCGTCGAAAGCCCATTTTATGTTCCCCCTCGTACATTACATTGGTCTCGATAGGCAGTTGGTAGTCGTGTGTGTTTCATGTCAACATCTGAATGTGTGCGTTTCTCGTAGTTTTGAAGCGTGAGTGGACGTTAGCTGCTAGATGCGTTAGCATTAGCCGCCGCCTGCGCTTCGTAAGTACGTCAAAAGCCAATTTGTTGTTCCTATTCGTACATTATATTGGTCTCGATAGGCAGTTGGTAGCCGTGTGTGTTTCATGGTAACATTTGAATGTATATGTTTTGCGTTATTTTGAAGCGTGGGTGGACGACGTCCCGTTTGCCCATTAGTTGTGCGTGCGTGTGTAAATTAGCCACGTGTGTGTGTAGTTATAGCTCGCTGTGTTACGTTACCATACAACTGAAAATGGCAATAATTTAAAAGGGGTGATGATTAAGTAGGATCAGATTTCCCCTGTGCATTGTAAGACTTTCCATTCCCTAAAGTGAAAAAAGCAGTGAGGAAAACATTGCAGCCCAAAGCAGATTGCTTATTTGAAGGTATCTGAAAAGTGAATGTGCTTCACTGTGCTGATCTGAATTTATTGTTTTCATATTGATTCTGTCTATCCTTCACTTGGCAAATTCAATCTCTTAAACATGTTGACTTGTAACATTTGTGGCTTTGACGCCCGGTCTTCGACTGATTACTTGAAACACTGCCGAACACACAGAAATAATAATAATGTATTTTTTTTATGTGGCCATAGGGATTGCAGAAGGAAGCTCAACACATACAGTAGCCTTGCTGTGCATATGTCACGAGCACATGTAGACAGAAGGAGCACACAAACATGGAACCGCAATGTGTCTGTAAAGTTAAAGTGCTCGTTTAATTTTTGCAGCAGTGAATATGCTGATCTTAAAACTTTAAAGAGTCATTTAAGTGGTCACATAGATGAAGGTTTGACTGTAACATGTCCCTTTGATGGATGTTCTAAGACATTCAATGTAAAGTCATCCTTTTTAACGCATATTTCCAGATACCATAAAGGGTGGGATGTTACCAAGATAGCCCCAGTTCATAGATCTGAACTAACAGAGCGGTCTTTCCAAGGTGAAGGATCACATGTAGAACCTGTAGAACCTGAAGAACCTGAACGTTTTAACATTGATGTAGAACAAAGTGATAATTTCTGCAGTGATCAAGTGAAAGACGACGTCATAGAGAGTCTTGCTCAGTTTTACTTGGGTTTACAGGCAAAATATTTGGTACCAGCCTCCACAATAACAGAAATTGCAAATGAAATGAGAACTATCAGTGATATTCAACAGGAATATACTGTGGATGCACTAGCCCGTGAACTGGGGCAGTATGGTGTTCCAAAGGAGACTGTAACATCTCTTGGGAATAGTGTATACGAGCAGAGCCCTATGCACAAGGCATTACATGAAAAGGGTCATTTAACTACGCAATACAAGAGGCTGAAATATTACAAGTCACATTATGACTATGTTGAACCTGTTGAAGTTTTTCTTGGACGCAATCGCAGTGGCCAGAAGAGGCACTATCATTACATCCCAATACTGGAAACCCTCAAAGTAATTCTGAAACGGCAAGGTTTAGATCAGCACAGTCATAGTTCAAATTCTGAAGATGATGTACTCTGTGATGTCACTGATGGGTGGGCCATCAAATCCAATGCCATGTTTTCCTCAGACCCAGACAGTTTAAAGGTAATGCTCTTTCAGGATGCTTTTGAGGTGGCTAATCCACTCGGATCTGCCAAGACAAAGTATAAAGTATTGGCTGTCTACTTCACACTTGGAAATTTTCATCCACACCAACGATCAACTGTTGATCAGATACAGTTGGCATTACTCTGTGTAGAGAAAGATTGCAAATACTTTGGAATGGATAAGATTTTCAATAAGCTAGTGTCAGACTTGTGTGAGCTGGAGGAAAGTGGCATATCTTTCAATGGAAAGATATATAAAGGCACTGTTGCGTGCATAATGGGAGATAATCTGGGCTCCCACATGATTGGTGGCTTTACAGAAAATTTTAGCACAGCTCAATATTTCTGTAGATACTGTTTGGCAACAAAAAGGGAATTTCAGTCGAACCCTCTCACAGTTTTCACTCATAGAAATCCAGCTAATCATAATGAGACTGTGCGGTTTCTGGAAAGTAACGATGAAGTACACACTCATCACGGTGTTAAACGTGACAGTGTTTTCAACAAACTGTCCAACTTTCATGTGTGTCAGCCAGGCTTACCAGCTTGTTTAGCTCATGATCTGTTTGAGGGGGTAGTAGATTATGATTTGGCATTGTTTTTGCAGTTCTTAATCCGAACACAAAAGTGGTTCAGTTATGAGGTTCTTAATGAAAGAATCAAATCATTTCCTGGGGAAAGCAGCGACAAGCTAAACACTATTCCCACTACAGGAGCAAGGCTTGGAGGGCAGGCAGCCCAAAACAGGTGGCTTTTGAGATTCTTGCCTGTTTTGGTGCATGACACAATTGAAGATGCTGATAATGAAGTATGGGGACTGGTACTACTTCTGAGGGAGCTTGTTGAATTTGTCTGTGCACCTCGGCTCTCAGAGTCGCAGATTGCTTTCATGAAGGGACTGATTGAACTGTATGTGGAATTGAGGCAAAAGTTATTTCCTAGAGTTCAACTTAGACCGAAACACCACTACCTGCTTCACTATGCACACTTGACTTTACAATTTGGCCCACTCATATATACTTGGACAATGCGCTTTGAATCAAAACATTCTTTTTTTAAAAGGTGCATTAGGGCAAGTAAGAACTTCATAAATGTAACCAAGTCTCTGGCTGAACGGCACCAGTTGCTTCAGGCTTATCAGTCTTGTGGTCCCTTGTTTAGTCCCCAGGTTCATGTCTCAGCCTCAACGCGGTTCTATCCAGAGCTCTATGACCAGAACATAAAGACAGTGGTTGAAGAATTTGATTTGAACTCAAGTAACTCAGTTGTCACAGAGAGAGTGCAGGTTAAAGGCACTACATATGCAAATGGAATGCTGGTCTTACTGAGCTATGCCAAAGGACAACTGCAGTTAGGACAAATAGCAAGCATTTTTGTAAAAAATGAAACTACTGTCCTACTTTTGCTTCGAGGGAAAACTGCCAGCTGGGTACCTGAGCTTGGACTCTATGAACTTGATGAAAATGCTTCTGACCTGTTCAGTTGCCATGATTTGAACAAATTTGATGATTATCATCCACTTTCTTCTTACCAGAGAGGTACTCGGTGGCTCATTCCTCTTAAACACTCGCCAACATGGAACTAGTGAAAAACTATGTCAAGAAAGCAATGCCATCGCTCAGTAGCGATCAGATGGATACACTCATGGCTAAACTGGAGGAATTAGGAGTTCTCTCTGTAGATGACCTGAGCCTTGTGGACCCGGAGGACATTAAAGACACTCTGCCATTCATCCAGTGCAAAAGATTCGTCAGAGCTGTCAAAGCATTGGAAGCAGGTGAGTTTTTGCCCCTCTGTTTTAATGCAATTTCTGAAACTACAAAGGTTTATTCAAAAAAATGCAAAAAAAAAGACAAAAGGTTGCCATCAGCTGCAATAACTACCCTATAATTGGTTGTCATAATTAGGTCCATTTGTATTCCTGGTGGATCCAAACTGGACATTGAGGACAAATGTATTAATTGATTCGTAACAATCGTGATGTAACGATTAATTTAATTTATCTATTATCCATAGATTCACAAGCTCCACCGCAGTTCACCAGGCCTGGCCCCTCAACACCTGAGCCACAGAGGTTTCAGCTGCCCTCAACACCACCTGAGACAGCCGACTCCCCATCCCAAGACACATATTCTGTACCCTGGCACAAATTTCCCTCAAAAGTCATGGATGAGTTGCGTGAAAAGAAGTACATAATGGGGAAAGACAGACGAGAGATGGTTCGGATCGTCGCTGAAGATTACCTCCATAAACACCCAGGAAGACCTGGTAGACAAAAGCTGAGGGAACTCGCCTGTATGATTGTAGGACAATATCCTGCCTCCTTCAAGCTGACAGAGCCGTTTGGAAACAAACCTTTTGCAAAAGATGGTTCTGAAACCCTCTTTCGTCAGCTGGAACACAGATTTGAAAATATGAAGAGGCCACAAAGCTCACTGAAGAGGGGAGCAGGGGGTGAAAATTCAACAAAGAAAAGGCCCAGGAATTCAGATCTGTATGGATGTGTGGCGTGGGATCCAATCATTGAGGGGACTGTGTGTAGAGAAGACCTGCTGTCTAAACGAGATGACTTGAAACGTGCCTTTCAAACCCGGGATCTACAGGTGGGTCTGCAATCATCCATTATTTTCTTGTGTTGTAAGGTCATGTGAAATTGTAGGACACTTTGGAATTGTAGATCGTCTGACATCACTACGCCCATAGTCTATTGAAATTGATACCCTGTTTTATTATTTTAATTGGTTAGTTTGACTAACTGTTCAACTGTTTAACTAACTGCCTCATATCTTTAGGAGTCATCTGTTCGAAAATTGATGACTGAAACATATCCCATTCAGCGTGAAATCCTCAACGATGATGATACCCCTATTGGCGTTGTAAAGGACGAGTGGCCGTTCCTGTTTGAAGTTCCTCACCTGTTTGATCATGCATCTAAACTGCTTGGCTTCTCTGTACAAAACAAGCTGGCACAGGTGTGTTGTTACTGTTATTATTATGATTGTGCTGTGCTGCCCCATATGGAAAGAATTTTGTCTTTATTAATCAATCAAAAAAAGATTTGCAACCAAAAAGAGAGTTGAGACCAAAAAAGATAAACTGGCAACCAATCAAATATAATAAATTGGATGAACAATCACATAGAATAGATTTGAGACCAAAAATCAGGAAGTTGCAACCAAAAAAGCAGAACGTTTGAGATCAAAACAGAACAGGTTGCAAATGAAAATGAAATTCTATTTTTTTCTATTTTTTTTGGAGGCCAAACGAAAATGAGTGTAAGTCTTATGTACCTGTACAAAATTAACACCTTGAACCTTGAACAGGAACTTTCCAAAAAAGAAAAGGGGATCTATGACTTCCTTGACTTCAAAGGGATGAAGACTGGCGATGGTCCAATACAGCTCATCTGTGGCATTGCAAAATACTTCAAGGAAGACTCTTATAAACTCTTCGACAAAAAAGAGGTAGATGTTGTACATTTTAAACTGTGTGCAAGATAATTATTTGCATCCAGTGGTGAACCAAGTAACCAATCACAGTATGAAGTATAGATTCCCCTAATTGTGCTGCTGATATTCTCTATAAACTATTTACATTAATGTCTGTGCTTAATGGCTACCTCTGTCTGATGAAGACACTAGCAGATAGTCAATTTGCCAGCAGGTTTGTGTGCGCTGGAAAAATTAATTCATGTGTCATGTCTGTCACCAAAACAGATCTCTGCAGATCCTGAAGTCGAACTCCCAGTGACCCCATGCATCCTAGTCAGAGGTTTGTAGTTGAATATTTTTTTGTATCCCAGCAAGCTGTTTTATAAGCTGTTGTTTTGTCGTATATATTAAAATAATGTTTTGCTTGCCTTTAAAATATAGGATGTTTTTTTTTTGGTACATGGTGCTCAGAATAGTTTTTTTCTGTGTTTAAGGTGACCAGCAATTCAAGATTGCTGTTGATGGGTTACTTGTCAATGACCACATCACCTCTCCCATTGTGGCCTTGAGCTACGTCTTCTCCATGTTTTATGTCTGCAACGTCCAATACCCACCGGAGATGGCTTTTACTCTGGAATTCATGCAAAGGTAAGCACTCATTGTTTGGAAATACTTTGTAAATGAGACTTTGCCGTGCCTTTCTGCACCCGACCTTTTTGTCATATATAATATACACCAAACCCCTTTGTCTGATATGTACAAGCTCAAAATGTGTTCAAATTATCATCATCATCAATATGTGCCTTCATAGTAATGAGCTGACTATATTAATTTCTCAGACATGTGCTCTATTATAGTATTATCACCATCAATATATACTATAATATTATCATCATTATTCAGTGATGTTGATAGGTTTTCAATGTAGTGAGTCCCTGTGACCTGCAAGTGCCGATTTGTTATGCCCTGTTATGATCCCCCTAAATATGGATTTGTTTGTAGATTTCGTAGCTCCCTGTTAAAGACTATTGGAATAAATGTGTCATATTTTTTTAAATGGCAGGTAACATGCTTTTTGCTTTACATAGTGTCCCAAGTCAATCAAAAACAAACATGACATGATTCTAGAAACAACAAGATGACTGCTTGCTCAAGGTGTCCCAGTATATTCCAAAAATGTTTGTGTAGGTGCCCTTGGGAAAGGGATCCAAGTTTCAAAAAAGCAGCAAACCCAGGCACTCTAAAACAAATATGCACAGCACGAGAAAGTACTTAAAAAGGCCTTTATTAGGATGGCCAAACCAACATGTTTTTTAAGTACTTCCTCGTGCTGTGCATATTTGTTTTAGAGTGCCTGGGTTTGCTGCTTTTTTTATAACATGATTCTAGTTGGGAAATGGAGCAAAAACATATTTTTCTTAGAATGGTTTCTTGACACAAAATTCGTTTGAGCTATCTCTTTAAAACCATTAGCACCGGAGACAAAGTTATGTCAGTGGTGTTCAAACCTTTTCATGTCAAAGACACACAAACTGAAATGTATTTGGCTGCAGACTCCAACCTCAAAATATGTTGTTCCAGGGACCCCCTCCAGTAGCAAAGACTAAACATATTCATTTAAAAAATAATACATGCTGGATTCATGCCCAAATGTTAATACTTTGATGTGTAACATGCACTGAATGTCACAGTTGCTCCACTCCATGTTTGAGTAACCCCCAGGACAGTCCGTGTTCAAATGTGCTGTTACACCTTTTGATAGGACGATGTCAACTGTGTTTTCTATCCCCTTCTGTGATCTGTGCATTTATAATATCCCTACACACACGTTGAGGATGCATGCTGTCATGTGTTGGTGATAAGCAGACTTCTCGCCCTTGCAAACATTCCTGTATATGCGCAGTGTGAATGTATGTGTCTTGAAAAGAAAAAGGAATAGATAAGCTTAGCCACTGGCACCTGCACCACAACAACATTGGGTACTAGACAGATGGTCAACTAGAATGATAGAGAAGTTCACACATAGGGGCATATTGAAGAAAACAAATGTATGATTTTATTGAACTGCTCCACTCCTGTCAAGCCACACTACATGTGCAAACTTTGTCTGCATCTCACTGTTATTATTTTTTTCTCAGAGTTTTCTTTGGGATCAATCCTGAGCGAGGCTCCAAGGCAGAGAAGAAGGGGAAGAAACGGCACTTCATTCCTCCACAGGTGTGGAAGCTGGTTTCTCAGCTGAAGGAATTTGAATGCAAGCAGAAGGAATCTGAGTGGGCCTTTTGAGCGGTTCTCTTTTTGGACTGAATGCACACACACACACACGCAAATCCAAAAACATGGGGATTGGGAGTAGAAATACAGATTTTACAGTATTATGTGAGTTCAGATGTTTTAACTAGATGCCCACAACACACATGCTGCAGTTTCAAACCCTCCATGTTAAGGGGGAGGGAAGGTGGGCGATATTTGTCATTCCAGGCGGAGCTTTGCCTGTCAATGTGGAGTTGGAGGTGCAAGTTTTAAGTGTTATTTTTGCAGAAATCTCTTTTATGGCATGTTACACAGAGTCATCCTTCTAAGGTAATGGTTGTTATTGCTGCACTGATGTTATATAGAAAAGTTGTATAATGTAATACTTCTAATGTTCTATTTGTTTTTTGTAGAAAGGTCAGACACTGGTTGCAGAGCTCTGCCTGTCGGTGTGATATGTGGAGCTGGAGGTGTGGGTTTCTGCATCCTCCTGGAGGGGGCTCCTCATTTTGCACCGACAGGTGAGACAGCAACAGCAATGCTGGCAGTTTTATTGTCTTATTTTGTCAATGTCTTTAACAAATCCATTTGTTATTAATGCCCGTCAACCTGTGGGTGCTAAAACGTTGCTAGATTTGGCAGCTCCCTGTTAAAGAACATGGCTGTAGTTCTTTGAGAAAACAGCTGGTTTATGTATGTAAAATTGCTCTGAATGTGAAGATGTTCTGAATGTTTTAATGGTTGTAATGTAAATATTGCAATTCATTCACCACAAAAAGTGCAATAACTTTAAAGCACTGGCAGCTGTTAAATGAAATAAATAATTGTTTATTTCTAAATTTCTGTCACTGTATTTGTTTCTACATTTGTGCTTTATTGATGGTAAACGGTATTGAGAACTTTACGGAATTAAACATTTTAGGATGACTGAAGTGTCCGTAAATGGTACAGATTGAGTACTTTAAAAATACGGAATATTCTATTATAGGTTTGATGGAATTGTCCGTAAATGGTAAAGAAAAAGTCTGTTAAATCTACGGAAATATCCGTTTTAAGGTTTACGGAAGTGCCCGTACAATAACGGAAACATTTACGGAAAATACGGAATTTTCCATTTTAGGTTTGACGGAAGTGTCCGTCAATGATACAGAAAAACTCAGTTAAATCTACGGAAATATCCGTTTTAAGGTTTACGGAAGTGCCCGTGCAATAACGGAAAAAGTGCTGGTAATTAATTACCAGCACTTTTTCCGTTTTTTAAGGGAATTTTTTTTAACAGTGTACAGTACATATGTACAGTATGTAGGCATGTATCTTTCCATTGAATGACTTGAGACAAATATCATGTGCTGTGTTTGAAAAGGATATTTTTACTCAAACACGTTCCATGTGTTTAAAAGTAGTTTTTCTGGTCAGTCTGTGTCTGTCGCTTGTTTGAAATCATGGATAAATTGCAAATTGAGCTTTCAAAAATAAGGCCCATTAATATAAAATAACGCATTGGTTTGATATAGCACTTTTCAGGACACTCTTCACATGTCATTATTCTTTCACTCCAAACACAGTTGCCACAGCTGCCCTGGGGCATGCTGACAGAAGCGAGGCAACCAGTATGTGCCATTGGCCCCTCCGACTACCACCAACCATTCACTCACACACCAGACTCATTTTAGGCAATGTGGGAGTGTCTTGCCTAAGGACACATTGGCAGTTTAGCATTTAACAGTCGCAGCCGCCCCACTGTGGCACCTGGTGTTCCCAGAGGTCTCCCATCACAGTGCTAACCACACCCAGCTTCAGAGGTCTGATGGGATCTGGATTTCGCATGCAAGTATGGTCATTGTAAAAGGCAAATGAAGAAAGTTGACGACACCAGCTGTTTGTCCCAGCTTCAGTTCTTTCTCCTGAACTCATTGGTGTAACTCCTCTTATTCCTGCACCATGATCTTTGTCACTCATTTTATTTTCCATCCATCCATTTTCTTCCCCTTAATCCATTTCTGGGTAAGGGGGTGGCAGTCAGTGCTGCACCCAGTACACAGAGCACAAGCCCCTTACTGATCCTCTTGCAGGTGGTGGGTCCACAGGAGCCTTGATTACTCAGCAGGGGCTTCAGGCAAAGTGGGGTTAAGTGTCTTGCCCAAGGACACAAAGACAGCAGTCCACGACCTTCAGGCTCTAAGGCCAATGCTCTACCAACTGAGCCACTGTCGCCCCAAAAGACATTTTTAGAAAAGTTTTGATTTTTAACAGCCTTTTACAATGGGGTGTATCAGTGGAATTAATTGTGGTGAGCCTTATAAACAAATACATTTTTAAGGGGAAAAGGTTTTACAGAGTTAAAGCTGGGGTACCCAACTTTCAAAGCACACACACAATGGAACTATATAATGGAACTATGCAATACAATCCATCTATTTTGTTCCATCTTTGGACCAGGTCTTTCTATGCAAACATGCTGTGGTCTGATTTGTTCACAGAATGCTCCCTTTACAAGACAGTAGTTAAGCATGAAGGGGAAAGTTGGGCACCCCAGCTTTAATATTCAATAGTAGAGTACTGACCTGCACAAGGACACTAAACTTGCACTGCTATAGTCACTTTTAATTTAACTGTACATAATATATCTTGCACAAAAGACGATATTTTCATTTTTTTACAATGTTTGCACTATCCTGCCACAGCGTCATCAGCACCACCAGCACCAGCTGTGGCTGCTGCATCATCTTCAGCAGCACCTTCCCCACCCACAGCTCCCGTGAAGCCCCCCCCCATTGCTACAGGCTACAGTCAGGCCTGCACTGGGGGCCTCTCAACCACCTCCGTCTCCACCAAAGACTCCCTCATCACCTTCCATGGACCCGGTTTTGGTCCCCCCCGCTACATCCACTCCATCTAAGGAACATGAGGACGACCTTTCCCTGTGTTTTCCATCACTATTGGATTTACCGGAACACTCTGCAGGCATGATAAGATCGGCGATGAAGAATATTCCTCTCACACCCACTGTAGCCAGATCAAGAGTCCTATCTAACATTCATAACTTCTCCCCATACGTACCTCCAAAGCCACCTAGGGCGTCCAACTCAAATTCTCCCACAAAATCCACCCTTCCCTCAAATTCTAACTCGAATTCACCCGCAAAATCCACAGGTCCCTCCCCTAACCCCAAAACCATTCCAGCCCCACCCCCACCCCCCCCTCGTTTCCCATCACCAAGAACCCCTCCACCTCCACTCCCCCCTCGTCTATCTCCCAACTCCTGCCCCTCCCCTAACACCCATCCACCTCCCTGCCCCCCTCGTTCAACACCCAAAAGCCACCCACCTCTCCATCCTCCTCCCCCGCCTTCCCCTACCCCTCTTTGCTCTAAACACTAGGATGCACAGGGTCTCTGCTTCGCAGCCACTGGCAGTCTAGTTATAGGAGAGACCCGGCTGGGGCCCTGTCATGAAGCCACCTGTGCCATTCCCTTAGTGATAACACAAAGAATACATTACAGAAAGACATCTGGAGTTAATCAGTCTAATCTGGAAAATCTAATTCTTGTTCCGTGTAAGAATCAGCCGACCACAACCGCTGATACTGAAACTTTGAAACTTGCTATGCTAAATGTCAGATCTCTTTCTAACAAGTCTTTTTTAATCAATAATTTTATTTGTTCTTATAATCTTGATCTTATGTTCATGGCTGAAACATGGCTTGACCAAAATACAGAAAATGCAGTTTTAATAGAAGCATCACCGCCAAATTTCAAATTTGAATCTGAAATACGGGAAAACAAAAAAGGAGGAGGCTTAGCTGCCATTTTCAGAGACCACTTTGTCTCCCATAGAATGTCTCTTGGGAAGTTTCCGTTTTTTGAATATGTGTCTTTTAAAATACAACAAAAACAATCTCCTCCAATACTCTTCATACAGTAGGTCCCATTCCGTTTTGTCGTCTTCATTCACGCTTCTCGGGAATCACGCAGCTGCGTGAAAAATAGTACATCTTATCGCCACAAGGTGGCAGGCTAAGTCCGCTTTAGCTCTGCCAGCGACTTAGACGCTCAGGTATAAGACTGCGTGCAAACCTGTCTAACTCCAGAGGTGCTATGTTAGCCGAATGGTTAGCATTAAATACAAGGACCTGGAGAACCCAGGTTTGATTCTTGTCTGAGGCACATCTTTTGGTTGCTTGTGGCAAAATTGTTTTTTCATTAAACAATTATTATATAACATCTTGTCTTTAATGTCTGAAAAAATCTAGGTGAAATTCACTAGTGTTATACGTTAAATATTGTGATATGTTTTGATAAACCGAACGTTACGTTACATCCTCCGCTCTGGCCCCGAGAGCAGCTGCTGTGACCCCCGCTCTGACAGCTCAGTGAACGCACTGCCGTCTGGGCTCCGAGCGCGGACCATAGACACGCGGACTCACGTCTCTCTCTCTCTGCTCGCGTCTCTCTCTCTCTGCTCACCTCTCTCTCTCTCTCTCTGCTCACCTCTCTCTCTCTCTGCTCACGCCTCTCTCTCTCTGCTCACGTCTTTCTCTAAATCACGTCCTCACACCGCCCCCCTTGTAGCCTCTTTGCGTTCTGCTCTGCTCACCTCTCGCCGGCGCTTCTTGTGCGCCTCCTCACCGGTGGCCCCCTCCGCTCCGTTGTGGGCGTGACTATCTTTGGTGTGTGTCTTGTATACAGGAAGCTCGGGGCTCTGGCCCCCAGAGCTGGGACATGCTGCCTTTTGAGTGGATGTGCTGGCCCTCCGCACGTGCGTTAACAATAAACTTACGCTTTTGATCAGACAAAGGACCTTTGAGTTTCCTCCTTCATGGGGTATATAATTCTATAACAATTTGGCGTTGCTGACATGTCTTGGCATGGATACTTTCGGCGGGGACGAGCGGCTTTGTTTGGCCGACCTGGATCACCAGCCTCTGTTCCTTTTTGGAGACAAAGGAGAGCGCGCTCGTCCCGCGCACGGAAGGAATCCTTTTGCCACACAAGACCAAAAAGAACCTAATCTGGTGAGTCTTGTCTTTTCATCTGCGTAACGAGCCCAGGGCAGCACTTAAAGTGTACACGGGGATTTGTTTATTTATGTATTTTTGGGGTATTTCATTCATTGCCACAGCATAGTCTGTGTGCGGGATTTTTTGGGGGCTTTTTGTTCTAGATTGAAACTAGCGGCTGCGCGTTAGTATCGCATTGTAAGCGACCCTGGAATCTCTGAGTGTCTTCAGCCAGAACCGCTCCGTTTTCAAGAACGCGCGCTCGCTGGTTGAACCAGCGGGGGGGGGAACGGAGCGCCCCAAAGTGGGTAGGAGCAGGGAGAGACTAAGCGGGTTAGGCCCATTGTTCGTACGAGAAAATGGGTAAAAAACAATCTAGAAGATGCAAGCTATGAAGTGCTTGCCTATGGTGCAGGTCATCTGCGTGATAATTTAGAAGAAGAAGGGAAGAAAAAAAAAATATATACTTGGTTTTAAGAATATCACGGCAAAAGAGGTTAGAGAAAGAAATATGTAAAAACAATAGCTCCTCCGCTTTTCACCTAAGCGGAGAACACACAGGCGCACACACACGCCCTCTCTCACCTACTAACCCTTTCACACTAGGAGCAGAACTCCATGCTAAGTACGCGCCCAAACGAGGCGTTGGGTTTTTAAAAAATGAAGCAGACTACTGTTGTCTCTTTTCCCTCTCCCTTATCCAGGTCTGTCGGCGCCTTTCCTCCGCGCTCTGTCCTCTGCCTCAAAGCACCAGCCCCACGCCCCAACCACAGGCGGCGCCCGCACCAGCTGAGACCCCGCGAGAAGTGGGCCCAAACCGCAGAAGAAGAAGAGGCGGAAACAGACACACGCTCAGGAAACCACAGAAGAAGAAGCGAGGGAAACAAATATGTGAGACACCGACAACTGCTTTGGAGCACAGAGAGAAACTGCTCCAAATCCCGTGACTGTTCTCCACGGAGGGGGCAGCGTGATATACCAAACGCACCCGCGGAAACCCGCTTGAAAGTTGTTCCCGCACCGCAAACAGAAGAAGCCATTGTGACCGGCACGTTTGGGTTATTCACCAACCCTCATGGACCACATGCTAACGCTTTGGGCTACCTGGGCCTCCTGCGGACTTTGAAAAACTTCCACAGCCCGGCGGAAAGACTGTGTGCTCGACATGGGTCGAAGGACTGTTACCGGAGGAGGCGTTAAAGGCAGAGGAACGCTCAAGCTAACACGGGGCCAGAGGACGGCAGAGGCGGGCGTGGAGGAAACACGAGCGACTGACCAAACCTGGGTTCACATTCGTCACCAAAGCGACCGCTCATGTAAGTTGAACAACAACAAATTGCAATTGGCACTTTTTAGAGATAATTCATGCCCGTAATATACGCTAACAACCTGTGGTGTACAAGTTAAAATTCTGGATGACTCCGGGGCAACAAATTCTGTGCTAAAAGTGACAGCCTTTCTGTCTCCCCTAAAATGAGCGGCCGCTTCATATTCTAATTAGCAGCGTCGGAGAGACGACTAAAGAGCAATTTACGTCACCGCTAACGTGTTTTGATTCTCAGGGCAACCAGCTTAAACATTCTTTTCTATATTCCCCATTGTCCCCGGTTAATCTACTAGGCCGAGACCTTATGTGCAGACTCAATTAAAAATAGATAAATAAAAGGAGGCACCGGTCCCAAAAGTTAACTACCACTGGAAATTGACACCAAACCCTGAGATTGCTAAGTTATTAGCCACAACAAGTGGATAGTGACGCCCGCACAAAATTTGGAGGTCAACCACGCGAACGACCTAAGCTGCTCTCTCCGGTCGTTCCCAGACAATAACTTGGAGTTTGAAAATTCATGCAGTGTAGGGAAGATAGGCTAACGGAGTACGTTTATTGAGATAGGCACCACTATCTGTGCTACTTAATGAGCAACAAAAACATTTTTATCGTGAAACAAAGGTGAAGTATTAAAGTTTGAGACTAATTTACATTTTTAATGAATCCGACCTGGCTTTATTGAAAAAGAAAAAAAAAAAAAAATAAGGAAAATAAACATTTTTTAGGTGACAAGAGCTCATTAGAGATATAGGGGACACAATCTGTGATAAGCCCGAAATACAGACCACGTGGTAAACACCAAAGTTGTAAATGGATCCTTTTAGGAAAACTCTTTTAAAGCTCTGCAGGCTCTGAAAGTTGCAACAATAAGAAATAGCTCATGAGACAATGAGAATTGGACATGGAAAAATATAACAAAGTTAAAAGTACAGGCCTTCTGTGTGTGTTACATGTTTGTGTGTTATATGTTTTGTGTATGTTATATGTTTGTGTGTCATGTCAAAGTACACTACGTCGACCTTAACAAACTGGACCAAAATACTAACGTGGGGGAATCGGCCTGTGATGTGACTGTGATGTGTGAAATAAGGAGTGAAATGAGGAATGCTGAACGGAATCATGGAATAACAAATGTGTCTGTAATGTTTTAATGTGATCATGGAATAATTTTTTTTTGTCAACAGCATACGGTGTAAGTACTAGAGATTCAAAGATAACGACCTTTATTGAACAGGTGTAAAAGTGAGAGTACTCTGGGATGAGTACTCTGAGAAAAGTACTCTGCGGAAAGTACTCGGAGATGAAATACCTCGCTGAAGATATTGGGAGTCCCTCCCTCTGCTGTTTGCCCTGACAGTGATTCGGTCCAACCGCAGTGAGCGGTCATTGGGCGGAGGACAACTTTGGTCTGTAAACTCACATTTAGGGGAGTATAAAATTAGAAACATACATTTTGTTGTTCTGTATTTGGCTACAGCCTCCGCCCTGATGCCACACACCGTCTGTCAATGCAGTTATGTTTTGCCCAATTGGAAAAAGATTGACAAGCGAAAGTGGGCATTTTTTGTGTTTTTTGTGTTCTAATATTTCTTTTTCAGATGAGAGATAAACTACCCCTGCTCCAGGGATGACAGTAGTATGGATCATGAGGAAATGAGCCTCTACCTTGGCACCAAAGCCCACAATATGAATTGAGGACGATCCGGGAGAAAAGCAACTGGAGATGAACGGAACAGTCGGTACTTTTGCAGCCTCACTGAGGGCCACTGAGACCCACTGCTTACTTCTCAGCAAAACTCGATCCCGTGGCAGCAGGGTTGCCTCGCTGCCTGCGGGCTGTGGCTGCCGCTGAGAAAGCGGCCCTAGCATCACGTGACCTTGTGGGATACACTGAACTAACTTTGCTTGTGCCCCATGCTGTTTCCCTGATCCTGTTAGAGCAGAGGGCCTCTCGCCTTTCTGCGGCTCGTTGGCTGGGGTGCAACACGGTGCTCTTTGAACTACGGTGAAGGGATGCACACAGCTGAACCCCTCCTCGCTGCTGCCCACGCCAGAGGAAGGGGAGGCACACTGCTGTATCGCCACAATAGAACAGATATGCACTCCCAGGCCAGACCTGAAAGAGGTGCCTCTGACTAATCCTGACTTGATTTTTTTTTATACAGACGGAGCCGCGTCACGTGACAACACTGGGAAGAACCGAGTCGGCTATGCTGTGTGTTCTGATTTTGATACTATAGACTCTGGTAGTTTGCCCCACTACCACTCAGCACAAACCGCTGAGCTGGTCGCGCCCACCGGGGCTTGTGAGCTGGCAGCGGGCAAAACTGTTAACATATTATGTGATACGCGCTATGGTTTCTCTGTGGTGCACGACTGGGAAGCACTGTGGAAACACCGCAATTTTATGAAATCTGATGGTAAACCAATTCTTAATTCCACACAGGTTGAACGTCTGCTGAAAGCTGTAATGTTGCCCTTAGAGATCGCTGTATGCAAATGCCAGGCCCACACTAATGCCACTGATCCCATCTCTGCAGGGAATCGGCGCGCGGACAAGGCAGCGGCATACGCACCTCTACACACACACACACACACTACCTCACTCAAGACGTTGATATTTTCTACTCCAGCAGAGACGCTGCTGTGAGAGGGGAATGGGGCTCAACGACGGCATGGTGTGTGTGGCTGGGACCAGACAGCAAACCGTGCCTACCACGGCATTTCTTCAGACAGTTTGCAATTTTAGCACATGGTCGAGACCATGCCTCAAAAGGAGGGATGATGTGTGATTTAATCACACAAAATTGGTATACAAAGGGGTTTACGGCATTTGCACAGAGATTCAGCCAAACATGCGCTATATGCCCCGCGCACAACCCAGGTAAGTCCCAAAAGTATCCAACAGGCTGCTCATCCTCCGCCCCTGCGCCCATTTCAACATGTCCAAAGGGACTTTGTTGAACTCACACCATGCCAAGGTAAGTAATACTGTCTGGGTCTGGCGGATCTCTGGTCCAAATGGACTGAAGTATTTGCAGGCATACACGCCACAAGCAACGCGGTGGTGAGTCACTTTGTAGCAAAAGTCATTGAGGAAGTGGGTGAATTTCTGGGCATTGATATACGTAAACACTGCAGTTACGCCCCCTGGTCCGGAGGCACGTGCGAGCGAGAGAATGGCACTCAAAGCTCTGCCGCTAGCCCCACGTTGGGCGCGGGACCCCCGAACAGAGATCTGCCAAGCACCTCTTTGTGTGATGACGACATGCTGTCCTATTGTAAGGAAATTAATGCACTTTTGTCCTCTATTTCTGCCCAGGTCAGGAGCGCCCTGCCACAGGCTGCGCAGGCGACTGGGTCCTGATGAAGGAAACGAGACGAAAGCATTGGCGGTCCAAGCGCTGGCTCGGCCCATTCCTCGCCCTCCTGGTGACGGACACTGCCGTTAAGGTCGCGGAGAGGACAACTTGGATCCACGCCAACCACTGTCGTGCGGTGCTGCCACTGAGGGCCATAGACGAGGACACCGAGGGCGCGGACGGACCAGGCCCATCCGCGGCTCCCTACGATGAAGAAGTCGGCTGGCGTGCGGCCACCGTCGGTGAAGCAGGCCAACAACAACACCCAGAGAATCCCAGCGTTCCCGAGGCGACCCCCCTTTTGCCCAACTCCCCAGCCCCCGGATCCCAAGGCTTGGGAGCCATGAAGGCCCTGAGCGCTCTGCTCAGCTGCAGCAAGTATGCAGAGCTGCTGCCCATTCCAAAGATTTCTCCAGAGCTTGTTCCCTCTGGCCATAATGCAGATTTGAGCTCTGCTGGAGTGCCCCCCTGGTGTCTCGTCTCCCGTGTGTCCGGAGGAGGTGGAGATGAGGGCTGCTCTACAGTTCCTGATGAGGCACATGGTGAAGCGTGCTGTCATGAGGTCTCCCATCAAATGAGCTTTGGGCCTGGCCGATCTGGAGCGTGCTCAAGCCATGGTCTCCACACCCCAAACCCCGAGCACTCTGCCCAACCGAGTGCTGAGGCCAAGGCTTCAACGCAATTAGAGTCTTGCCGCTCCAAGACCAAACATCGCCATGACCACTAACGCTCCACACACGCTCATCGGGAGCGGTGCCACTGACTGCGAGACGGCACTGCTCGTGAGTATTCCCGCGGAAAAGACTACCGAACGTAGCCCGGCTAAGACCGGAATGGGCCCTTGGACTGTTATGCTGGCCACACTGACACTACTTTCCGTGCTGACCGTGTTTATTATGTTAATATTGCCTTCTCTTATCGCTGTCCGGATCCATTGTGTTATTATAATGTGCTCTTTCTTTTATTGACAAGCATGTGTCTTTTCTTGTCCACTTTGGACAGCAATAATTTAAGTGTTTCAAGCTTGAAGGTGGTGTGATTACGATGCCTCTGGTATTTAACTGATTAATGCAAAAATGGTTTTGAATTATCAAAAGAGGGGAGTGTGGTGACAGTTTTTGGAGTAATTACATTAAAACCAGCCGCAGCAAATACACGGACGTCAAAGGCCTTTTATCAATGCAGACGACCTTCTGACGCCATGCTGAGCTTTGTGAAGGTCCCTGCTGTCTGTCACACCCTTGTGTCTTTCCGTCTTGCATCTGTATGACCTGCATTTCCACCATTGTCTGTCTGTTCACACCCCATGCCACTGCCACCACAGGGGATAGCGCCGGCGCTTCCTGTGCGCCTCCTCACCGGTGGCCCCCTCCGCTCCGTTGTGGGCGTGACTATCTTTGGTGTGTGTCTTGTATACAGGAAGCTCGGGGCTCTGGCCCCCAGAGCTGGGACATGCTGCCTTTTGAGTGGATGTGCTGGCCCTCTGCACGTGCGTTAACAATAAACTTACGCTTTTGATCAGACAAAGGACCTTTGAGTTTCCTCCTTCATGGGGTATATAATTCTATAACACCCTCTGCAGGTGGTGAGTCCACAGGAGGACGGCTGCTCTCTGAGTGTGAGCATAGCCTTGATCTTTCAGATGAAATCCTATTGTTTCAAAGTGTGCACATATAATCAAAGAGAAAGGCCTTCAAGGTTGGACTGCAGCTACAGTGCCATGCGAAAGTATTCGGCCCCCTTGAACCTTTCAACATTTCGCCACATTTCAGGCTTCAAACATAAAGATATAACATTTTAATTTTTTGTCATGAATCAACAACAAGTGGGACACAATCGTGAAGTGGAACAAAATTTATTGGATAATTAAAACTTTTTTAACAAATAAAAAACTGAAAAGTGTTTACATTCATTTGTGTACATGTAAGACCAAATACTAGAATATGACTATACAGACTGGAACTGTAAGGATTTATATATATATATATATAAACATGTATAAGCATTTAGCTTAAACACAACATTCTACATCGCACATGCATTATGTAACATGTTACTCTCAGTGAGTTTCAGAAACTTCATCAGTCATGTCATGGCTTGTATTACTTTCTTTTGAAGGATTTATAATGTATGAAGTAATGTGGATATATGTCTTACTCCATTTGATATTACATTAATTTAGATGTGGTTCAAATAAAGATCTAAGACTAGGAATGCCTCAAGAGGGAGAGAGTGTCTGTTTTTATAGAACGAGGCTGACATTTTTTGATAATTTCATAAATGTTTTGGGTTAGAATTCATCAATATGTACTATATACTTAAACATGTTGTATGTTGCACTGTTTTTATGATCCTCTCGTTTCTCTGATTAAAAACATATTTGTGCAGAGGATATTATATAATGAGTTGTAGTAATATTTAAGGATCATTTATTATCCAATTATTTATTATCCAAAATTAGAAACATAGTGTCTAAATCAGATCTGGAGATTCTCATCCATGCATTTGTCTCCAGTAGGTTAGACTACTGCAATGGCCTGCTCACAGGTCTCTCCAAACAGGCTGTAAAACAACTGCAGTATGTCCAAAATGCTGCAGCTCGAGTCCTGACCAGGACCAGGAAATATGACCACATTAGTCCAGTTCTCAGGTCTCTGCACTGGCTTCCTGTGGCTCAGAGAATAGACTTCAAAGCAGCACTGCTTGTGTACAAGTCTCTCCATGGCCTCGCACCAGGGTACTTAAGCGACTTGTTAGTCCCATATGAACCGGCCCGGACTCTGAGGAGCACAGGAGGTAGCCTCTTACTGGTTCCAAGAGTCAGAACTAAGTGCCGCCCTAAACATGGGGAGGCAGCGTTTGAGATTTATGGAGCTAAAATCTGGAACAATCTTCCTGAAGATGTGAGGCTAGCATCTACTCTGGCAATTTTTAAATCAGGGCTAAAAACTGTTCTTTTTAGCTGTGCATACGGCTGAAGGATTTTATTGATACATACTCTTTTTTTTAATGCATTGTGGTTATTTATTATTTTAATCCCGTGTGTGCTTTTAATATTTTAAGATTTTTTTTTTTTTTTTTTTTTTTTCCATTACTTGTGATTTTATTCTGTTTTTAATGTATTTATTGATGTCTCTGATTTGTGTGATATTATGTGGGTTGTGAGGCGCTTTGAGTGGCCTTGTGTTGGAAAGGCGCCATACAAATAAAGTTGATTGATTGATTGATTATATTTTAGCAAGACGGCATCATAATCATAATCAGTTCATCATTCATTATTTTATGTAAAATAATACATGTTTTTGTGAGAGAAGAATACGTTTGTGTCATCAGTAAAGCATATTTTGTGTAAAATATTAGTTCAACTTCTTATATTTAAAATACAATGATGTCACGATGTCCACAATATTGGAATTAACAATTTACGAGCAAATGATCCAATCAGAGAGCAGAATGAGGCTTCATTTGGGTTTGCAGTTTGATGAGGGACTTAATTGTGGCTCTTACCCTTTTTTTTTTTTTTCACACATCTCACAAACAAAAAAATTGCAACAGACATACTCCAACCAAATCAGGAACAGAAATTAAGATTTGGACTAAATATAGTATATCTGTTAGGGATCTGTTTGTTCTGCTCCCCCTCCCTTTTGTTTTCTCTGCAGGGTGTGTGTGCATCCAATATTCTTCATCTGCAGTGTTCAAAAACCTGGGTTCCACTCCACTTTGCTGCCAGATTGTTCTTTGTCTCACGTTAGTACTCGTCAGTGGTTTTTGTCCAGCTCATGTTATTTTGTCCTTTTGACTCATAACTTTTACTCCTGTGTTCAGGTTTGCCCTTTTGACCAGCCAGCCTGCCTCCTGTCTTCACCGTCCAACCCTTTTTGGTGAAATAGACTTTATTTTTTTCTGGAGCCACTCTCAGTGTCAGAGTCTGCTTTGGGGTCCAATATACAAACCCTAACAATATCTTGAATTTCTCACATGAGTGGACCCATTTACTGTGTGTAAAATGAGACTAAATCATTTTTGTTCTTATGGGAGATCTTTTTATGAAGGATTCCAAATTTAATCAAATGAGGATGAATAGAACCACTGTCATGAAAGGTTCTGTGCCACATGTTTCAAGTGTTTTTGAATATTAATAAAATGGAAATGAGGAACCTTCAGGAAAAACATGTGCAGTGCATGCAGCCCTGTATACCACAATACAATATACTGCGAATACAAAAGTACTGTGATTACTTACCAGTTTTGTTAAGCACTTTGAGTTGCCTTGTGTATATACTGTGCTTTACAAATAAATGTGTCTTGCCTGTACATTTCTGATTTAGTTTTTGTTTTGCAGCTAAACTTCGTCAGCACAGCAAGTGTTTTCAAGGCGAGGATAAGATGGCATGAGATGATTTCATTTTAAAAAGCTGCAGAAGTAAGCCACTCTCACCTCCCTAATCTCTGCTTGACATTTAGGTAATAAGGAATCTCAACGCAGCGTAGCTCTGCGAGGGTTTTAATCTGATCTTTACCTAAAAGGTAGAAAGGAGTATGAAGACTTTGACTGATTAGGTGCACGGAAACCTTATGCATGAGCGGTATTCTAGTGTTAATTATTACATATAAAGTAGTGTAAGGCTCTACAGCAGTTATACAGTAACCATAACTGCATTCACATTGGCAAAGCACACACAGTAAGATAAGTCTAGTAGTAATAGCAGTAGCAGTAGTAGTAGTAACACAAGCCCAAAACCCTCTGAGGTTCACAAATGAGCTGACAATAGAACCGTACAATAGATTCACAAATTATATAATAAGTAAGTGCAAAATATCTCTTTATAAAGCGCCTTTGAGAAACTGAGAATGACAAAACTGAAACCTGCAGGTCGGTAGATGTGAAACCAGCTCCCATTGGTGAGTGCCGCTGTTTGTCCAACCTTGTGTTGTTGTATACTGGTGAAAGGATGTGTGATTGGTTCCTTGATGTGAGGTGCTTTGAGAACCCTGAAAAAGTAACAGCTGTATGTGTAAGTGTGACAATTCAACATTTTACCATTTCAAACATTTCAAACTCTGTCTCATAGGTGTGGGCATGTATCCTCTCACTCCACACTGGGATGAAGCGGGAGCCATACAGGAGGAGGCGCTAGCTTGACCTACTGCAAATGATAGGAGAAAAGGAGCACTTGGAGGAAACCTACATAGACACAGGAAGGACCAAACTCCTTGTTGTAAAGCATTGTCTTAAGAGGCAAGTCTGAGTTACAGTTTTCATCTATTCAATCTGTGTTCTGCCCAAAATATTCCGTAAAAGTAGTATTTATTTTTGTGGTCCGTGTGGAAGTGAGATTTGAAAGCATGATGATCTGCAAAGGCAGGGGTGTCAAACTGGTTCCAGAAAGGGTCGGTGTGGCAGCAGGTTTTTGTTCCAACGTGAGCAGCAGCACACCAAACTCAATTTCCTCAATTCTTCAGGTTAAAACTAGCCTGGTCGTACCACACCATAGTACAAATTACATTTCGTACTAAGGTCTGGAGGTGCTCCATTGACTTCGTTAACGGGTGGGAGGGGTTGACTCCTTTGCAGATTGAAACGATTGGATCTGAGTTTACAGTCAAGAATGTAACGAGTGAGACGTTAGCATTTAGCATTTAGCCTAGCCATTTCCTTTGCCGCTGACAGAGCCCGTGGGGAGTAGCGCCACAATTTTTGCCAGTGATTACATTTGCTAAACATTCCTTGTGCTCCGGATTCAATTTCTGGATTGAACCAGACCGGATTACTTTACTATCACATTTTTGCCATTGCCAAACTACAACCTGCCTGTTCGACGCAAACTCTTGACATCACCCACATCTAACTACAACACCTGCCTCCCGCGCTCTCTGATTGGTCGGATGGAATTCAACCGATTGTAATTGCTAACACAGAAACCAGACCCAGACGTTACATTAGGGGTGGGAACCTAAGGGTACCTCACGATACGATACACGATACACGATAACGATATCACGATAACGATTTCATCACAATATGACGATTATCGATATATTGGTCAGAAATATACAATATGCCAATTTATGGCATAAATAAAATAAAAAATACACTTTATTTCATCATAAATGGAATGGAGATGCGTGAAAATATTTGTAACAAAACAAAATCAATATTTTTTCAAAATCGATATTGATACTTTGCAAATGCAGGGAAATGATGATTGAGCGGGGTGTACGGAGGGCTAAGGCCAGGCTAGGTTAAACTGGACTCACCTGAGGAAATGGATAGAGTCTGTGTGCTCCTGCTCAGGTTGGAACTAAAACTGGCAGCCCCCACGGTCTGAACTGAAATGATTCCACATAATGAACATTATCAAAAAGACAGAAACACAGAATAGGATTTCTAAGACGTTCTAATGACTGCATTCATAGTGTAAATAGTTCATCATTCAAATTAAAAAGCTAAAAAAGACTTAAAAATGAGCAGAATGACTAGTGCAGCAAAAATCCCAAGGAATGAAAAGATTATCCCATCGTTGGTGTCTACAAAGCCAAGAGATCAGAGAAACATTGAATTATTACTCACCATAGCTGTGGGAGTAGAAGTTAAAGGACACACAGAGAACACTGATCAACACTGAAAACATCTTCACAACGTGCCAGAAATATGCAACATTCACATAAAAATCATTAAAACAGCTTGAATTGACTTAATTTCATACAGTCACTTTTGAAAATAAAAAAGGGGCAATTATATGTGAAGCCTGCATGGTTTCGTTTGAGGTTGGGTCATGCTAGCTCCTCCATATTAGCTGACATATTCGGTTACTTAGTCTATGATGACAACACATTTTTCTAAAACTTTGTCTAATAACCGGAGTACCGAACTTTGAATTCACAGAAAACCATCTAATTGTCTACTAGTCCCCACTCTCAAACAGTTTGGTTTTGAGAGTGAGGGTACTGCAGCTTTAATTAGATACTGTATATGTTGTACTTAATGTTTAATCTTTTTAGTTTAATTTCCTTTGTTTGTTTTTTTGCTTTGACTTCATGCATCATAACATTTTACTTATTCTATGTTTCGATTCATGCAATGTTGGCTCAGTTGGTAGAGCATTGGCCTTTGAGCCTGAAGGTCGTGGGTTGAGACGTTCTCCACCAACTCCCACTGATGTCTGTTGTCGTTGTGTCCTTGGGCAAGACACTTAACCCGACTTTTCCTGAAGCCCCTACTGAAAGATCAAGGCTACATTGTCACCGACAGCAACCATCCTCCTGTGGACTCACCACCTGCAGGAGGATCAGTGAGGGGCTGGTGCTCTTTGAACAGGGTGGTATCTCTAACTGCCACCCCCCCCCCCCCCCCCCCTCCCTGACCCAGAAATGGATTAAGGGGAAGAAAATGGATGGATGGATGGACTTATATTTCTTTGCAGCACTTTAGAAACTTGCTTTATAAAATGTGCTATATAATTAAAGTCACTTGTCGCCTGTACAAACTTTGATGAATGAATGAATGCAGTAGGCACACATTTCTTCCACTGATGTGATAATTTCTCATATATAAACAGGAAAAGTCTTGGTCAATGCCTCTTCTCAAAAATTGCCAGTTTAATTTGTCTTGACTCAAGAACTGCTTTGCACGAGGCTCCCAAAACATTTTTGATGCTTTTTGGCAATATCCAGTCCTTCTGACATATAACATTCCCACCAAACCTTCTATCTTCAGCTGCTCGGCCAAGACAAGCCCAGAGCAGACACACTGACTCACCCGCTGTCACCGCACTGCCTCGCAATAATATCACTGCGGATTGTCAACGCGGATTACCTTCCACCAACCGTTATGCTATCCCTTCTTTAGAGTACTGTATGTCCCGAGAAGGTCTAATGTAGCACAACTCAAGATTAGAAAATGTTTTATTATATTAATTGAGCGGCTATTTATCCCGTCACGGCTGCCCTGCCTCACATCTATGGGGGACATGCGTGCCTACTGCATCTGTCGTCAATGTCAGAATTTTTGTACAGGTGACAGATTCACATACAGATTTTCAACAAGACATATGATGCGCTACTTTTTCCCAATTCCAAATCATAAGACTGCACTTTAATTAATCAAATGCTAGAGTGGGACATAATATCTCAAGTTCAATATACTGGGGCAACGGCATAAACAGTTGGAAATTAGGAGAAAAAAAAGGCTTAGACATCGGGGGAAAAATATTGGAGGTTGGAATTTAGCAAATTTAGAAACTAACCAGCTGCAAACACATCCATACAATTGTAAAGAACGCAATGTCACCTGAGATATTGCCTAAACTTATTCAGAGGAAATACTAATACCGGACTAAGACAGGAGAGAGTCCCTGATACAGCGTGGATGCCTTATTACTGGCTTCAGGTCTGTTTTTGATGAGGGGACAATGTAACATGATTAAAAGCTCAAAAAAATCAATTTAACACATGTTTCCTTTAATATTAACTTGAACGTGAACATGTATTGATTTATTGATGTCTAATTTTTCCACATGGCTCAAATGCAGAGAATTTCCTCACACTGACAAACTGAACCAGAGAACCAGACTAATGGCTTATAATGTCATTGGTAATTAAAACAAATCAAACCATTAAAACAGACATTAGTCCTTGAAGACAAACATATGGATCCATGTTCACAGGAATTAAACCAATGGATAATTACTGGATTCCTCATTTTTTATCATTCCGAAACCCATAGATGCAACACTCATATGCGGCTGTCAGACTATACAAAGAGTACTAAATGCTGCAAGATGGTATATGTCATGTATCCACTTTATCCATGTATTCTGCTCATTTCCCGCTAACTTATCTGCTGCTACATGTAGACCATTGGTTTTGAACTCCTACTACCCGTAATGTGGAATGCAACACAGGCCTTTCCATTCTGTGAGACCAGCAATAGTAAAAAGATCGACATTGCAAACCCCCGGCTCAAGGAAGCCCAATAGGGAACTGTTCATGAACAAAGTAAACTCCTGCACCTCACTCAACTTCTGTTTCTGTCACACTCATCATGTTGATATTGAATATACAGGGTTTAGCATCACTTCAAACCTTGTGTCTATTGACCCCTTGCATGTTACGTCCCGGCCACGCCCACTCTCCATGACAGTGGAGAGTCTAACTGCGAGCCTACGGACACCTGACCAAAACAACCTGTTTCGGCGCATTACAGCCAAAACTGTGACATTTTGCAGTGCGGTTGATTATACTAACAGGCAAGGACATACGCTTTTTTATCTGATACCTGCTCGTCATGAAGACAGAAGATGACGATGGCCAGCGGCAATCAACAAAAAGGACTGGGACCCATCCAAGTACTCCCTAATATGTAGTGAATACTTTTTACAAGATAAAGCAATCACAAGTTTGTATTTATTTTATTTCCATTAATTTGGAGCACAATGACACATGTGAAACACGTCTCTTACTACTGCCCTGTATGTGCGCTGCAACATTGACATTTTTATCTTTTAAGTCAATTGCGTGTTTCACTATTTTCCTCTCCGTCAGTACGTATCATGTTTGGCTGTAGACAGAAAAGCCACAGAAAAGTGGACTATTGCTAATGCTACCAGCAAAATGTACATAAATCTGCTCCAGTGTGAGGGGATGCATTGTTAACGATAATGATAAAGATCATGTAGGGTGAATTTGGGCAAAAATAGACATTTTATTTAATCGATAAAATTGACTGGGGGGAAAAGGTACGGGTCAACATCCAGTTAGGCGATCCTTAACTTCTCCAAATACCACTCTTTGTGAGCCCTGACCTGATGTCCTACTTCCACCTATAACGTAATCGAACATGTGCTTGAAGCAGCCACTTCTCGATTTAAGAGAGGAAGCTCAGTTTTTAAGAGTTGTAGTCCGTTTTGCTCTCGCAGTAATGCTAGTTTCCAATACTTCTGTTGTAAGCTCATTCACAATCACGTGACTGGATGACGTTGATGCATCTGGTCAATATTGTGAAATTGTCTTTGTAAATCCAAATATGTGTCTTAACAAAGGACTAATCTGGGCCTTTATCCCCACCGCTGTCAGACTGTACAATAAGTCACTTTAAGTAACTATTGCATTAGGACGGGAAAAAAAACCTGCACTGCTTTTGCCACTCTTTCTTTTAGTGCCACTTTTTTACTGTAGATAATTATATCCTGCACAGACTATATTTTTTACCTTTAACATGTTTGCACACTTCTGTCTTTTTGCACAATCTGAGTGATTCTATCTTTGCCAAATGTGACATGTAAATTTCTCCAGTGTGAGATTAATAAAGTCTATCTTATCTTATCATATTTTTCTATCGCCCACATTTGCATCAACTTGGTTCCACATTCCCTCAAGCATCCTGTTCGGGGTAGCTCTGATCAGTCTCTTGCAGATTAAGGCTAACACTATGGGTGACGGCAGCCCAATGATAGTCTAATTTATGTGCTGGACGAATTAAGGATATCTTGTCTTAATCAAGTGAGCTTTATTGGCAAACTTCCGCTCCTGCAATGCATCCAATTGACTGTTAAATCAAGCACTTTTTCCTCTTGGGTTCCATTTTAAAATCTTTTGGCACCTCGGTTCTGCTTCACACCCCTTCTCCTTTTTTCAGCTCTGTTGCTCTGGTCGACAGTTTGATCAGTTTGAGCTTTATGCCTGTGTCTCCAGTACGTCCCAGGGCTCCAAACACATGCGAGAGTGTGGTAATGGAACACTCTTATATAGGCCGATCTGATCCCGCAGGAGGGCTGGGGCAAGCGATTGGGACAACCTAGTCAAGATATGGCTTATTGTCGTTGAAAGGTAATTGTGTTCTTTCAAGCGGCACACAATTTCTAGTTTGGTTTCGGACTAACAACATGATGTATGCAAAGGTATCCAGATACAGGGAGACAAAGCAGAAGTCCTATAGAGAAGCCCTTACTCGAACCAGGGCTAACCTAAAGTAGACATAATATGCACATCAACTTTTGAGCTTTTAGATATTTTACAATATTGTTCCCTCATCAAAAATCAACCTGAAGTTTTTTTGTTGCTCAATCTACGCTAAAATTGGGAACTTCTGCTGCAAACGTGTAGCTCCGGTCCCAGTCATGTAAGAGTCGTTTCCTGCCTAGAAGTTTGAAGACAAAAGTATTGCCTATAAATTTGTTTTGTCAATTTCTTAAGTTAAATCATATCTGAAGATGGTTATTTTCAAAATTCTAGAATAGATTTTTTTTTTTTACTCTAACCGCAACATACTGTATATGTGATTTCTAATGTAGGTCCTCCAGCTGGAATGTGAGGCACGTGTCAGGTTGAGCCATCATATTGCCATTACATACATTTTCTGATGTGGTTATTCAAGGCAAGAGAGCTTTTTTCTCATTTTGTTTGTATCTTAGCCTAAATGCAAAAGAGAAAAGCTACAGGCTGGATCTAACCAAAGTTACAAGTTACAACGCAGGATTGAACTGATGACGAGAATGAATGATCTAAATCCAAACTTTTTAGTTAGAGGGCCACTCTAAATTACCAGACTTGACCTGGGGTAGACAACCTGGATTAAAAAAACTGGATTTGAGCTGGATTGACTGGATTTTATGTGGAATATTGTGACACAATCATAAAACAAATGTAAGTATATAACAATAGAGTCGACAAGTGTCAAAGTGCCTCAATGGCGACTTTGTGTTAGCAGCAGAGGGCCACATAAAATTCCACAGAGGGCCGAAACAGGCGCGCGGGCCTTAGTTTGGACACGCCCGATCTAGTAAGTGATAGTAACATGTACGGCTCCCAGCTTTCCCTTCAGTTCTCTTCTGTATGTCATCCACACCCCCAAGATTTTTATCAAATTTGGAAGAATAGGAAGGCACTCTTGAACGTTGCTCAGATGAAAAATATATATGACAGCTATGCAGATGTTCAGAACCGTCGCTTTGGGGAGGACAAACCGGATATATTTTAGTGGTGACTAAGACTTGTGTTGTCTGACTGAGTTTATTCTATCCCCGTAATGCGGCTATAGCAGTGGAAATGTACTCGGTTGAAAATATTAAAAAAAATATTCTCCATTACAGTGTGTGCTCTATGATCTAGTTTGGTTTGACACTTTTACTGCAAGCTTAATGAGATAATTATCTGATGAAACCTCGAGGCTTTGCTTTCAGGACTTATTTTTTATGTTCCCATGACTCACTGTAGCATAAGCTTGGAAGAAGGATGCTCTGATATGGCATGAAATAGCGTTGTGTTTGACCCCTCTTTTGTGTTTTGGACACTTCCCAAAGTGCAATTTGTCTCCTGCATTTGACCCATCCTACAATGCCACTTTAGGGTCTCCTACAGAGCTCCATATCCAGATATTGATGCTCGACTGGAGCTGGAGGATTTTATCTGGTTTGCCCTAAGTCTAAAACATGAACAACAGAGAAGTCCATAGCTGATACAGGGAGTGTATTGTTGTCTTATCTAGAGATATAGTTCAAGATTTGGAAATGCAGTGGAAAGGTGTGAATGACCTCCATATGACAGTCCACAGGTTCATGACAGAGTGACATTGTCCTCTGCAGAATTAAAAGGATCTAACAAACATTTGTACGTCAGTCAAACGTGAGTTGTTTTTTGGATTTGGCGTTTTTTGAGCAGTTTTAGGGAATTAAAAAAGCAATAACAAACAGCTCCTTAATATACACATTGGAAATATCTCAGAAGTTCCCTGGTTGAATATTGAACCTTCTAATTCCCAGGGGATAATTTGTGGTTGTCGTTGTTGGCACAACTTGATACAAACACCATCGATCCAGCCTGTTCAGATCTGATGCCAACATAGGGCCTAACAAATGATAAGTATTGATTCTGAAACAGCGTGTTTATGTATACATTTTCAAACATTATGACATTGTGACATTGTCTAAGCCATATTCTTATTTCATCACATTTTGTTTTATAGTACACACGTATAATTGTGTGTGTACGTGTGTGTGTGCGTGTGTGTGTGTGTGCTAATACAATAGAACATATTCTCAACTGATATGAGTAAATTAATACTCAAAATTTTTACGATCAATGCCAATAACAGAAAATGTATACATAACAGTTCCAATACTGAAGACCACTTCAATATACACCTAAGGAATTTTGGGACAAACGCTCAATTTTAATTTTGCTGCAACAAACCTCGCAGTGAGCTCAGCGTGCTTCTGCTTTGGTTTTTCAAATCGGAGGCTTTCACTGTAATTAAAAATGCTCTTGCACTTTTTTGCATGTGGACGAAGTGCAAAACCCTGCAGCTTTTACCTATAATCTGTCAAATTCTTTACGGTAAATACGGCAGAGGCCCTTTTATCTATTTGACCTGCATTAAACGGCCAAACATAGCAATCCCCTAACCTTTCCCCCACGCACGCTCAGGCATGCACAGATTTAAACGTGGTGATCAAAGATTAAAAATGGTGGAGCTATTACAGTGATGACAGGGAAAACAGTGTCTTCTGCTTGTAGATGCAGTAAAACCAGAAAATCCCTCTGCTTTAATCACTACGGCGTTTGAATGTGTGTTTGTGTGTGTGTGTGTGTGTGTGTGTGTGCATGTGTGTTGCCATGTTGGAATACTTCATTATTTTAGTCTTTCATGCTTGCCTGGTAATTGCTGATTTCTATGAGTGATTACAGTGACGTCTGTTTATCTAATCTACTCAGCGAACAATGCATGTGCCTAAAACTCATATGTTGTTGTGCATAAATACATCATGCTTTAGTCAATCCCTTGCATAGAAACTTACCTGAATCCAGAATAATCAATTATAATCAGTTTTTGTGTATCACTTCTATAAAAGCATTACTATAAAAGCAGTCATCTCAGTGGACTTTACAAAGTTGTTGATTCGCCAACAACAGATCAGAGAACCAAACCGTTCAAACACAGGAAATGCAATAATAACACATAGGAGCCATTGGTCGATAGGGGGTGAATGACCAATGTCCTGTTTTGAAGAAAGGTGAAAGAAATGTAGCTGGACTTAGCTCTTGCTCTTGGGTTCGAATCCTGGTCAGAACAGGGTCTTTATGAGTGGAGTTTGCATATTCTCCCCGTGTCTGCGAAGGTTTCCTCCGGGTGCTCCAGTTTCCCCTACCACTAAAAACATGCACAATAGATACGAATGTAATGAGAGAGTGAATGGATGGTGTTGATTGGGGGCTGATGGTCCAGTGTGTTCGGCGTCTCGCTTCCGTCATCACCGTGTGTGGAATGATTGGAACAATATCTGAACTCTGAACATTGTAAAGCGCTTTGGGTGACCATGGTCTGTAAAATATGCCCTATAAGTAAACATTACTTACTTACTTACTTACTTGTTGACTGGCAACGCAAACAAGAGCTTAATTCTGCTCTGATTGTATTATTTACGGGAAAATTGCCTATTGTATATTTATTATCATGTATCTTTAAACTTTGATTCATAGACGGTTTTATATGATTTGTGCATGTTTACCTATTATCTAGGGACACATTTTAAAGATGTAGGTTTAAAATGCATGCTGTCCCTTTAATTAATTGGTGAGCGAGGAGATCATTCATGACTTTCTGGTTTTTGCTTGTTATTATCATTTATTGAATGAAATGCATTGTACTGTAAGTCAATTTGCAAACAAAACATGAGGGTTTTCCAAGCTGTGAGCCAATCATCTATAAACAAGTAACTTTGCATGTACTGTGTCCGTCATAGTCTGTACATGTGAATTTGAGTCCATTCTTGGGGCAGCTAGATTAAAATGGTTGTGCAGGGATCACCCATCTGTACTGGAGTCATTCCTAGCCTATCCTCAAATCTCATAAATGATGTGCATATTTTAGACTGAAGTTGATCCAACTTTCATTGCCCCGGGTAACCATCAGTAAGACTGCTGATTATTAATGCTAGACATGTTCTAAAGCTCTAATTATGCCTGATACCCTGCTTGTGGTTCCTGCACTTTACATTCTATGCGGTCATCCAGCAAAGTTGAAGTTAAAGTTGTAGTAAAGTAAAATAATCATCCATGCGAGAAGAGGCCAAAAAAACTGTATTTAACTGTCGACACATGCCTTCCTCAAATCATTGGACTAAACGATAATGAAACTAATTGAAGCCACTAATGAAAGTGCAATACAGGAGGATTTTGTTTTTGATTATTAGTTTTCATTGAAAAGCTTGCACAAAGAAAAGTAATATGTATAATTATATATATAATTATAATTTTACACAAAACCCCACCACTTTGGCAAAGAACATTTACAAGCAATACTAATTGAGGCCCAGATGCATTTTTTTAATCCATATTGAACAATAAATGATTTACTAATTACTGTGACAAGCAAACATTTCACAAATCAATTCTCTAGGTATTTACAAATGCTTAATTGAACACTTTTTCGCATCCAGCCTGGTTTGGGACACTCACACATTAAAAGGATCTCAATAAGGTCATTGTAATCTGTAGCAAAAGCATTGGTTAGCAGCAAGACTCTCTCACGTTCATCTATTTTTACAGTTGTGAGGAAAAGTTCACAGATGTAAAGACAGCTCGCACTCTCACGCACTCCACAGTCTGCTTCCATCAGGGCGCATAAGTACAGGTCCCTCCCATTCAGGACAAAGAGGGCCACATCCAGTTTCTCTCCTTCCTCAATCTCCATTTTAAACAGTGAAGAAGATGACATATCTGGGATTGTGTCTTAAATTCAGACAGAAGACATGTTTTATTGTCGATGGTAGAGACAGCACGAACAACACAAACAACAGAATGCAAGTGTATTATACAGAGCGGAGGCATGGAGACCTCCAATCAGCAGCTGCCACGGTGCCATGTAGCTTGGCCTTCAGATAGACAAAACAAGGGAAAAGTACTGGCTTCTGCACATTGATAGAATGATGAGTTTAACTTTAACAAAAGTTGCTTCAAAGTGTTATGAAATCTCACATTCCCCCCTCTGGTCACACATTCACGTGTGACCATCAGGATCGATAAACAGCAACATAACATCATATCTCAATACTTCAAAAACCCATAAACTCGGTACTTCACTCGGTACTTCAAAAAACTCAGAACTCGGAATACTTCAAAAACTCAGAAAACTCATAAAACATGTACAGATCTTTCATAAAACTTGTCAACAATCTTCAGTAAAATACCAAACTTCATCAGTCGATGGTGGTTCCAGATATTGCTTTGAAAACAGTCTCTCCCACTTCTCCGTGTTGATTCCTTCAGGCTGCATTTGTGTCGAGCAATGAATTCTTCTGTGACGTGTCTTTCAATCACACGTTTCAGCTTTAGTGTCCAGATTCAGCAATTCAATTCAGTCCAAATTATTTCCAAATTCAGAAATCCAATTGTTCCAAATGGTGTCCATGCAAAAGAGGACGATGGTATTGTCCATGTCTCAGCAGCTCACAGCAGGCCTGACTGGAATCAGGGGCTGTGCAGATTGTCCAAGTGTGCTGATCCAGATGCATTCTCTTGAGGTTTTTCAGTTTTGGCTTGAAAAAAAAAACACTTTTTGTGTAAAAAAAAAAGTAGTCTTCTGTTCTGTAGATGTTACAGACAAGGCCCGCATCCTCCACCACCTGAAGAAGATTACATGTCTGGGATCGTGTCTTAAATTCAGACAGAAGACATGTTTTATTGTCAATGGTAGAGACAGCACGAACAACAGATACAACAGAATTTTTATGTAGCTACAGAAACACCATCACATTACATATGAACAGAGGACAGTTTAATTATAAATACACATTTCCAACACTACTAATCCCAATAATTTGTGTAGTATACAACCACATGTCACAAGATTGATAGAGGTATATCTTGCTGTCACACTGTTGTGTTCTGAAATGTTGTTACCTCTGACTTTCCAATATTTTGATTTTAGAACCCTTGTTTGAATAGTAATTTAAAATAAATGCATAGATAACCAGGGACTTTGCACCATAGCCTCAGATGTAGAGCAAAACAAAAATTATGATTCTGAAAAGCACAAGGTAAAACAAAGACCAGAAACCACTGTTGCAACATGGTACATTTTATACAAATACAATTACTCTGACATGTGTGGCCAACACTTTTTTCTATTGATTACATTTATTACATGCTACCAAAGGCGCTTTTTTGTTGGTGCAATCAAAATGTGTGAAGTCGCTGCACATACAACACTGCACCTATCCAAAATAAGTAAACTTTAGTCATTCCAGAAACACATGCTGTAGTAGTCCATAAGAGGAAAATACCTTTTCATCTCCACTTAAGTGGAAACAACACACACCACAGTAGTCATCTTCACCTACAAATAAACACAATGTTTCAGTCTCAGTTTTGTTGATTAACCCAGGTATAACATTTCAAAAGTAAGGACGATAATAACCTTTAAAATAAAAATGCCACAACTAGAGGTGTCAATTTGTAGCTGGTGCTTGAGCACACTCCCAGTCCATTGACCACTGCCTCTATTCGCCTGCCTCAGAAACTTCCTAAAGTGAGATGAACAGTTACAAAACAAGTCTCATGATAACTTTTCAGATAGGACAAACCTCCAGTTTTTGAGGATGTTTGTTTTGTAAAGGGCCTCGTTTCCCATGGGGTCAATGAGCAATACTGATTTATCCTCCATGAGGACGACCACTAACACCCAGTGGCCTCCAGTCTTTATGCGGCAGATCCAGTGAGCCTCTTCTGGAAATTTCATCTATAAAAAAGTGGAACCAAAAAGTGTTATTGTCTTTGTAACCATATGGGTATGCAAGGAATATTTGACCCACGGAAATTGGAACTTCCTTTGTAAGTGGTTTCATTTGTCCACGCACAGAGGCTTGTGCCCACAACAGCCGAGAGCTGGTGAACAGGTTTCTGCTGAAACAAGCCAATGTAAAGGACACATGTCACCTCTACTTTGTTCACCAGCACACGTAGATCGGAATCAATGACCTGCATTAGAGAAAAACATAATAATACCTATCAGGTCAGAACTTTGTACAATTACAACCTTCCTCCTCAATGCTGGCTTTTTTTACACATGCGTCATGTGACTGCTGGAGGATGATTATTTAAACAAACTTTTTTATGCAGAAAAACATTTATGGGAACTGAGTGTTAAGATTTAGTAAAGACATGAACATCTGACAATTTAAAAATGTACTTTTTAAATGATAATATGTTTGTGTCTTTCTACTGGCCTTGTTTTGTGGTGAAGGAGCGAACTGAATCACTGAGCCTTGTTGGACACTTTCTTGCCTCTTTATGTTGTGGTTGGTCTTTTTGTCCAATCCATCAGTCTGTGGGTGGTACGCAGCGGTGACGCTTCTCTCAATGCCCAGCAGAGAACACAGAGTAACATTGAGCTGAAACAATGAAAATAAAATGAATAAGAAAGTATGAACAAGAAGTACACAAACAATATTTACTTAATTTACAAATTCCCGCCCTTGATCAGACAGGATACATTTTGGGCACCCCTGTATATTATAAAGCAAAGTCTTTGCCCAACCTCCGCAGCCGTCTTAGTTTTTAAATGGGAAAGCCTCTACCTACTTTGAAAAATAATCCGTGGCTGTAAATATGTACTGATAGCCATCAGTAGTTTTGGGGAAGGGCCCCAACAGCTCCCAAACAGCAGACACCTAACAAGCAAACAGGATTTGAATGCATTAATGTACACTGCTGGTTGGATAGGAACAATAAATACAATTACTTTTATTGTTTGGAGTGGTGCAACTGAACCCAGAGACTTTCCCTCACGTTGACATTGGTCACACTCATAAATCTTAAAAAGAACAGACAGGGAAGGGAATTGTACAGACAAATAAAAGGAAAAAACATACCATATTGTCAATCATCAGTCCTGCCACGAGAGTAAAACCTGGAACAAATGGCAGGTTTTGTTCATGCCAGTGTGGCCTCCCGTGGGTGTAGCATGAAACTCTTTTAAATAGTTTCTGTGCCTCGTGTCTTGTTTTAATGGCTCTTCTTTTGTCATGGAACAGCTCACCATCTATAACAACTGAATTATAATAAAACAACAGAAGAACAATAAGACATGTATAACCATAATAGCAAATGCATTATTACCCTTTGCAGTAAATTTATGGGAGTACTTCCTCAAGTTCTGTCTGTCTGAAATGTATTCATTCCCTCAGGATAAATCTTCTCTGTGAGGAGAAGAAACATTTCATCCCATTTATCCTCCATTATGATTATGAAAGACAAAATCTTGGTCAGGTGGACAGGCAAGGGTCAAAAAACGGTGTATCAATCAGTGTGGCATACAAATCAGAGGGGAGGAGACAAAGATTGTGGTCAGGTGGAAATGCAGGAGTGAAAAAACAGTATCAATCAAAAGCAGATGTGAAAACGGGGAAGTGGACAAAAATGGGAGGGCAAGAAAGAGGATCAAGGATGGCTCTGGGGAGAAAAAGAGAAGATGTTGTTAAATGACCACCAAATAATAATTAAAAGCTGATCAAACATCCACACAAAAATATCTAATTTAAAAAAGATGGAAATCTCTGACTTTGTATTAATATTGACTTCCTTTCACCATTAGATATCAACAGAAAAGATACTATGGAAGAGGATTAGTGATGAGGCTACATCCATGTGAAACAACACACATACATGAAACGTAATTTATCTTTTTTACTAGTGTGAGATTTCATAACACTTTTAAGTAACTTTTGTTAAAGTTAAACTCATCATTCTATCAATGTGCAGAAGCCTGTACTTTTCCACTACTTGTTTTGACTATCTCTGCTGTACTGTGGCAGCTGCTGAATGGAGGTCTCTGTTTCTCCTGAGTATATTATCATTTGCTGTCTTTAACATCCTTTGTTCGTGTTGTCTCTACCATCGACAATAAAGCATGTCTTCTGTCTGAATGAAAGACGCGATCCCAGACTTTATCATCTTCTTCACGAGTACATAATGTTACCATCTCTCCACGAGCAAATATTAGAAAATCAATACATTTCGGGAGGGATTATGACCGCGTATTCATTCATACGTTACGCGTGTACGTAAAATGTATCCCCATAATGTAATTTCAAACCCAGGAGTATGGTACAAAGTTGAAAAAGTAATATAATATTCTGTATAGGATTTGGTAGAGTCAGTGAGGTCAGTGAAGTCAACGCGCTCGGTTGCAAACTTTATAATACGTTATACTAATACAAATATATGCCCTTTGTAATGGAGAGCCATACTCACGTGAGTTTTCAGCTTCGGTGAAGAGAAAACAAAGCTGTGGAGTTGCTATAGTATGCGTCATCGGCCTGCGTCCGCAGCCGAGGACTGCTATAATAACATTAGCATTGTAGTTTCACAGGCAGAGTTGACTGCTTAAACTAAACTTTACACGAAACTTTGACTCTTAAAACCCACATGTGACAACGCGGAACCATCAACATCTCGCCTCAAATTGCATTAAAAGTGACATTCGTGTCTTATTTTGTTCGTATTATAACTTTTAAAGCAATTCTCGGACTTTCTGTCCGCCATCTTGGTTTGTTTCGGCTGCCGTGAGACGCGCATGCGCAGGTTTGCATTACATCATTAACAGCTGAGCATTACATAAGCGTCACAACTCGGCAGAGCGGCACAACTCGGCAGAACACCGGCTCTCCCCCGCGGGTGCCCGTCGGCGACCCGTGGTTGGCGAGCGGCTGGCGGGACTGCGGCCCGGTCCCGGGACTGAGAACGAGACACGGGAGCCAGGCGCGGCGGGTGAGAGCCCCGTGGTCTGGCGGCCCAGGCCGCGGGGACGCATTTTAGCCTGTTTTAGCCTCTGTTTTAGCTTTTTAGCCCTTTTTTTAGCTTAGGCTTTTATTGCTTTCATTTACTTGTTTTTAATGTATTTTATAATAAATTGCTTTTAATTCGGTTTTAATCCAGTGGTCCTTTTTAAATCCGGGTCCGAAGAACCTGTTTTTAGCCCTGTGACACACACATGCATACTTACATACAAACACACACATACATTCACACAAATACATACTTACATTGATACATACCTTAAAAACCTGGTCTGGACCCGATTCTCAGGACTTATTTCATTGATGACTTCTTTGTAATTACATTTAAAACTATTGTATAATCTAGATTGTAAGGTCATCATACTGGAGAACGGACAATTAGAGACTGAGGTCTTCAGAAAGTCCACTCACACTGACCAGTACCTGGCCTTTGATTCAAATCATCCGCTCGGGGTCATTAGAACGCTTCAACACCGAGCCCACCAGGTCCCCACTAGCTCGGAGGGAAAGAACAGAGAAACCAAACATGTTCAGAGAGCACTTTCCAGATGTGGCTACCCCAAGTGGTCTTTTACTAAAGCCCAAAGGACGAGAAAGGCCAGAGACACAGTCCAACAGAAAGAAGAAAGTAGGAGGAGAGGGGTGTCCTTACCGTATGTGGCGGGAGTTTCAGAGAAACTACAAAGAATCTTTAGGCAACACAAAATCCCTGTGTATTTCAAACCTTTCAACACGTTAAGACAGAAATTAGTGCATCCCAAAGACAAAACACCCAGACACAAACAGAGCAATGTGGTGTATTCAATTAAATGTAGTGAAGAGGAGTGCACTGACCACTATATTGGAGAAACCAAACAAACTCTACAGAAACGACTTTACCAACATCGTAGAGATAACTCTAGTCGGCCACAGTCGGCTGTTCATCTCCACCTCAAGGCCTCCAACCACACGGTGGATGACACAGAGGTTAAAATTCTGGCTCGGGAGAAGAATTGGTTTGAGAGAGGGGTGAAAGAAGCCATTTTTGTGAGGAAACAAAAACCTTCTCTTAACAGAGGAGGAGGGTTATGGTGCGTTCAGACCAAACGCGATTTCTGCGGCCAAAGCGGCGGGTCTACATTGACACAACATGGGGGACGCGCGCCAAGGAGCGGCGAGAGATCACGCGGCGCGATTCGCGCGGCCAGAGCGGCGCGAATTCGAGCGTTTCGCGCGATTCGCGCGGCGTGTTTTGAGATGTCAAGCGTTTTGACGCGCGTTTCGCGCGATTCGTGCCTCCAACGCGGCCGCCGCTAGAGTTGAACAATGTTGAACTTTTTGGGAGAATTCGCGTGTGCCGACCAATCAGGAGCTTTCTCCTCCAGTGACGTAGTGACGCCATTTCACTACCGGAAAAACACTGGTAGATGACAGCTATGGAGGACACGTCAATTGCTCAGGTCGGTGCTCATTCTGAGCTATATAACACTGCGGACATGCACAGCTACCGGGACCGAAATAAAAAGGAGCTTGCTTGGGGAAGTTCCATCGGACCTCCACTCCTTGCTCCAGGCAGGAACTCCTCCACGAGGCAGTCCCAGATGGCTGCCACCACATCTGGGATGAGCATGGAGACGGTGGATATGCCCGCTCTGAAGCTCCCCGCAATGGTCCTGTAGGAGTCCCCAGTGGCAAGAAACCTGCAATTACAAAATGATATGAACATATTTATCACAATTACATTCATAAAAATCACGTGACAAAACTTGTGTAGCATAAAATACGTTAAACTAGTAGACAGTAAACATCATAGACAGTAATCATAGACACCAAATTGTTGCATAATACTGTTTTCTGAGCAATTACATTGTGGATTGTGATTGAAAAATGACACACTTTGTAAGTATTTTGGAATTCCGAATGGGGTAAAAAACACTAACCACAGACAGATGGACAGGCGCTCTTCAGCTGGAATAGAGTTGGTGTCCTGGTAGGAGATCCTAGCGCCAATGCGGGTCAGTAGGTCGTCAAACTGGGCCAGGGAGAGACGAAAGTACCGCTGAAAGCGACCCTCATCCGAGCGCAGCTCCCGGAGCAAATGGTGAAACTCACCAAACTCCAACCGTCTACGGACTATCTGATGAATCCAGACACGTCGTCGATTCGCCCTTTGACGACGTGTCTGGCTTTATTTATCAGATAAAGCAACTCCTTCGCTGACATCCATTTTGGGAAGCTACAGGCAAAAGAGACAAGCCCCGCCCCTAAACGCTCTCAACGCTCTGTGACAGCGGCTGCCCTCTAGTGTCCTGGCCGCGCGGCCAAGTTTCTCTGTCACAAGCGGCTCAAGCCGCGCGATAGACGCGATTTGGCCGCAGAAATCGCGTTTGGTCTGAACGCACCATTAAGATTTGTTTTGCCTCGCATCTATGACGACATCCTAAAAACAACGCCCTAACTTGGGACAAGGTCAGTGACATGCTAATGAGTTAGGAGGGGTGAGACCTACACTCCACTTGAGCATCCCAGCAGACAATAGGTCTGTGACATGCTAAGGAGTTAGGGTCGTTAGCCTCAGCAGGGTCGTTAGATCTGCTCCCTTCTACATCTAGCAGACCTTAGATTGTTTATGAGTTAGTATCAGGATTAGGGTGTGGCTAACCACACCCATAGGTTATAAATCTCCGACGTGCGGTCCGAGAATTCATTCCCTGAAGAAGTCCGCTAGTTTGAGGACGAAACGTCGGGAAAACTTGCGAAGAAGTACAGATGATGGGTGAGAAACCTTCCTTTGCTTTGACTAATCCCCGTATGACTGAGGGCTTACACAAACTTATTGTATAACACTTTCTGTTCACAAATTTAGTTTTGTTAAATTATAGCCGTTGTGGCCTTTGAAAGAAACGCTTCCCTCTTGTCCATCAGGTTAATCCGTGGAACAAGTGTTTGGGTGGATCTCTATCATACAGGGGTCTTACACTGAGCTGCTCATCAAACAGGACCACGATTGTAATTTGGTTCAAATGAAAACTCACTTTAAGGATGATTGAATGAAATGAGGCCTAATGGAAGAAGCCTTCAGCTAAACTCAGCACTCCAAAAGGTAATGGGTCCTAGGCACTTAACTTCAAACTATCAAAAAACAGTCATCTCAAAAAGGATTTTAGTATTCACAATGGGTTAGACTTCACCAAGGGTCTCCAACCTTTCTCAAATCAAGAGCTACTTTCACAAACGAGAATTTGCCTTTGTGTGGTCATAATAAAAATGTAGTCTATACAGAAAATCATAGAAAACCCTTGCATGAAAATAACACAATTCTAACAGTATATTTCTGCACATATAAGGCTAAGGTAAACATGTAAAGGGGAAAGTGTATGTATAGGTTATTTATATATATCTCCAGACAAAAAGGCCCTATCTGGAGTAATCGAACCCAGGTCCAAAACCACGGCACCACCATGCTAAGCTTATGAAAGTGAATATATATAGTTTTGAACAAGCAATATGTAACATGTGGTAATCAATATAGATAATATGTTGACATCCCACTATAACACATTTCCTGACAGTATTTCTGTATATCTATGCTGTCTTATTTGAAACCTGCGACTGCATAAGCTCAACAGGACAGCAGCAAGACATCTAATCAAATGCTCTGGTCCGTGGTATATGGCTCCTCTGTTTATTGTCCTTCCTGTGTACATAAGACGACAGCTGCTTTGATTGACATGTCACTGGTTTTGATGGACTCCTCCTTGGTTCCGCCCTCATCATACAATATTTCACTGCAGATGTCACCCATCCCAATGACACACAGGACCTCGTGGATAAACGCAATCCCCATAGTGAGTGTGACAGAAGATTTTCTGGCTTTATCTCCTTTGGACTGGATATGTGTAAATGTGATATATTCAGTTAGTGTGGGAGATAACGCACACACTGTAGCCATGACATTGAAATAATTGAATGCAAAAGTCAATATTATATAAAGATCTATATGCACAAAAGGAGGGTTTAACATGTAGTTACTATAGACTGTATAAAGATTGATAGTGGTAAGCCGCTAGCTCAATGAAGTGCAATGGGGAAGTGCTCACGGATGAAGTTTTGCTGCATCTTGCTCTGGTTCCTATTGACTTACATTGAAAAGTAAAATCCTCTCACTCAATCCGGCTACAAAGCCACAATCCAGGGAGGCGTGTTCATTAAGATATACTGTCCAAACCAAATAGAAAATCAAAATAAACCTTTAAGGTGACATCGGCACTAGTAAAGTCCACTCCTAACAGTATGCGATAGTTACAAGATGCCTGCTGTTCCCAAAGTAATGTCACTCATAGATATAGGCCACAGACATATTGAGAGAAATTTCAGAGCCTAATAAAAATAGTCCATCCATCCATTTTCTCCATTTCTGGGTCGGAGGAAGGTGGCAATCAGAGCTGCACCCAGTACACAGAGCACCAGCCCCTAATAAAGATAGTAATAAATGATAATGATCCACAATTATTCATGTTTATCATTTCAAAACGTTTATTACATGGTGTGTCATGATATTCTTGGAGCCAGGGCAGGTTTCACAGAACTGCTGTAATGTGCTCCCGTTTCTCAATCTTAGTCAGCCGATGAGCTGTAGCCTTCTCATCATGTAGAAGTGCTTTGCAGGCGATCTGCTACAACCTGAGTTGCTGTAAACCTAATGCGATGTAACAAATGCATGGATTGCTTTATAGAAATGTTCCGCTATAAGGTAGAACTTTGTATTTGTGCAACCAATCTATGTTGAAAGAGAAACAGAACAGAGCATATGTGAATAAACTGAGAATGGATTTCCAATCGTGTCACAGATTAACTCGATGGCACCATCTTGTGGTGAGTGCATCAAGTGTTAGAAGAAGAAGAAGGTCCTTTATTCGTCCCGCAATGGGGATATTTCAGTTTGATGCATATACATACACATATACATATATACATATACACATCACTTCCGCGCTCCTTATAGGCAAAGTGGGTTAAAGCTGCACTAACTGACTTTGGGATTTTGAAGCCGCGGACTCGCTGGCCTCGCTCTTTCTGCTCCCCTCCCCGCACCCACGAAGCTATCGCCCCACACACACTCACTGTTGGGACGGAGCTAGTGTCTCCCAATATGGATAATACATGAATATGGATTTGCACGTGGATGGCGTGACCATAAAACGATAGAACCGGGAACCGGAGGAACAGGACTTTCTTTTGGATGGCTGTTTCGCTAAGTCAGCAGTAACCGGTGATGAAGACACGAAGCTTCAGGTTAGCTCCTCGGCTTGTTGTGCTAACTCAGCTGTCTGTGCTAACGGACCTGTAGATTTCTCACAAAAGTGGGGGCTATTGGTCCGCTGTGATTGGTCACAATCTGCGACCCGAAACACATTCTCTTCCTTGTTTCATCAAAACTCGATCTAAAATATAATGTCACGCCAGCACAAATCTGCGCTAATTATTCTTCAAAAGGACGTATATCCCAATGCACTACATGGACATGGATAGCATTTTTGTAATGAATACGAAAATAAAGCCAGTTAGTGCAGCTTTAACCCTTGTATTATGTTAAGGGTCAATTTGACCCATTTCAGTTTTTGTGTTGATCAAAGTACTGGTTATCCTTTCTTTTTCTTCCTGAAATTTGGTGAATTTTCCTCATCTAGGGTCATGAACTGGTGTGTAAAATCTGGACACTTTGATGTGTAGTGGAATGTCTGTGCAGAGTTTGTATACAAAGATGATGTTGGGGGTCATTTTGACCCTGACGCTTTAATGTGGGTAAATAGTTGTTCAGATCCAAAAAAACATGTCTCTTTGACATTTTATTTTGATTACCTCTGAGAGCCAGGTGTGTGAAGAGAGGGAACTTTCTCACACTTGTCCTTGTCACTGTTCTCATGTCATCTCTTTTGCCTAGCGTACATCGTACTGGCAACTGAATATATCCGTCGCCTTTGAGTTGCTGCCCTGCACACAGCGACAATCTGGCGAAAACGGGAAACTCCCAGTAGCAGACCAGTCTCGGGAATAACAGCGCGTACATCGACAGCAACTGGCCTCACCTACAGTGTGTTTTCTGGCATAAACTGTAGAGGGCGCAATACACACAATACACACGTTGTTGGAGCGCGCCACGGAGCGTGCACATCGGGTGATATCTCCGGATCTGAGGACAACTAGTTGCCGAAAAGTAGAACACGGGCAACTGACTGAATCCGGAGATCGACTGTTTATCTCCAGTTGTAAGAGCGCTCACATCGACCAATATTGGCAACTGATCATCTCCCATCATCTACTCTCAGTTGCCAAAAGCCGTCTTGCAACTAGTTAGGCAATGCTAGGCCCTAGACAAACTCACCAAAAATTAGCTCCAGAAGGATGACATCTGAGGAGGCTTTATCACAGATTTTTAACTGGGATAATGATGTAGAGGAAGAGATTTCAGAAACAGAGGATTTTTCAGATACAGGACAATGTTATAGCTTTCTTACGATAAGGAAGATTCAGAGGACGAATCTTTGGCCAAGTAAAGAGGAAGGGAGGAAGGAAGGAAGGTAGGAAGGAAAGAAGGGAGAAAGGAAGGAAGGAAGGAAAAGAAAAGAAGGGAATAGAGAAGGAAAACAGGATGAGAAAAAGGAAGGAGAAAGCGTGGCAGGAGGAAAGAGGGAGGGAAGAATTGTCATTTTGACCCGAGAGGAGGACAAGAAGATTAGACTAAATATTTCTTAAATATATCGTTGGAATAAAAAATGTATTGTATGTCACTTTTCTAAATATTTATATAACCTAAAATAAAGTTGTTATTGGTTTAACCTGTTTTCTTGACTGTTTTGAGTGCATTTACACAGTACGCGTCAAAATGACCCGCAACATAATCAATGTAATTTTTTTTCAACATAATACAAGGGTTAAGTGTCTTCCCCAAGGACACAACGACAGCAGACATCAGTGGGAGTCAGTGGAGAAGGTCTCGCGGTGGACTCAAACCCACAACCCTCTGGCTCAAAGGCCAATGCTCTACCAAATGAGCCACTGTCCCCCCGTTAGCGATGGAATGTGGCACAACAGACCACGATTACTGTTACAAGTTGATCCTGGACTCATAACCCATACCCTCTAGGGCGATAGTGGCTCAGTTGGTAGAGCATTGGCCTTTGAGCCTGGCGGTTGTGGGTTCAAGCCACCTACAAGACTTTCTCCACCGACTCCCACCGATGTCTGCTGTAGCTGTGGGCAAGACACTTAACCTTATTTGTGGTCATACTTGCACGCGAAAGCCTGATCCTATCAGACCTTAAAGCTGTGCCGGGCAGGGCCTGTTTAGTGCTGTCATGGGAGACCTTTGAGAATACCAGGTGTCACAGTGGGGTGGCTGTTAGGCAAGATGCTTCACCCACATAGAATGCATATGGTTGGTGGTGGTCGGAGGGGCCGATGGCACATACTGGTTGCCTCGCTTTTTTCAGTGTGCCCCAGGGCAGCTGTGGCTACAGTAGTAGTTTATCACCACTGTGTATGGAGTGGATGAATAATGACATGTGAAGCGTCTTTGAGCGTCCAAAAAAGAACCAATGCATTATTATTATTATTATTATTATTATCTTATCCTATTCTTATCCCAAACAATCAATTTTGATCTCAGAGACAATATTTGTAAATCCCAAATATTGTGATTGATCAGAGACTGAAGCTATGGCTGGTAAGAATACTCAGAGAGGGCTTTTATCCTGAACTCACAAAAGACAATCTAAAGTGTGCCCCGGACATTCTATCTAAAGTAAATGGCTAAATAACATACTGATAAAGTAGTAGAATTGTATACCCATGTATTGCTAAATAATTCATGTTAAGAGATAATTAAAATATTAACTCACTATACTATATTATGGAATGGTCAAGGTTTAGGTTCAAGATCGGTTTCCTCCCCTGTTATTAGACTGGTTGTGGCCTACTTAAGTCTGTTGAAACATAGCCGGTACTCAAGAGCTGCTGGATTTATAGGACAGCCATGAGTGTTGTCTAAATTGGCTTGTAATGACAAACATCTCACTGGTCACTGTCTTTTCAATTACAAAACAAAATCTCAAATGTTTCCAGACTTCAAATTGACCTGTCTTTCCCACTTATGTCAACATTTCAGAACTGACCCAGAACTGGATGGGATGAGAAAAAAAAAGATTGCGGGTTAATTAAAACATGATGGTGTCTTGATCGGGGAGGATTGAATCAGAAAGTATTGTGTTATTTTGATCGCAGTCATTCTGAGGACGGAGGACCACAAGGTATGAGGTGACCTTATAAAGTCAGCTATTCCTGGGAAAATATTGCCTTCGTCGGTGAAGGGCAGAGTTCAAGGTACCTGAGTATCATTTCTTCACAATAACAGCTGCCAGTGGTTTGAACATTGATACTGTTGAGGTAAATACAGCATTCTGAATGGACCTAAAGGACATCACAAAATGGAAAATCTATGTTTTTTGTGCTTTTATTTATATTACATTGTCTCTCTTCAGAAACACACCGAGAGATGTTTTTTTAGATCCATCCATGCAGTTTTCTGAATATTGGTTTTGAGAATGTCTTAGGTGAAATACATTAACGTGTTTTAAGCCGTTAATTTACAGAATGAAAAAAAGATAAAAATAATGATTTACCCTCCATACTTCTAAAAAGCATTTTATTTCACACTTTAATGTAAAATTACAAATAAAAGAGTGTCATGAAATGTTTAATGGTCAATAAAAAAGCCAAATATGTCTAATTCCTTGGCTGTCCAGATATAAGGACACGACAGAATTGAAATACATGGAAGTTCACATTTTTAAAGCTAAAACTTTTTTTTTTTAAACTCAATATGAGTAACACTCATTAAAATCTTAAGAGCAGTGAAAAATCCACATTTTTCAAATCATTTAAAAGCAACATAATGCTTCTGTCGCTCAGTGTGAGATGAGTAACAAAAACCTTCACAAGTTTCAAGTCGTAAAAGTATGCAGCCACTTTTATTATGAACTTATTTAGACCTTGCCATTCCTTACATTTTCCTTTTCCGAAGCACTTCCAATACCTCCCACCCACTGCACAGGACTGTAGAGGAGCTGAGGAGCTCCTTCAGTGGAAGACTGAGACACCCTCAGTGTAAGAAGGAGCGCTTCCGCAGGGCCTTCATCCCCACCGCCGTCAGACTGTACAACAAGTCACTTTAAGTCACTGCACTATGACTGTAAACAGACCTGCACTACTATTGACACTTCTTTCGAATTGCCACTTTATTTTTTTGTACATAATATATCCTGCATTAACATGCTGCACATTTCTTGCTTTTGCACAATTCCTGAGTGTTCCTATCCCTGCCAATGTGACATGTACATTTCTCCTGTGTGAGATTGATAAAGTCTTATCTTATCTAACACGTAATAACAAACCCATTTTGAACCTTTACCATGTCCATTTTCCCATTTCACTTTTCGCTAATAACCAGTTGATTGCAGGATGATATTACGCCGCTGTATAATCCCACCAATCCTGGACAATGGACCCCCTCTCACTGGATCGATGGCATTGATTGAAACCACTTGAGTCATGGCAAGTGCTTGTTACTGATCTCCAGCAGAGAACACGCAACAGGTGCCAAGGGTCCGTGCGGAGACCGGGAACCCCCCTGTCAACAACAAGTGGCTCTATAGCTTCGGTAAATTGGAGTAAACCTTTGGAGACATCTTGGTAATGAAAAACTGGGAGAAAGGTGAGGTTCAGATGGAAATGTTGGCCTGTCGTTTGGGCCCATGGTCTAAATTGCCTTGAGCCTGAGACGAAGGAGGTTGCAAAACTTGGCAAACACACAAATGTTCTGAGTAGCTTCATATTTTCAGCCTTTCAATATCAATGTGGGTAAACAACTTGTCCCATATTTGCAAAAAGCACAACCTGGAGGCAATAGATTCCAAGAGTCAAACACATAAGGTTGATCTCAGGGCATAAAGCTGTCTCGCTGGCTGCATAATGCTTTCATTTTTTTTCATTTGAAGCCACACTTAGCATAAATATACTTGCAAAGTATGCCCTGGATGTGTTCATTAGAATTCAAGTTGCTACTGTTATAAACTCTTCTATTGTTGTTGCATACACACCATGAATAGATTAAAATATTACTTCTGGTTTAAGTGAAGTCATCTACACACTTTGTAATGAGTATGGAATCAATTAAATACATTTTATCCGTACTACTTGCCTTGACTACTGTAGTACTTTTGTTGATATAGCAACAATGGTAAATGTAGCTTGAAGGAGCAGTATGTACCGTAATTTAACTGCTTGAAATTTCAACACACACATTTTCAGAAGTTGATCTTGCACCTCACTTTTGACCGAAAGATTTAGATTTTTACAAACCAAGCTTGACTCCATTGTTCTCCTACTTTGTTGCCCTGAGCAGAGGGGTTTCGGAGCGTGGGTCAGGCCTCTCCAAGAGCCACTTCTCTGCCATTTCACAGCAGTCAAAGGTGTTGTTTGTGTGAGCAGCGTCTCCAAAAACCCGCGGAGCCACAGAAGTCCGAAGTCCACGGGGAAGAAAAAAAAGGCAACACACAACCCCAGATCAAATTCCGTCACAACGCAGTCTCCACCGTGTTGTGAGACTTCAGAGAGAACATGGCACCAGTGCGGCTTGTGTTCACTGTTTTTTTGAACTATAAAAGAAAGGGATGTCTGTGCCCAAGCTATTAGGTAATGTCACAATATTTGGAAGAACTAAAACAACACAACAGATGGAATGGAAATCAGAACTTCCAAACATGAGGCCCTTTCAAGTGTCTTTCAGGGTCTTGTTCACAGAGATGAAAGGATGGCTTGTGAGATTGACAGATGGATTGGTGCGGCCTCTGCAGGGAAGCAGGCCCTGCATTGTACTGTCCCCCTTCGGACAAAAGGCCGACCTTTACATGATCCGTTTTGTCTTGAAAAAAATAATAATAATGCAAAACAGCACTTTGGAAACTCGTTCTAAAAAATTTGCAATAAAAATAAATTGGATTTGAATAGATTTAATACAGACAGTAGGCATTTGAGCAGTTACCACCTGCAAAAGACTTTCCTGAGGCAGATTCAGTATATCATGTAAGAGACCTTCAATACTATTATTATGTGGATTACATTTTAACTTTGGAAAACCTGATGATGACATTATTTCTTGCCAAATATGCAAACTCACATTTGAATGACCGCTGTATTAAACGCACCCCCACACCTTGCTTCCGACAGTCTCCTCACAGCGGGACTTGCCCACTGTGAGAAGTACCTGTTTGTGTATTGTTTCTGTGTGTAGTGCTGTGTGAGGTTGGACTCTGAAAGGCGTTATATAAATAAAGTTACTTGACCTACTTAACAACACTTTCCTCACAGGAAGATTGTATATAAGGCTCATTCCACACTAAACTGTATGGCAAGCGGCAATTAAATAAATGTTTGAACCAAAAATGTTTACATTTTTTTATTGTAGTTTATAAATACACATGTGATGATCTCAGATGCAGCTCTAAACCATTTCAAGATAATTGGATGCATTTCACAAAAAATGTATTGAACTTTGGAGACACAATTGTTACATATGGAGGCTTTGTGATTGGAATAATTAACAGGACAGGGAAGATTTTTGTAAAGTGGTTGGAACCTTCACTAACTAAGATAGACAATGTACATCAATCAAAAAATGTGCACAGATTTGCCTATTTTGCAATTTTTAATCAGTGAAAAATCCAGAGAGTCATTTCCTCCATGTTCAGACAAGCCCCAATCCATGAGTGCATGGTCCCAGCAGCAGTCCTGGTGTCATGGGGGTGTGTCCTCTGTGCTTAGAGCGATGTCTTTGCAGAATTAGAGCTGACAGGGTTATTTCATTATGGGGCCGTGGGTGGACCAATAAAGGGGGAGCCAGCTGAAATTAATACTGAACAATCTTTCTTCCTGTTATGCCCAGCAGAGTTTTCATTAGCACAGTGAGGAAGGAAAAAAATATATTTAAAAGGTCCAAAGAGGTCCGTCTTTTGCTGGAGTTAGTTTGTCCTTTATCTAAAAGTTCCAACAGATGGAATCTGATCTTTTTGCACTATTATCACCAAGGGAGCTATAATTTGCTCTATTGAAATGTATTCCAAGACCATAATTGTGGCACAGACGTGTGGGCTTGTCCACATGGAGGGCGGTGTTGGTAGATAGTGAAATACTGTTGAATCAAAAATGGATTGGAAACTGGAGGATCTTTTTCCTCCAAGTAGACCCACGATCGCAGCTTTGAGTTTCATATCCAAATCTTGTTTATTGCCAAAACTCCAAGAGCAGTCAATTTGACAACTTTTAGGTTTGGAAACGGAATTTCTCCGCTTATATGAACATATCTGATTTTCCCGTTGTGATTTTTTTCTGTATCTATCAATATTTCTTTTATTTTTGGGGGGAGGGGTTCTTACTCAGAGAGGAAAGGGAAGGATGGCTTGTGAGATCCATCCTGCTTGTGAGAGCAGTTCATGTGACGGTTTTAGAAACAGAATTTCTCCGCTTATGAACATATTTGGTCTTTCCTGTATTAATATATTTGGAATTTCAAGTCATTATGATTGTGACAATATATATCCTTCAAGTGTAGCCTTTTCTTGTCTCTTGGCAACCACCATCTATGTTAGTGTCAGCCCCAATTTTCTAAAGAGCTGGTCCTGGGATGATTCTGAAATGTGTTTTATTCCCCAGTTTCAGAACCTTTTAAAAGTGACTAAAGACTTGCTTTTTCTTAATCAAAATCAATTATATTTCAGAGATCCATTGATTTGAATGGAAGCAGTCAGAATTCTGTTTCTATGGAAGCAGTCAGAATTATGTTTCGATGACAAGAGAAGATTATCTTAAGTGTAAAAAAAAATGAATTCAGATTTAATGGCGCCCTCATCTGGTCACATCAGCATCCAGACATGGCACAAACCTGTAAGTGTGAAAATGTATTTGTAAAGTGACCGTTTGTTGGATCCTGTTTCTGCTTCTGCCCACTCTCTCTTGCATGTGGACCGCAGCATGACTTATTCAGCTTGTGTCTGCAGCAGCATCTGTGCATCTCTCCCCTCTTCTCTTCATGTGGCTCCCTGGGTGTGACTGACTTTGAGTGTGTGCGTCAAACCAGCTGTTATCCACTAGTTCCCTCTAATTTGGGTAAGCTTTTATTTACTTTTAGTTTCGCCGTGCCAGTCTCTGCATTATCTTTGAAAAGTAGGGAGGCCTTGATTGAACCAAACTGAACTTGATCTATTGCTTTTAGTTTTCATGGTAGCTACACAAGTCTCTAAGTTATCAAAAGACAGACGGTGAGCCTTTTTGTGGAAATGTATGTGTAATATGGAGGGCTGGTTAAAAAGTCTGAGGAATTCTGATTAGAATAAAAGTCCTGATGAAGACTTCTCATCCTGATGCTGAAGTCCTTTTACTAGCTGTCTGTAAAGGGTTAAAAATGGACATAAACTGGGATCGGGACTCAAATATGATAATAATCAAAAATATTTACTCACATGGATTTTTAGTATGCTATTGAATTATGACTGAATACAAAATCTTAAGCAACACAATATTTATTTTTATCCAACCCAGTTCAACAGACCACAATTGTTGCCATGTTTTTGCCAAGTGTAGAAATCAAAAGCATATTGAGAAATTCCCCTGGTCCTTAAATCAGTCACCTGGTGGAGTTTGGCTTGGGTAGCTTAAGGATATAATCCAGATAGAGCAAACTGGAGTCTCTGGTGGCTCTAAAAAAACAGAAAAAATAGGAGTAGACCTGTTGGCTCCGGTCTTGTGGAACAGCTCCAACGAAATAGTAAAAGATAACTTTTTTTCACCAAGGCATATCTCATTATAACTCTAATTCTAACAAATATCTGTTTGACCCATGGCAACAGGGGGTATTGTGCAGATGGTATTTTTGGTAAAAGATGCAGAATGATACATTTGTTAGCGGGGTATGTGCTCTCTAGTTTTAGTCATTATATAGTTTTCCAATTTGCGCTGCATCTCCCTATTTGCTCCAAATAATGTCCACATGTTATTTGGAGATTACACATTTAATGGCAAGAATTATGGCACAACATGCAATCCACAGACAGTTTCCCCGCGGGAATAGCTTTCACATGATCTCCTCTCCTGTTCTGTCAAAACACTTATTTACCAGGGGAGAAATTGCAGCTGAACGATGCTCTGGGGTGGCCAGCAACGACAATAAGATGGGAGGGGGTTTTGAAATAGACAGTGGCAGAAAATGTGGCGAAAGAGAGAGAAAGACTGGGATAGCGGGGGTGCAGTGGCCTTTGAGACAGCACAGTCCCAATTTTCATTTCTCGGTGTGCAACCCCAGATGATTAGAGCGTAATGACCGTTGTTCTAATTGGCCTTTTTGTTTTTGCAGCTTTATGTGATCACACAGACTCACAGTACCCACAGAGGCATTCACAGACGAACAAGTGAAACAATTTATGCAAAAATGGAACTGGTCCAAGGTTAAAAGGTTGAGTAAAAGTCAAAGTTCTGCATTTGACATTTGCCCTTATTGAGAGGCTTTGATAATGGATGTAGAGCTTCTTGTAAAACATTTTTTTGAAAGAAATTCCATTTTGTTCTTTTGCAATTAACATGTTACAAATCTGAAAGAGAGAGAGACGAAATAAAGGTTATCTTTAATGAAGCCAAGTTCTGTTCTATACGGCTGAAACTACAAAACTTGGAATGTCGTTCAAACATTCATTCCATTGTTATGTTTATTTTTACGGCTTATAGTCGTATATAGTTGCGCAATTTATCAACACTATAACAAATAAAGGCTTGATAAATCTCCTTTTAGTCTCATATTGTTAGTTAAGGTCAATGGACTTTTGAACAATTTTCCAATTTTTTTTCCGAGTGTCACCTTTATTTTGAGGACCAGTTCTCTACAAGCCACATAAATGAGGCAAAACTGTCACCTACTCCCCTCATTCCATAACAGGGTTGCCAAAACAATTGACACACTCAATAACATTCTCGGTGCGTTCGCCACAAAGATAAAGTGTCAATGTCCATATAATTTCTTGTCAAAATCACTATTGTTTCGTTTTCCATTACACTCGGGGATTACCAGCTGTCAGAACGGACCCGCGCATTTGATGGCCCTCGAAAAGCCTGCGTTAATCTCTGTTATTCACTATTGATTTTTGTCACTTGAAATGGCGTACCTGGTGTGGGAGATAGCGGCTGAGTGTCATCAGAGGAACACGGTAGAGAAAACAAAGATGGTGTAGATAATTCCACCAGACAGACGTTGGCTATTGGTCCCCTGGGCTTTCATGGAGCGATGTTATGTTATGGCCTAATTACTTTCCTCTGCATTAGTTGTATGGCAGAGGCAGTGACTCATGATAAGACTGGGAGAGGAGGGAAATAAAACTGTCTACTCCTCCTACTTAATGTATAGGTATCACTGAAGTGGTAATTTATGTTTAAGTATAGGTAAAAAAGCAATTATTTTGAAAGAATTAAGATTCATTGAAATATTGTTCATTTATTTCAGTAACAATGTGTACAGTACAATGTGAAACTAATTCAGGATATCGACGTGTAGTGGCATTTCATTTTGATGATTGTAGCTTACTGTCCATTTTCAATCTAATTTTCTGAGATGTTCTGATTGCGTTTTTTACAAGCTGTGAGACAATTATAAACATTATTACAAACAAAGTCTGGACATATCTCACTAGGCATGTAACGTTATATATTAGTTTCATATTGGATTCACCTGTGATCTGTCCAAAAACAAAGATCTAGGTGACCAAAGATTGCTTGATCTATCATACCATCTATCTATCCGTCAGATCTTATGTCTTGTAATGTGAAATTTAGCGTTCTCAAAGTTTGTTTGTTTTTTCTGGGTTTTTTCACCTAACGTTTTTTTAAATATAAACTGTCACTGTGCATGGACATAATACATTTATAAACCAGGAAGATTCACATTTCTACTTGAATAACCCACGCAAACATTCCCAATACCACACTTTTATATCATGCTGTATAATTATGTGCACACCAACACATGGAAGCCCACATACTCTACATGAGACTACAGTATTACATGCCCACACACAAGAAAGATTTTCATCTTCAATCAATCCCACTTATTTGTTAGGCACAGTTTATGCAAAAGCATTTCAAAGAGCTTTCCAATACATTTTAGAAGAAACTACCATCATATACTGTACATGTTAAAACTTGAGTGTTTCAGTACTTATTAAAACTTGCATAACTAACCTTCCAACCACAAAATAGTAACTACTGTATGCAATTTCCAATGACTTCCTCGCTCTCAAACAAGTTAATTCATTTCACATGCATGTGTTTTTAGCCTCTGTTACATCTTAAAACCTCTTACTTAATAGAATGTTAAAGACAGAGAACCACTCTTACTCAGAACTATCAGCTCAAATCTAAACCTAACCCTTAAGTCTTGAGTTGTAAAGCGTATGTTAAATATATAATATATATATATATATATATATATATATATATATATATATATATATATTTTGTGCCTACAGTATGTGTGTGTGTTGTATGTACTCAAAAGAAGCTGAAAATTGTGATCTTTGCTTTTTATGTATCATATGTTTGACTATGTGCGCGTTAATCCTCAAGATGTATAATTTATGTAAGAATAGGGTTTTTTACAGATGGATCTCACTGATAAATGAAGTTGAGGATCGTTACCTGTTACAGACTGGTTTAAAAACAGAGAATCTCTACTTGACAGTTTTGGATGGACAAGCAAAATCAAAAAAGTAATGTTGAAATTTGCACACAAGCTGCAAAGACTACTCTGAAAATCTAATTTGGTTGGCTCCATGAAGGGAAAAACAAAACATTGGAAAGTGATCAGGTGGCGGCACAAGAATTTGTTCTGTATCCAAAGATTCAACCAATGGAGAGCTTTTGAAAATTCAGAAAAGATATATTCATTCCAAATAGTGAGTCACCAGTGAGAATATGAGGCAAGTCACACATCTATGATTACTGTTGGATAACTACATACAGTTTGCATTTCTGTTACAGTACCAGAGTCATAGAATATACAGATGTGGAAAACAAAGCGTGTTCTGACAGATACGGTCTCAGCCAAGTGTAGGGCTTTCTTGGGATGCACTCTTCACTACAAATGATTGCATATTTGTTTTTAGGTGGTCTGTGCATCAATAGAGTTGGGACATAGTTTTGTTTAGTTTTAGTTTAGTTTAGTTTATTTCTTATTTGGTGTCTTGCACCTAAAGATGCCCAGCCCGTATGGGCTTATAAAACACAAAAATGTAGCAGACATCAGAAAAACATCAAACAAAGAGTGTTCTCTTCCGTTGGAGCCATGCACTTAACAAAAACTTAGACAAATGAAATGGCTTATACTTGAATAGAAACTTAAGCTTTTCCTCATCAGACAGTTCAAACAAAAGTTCAGCAACATCAGACAGTTTGCAAAATAATTGCCTTCTCAGATCATGGTACAAAGGACAATAAAAAACATATATCTATACATTTCATTTTGCTTTTGACTTGGACTGACAGCATTTCAAGAAGGTTGAATTGTGTGGGTGTTCCAGTTGGGGACTCCAGAGATAAGCAATTTCCTCAAGTTGCACCTTGATACTTGGCTTGGTCAGGACGACGGGAGCTGTGGGATTTTTTTTTTCATTTCATTTATATGTTTATTCCAAAAAGCAGCATTAACATAATTTGACAACAGAATAATACAATCAATATACAAGGTTTGGAAAGGGGGTTGGCTGAAGCGAACACTTGTATATTTCCAGCGCCCTCCCTTAAGCCTAGTGTAGTCGCGCGGCGCGGACCTTACGGTGGTGACGTGACGTCACTTGCGCAACGCGTGGATCACCGCAAGGCCCTTACGTAGCCTGCCGCGCACCCTCGAAAATGTATAACTACGTAAGGGTCGCCGCAGACAAGCTCTGCTGTGATTGGTCCGTGTGTGTGTATTGGAAGGAAGCCCGGAGCGGCTGCAGGAAATATGGACGAGGCACTATGGAGCAGACTGCTTCACGCTTCGAAGGAACTGAAGGAAAAGTAGTTTGGGCTGCACTTGTAAATAGTTCATATTTGTCTCAGATATTTACCACTTATTGTTTTGCTGTTTGTGCTGAATACACCTTAATAACAACTATGTTTCCAACAAGAACTGTGTCTTTATTCACAACATCACAGTTAAATGAGTTGAAACAATGAGTCCATAGAACTATCACATAAACCTAGAGTAGAAACACATGTAATGAGTAATTGTTTTTGTTCTGAAGAGGAGAAAGTAGCTGCGTAAATGGGACCGCTTTGGTTAGGCAACTCCTGTGAGTTCGCCATCATGTGGTTGGTTGTGGGATACAACATTCGGGGAACGCGCGACTGCACCACAAACTGTGGTTACGTAGGTCCAACGTAACCGCAACCAGCGCCGCGCGAGTGTACACAAGCCTTTACACTCCACACTCATTTAGACAGGACACACAGACACATACACACCAACATACAAACAAAACACACAACACACACACACACACACTGGCCCAATCACTCTCCGACCACCCACCCCTATCTCAACACTAAAACAATTGACCTATTGTGCATGTTCTTAATGCTTTAAAATGTGAAATTATATATCAAGTAGAAAATATTTGGTGAAACTAGTATAAATGGTAAAAAATGCTTTCACTCTGTAACTTCTTATGCAGCATGCAGAGGGAGTTGAATATGTGTTTTTGTTATTTTTTCCAAATTCTAAAAATACCGGATGCAAACAGAGCCATGTGATTGTAAATAATTAATTTTAACTTGGAAGAATGGGTACTTTGGTTTTAGAAAGTGGAAAACTGCTCTGAGAATGATGTCATGGTGGTACAATTAGATCATATTATCACAGAACTGAAAACAGCTCCAGGTCTGTTGATGAGGGAACAAGCTTAGAAAAGTCAATTCTCAGAATCAGAATATTTGTTGTCGCCATTGTACATGCAAGTAGTAGGAAGCAACAAACTAGGAAAACGCGTTGGTATTTGGTGCAAAAGTTATAAAAAAGTGACATGTAGATACAATATTGATAAAATGCTAATATACAAATGCCCACAACAAATTAACAGGGAATATTCCTTTATTTCACCTACGATAAAGTATCCATCTATATCTACCTATCTATTATTGATGTCAAGAGGTATCTCCTTATGCCGGGTTTAAAAAAAAAAAATTGTGGATATCAAATTTGCATGACAATGTCAATCTGAAAGAGATTCCGGCAAAAAAAATCCTATATTTTATAAAAAGAAAGTGTTTTTCATGAATTTAAGTTGTCTATGCTCTAACCTGTGTGTTACGTCATAGCGGGTAACGCCCATGCATTGAAAACCATGGATCTATGCCACAGGACTGCCTTTTCTCTCTTCTCTCCACTGATGACCAACACAATACTGCCCTCTACAGGTGACAATTGCTCACTACACATAAATTGCCATTTTGAGAGTGAAAATGTGTCTGAGCTGGGATTTGAAACCCTAGTGTCTGGATTGGCGGTCGATCTACACAACCACTGGACTATCTCAGTGACAACAAAATGTGACATTCTAGTAGTTATCTTAGACTCGCTGTACACGTCCTTGTCATCTTGAATATCCGCGAAAAAAGAACGAATACCAAATTGTAAACAACTTACAGCGTTGAAACGTACCCACTCTGACGTCACCAAGGGCTGGGAAGTTTTTTCGTTTCTAAGGGCGTTACTATGGGGTTATTTCGATTTGGGGGGATCAGACAAAAAAAAACAACAACTGATTTTGAAACCTTTACTAGTTCTCTTCTAATATAAAATGGTATTAAAACTGTATTTCTAAATAAATCAAACCCGGCATAAGGTCTTTAAGCGCCCCAACGTCATGCCTCAATGTGAAACACCAACATTTTCTTATTTACCACCTTTCTGTGTAGGCAATAGTGGAAACTTGAGCCCTGAACATGGTTGTCACAGTAACGTAAAAAAAAAAACAATTATAGAATGATCGAGTTTTCAAATTGATGCCTGCATATTTATGGATTTGTGCATGGATTTAGCAGCATAGGCAGATGGGAGCTATGCTGTACCCATGCTGGGCCACAAAGTCACACGCTAAGTAAGGGCTTCTATAGTGTCATGGAAACTGGTTTTAGTGTGCGTGCTAATGCAGAGGATATGCTATTTCCTGGGAGCTTGTTTAACCCAAGTGCACTGTGGAGAGTTGTGCACATATGCCACGACTGGCTCTGAGAGATAGGAGCAGCATATTTAAATAGGACAGTTTTCCGTTTTATGGGGTTATTTTTTTGGAAGAGCAATTATTTCCACAAGCAGCTATTTGTCTTGGATCAGTTCATTCCCATAATGTAGCCAGAACACATCACCCGTGAAAGGTGGATATAGGAAGTAATGGGTTCATTTACGCTAACATTTACCTGAGAAATTATTTCACCTTTTAGGAAAAATAAGAAAATAAATTGCACTTCTAGACAATGATAAAGCATTTGACAATGATAAAGCAATGATAAACAAATATTTTCCCCGTTTTGTTTTGCTTTTTCTCTCCAGGATATTTTAAAACAAGTTTCATACTAACACTAGTAAAGGGTAATTGTGTGAACATGTATTAATAGTAAAATATTTAAATGCTCTTTATCAATGCTGATGAATATAGGTTTGGACCACATCTTTATTTGTCTTAAAGTTAAAATAAAAGAATCCCTCAGTCTGAGGCCGGTTTCTCCCTCTCTCTAATCCATACCATCTCTCTCCTTGGGTATGAATGTTTTCTGTTATGACTGTATCTACTTTCTAACTCTTTAGTGTCATTAAATGTCCTATTTTATATCCACTTGGTTTGAGCCTAGTACATGTACAGCAAGAAGTATAATATTATGATTATATTACATTTGTATGATTCCAGTGAGTAATACACGTCAAATATCAAAATAGAAGATATTACCATATTAAAATAAGAAACAACAGCATTGATTCCCAATTCAATCAATTACCATTTTAAAGCTAGAACCATAAAAATGAACACATCACTCCTGTGCTCAGGTCTTTAGGGTTAGGGTTACTTTATGAGACTCTCCATGGCCTTGCATCAAATACTGTATATGCGATGTTAGGCTGGGTTTATACTGAGACGCTGCGCAGACGTTTCCAGGCTATTAACAGAAACGACCTGGCTCCTAATGCAAATTTCTCAGCGTTCATATGAGGTTGAAAAATGATGTAGTTCTAGCGCCCCCCACGGCAGTGTACTCACTTCCTCTGGAAAAACGCGGAAGAACAGGGGAAGAACGCACCACCATAATTCTGCCTTTTAACAGCAGCTGTGAAAATGGAAACTGAACCTAGAGCTTCGCGTGGTCTCGTTTGGACGAACGAAGGAGTAGAATCCTCCTCTGGGCAGCGCTCGAAGCCCACGAAGCTAGTTAGTGTACCCGCCGCCATTGTTTACGTTTGTTGTCCGCTACTGCGCATGTCAAAATTGACGTGCGGGGAGCAGCGGGGAGGTGGGGGTCAGATCAGGCAAAGAATTCACAACTTTTTCCTTACGCGGGTGTGAAAAAGCTCCCTGCTGAGCAGCAATCTGAGGCCCTGTTTATACTGAGACGTTGCGCAGACGTTTCCAGGCTATTAACAGAAACGACCCGGTTCCTAATGCAAATTTCTCAGTGTTCACATGAGGTTGAAAAACGATGTAGTTCTAGCGCCCGGCCAGTAGGGGGCAGAGAAACTTTACAACACTCACACGGCCCCCAGCCCCGTGCCCAGCCCCCCTCTCGGCAGTATATTCACTTCCTGTGCCAGACCCTCAGAACGCACCAACATCATTCTGCATTTTAACAGCAGCTGTGAAAATGGGAACTGAACCTAGAGCTTCGCGTGGTCTCGTTTGGACGAACGAAGAAGTAGAATTATCCTCTGTGCCGCGCTGGAAGCCCACGAAGCTAGTTAGTGTGCGCGGCGCCATTTTTGTTTTCGTTTGTTCTCCGCTACTGCGCATGTCCAAATTTACGTGCTGGGAGCAGCAGGAGGCGGGGGTCAGAGCAGAGGGGGATTTCACACCTTTTCCCTCTCGCGGGTGTGAAAGAGCTCCCTGCTGTGCCGCGTTTCTGAGGCTGAGTTTACACGGAGACAATGTGGCAGTAAAACGGTATAGTTGGATGTCGGTTCCTACCAACCGTTCATACGAAGACTGTGTTCCAGGGGGGTGAAAACGTAAGTGTTCAGATCCAGCCTGCAGAGTGGGACAACTCAGAAACGCTGCACAGCGGGGAGCTCTTTCACACCCGCGAGAGGGGAAAGGTGTGAAATCCCCCTCTGCTCTGACCCCCGCCTCCTGCTGCTCCCAGCACGTAAATTTGGACATGCGCAGTAGCGGAGAACAAACAAAAACAATAATGGCGCCGCCCACACAAACTAGCTACGTGGGCTTCCAGCGCGGGACAGAGGATAATTCTGCTCCTTCGTTCGTCCAAACGAGACCACGCGAAGCTCTAGGTTCAGTTTCCATTTTCACAGCTGCTGTTAAAATGCAGGATGATGTTGGTACCTTCTGAGGGTCTGGCACAGGAAGTGAGTATACTGCCGGGAGGGGGGCTGGGCACGGGGCTGGGGGTCGTGTGAGTTTTGTAAAGTTTATCTGCCCACTACTGGCCGTGCGCTAGAACTACATCGTTTTTCAACCTCATGTGAACGCAGAGAAATTTGCATTAGGAGCCAGGTCGTTTCTGTTAATAGCCTGGAAACGTCTGCGCAGCGTCTCAGTATAAACAGGGCCTGAGTTGTCCCACTCTGCAGGCTGGATCTGAACACTTACGTTTTCACCCCCCTGGAACACAGTCTTCGTATGAACGCTTGGTAGCAACCGACATCCAACTATACCGTTTTACTGCCACATTGTCTCCGTGTAAACTCAGCCTGAGCTGTCCCACTTTGCAGGCTGGATCTGAATACTTACATTTTGACCCCCTGGAACACAGTCTTCGTATGAACGGTTGGTAGTAACCGACATCCAACTATAGTGTTTTACTGCCACATTGTCTCCGTGTAAACTGCCCCTTAGTTTCCCATGAACCATCTGGGATTAAGAGGAGCACAGAGACTGGCCTCCTGCTGGGTCTCAGAGAAGCACAGAGATAGGCCTCCTGCTGGGACAGAGAAAGCACAATTTCCTGTTTTTACAGGGAACGACTTTGGTTGTACATTTCTTTTAAACCTCTTTTATTGCTTTAAATGCATCTTTACATAGTCACAAAATCTGTGTATGTATAACGCACATACACCCGCACACACAATGCAGTCTACTAATTTTGAACTTGTGTCTCAGAATGAGTTTTTACAGTACATGCATTCATTTATACATTTCAATTACTTTTGAGATAAAGTCAATCATTGCAGTCTTGTCAGAAACTCTATGCTCTTACTACATCGTGGCTGAGTGGGAAGCGCTCATGCCTCACAGCAAGAGGGTTTGTGGCTTTGCGCAGTTTGTATGTTCCTCCCTGTGTTTGGGGAGGTTTACTCTGGGCGCTCCGGTTTCCCCCCTAACATCTGGTTGCATCAACATCTGGTGACGGGTCCTCGGGCACAACTGTGAAGAAGAACAAGCACTTCAACTTATTGCTTGTTTTGTCTTTTTTCCAGTGCCATGTCTTTGTTTGTATTACTTTCTCACTAAGTATCATCATATCCACCTTGACATAAACCTGGCAGTGCCTCCGTTACTGTGGGTCCCAAGTCTGCAGGAAGTCCATATGTTTTGGAGGTGCTCTCTCACACCCTGGAGGAGACCCAGACCGTGGAGGCTGATGGAGAGCTGCGCCACCGGACGTTTTTCATTTCCATAACGATGACTTTGTTTCCTAATTAATCTCCCAGCTCCATCTCCCCCGCTCTGCTCCTGTCACTTCTATAGAATGAAACATGGCCGGCAATTTGCAAAATCAATTATTCTAGAGAGGAGGAAGGCTTTGGAAAAACCGAGAAGCAGCGTCACACTTGGTCCCTACATGCACGCGAGCAGTGAGAAAATGGCCCTTTGGATCCAAATCAAAATACTGTGTGCTATGAATATTCAGACAGAAAACTGAGGAACTCAAAAATTGCTAAAACTTTGGAGTGCCTCAGTCTTCTGTCTGAATTTTGAACGTTGGCCCCTCCACTTAAGAGCACCATAAGTTTACATTTTGCCATACTTTATTTTTACATCCAAGAAGCACTCCAGCCCCGTCTACTGATTTAAATTTGGTATAAATATAATACTCTTTCTTAGTGTACATGATGAAATATTTTGTCATGAAATCTTATAGAAATTTATATTGAAAATAATGCTTGGGTGACAATGTGAGTAAAGATGACAATGATCCATAACATGTTAACTGTTTTTTCGACATTCAACAAAACAATGAAGAAGAAATGTCCCTAAGACACATGAAACAATAATTGACTCTTTTCATAACTTTAACAATTATTCATAACATATTTTATGATTGATAGGCCCAACACTAATGGTTCTTGTGTGCATGATATAAGTAAGTAAGTAAGTAAGTATCTTGACCTATAGAGCATTTTTACAGTGTAGGACCACCATTATTTTTTTCTAGTGTGAATATCATCGTGGTGGTAAGCCATTATTGTAGCCACTGGGGCACACTGACCAAAGCAGGACCGATCACTACACAGAAAAAAATATTATAGCAATAATCTAGTCCTCTGCATTGAACCTACAGTATCCTTTTAATTCAACTAGGGCAATATGTCAGGAACAGGTAACAGAACAGCAGCATCTGAAAATTGCTGCCCAAAATGTTAATTACTTCGGCAAATCTTGTTTTAAAACCAAATATGTCAAGAAAAAAGCCTATTTCAAGCAATAGTTGTGTAACTTTTTTAACTTGTTTTCAAATTAGCACAACTGTTATGATGTTTTTAATAGTGCCCGGAGAAACGCTATCTAGACACGAACGGAACATGCAAACTCCATATGAGAATGGCTGCGCATCAATAATCGAACCCAAGACCTTTTTACTGCAAGGCAACAGTGTAAAAGTTTGTGGACATTGGTTTTATTAACTCTCAACTCCAATGCACCAACAACCAATAACTATGTGTTTTATTATTGTCTTTTGTTTGGTAATTGTTTGATTCTTTAATATGTTGTTGGCGCATTGACAAATCTTTGGTGATTTTGGCCCATGTGAATTTAAGACATGAGCTCTGACCACGGTTTGACCTGGAATAATATAAGCTGGAATTGAATAAATGCATGACAGAGAATTTAAAAGACGATAGAAAATGTGTCAAACTACACTCACAAAGGGCACCTCAAGGCCTGAGTCTGCTTATCAACTTTGGTAACCTGTGATTTGCTTTCTTGCGCGTCGGGCTGCTGAGAAGTCCTTCGAACGGGTGGGAGGGAGTAGGGGAGGTGGACGTGGAATTAGGGATGAGGCGAGTGAGAGACAGAAACAGTTTGTCCTTGTTGACATGGCACAAAGCTTTGTAAACAGTGGGCTGACGAGGACTCTCCTTGGCCTCATGCCTTGAACTTCTGCAGAAAATACAGAGCTGTGCAGCCTCTGGGGACAGGAGACACGGAGGAAGACTGAGGGCGCCATGACAGGCAGAGGTAAAAGAGGAAGAAAAAATACAACCAGGAAGAGATGGGTGCCACAGGGGAGAGCCAGTGAGATAAAACAAGAGGAAAGTCCTGTCTATTTCTATAGTTTTCACCCTGGCTCCCAGCTTGGCCATCCCAAGTGGAATTATACATGGCCTGAAAAGGTGAATGTGTTTGAAGCTAATGTTAAATTAATTATTTGTGTTTTTTTCAGGGTGTACTGAGGCAAACATGTTCTTTTCATGAAGCTTTCTCCGATTTAAAAGTTTGATGGTTGTGTGTCTCTGAAGGACTTCTTCTCATACTGACTTCAATTTCAGCATTTTTCCTCTTATAAACTACAAATCACATTGCATGATAAAATATGGGTATGGGACTGAAAAAGTCGTTACATACAGTCAATAAACACGAAACAGGGTTATGTTTAGTCTGTAGAACATGTATTGATATAATGTAATAGGTATGCAAGGTCCAAACAAATTCTAAAGCAGGGAGCTGGAGTTTACTATGGAAAAGGCTTTAACAACAATGAATATGAAAAAGATTATATTATTTTTATTCAGGACTCATGAGGAAAGTTTTTTTCTTTCTTTCTTAGATAATTAGGATAATGTTGCTCTGGTTCACCCTCCGATACAGTAGGTGGCGTAAATGCTACCTCCCCCCTGATTACTTACCTCACCTCCTGTGTTCAGGTCCTGTCTGCTCGCGCTGCCTGCCTCCATCCTCCTGCCTCCGTCCACCTGTCTCTGTCCACCTGCCTTTGCCCCCCTGTCTCTGTCCACTCAACATGAACCTCTGACTCCTAACCACTCAACAAACCTGCTCTAATACATCACTGATCCGGGAGAATTTGGAGAGTTGCTGACAGACCCACACAAAGACCACATAAAGGACAGTGGTGAGGATCCAGGATATATATTGACATTTATGGGCATCTTTTATAATTCATGGACATTGGCCATCTGCCCCTTATGAACCAATGGCTTCATGTGTTTTTTATGGCTGCTTTGCTTCTCTGAACTGTTTTGACAAATCAACGTCCTCCAAGTTAACTAGTGTTGTGATTTAGGGCTGATGCAAAAAAATATGCATGAATATACAGTATATAAAAACAAATTCTGCCAAACAAAACAGAAAAAAATCCGATATGCTTTGACCCATTCTTTTACTCAGAACTTTAGCATTCATGAAAACGTCCTATTCTACTATCAACCTACTTGAATGAAAACTGCCAATTCTTCAGTCTGTTTTAAATGCTTGGCTCCGCATTCTCATTTCAATCTCATTTGCCCTGAACCCTCTCTAATCCTCGCATGTGCTGAAAGTGCAGGAGCAGACGACGAAGGGCCTCCTGCTTAAAAAACATGCACGCACTCACAAAACAACAAAGCACATTTCCGATTGAGTTTGACTCCTCAATGATCTACAGGTGCAGCGGGTGCGGAGGGCCATGATTCATTCCGGGGGTCTCGGATTGGTTCCAAATGAAAACGCTGATTTTCAAATAGGAAGACAAACAGAGCGCGGGTGTGATGGCGCCGCTGCCTCTTTCCGCCTGTATTAGGGAGAAGAGGGATAGCGTGGCAGGGTGTTCTTAAATCAGAGCTCTCTATCTTGTAGTGGGACACATTTCATTAAGGGCAGCAGATGGGGCCGCGGCTCGGAGAGAACACGCATCTATCATACGCATCCATTAGACAGCTCCCTCTCTTCTCCACAATGACAGGGCAAGTGCCACGGAGGTTCTTGTCTCTGATCAAAAGACCTGCCCCTCACCACCTTGCCCACTTTGTCTAATTGTAAAGTTTTATGTTTCCGAGTCAAGAATGGACTCCGGAATTTAAATTTGGGGTTTATCCAACTTTGTTTCGCAAAAAAATTATTACGCCTATCTCCGCCGTTCTAACTATTGGGCCAAAAATTGGGCTCTCATGGAGTAATTCAAAATGGCCGCGGGGGCTGGAAAATGTGAAAATAACGCATCTGCGCATGCGCATTCACAGCGACTAAACTAGAGTGGTCCAAAAAAATTCACTCCCCTCAGCATTGACACACATGTGGAACGGAGCTTTGGGCCAAGAGCCAACTTTTGGACCATCCTGTAAAGACGTTTTCGAGAGGTAAGAAGATGCTATTTGTTAACATTGGCTAAGTCTTATTCCGGGTCCACCCCCATCGGCCCGGGGTGGTATTGCAAGCATGTCAGCGCACGTCATTTTGGCCACTTTTGAGCGGGGACCCGCCCCACTGGTTTGTTCCAACAGAAAGACTCTTGTGAAGGAAAAAACTTCTGCATGTCCATGTGTGAAAATCAAATACCCAAAGTTGTGTGATTACCACACCATTGCCAAAAGTTTGTTATACAGTGTGTATGATAGCAGTTTTTGTTAAAAATACTGTTCCAAAGTTACTTGATGCCTTTGAAAGCATCACATGGCAAGTGGTCACAAGTGGTCGGACCAATTTGAAAGCAACACCTGATGAATTTCATTTAGTCAATGTGTTTTGTATTCTTTGCAAACATATTCAAGTGCACATTTATCAGAACACTAAAAAGATCATCGGCTTGATTCAATTATCAATTTTCATGTTGCGAGTCAAATAGTTCAGTAAAAAAGTTCATTTTAGAGAAGTGAGGGAACAGACCACTCACTCAGGTTAAATTATAATCTTTCGCACACTTCCATCTGATGGCCCTTTATTTGTTATCAGAGTCTGTGTACAAGGTCCTTCTCTTCAGATCCAACAACCTTCAGAGCACTTGTTCGACCTCTTCTCTGCATCACACACTGCTGTTAAGATTTCCTATTTGCACTCTACTCCTGCTGCTGCTCTGTGGAATCCATTTCCCAGTCCCCTATGTCGCACATGGCCCTCTTGACCGAATCTGAATTGTATTTTCACGTGTCTGTATTTGTGGCTCTGCTATTTCGACTCCACTTTATGTCAATCTTTGTGTACACAGAATGTGTTAAAGAACTGGTCAGGATGGAGCCAGAATTATTCAGTGAATTGAGAGAGCTTACCAGGTATTCACGGTTAGAAGTAAGAATAGAAGATTCAATATGTTTAATTAATTGTGTGTAAGGTCCCTGTCATGAAAATAGATTTTGGCCATGTTTTAGGTGTTTCCCCTTGTCTTTTACACACACAATGCTATTTTCAGCTAAATGCGTGCATGATTGAGTTTTGATATCCTCACATATGAACACCGCCATCACTCTCCCCCTCAGTCCTTTGACTGTGATGTCTAGCCTCTCCCCTGGCTTTTATTGACATGATATGAGGAGGATTCACTCGGCTTGCACTGTCCTATTTGCTCGAAGGAAAAAATAGGAAGCGATACGTAACTCGTACCTTGTTTAACATAGTTAACTTAATCTAAACATTTCCTTAGAACCATTTGTTAGATAAAGATAGATTGATCCCCTTTTATGTACATAATATCTCCATGATATCACTAAACTCTATAATACAAGTGCATTTTGATTAAATGGCTTACAGTAAATTTTTGAAAGATTCTAATATTTTTATCAGAGGTTATTACAAGTTGTGGTCCGATTATCAACAGTAACACAAATATTGGGTTGAGATATCTCACTTTATTCTCAGATTGTACGTTTATTTACAATCTGTAATCTATTATTTCACCTTTTCAGCTTTCAGCTATCTCACTGTTCTCGCAGCAGGTTTGGGGCACATGTCATTTGATAGGGACTTTGTACTATGGTGTATTTGTTGTGTTCCCTTGTACTCAATTTATTTAATTAAATGTAGAATGTGATTTAAAACGTTTATGTTTATTCATGATCAAAATTCTTCTGTGCAGAAAGTTAATGGCACAAAAAGTTTCTGAAAGTCAATGTAATTTAAATGCGTACAAAACAAAATCCACTTTTTACTAACTTGGAACTTCTGGCGGAGCACTCCATTTTGATTATGGAGACGCTTAGTTAGAATGAGTCTAACAAATTACTTGAAAAATGATCCTGGATTCTTATACGGCACAAAAAGAAATAGTCTATAAAGCAGTGGAGTAGACAATAATCAAAGTGGTTTCCAAATAGCACTTAATGAGAGAAGTGTGTCTGCACCTCTCTCCCTCTGCCATCCATATCTCTGTCTGGCTCAGGGGTCCATCGCTATCATCTGTTCCATCGTCTGCAGGAAGCCAAAGGGGAGAGAGTTTGTTCCTCACTTTCATTTATATGCAAGCGGCTTGCAAAAGTGCTGATACAACTGGTCATGTTTGTGACTACAATCATAGAGATTGTATTCATTTCGATTCAATTTAATTTGTACCGGCCTCATCCCATAATTGTCTCACAAGACTCTATGAAAAAGTTACTCAACAGTGTTTTATAACATTTTGAACAGAAAAGTAGATAAGATGTCCATGAATGTCCTGCCTCATCACTGTCCTCAGGAGTTGGAGAGAGGAAAGGATAGTGATCGAGTTACTTCTTCCAGCAAGATACCATATAACCACATATGAGGACCTTTAATTTTATCTTTGTTGAGTGTCACCCCAATTGTAATAACCAGGTAGTGCCTCATTGAAGGGGCTTGCACATGAAATATCTTATTAGGCCCGAAATGTCACAATCTTGTAGTAATGAATATATTGTTTTGAGGAGCTTTGTACTTGTGCAAACCTTTTTTTTTTGTCTCCCACTGGAACCAGAGTCCCGTTACAAAACCTTTATTCCCTGCATTCTCCCATCTAATTACAAACCATCCCCAAGTGTATCAGATGAAATAAGATTTGTAAGCCTTTGTTTGTCTCACAACAGGGAATTTACAATGTTGCAATGTTGCAAAGAGATAGAAAATAAGGTACTAATAACACTTCTGTAAGACAAATACTGTAGAATATATAGTTTAGCTTAATATAAAAAGGGCTCTGGGACAATTATAATTGAGTTTTTCTGAGATCCATCCCTGCTCATATCAGGGACTTCTGCCACAGCAATTTTGTTGTTCTTTGCAATAACATATCTGTGTTTGCAACTGGTACTTTTCAAAAAGGGATAGACAGCAAACAAACATGAATGGTAGCACCGGTCAATCTTCGTTCCCTCCCTCACCTATGGTCATGAGCTTTGGGTAATGACCGAAAGAACGAGATCGCGGATACAAGCGGTCGAAATGAGCTTCCTCCGCAGAGTGGCTGGGCGCTCCCTTAGAGATAGGGTGAGGAGCTCAGTCACACGGGAGGAGCTCGGAGTAGAGCCGCTGCTTCTCCACGTCGAGAGGAACCAGTTGAGGTGGCTCGAGCATCTGTTCAGGATGCCTCCTGGACGCCTCCCTGGGGAGGTGTTCCGGGCACGTCCCACCGGGAGGAGGCCCCGGGGAAGACCCAGGACACGCTGGAGGGACTATGTCTCTCAGCTGGCCTGGGAACGCCTTGGGGTCCCCTTGGACGAGCTGGAGGAAGTGTGTGTGGATAGGGAAGTCTGGGCGTCTCTGCTTAGACTGCTGCCCCCGCGACCCGGCAACGGATAAAGCGGAAGAAAATGGATGGAAAAATGGATGGATGGTAGCACAGGGGCAGGGCAGGCAGCATTGTTGACCCTTTGTACTGGTCTGAATTGTGCAGCTTTTAAATACAGCAAGTATTAAATTATCCCTAACCATTATGTCATTATGTTAGTTCATCTTAATACTGCAAATACAAAAACAACATGGGACAATGTAGAACTATAAATAACAATGATTTCGATAATCAGTTAGTTGGCAGATTGTAATTTTTTATTTATCGATCGGTTTTGGTTGGATTTTTATACATTGGACCAGAACAAAGCTCAAGTGATGCCCCTGGGAACATCTGGGGCATCTTCATATGACTTGTTACACATGGGGTTGTTTGAGTAGAACACTTAAATAATGCTTACATCACATCAATCATAAAATGTCTTCTGAAAATGTTTAAATCCATGGGTTCTACAGCCCGGGAGCAGATCCCTCTCTCAATATTGGCCTCCCCAAGGTTTCTAACTGTTTTCACACACTTTTTCTTTTTTTTTTCTTTTGAGTCATCCCTAATGCAGAAGTCCTTCCTAAGGACCTATGACGTTTGGTTATTATTGCATTTTTTGCGTTCGAACAGTATGATTCTCTGATCTGTTGTGGGAGAATCACCAACTTTTTCAATAATCGAATAGTTCTGATTAAACGATTCATTTGCTCCAGCCTTATTTATATCCTCAAGAGATACTTTTTTTGAGAAAAGATAAAGCTTTGTTGATCTCACGGAGAAATGTACTGGACATGTGGCATTTGGCATCAATAAGATCGCTCGGGATGTGCAAACGACATGCAACAAATTTAAAAAGTGAAAACAAAATAGAATTTCTTATATACATACATTTAAAAACATGACTAACCTTTTTTAACCAATAATTATTAAGTCTCAGTGAGATTCACAACCTCTCTTAACAGCCAAATGTCATGTGTGGTGATGAAGGCAAGGATCCAAAAACACAAGAATACAAAAAATGACGATTTAATGATAAATAAACCAAAGTCCGAGGGAAAAACCACAAAAATGAACCAAACAGGAATCAAATTCAAGAACAGAGATCCTGTCCCAATATTCGCACTTACACCCTCACTGGGTGCGAGTGCTTAGGGTGTCCCAATTCTCCAGGAAGGTCTTTCACCCCGCCCCCTTTGCGCCCCTGATCCATACTTTGCTGTAGTCTGTATCTAAAGGTGCTTTCAGACCGGCAACGCTGGAATGCACATTTTCTAGTTTTCAGACGCACAAGAGTTCACACCAGAACGTCCTGGCCAGCGCTGGAAGTGGCGGAAGTAGCAGGCGGACTTTGATACTAACGGAGTAATCTAGCGGGTTTTTGTGTTAAGTTCGTCTCCAATAAGGATTGGATTGGAGACCCTCCTCTGCAGGGTCTCTGTGTCAGAGACCTTCCACGGACTTTATATAACTGTAGTGTGTTCAAGGAGGTGCGCAATAAGTTTATTTTATTATAAAATGGTACTTCCGCATCGGCGAACACACTCGAAGCAGTTGCATAAAGTCACGGGAGCATGAAAACGTATATGTTCACAAGCACTATGTCCCCCGTTGTCAACCCTGGTTTACTCCTGGTTTAGTTCTGGTATTGCTCCTGTTTTGGCTGTTTACCAGTATTTTCAGTCTGCTCGCTCAGTCCGCTAATGTTCCCGTGACCACTTTGCGGCTCTCTGCTTGGTTGCTGCACGAACATCCCAAGGAAAGGTTCAGCAAAATCCATCTCCTGCGTTCCTCCCCTTCGACTTCCCAGCGCGGTCCGTGCGTTTTGACGCTCGAACGCGCGTCACCTTTGCTGACTTTGCATTGAAAGCCGATGCAATACATGATCCGGTCTGAACGCGGCATAAGCGGACTCTGGCGAAGGATATTGCCCATAATTCTTTGTGGTACACACCAAAACGTCGGGAAAATTCATTTAAGTGTCAGTTTTGAAATATATACTTTATGCTGTATGTGTGTAAATAAGTTTTGCTGTGTTACTTGGAAAGAAGCAAAAATGTCTGATAAAGAATTACGGACATTCTATGGTAACAATTTCATAATTTAAACTTTATACTTAGTACAATAGAGTTGGGATGTATGAAAACTTACCAGATAACAGTTAGTTACCCACATTTAACTTATAATTATACAGCTATCTCAAAATATGAATAACCAATATACATTAAAGTGTGTGGAGCAACTCATTAACTACTGCTTTTGTTTCCCACCGGGTCGGACGAAATGACCTTTAATTTGAAAAAGTTTAGGTCTGAAAATGACCATCTCTTGACAAGTCGATGACGTAACCTGCACCGTCCCAATTCCGCCTTTTTTTGCATGCTTGTAACCTGCCACACAAACAAATGCACACTTCGTAGAGGAGTGTAGGGTGCAATGTGGGTGTTGAGACAGGGCCTAAAACAGACGTGTGTGGGGCTTGAATACAAGACTAACGAAACACAGGTGATACACATGAGGGCGGGGCAGGTAATCAGGAAACAGGAAGTACAACTAAAGAAGACACAGTTAACAAATTACAAAACCATGACACCAACACACTAAAATAAAACAATCATTTGGCCAGGATCCAAGGAACTTACCTGAGCCAATAAATCTAGAGTTCAAAAGTCACCAAAAGTACATTGGGCATTAATGCTTGTTATTGAAGCGTGAGGGAGATCCAGCCGTGGAGCTCAGAGGTGTTTTTAGTTGGGTACACCGCAGCTTTGATTACTTTGATCTTATTAATATTCTCATTTGCAGAGCTAGTGCCATACGCTGGGGTGACCTTCACTGCAGCCGCTCTGCACCAGACCAGAATAAGGGACTTGAATATTCCATCATATTGTTCCTTTTCTTTGTTCCAGTTCATTTGCAAGAACAGACACATCCGTTTTGAAAATGTGTCAAAAAGTTGTTTTCCTCCTGTTTCTCTCTTCACTGCGTTTTGTCACTGACTCTGACTTTGAAAGTTTTTGGATCAAGAAAGAGTGAAACTTTTACTCGTATTGCACTAAAAAATATGAGCCTTTTCAAAAAACTTCTAAGAATGTCACACTGTACCTTCCTGTTTTTACAAAGTACCTCTTCAAATGTAGCGGATAGCACCCCCCCCCTCTCAGCAAGAAGGTGCTGGGTTCAAATCCGAGTCGGAACAGGGTCTTTCTGAGAGGAGTTTTCATGTTCTCCCCGTGCCTGCGTAGGTTTCCTCCGGGTACTCCGGTTTCCCCTACCACTAAAAACATGCACACTGGGTTAAATCCTCCAGCTCTGGTCGTCCTGACCAAGCCGAGCATCAACATCTGGGCATTCCCGGGCGCTGTTACTACGGTGACCACTGCTCCTGACGTAAGCATTCGCGGCATCAGGATGGGTCAAATGCAGAGGATTAAATTGCCCTACGGGGATTAATAAAGTGCACCTTTACTCATACCTTACCTTTACCTAAGGATGTAAGTAAGTGAGTACTTTTTATGCATATAGCGCCTTTTACAGTCACAAAGAGCTTTACATTTCTTGTGGCAATTTGTCCTCTCACTCACAGAGAAAGGAGCAGGGTCGCCATACAGGAGGCACATACCAGACCTATTGTGTTTTTAGTGGTAGGGGAACCCAGAGCACCTGGAGGTAACCTATGCAGACACAGGAACAACATGCAAACTCCACATAGAAAGGCTTGGGAGGTGGAATCGAACTCCGGACTTACTTTCTGCAAAACCCAAGCTCATGATATCCATTCATTCATTAATTGTCTTCTCCTTTGTCCATTTCTGGGTCAATAATCAGCTGCCACCCTAATCACAGAGCACCAGCCCCTGATCCCACTGCTCTGTTGGTGAGAGCATAGCTTTGATCTTTCAGCGAAGACAGCAATCATTCTTAATTATGTGTTTCTATCAAAGCAAAAGGGAAACTATTTTTGTTATTTATTTCATCTCCAGACTTTGGGAACAGCTGTTTTATAGAGAGGCATTTAAAAACACCATTTGTTTTTTTAATTCAGTAAATAGATTAGAATGGCTTGTGTGGACACTTGGGCAATGTAAAAATTAAAAAAAATGGTGTGCCATTGATGTTGTAGTTTTGAGTAGGTTTCAGTACATTGTTTTGTCTGTCCTTTTCTTGCAAATAACATAATTAGAAAAATTGTAGTAACGCATCGGGTGGGCAAGTATGGCTGTTTACCAAAAGGGGGTCATCTGAAGAGCTATGCAAACTTGAATGGAAAATCACTCACACATGCTTACATCTTGGAGTGGTAAAACTGTAAAATGAAACATATCATGAATTATCCTTTTTTGTTTCCTTTGAACATTCTTCCTTAAAACACAGACTCGTTTTTCTTTTTTTTAGATCAATCCGTGCAAATATCAAGAAGTTCTGGTATAAACTTGTAACGCCTTCTGTCTAAAAGTTCTGTTATAGTATGATGTCATTGTACCACGATGGCTTCACACAGTTGTTTGCCTTTTAAAACATTATTATTTACTGTATGGACAACAGTATTGTCCATAAATAAGTTTTGGTCTAGTGAAATTATCTCCAATTTTATTTGAAGCAAGCCTTTTTTTGGAAAGAAAAAAATAGAAAATTACTTCCACTCTGCTCCCACTCCCACTCTCCGCATAGGTAAATGGCGTAAAGCACGTTTCAACATGTATTTTCTATTAAGTTATTTCAAAAAACAGGCAAAAGTACGGCAAAAAGTAATAGATAATATTTCTTCCATTAAACAGCGAGTAGAATACACAAAATGTACACCAAAAAACAGTTTGAAAAGGGTTTGGACAGAGGAACTTGATCACGACAAAACATAAAACACACTCATGCCCAAACAGAACAGTGGTGCATTGGTTTGTGCTTGTGCTTTACAGCAAGAAGGTCCTGGATTCGATTCCTCCTCCAGATGGGGGCTTTATGTGGGAGTTTGCAGGTTTCCTCCAGGTGCTTCAGTTTCCCCTACCTCCAAAACGTTTATATTAGGCATGAATGTGTTGAGTGAGTGAATGTACACAGTAGCGATGATCGGAGGTTTCGCCAGGTAAACTATCAGTACTCAAATATTTTCAACGTCTTTGTATGGTCTGGTTCTGTGAAATATGCCATGTAAAAAAAGATGACATATTTACAAACTTAACATCCATCCATGCAATGCATGCAATGCATTGGGATATACGTACGTCCTTTTGAAGAAAAAGTAGCGCAGATTTGTGCTGGCGTGTCATTTTATTGTGAGACGTGAGCTCCGTAAGCAATTAGCATGTGAGCACAGGCTGACGGGGAAGGGGGTAGTGGGGGGCGAAAGCTCTGTGAGCGCGGGGAGGGCGAGCAGTAAGAGCGAGGCCAGCGCTCACATTAGAAAATTTCACAAAGTCAGTTAGTGCAGCTTTAATTGGTAAGTAATTACTATATTTTTTTAAGTAGTACATTTAGGTGTTCTTTTTTTCTCAAGCTCTTAGAATAATCAATAACTCTTCTGGTCACCCTGGAACAGCCATGTTCCAGCTTCAAAAGATACACTGGCAAATGTATCGGAACGATTTTTGTTGATCGATTTCACAGAGTCAATTGTTTCCTGCACTTACTTTTTTTTTTATTCCTGTACTTTTAACCTTGTTTAATAATTTACTATTCTTGTGCACACTGGGGACTTCTGAAAATGTATTCCAATGTGATATTACTGCAAAAGGCAAATAAAATGAATCTGTATTTGAATCCTCTTCTCTTTCTCTTCTGTCTGTAATTACAGAATGGGTGCTGCACAATAATTCGCTGGAATTTTCAAATGATCTAAACATCGTTCCATATTAAATCATTTCATCTTATTTAAACACCGAAGGCCTTGAGGGAAGGTTCATCGAGATCCCATAATTATGTTAGCACGCAAATCAAGAACTTTCATACCTCCCAAACTTCCAAATTGGCCCGATATGTACAGGCGGAGCGGGTTTGACTTCACGTTGCGAGTGTTCATTCTTCAAACAGCTTCTCGTGGCGCCTTGTTGACTGCGCCGTTGCTTACCGTAAATAGCTTTGAGGCGTCGCTCAGCAAGGGGGACAATTTTAAATTCAAAGTGAAATGAGTTGCACCCTGCTACCTACCAGGAACCACAAGTCCTTTTGGGAAAATAAGATCTTGTTTGTTCATTTGTGATCAGAGGTGCCCCAAATACAGATGTCACCAGTAGATCTAGGGCTATACATTCTAGTGGAGAACTCAAATACAGCATATGCATCAGTGAAGTAGCCCCACTTTCAAAAGTATTCCAATTTCGGGTTTTTATCAAGTGGAATATAGATATGTGGAAATACATTTGTCAAGCAGATGTCACAACACCGACTTAACAGCAATTCAGAACATGACATTATGTCCAAATGATCCAAATTACATATTTTTACCTGACGTGTGGCATCCTGGACTCTGATGTGCAAATGACGAGGACAAACACACGTCAAAACAGAGACACTGATTGGCTGTACTCTCAAAGATGTGCGTTGTTGTTTAGATAATGTCAGTCTGGAAAAGCATCAAGTCATCAACGCAAAAGTTGTTTTTGAACAGCCCTATATCACAGCAGCAGCAACAACTTGTTTCAAAAACTTCAGCAAAATGTTACGGATAAGAAAACTAAAAAGTCATAGGTAAAAAAAAGACAAACCCCCGTTGTTTAAATGGGAAATGGATGAATGTCCCGGATCATCCCCGGTCCTCAAACATTCAGTTTATGGTTGACTGGCGATCATGTGCTGATCAATAAGATTTGACGCCAGCAAAAATGAAATGGTTCACTTTAACTGGACCAATTCTGGCTCTCTTTACTAATGCTTTACTTGTTGTGAAAACACCAATAATGTGAAAACTCTTCACTTAGGAAACATATTTTGAGCCAGACTTGGTCCAGCTAAAGAAACCACAAGGTTATCTGTGTGCATCGGTGGCAAAGGTTGTTTTTTTCACTTCATCAAAATTTCCAAAGTTCTTGCTCCTTTACTGGGATTGGTTCATGTATTCTTGGGTTTCAGCGTGAGATTGAGAACAATTTTCAAGAACAACAAAGACAGGTTTGACCTCAAGTCCATTGCAGACACACAGACATCTAAAGCATGACTTTCCACTCACATGTTACTTGTACATACAGTATTTAATACATACATTCCAATTATTTAAGAAGTCTCAGAAATATTACTTCTCTCTTCATTCAGTCCGATCCTCCATTGTACGCAGCAGAAATGGAAACTGAAATTCCACTTACCAGAGACCATTTTAAGGTTGAGTTATAAATCAAAACCTCTCATATTGTAATGTCAGGCTGTAGACAGAGTATTCCCTGAATGTAGGATTGGTCTTTAGCTGTAAATGAGAGCAGCATGGTGATGAAGTGTTTGTCACTGTTGGGAGTGCTGATTCAGACGCCAGCCGTAATACCATCTAAAGGTTATGAGCTTTTTGTGCGCGCTCAAACTTCTCAAGTGTCTCCTGGGTGGCAACGTTCAACTGCACTTTATGCTGCTTAGAACGGCTTTAATGCCAAAACATGATGATGCCATGATGCAGGAACTCGTTTGTCGTGTCTGTGTTGTTGCAGACAAACATGGAAACCTGGGGAAAGACACACATTTATGATGCAGCCAGAATTAACTGTGTTTAATGCATTACACACATGTTCTATATAATTAAAATACACCTGCGCATAAAAGCTCTCTATCTAATGTGATTGAGCTTGACTTACAAACAAGACTTTAGATATTCAAAGGTTACCTTGTACCCAAAAAGGAGCTGAATACTTTTGCAAGCTCCAGTTCAGTTTTTTAGTTAAATTATTAACTCATTAGGGCCGGGACTTTAACATGTTAATTACGATTAATTAACGCCACAAAAATTAGCGCGTTGAAAGAATTGACGCATTTTAATCGTGATGTATTTTCCACCGCGGAACGTTTCTCACTGGATGAGTTTCAGACGGGCTGATTCTACTGGACTGTGAGGAGGAGGAGTAGCGAGCGACTCCTGTGTGAGCGGAGGAGGAGGAGGCGGAGGAGGAGCAGCGACACAGGTGAGTGTTGTGGACAGAGTGTGTGGAGGCGATGACAGTTATTTGATGGGAAAGAAGTCCGTCTGATCCCCTCATCATCCTCAAATAACGTGTGTTGCTTAAGCTTATGTATTGAGTCATTATTCAATAGTAAACAAAAAATTCATGTGAAATGTTTTATTCTCAGGACAAATATTTATATGCGACTAATTAATCACAAAGCCTCTAATTAATTATTAACCCACAGCACTAGAAATAATGTATTGCTTTCATTTCCCATTATGCAGGAGGGTCCAAGGACAGTGGTGATGATCCAGGACAATCCACATTCAACAACATTTATGAACATTTGTCATCTTCCCCCTCGTGAATCAATGGCTCTATGTGTTTTTTATCATTGCATGTCTTGTGTTTTAACTGTCCTTTGATCTGTGTTGTTGAATTCAACAGTTTTGTAATGTCCTCCGAGATTGAATTCTATCATCTACCACTTTCTGCCGGTGTTTCACACAAAAAACAATCTTATTTTTGTGCCTGTGACATTAAAAAAATGTGGAACAATTCATGGAGTATGAATACTTAGAAAAAAAAAATAATAACTCTGTATCTTTCTGTATTGCCAGATAACACCTTTGGATCCTTCCTTCAGCACTGCAGCTACAGACCTCTTTTCTCTTATATATTTTTTCTTTCTATCTATCTCTCTTTCTTTCTTCTTTTTTGTGGGGGCGAGACAGATGGAGTCAGGGAGCGTGTCGGCCTGTCTGAGATGAGCTGCACATCTGCCCCTCACAAGGAATGGGGCCACAGACGGTGGAGGATTACACGCTCCGAACCAGGAAGTCAGAGAGAATTTACTCTCAACTTTGACCGCGGATTCAGAGCAGGAGTGAAACGTGAGCGTGTGGAAAAGCCGGAGAGACAGGTCAGAGAGGAGAGAGAGAGCTTACTCGACCACGGAGCAGAGAACTGACCAGGATTAGCAGATGTTACTAAAGCTCAGAGTGACTGCGTATAGATCAGTCAAAGGTGCATTAAATAACAACATTTCCGTTGAGAGGAAAGCCACCATAATGACTATAGATGATATTGGTTTTTTTCACTCTCTGAGAAGGATCAGAATGGCAGAAAACCCTCAATTTCATTCATACTGTACATTTTAATTCTTGCTGTCAATGCAGTGAACTCACTCATTCAAAAAGGACACATCACAAAAGAAAAAGTACGGGAAAAGCTTGAAAGGATTCACAAAGTCTATGTTGAAAACTTCAGCTCTTGTAAGGTCACAGGCTAATGAACCACCTGAACAGTTTCTCACAATATTTTAATGATTCTTAAATTAATATTTCCTTTCATTGCCATACAACCTGAAGGACAAGACATGTTTGACAACACGTTTGAGACAAAGGTGTAACATTGCATGTTCAGTAGTTAATGTTAGTTAGAGTTTGTCATAATTGAGTAACTGCTAATCAAAAAGTATTTACTCATGTAGATATAGGAGATACTTTATTTCAATCTTAAATATCATACAGAATAAAAGTAAACATTGACAAAGGGGTAGGACAAAAAACTGGCTGTAACCCCTCTCACTCATTCATCATAACACAAAATGGTACGCAAACACACACACACACACACACACACACACACACACACACACACACACACACACACACACACACACACACACGCACACACACACAGTACAAAGTAGTGACATGATGTTGGCCCATCTAAACTGCTGCGACACCGAGCCAAGCCAGCCAACGGCACCGTCCGGACTCAGTGCCAAAAAGAGAAAAGTCAAACAATTTAAAAAGTCAAAAAAGGACCAAACAGGACCACCGGTTATAAAACATTTCTTGACATTTCCACACAACCCTCAAAACCAACATCACATTTCTAAGCAGAGAACATCTGTAACCTAAATAGAAAAAAAACATATTTTATAGCTATTCTGCCCCACAATCCTCGGTGAGCACCTCCAGTGTAATACGCTTTAATTTACGTGCTGCACTTAATGAAGAAGAGAGAGAGAAGAAGAAGAAAATCTGGCATTGAGTAGGATTCATTAGTGATGCTATATTCAAACCAAAAGAATTATGTTATGTCCTTATAACATCAGTGTGTCACAGCCTTCCAAGCCATACATTTATAGATTTGTATTTTTAAAGCAGGAGCACATTGAACTACTCAAAAATGAACCACAAAAAAAAAAAAAAATGCTTCTCGTTCTTAAAACAGTTTGGTTCAATCCCATGCTTGTATATATTTTTTTTTTTTATCTCTATCACATATTTAGATTTTTGTTTTCATCTCTATCACATATTTAGATCTTTATTTTCCGACAGAACAGTGAAAAAGAGAGGACCACCCTCACTCAGCCCAAGCTCTCAAAGTGTGAAACAACATGAGTAAAAGGTACCCCAGCTTTAACATGAATGCAGATTGGTTGATTTATTATTATAAGTTGAAAATACATTACATAACACATTCATTTGCAGTGTCAATTGTAATGTATACACAACTGTAATCCCCCCTCTTCCTTCTCCTGATTCTCACTGGAAATGGATGTACGTGAGTCCATAATATACACATACACAAATACTCATCCATAACCCAAATCACGGTATACGTCTGTAAAGAGGGTCTCAATGAATCAATGTCCACTTAAATAGTATTAAGCTTAACGTGGTATGATTTAACGGGGTAATAGTTAGTTTCCATCCTGTTATATGAAATCGTTTGCCTCCCATGGGGAAAACAGCAGAGGTACTTGAGGAGAAGATGTCCTCATGACTGGAGCTACAGAGTCATGTTATGGCTTTTGTGGCAAAAAAAGGTATTCCTCAACAAATTCAACTCCTCCCTCTGGTGGTAGCACAGGGAGTTACGGGTGGAAAGCATTTTTTTGTACCCTTCATACTTGTGTCGCCATCTATTTTCTACTGAATACTGTATATCATCATGATTTCACATGGGATGGGCAGGTAAATAGTCTAATTATCACTGTTAAGAGACTCTGATAATGTGTAATATTTATTCATTCTTCAAAGGTGATGTCAGCAAATTGAATTGTATTTATTTCTGACCATGGCCATATCCACTGTACTATTATGTATGGTTTGTATTTTATATATTTTATTATAACTATATACTATATTATATTTGAAAAAGCGGCTCCCCTGTGCATAACTTCGACAAGTAAGATTTGCTGGAGGAGAATAGTTAAACCAATGACAAGGAGCCTCAAGGATTTTAATTCACTTCGACCATTAAGGAGGCTGCAGGAGTGAGCATGAGCGGGAGTAAACTAATGCTTCAAAACATCTCACTCCATCTTGACAATTTAAAAAGTAACTAACATTTACTTGGATGATATAAATATGTATATATTTATTTTATTTTCCATCTGTTTAAATGTGATCTCTTGCTTCCTGTGGGGACAACAGCAGAGGCCCTGACGATAAAGGGGGACTCCCACATCCCCAGAGCTACAGTTGTGTGTAGACTCTTTCGCAGGCTTTCACAGACGTTGCTGTACTCACCGTGGCAGATTCCCTCTGGTGCCATATCGCTCCGTTCATCTCGAATCCACACTATCCTCAAAACACCATTACGGCACACAAATCCCAGGCCGAGGACGTTCAATGGCTCGGTCCTGGGAGTTATTTCACCGAGATTAAGTCGTCCTGTTCTTTGTGTGTGGGCGCATAATGGAGAGTGACCACAGTGTCAGTCCAGTTTAAGGGTTCTCTGTATAATAAAATAACTTGAATACGGAAGAAAAGAAACAAAAAATATGTCTCAGAAAATGTTTATATCCTGGAAAAAATATATTGCATAAATTGTTGCAGTATTTCATCAGGGTTGGAGGTCGGTCTCTGCTTTCCGTTAAAAGACAGCATTATAAGAAAAGAGAACCTTCTAATATAATATTGTATAACATTTATTTCTAAAGAACATGTTTGTTTGCTCTGGCTTTCTGAACCCAAGATCATTTGTCATTAAAAACAGACACAGAAAAAACTGACATTGAAGGCAAAACTGAACGTATTGAAACATATAACTCCGCACTTGAAAGATTGTTCATACTTATCGTTTTCATTTGTCCCACCGTGAGTACATTTCAGTGTTGCATCACCAGTACAGATAGATAGATTGATAGATAAAATCCAACATTCTAAAAAGCTAAAAATAGTATTAATCAGCGACAGCCCTTCAGGTCACAGCAGCAGAGGTGGAGTGGCCTCTGGGTGGAGCAGGACAGGTCACTTGGTGGATCAGTCGCTTGGTTCGGACCATTTTCTCTGCTCTGGTCCAAAGTAAAATGCTAAATGCTTTATTAGCATTTTCCAAAAAGTTAGCATTCCTCCAGTGGATTTTCGCCTGAGCCGCTTGGTTTGGACCATGAATCCTCTCTGCTCTGGTCTGGACCAGTGTAAAACCATGAACACTGTACTGCAGCAACATCTCAGGCAGAAGAAAAAAACAAAACAGAACAGTGGGAATGAGTTTTAATTTAAACACGGGATTAAAACAGGATTACTATTATTGATTTCATGTAACATAAATTACTGTAATAATTTCCATCCCTCAAACTACTGTAATTTAGCAATGCACAATAGGACAATTCAGTTTAATTGTTTTTTTGTTTTTTTTATTGTAAACATTTTCAAGATCTCACCCAATGGAGATTTGTGCACCACTAGTTGGGAATAATCCACAGCCACCTTTTCAATCTGTACACAACATTAGACGCAAACGCAAGGGTCTTAGGAGGGACAAGTTCATTAGCCGCGATGACAAACAGCGCGAGTCACCCGTGGCGCGCTCAGGAAGAATAAAAGATTACAGCGCAAACAGGAGATTAGCGAGGTATGTTATTGGATTTTAAGGTTGTCTTTGGGTGCTTTGTTCAGACTGCGGAGGGACAAGGCGACACAAATAACAGATTGATAGAATGCCGCGGGGACGGGCCTACTCATTTCTGTCAGATGCATCTAAGTGGATCTGCTGGTTTTGATAGAAAAAAGTCTGAAGGGAAATAGCAGGCTCCACGCATACAAATATGACAAAAGTGTTTGGCTTTATTTTTCCCTGGAATGGTTCTTGTCTGGTCATGGCGAGCAGTGGAAGGCAATTCAGTATGAAAAAATGTTTAGCTTTGATGAATAAATAGGCGTTTATCATTATTTTTACTTCTCCAGTGCGTTCAATACCATCAGACCGGCTCTGCTGCAGGGGAAGATGGAGGACGCGGGAGTGGACAGTAGCCTCACTGCATGGACCATCAACTACCTCTCAGACCGACCACAGTACTGTACGTGCGGCTGCGCAGCTGTGAGTCTGAGGTGGTAGTCTGCAGCACTGGGGCCCCTCAGGGCACTGTTCTCTCACCGTTTCTCTTCACCATCTACACCTCAGACTTCACACACGACACACACAGCTGTCACCTGCAGAGGTTCTCCGACGACTCCGCCATCGTGGGCTGTGTGTCTGAGGGGAACGAACTGGAATATCGGTCGGTTATCACGGACTTTGTCGACTGGTGCAAGCGCAACCACTTTTCCTTGAACACCAGTAAGACCATTGAGATGATCATCGATTTCAGGAGAAAACCACTTTCCCACACGCTGCTGAACATCCAGGGGGAGGACATTGAGCTGGTGGACAGCTTCAAGTACCTGGGTGTTCACATCAACAAAAATTGGACTGGTCCCATAATACAAACGTCCTGCACAAGAAGGGCCAAAGTCGCCTCTTCCTTCTGAGGAGGCTGAGGTCCTTCGGAGTGAGCAGGCCTCTGCTCAGGACTTTTTAGGACTCTGTGGTAGCTTCTGCCATTTACTACGCTGCCGTGTGCTGGGCCCCGGGCAGCACAGAGCGGGACAGAAGCAAAATGAACAAGCTGGTCAGGAGGGCCAGCTCCACTCTGGGCTGTCCCCTGGACACTGTGGAGCAGGTGAGGGACAAGAGGGTGCTATCAAAGCCACCTCCATCATGAACAACACCTCCCACCCACTGCACAGGACTGTAGAGGAGCTGAGGAGCTCCTTCAGTGGAAGACTGTGACACCCTCAGTGTAAGAAGGAGCGCTACCGCAGGGCCTTTATCCCCACCGCCATCAGACTGTACAACAAGTCACTTGAAATGGTCACTGTTTGAAATACTATTGACACTGTTTCCAATTGACACTTGACACTTTTGTTGTACATAATTATCCTGCATGTAACATGTTTGCACATTTTTCTTTTGCACAATATGAGTGTCTATCCATGCCAATGTGACATGTAAATTTCTCCTTTGTGAAAGAAGATAAATGAAGCACATCTTATCTTATCCTATCTTAAATGGTTGGTCTGTAAGACATAAGATGGACGGAGTAGCAGAGGCAAAGAATCAATGATGCAAGGAATGTCAGGCTGAATACTGAGTTGAAAGAAGTTTTAATGCGTGGACCAACAAAGTGTGGACAGCATCTCCCCGTAGTATAATTATTGTAGAGGTTTAAATAGCGTCTGTTTGTGTCTATTTTAGTAGAAAAATCATCTTGTTCAATAGAAATACAGGACATAGACTGATTAACCAATAGAAACATGTCAGCACTTCTTGAATTGTGACGCTGAGCCTCTGCAGGAGATAAGTCAGCATTTCCAGTGTTTTTTTCTTTATTCACTTTTGGCCTAAGTTTTGTCAAGTGTCGACATCTTATTGACTGACGCTCATGACGGCATGTCGGAAGTTGGTGGAGAACTCACCCAATAATACTTTAAAAAGAAGACGGAAACACTGGTCTAAGAGAGCCAGGGAAACCAATTCAATGATTAAAACATATGAAAAATGTTGACTTGATATTTTCGCGTTGGTCTACGACTACGTGAATGCATACAGAACCTGAAGGAGTAAATTTGCCATTTTCAGTAAAACCATTGGAAAATCAGTTAGCATTTTGAGATGTCCTGCACCAATACTTTCTGCCAAAGAGAAGCTGGAATATGGCTTTTCCAGGGTGGCCAGAGGAGATATTGATTATTTGAAGAGCTCAATTTAAGAGTTTTGATGGATAAAGAATCTCCAGAAGAGGTAGGTCACTGCTCACAGTCCTCTTTGCAGAGCCGAGCACCTTGGTTAGACCCCTCCTTTCTTTGGCTGTGATGTTGCCGAACTATACACAGTTACAGAACCAAAAAGCAAACTTTCAATGATGCAGCGATAATAGTTAGGCATGATCCTAGAGTTTTTTTCCTAGAGCGGTGAAGTTCCTGCAGGAAGAATTACAGGTCAGAGTTGAATACAGAAACTTGCACTCCTCTACAATCTGCACTTTGGGAGTTAGTTTATTGAAAGGGACGGTTCATAGTAGCATTAAGCTCAAAGACAGATGTAACAAAAGATTGAACTGAAAATCAAACACAAGCTGAATGTGTTCAGTTTGAGGTTAATTTCTTCAGTCTCCTGATCAACATTTTGGATTTCAGGTTTGTAAGATTATTTGTCATTAACACTGATGAGACCAATTATGGTGGCGTCATCAGCATGGTGCGTAAAGATCCCGTCTCGGAGAGGTTACTTTTCCACAGTGCTCTATGGGTTTTAAAAGTTCCGAAACCCTCCATTTGACTCCTAAAAACATCAAACCCCAAACCATACTGCCCCAAGCAGGCCAAACGCAACACAACGAGGTCAGGACTTCAAACTTAAACAAAACTGAAATGAAAAATGGGGCGGAAGCAGCGTTTTCATCACTTTGAGCTTAAGGATGGGAGCGATTGCTATATTTAGAGTCTCAGTTCAACTATTATTATTTCAATGGCTTTGCAGCAGACTGGGCGTGCTGTAAGATTCATCCATGAGAGAAAATCGAGATAAGTAGCTCACAAAAACATATGGAGGAGAGACATGTTCGGTTTTATCCTCTGCAGATATGAATGTGCAGTGGGAACAGATCTGGGTATCTTTAGCCGTGTGAGTAAGAGCCGGATTTAAGGCTTTCTTCTGCGCTGTTGACCCCCGGGGAGACAGCACTGCCGATGCAAAGCCAAAATAGAGGAAGCCATCTTCTTCTCACTTTTACCTGTGTTCCTCTCCACTGTTATTCACAAATGCGTTGAGATGTTATTTTTGGGAAAGAAAAGTCAAGTATGCACAGTTTGTCTGTGGGGCTTTGTGTAGAAATGTACAAATGTTACTGTATATCAACTCAAAGTTTGTGTGAGCGTTATGCTTGGGGAATGCAACACACTTGCCTGTATTGCCGTAGCTCTCAATGATGCGCAACTTCCATACATTTGATTTTAAGATTTTGCCAATTTTACATGTATTTTTTTAAATTATGTATTTGATTTTTCAACCCAAATATATACTGTAAATGCACACACACAAGCCCAGGGCAGACATCAAAATGTTCTTGATCCACGTTACACATCCTACGAGCGTCTCAAAATGCCTGGAGGCGCGCACAGGGACCTCTGTTATTATTATTATTTATCTAAATGATCTTTAACTTTCTACTGAAATCTCACAACTGTATATTCTATTGTCTCATAATTAATTGCTTGTCTTCTGATTTGTCGGACATCCATGTTTCTGTTATTTTTCATACTCTGCTAAGTATATACATAAGTAACTTTTCTCTTTACTTCTTTTAAAAAAGTAATCCGTTTGTTGACTTAAAGAAAGTAACTTATTACGTTACTTTTGTGTTAATGTTATTATCTACTCCAGTCTATGCTATTCACTAAAGCTGTCAAACTAAGGAGAGGCGTCGAAACCATAAACTGTTATTGACTTTGTATTCGAACTCTACGCAACTTATGGGTCAGTGTGAACGCCCCTTAACGCTCTTAACCAATGAGGCTTGGAAACCTATTGAGCCAATGAAACGCTTCTAAACACTGACACAGTTGGTACGCAAACGCTGTGGATCAGAAAAAAAAAATGGCTTTACATTGCTAAATTGATGATAGTTGATACGTTACTTTTCTTTTCCCTGGAAAAAAGTAGTACTTCTCAGGTTGGTACTTTTTGGCCGTCCCGCTGCGGCAGCTGGTGTTCACAGAGGTACTAACCCGGCCCTGCCCTGCTTAAAATGATTGACTTAATCATGCAGGTGACACCACATATTTAATACTATTAAATGACCCCTTTCCATTCCTAATTCGCGGTGCATCAATGCTCAGAGGTTTCTTGCTTTTTCCCACTGGGTTTTGTTTAGTTGTTCTTGCTGTTGCAGGAGGGTCTAAGGACAGTGATGATGATCTAAGACAGGGGTCGGCAACCCGCGGCTCCGGAGCCGCATGCGGCTCTTGAGTGCTCCTGGAGTGGCTCCTGGAGCCTTTTCAAAAATGTCTGAAAATGGAGTGTGAGGGCTATATTTTATTTCTAGTTTGAATGTGGTTTCTGTAGAAGGAAAAACAATCTTTACGTTTTTAAATGCTGTAAAAATATGTATAAGTAATATCTAATTTCAACATTTCTGTCAACGTAGTGCGACATATCCTATGACGCGCGGTCACGCGGCCCCGCCCCATCGGCCGCTGCTGTAAACAAACCGGCGTGTGTGCATCATAGACTGTAAGTGCACATGGATCCCAAAGCTAAAACGAGAAAGAGTCGATAACAAGACTGGACTAAGAATGAGAATGAACATTTTCTTTCAGTCAATGAGGAAGGACTGCTTCATGTTTGTAATGAAAAGTTTTGTTGCAACACGAGGAACAATGACGCGCAAAACGACGTAAACGGTGATTACGTGAAGGATTCATTCATCAGAAATTCAGAGCACCTATTTTAAGACTTCAAAACCCTCTCAAAGACGGTGAAAGAAAAGGCCATTAAGGATTTTAATTCAGCTCCAGCAAACTTCAGCCTGTGACGTGATGGATATGAGCAGACAGTGATGCAGGTATGTGACCTCTGAGCCCAAAGCAGATTTATTTACTGTATTTCTACAATTGCATGAAGGCAAAAAATTTAAGTTAAACTAAAGCAGAGTTGTCCCGTGTTGCGTCATTCACGACACGCGTGGTGCGACACGCTGCAGTGAAAATAATGAATGATTATTATGTATTTGTAGCCTTTACTTTGTCATTTAGATATTAGGCTAATATAGCTAATACATCTTGCAGCCTGTGTTAACTTCATAAAAGCCTTATACAAGGCTGTTCCTTTTTTGCGGCTCCAGACAGATGTTGTTTTTAGTTTTTTTGTCAATTATGGCTCTTTGAACATTTTGGGTTCCCGACCCCTGATCTAAGACATATAAAGGCATGTACAGGTCATTTATGAAACAGTTATAGACATTGGCCATCCCCACATCACACATTATATTACTGAATTTCCTACGTTTGAACTTTTTGATTCTCTAATATGTGTTGGCAAAATAAATGACTACCGTAGTTATTTAGGGCTATAAAAACATACATTAAATTGAATTGGCTTCTTTGCTCAGTGGTATTCAAATATGCATTATTCGTATACAGTATACCTACATTTTCTTCACTGATCTCTTCACCTGCTAATTCCTGAATTATAGCATTTTGTGCTGTTGAGCAGCCAAGGCCAGTAACTCACAGCCCATAGTCTCACACCAATTCAACACATGAATGAAACAAGCCATGCCTTAGGGGTCACGCTGCTCCGGGAGCTATGGATTGCCTGTTGTGAATCCTAATGGGGGTCTTGATCTCATTTTGCCTCAGTCATGGATATGGATGACTATAATTTCTTTTCACATAAAAGTATATTTTCAAAAATCCATTTTAGTCTCTGCTATGACACGACTAGCGACCAGAGGTTGTTAAACCCAACTATCCACTTTATTGGATAAAAAAGGAATTTGACGTCAGAACTACATTTACAATTCCGGTCACATTGCTGTCTGTAGACACTATATGAGAAATGCAAAGCCCCTCATTTTCCAGTGGGAGATTATACTGGATCAACCTCTTCACACTGTCATAAAACCAACAACTACCCATAATGCATCGCTAGAATTTTCTACACAATTCTTTTTCTTGAAGTCATTCGTTTGACCTCTGCGAAGTGAAGGTACAAGTGGAACCAGATACATTTAGCTGCTGTCAGAAGAGGTGATACGGATGTTACATAAAAGTAAACAAAAACAAAATATCTCCTGTGTAACCTGCTGCTTACCCCAAAATGTCTGTATTTCTTTGTTAGGACAGAAAGTATAAAGTGACCAATGCATCTCAAAGGAAAATCTCCAAAACTTTATTACCCACTGCTTAATATTACTAAACGACCATACAAAGCTTTGTTTGGCTTTGAAGTGTGAAAGTGGGAGGAGGACCACCACTGAATTCTGTATTAATCACCAGTGTTGATGATCCAAGACATTTAGCAACATGTATGGTCATCTGCCCCTTTTGGACCAATGGCTCTAAGTTTTTATATTGTTGCATTTCTTGTGTTTGAACGGTTTGATTCTCTGAGCTGCGTTGGCGAATCGACAACTGTGTACTGTTGTGATTTAGGGCAATCCTAAAATAAAGAGTTATTATTGTGTAGTCTGTCAGTGGTTTTATATTTTAGTTTGTGTGTGTGCATGTTTGACCATAGGTACCTTTTCAATAGGTTACTTGAATATGACATGGCAATGAGCATATAGTTAAAATTTGTAGTGGATAATTCCTAGGAGCAATGGTAATGCTCAAAACGTCCTCTAGTCTTAGCCAATGTGGTTGTATTTCCAGAACCATTCCTCATGAAACAAAACTTGAATTAAGTTCCACATCCTCTTTGTCAGGACTTTGAAACTATGGTCTAATTATTCTCAAAAGGTATCTAGAAGTGGAGACAATATCCAAATTACATACACAGATTTATCTACAAATGTATACAGGTCCCATATTTATCGCAGAGGTTTTGTTCTAAAAATTAGCCTCAATGAGAATCTGCAAAGTAGCAACTCTGCTTTAATGCTGTAAAACCTTTCATCACACTGACTCTACCCACCTGAACTCACAGCTTATTAAGATAAAGACATGGATTGTATACTATTGTGTTTTTTTAAAGTATAGAGTTGTGCGATACTTAATATTCACTAATTTTGTCTTGTGTGCTACTCATACTTATTATTTTGTAACGTATGATGCAACACTGACATTTCCCCACCGTGGTACCAATAAAACGTAATCTTAAAAACATCAAAAGCTTAATATGGCGAGTGAATGAGTCTATTTCCCATCAATCCATTTTTTAGGAAAACATATGGAAATTGTCCTTGTTTCAAAATGTCTTACCTTCTTTCCCATAGAGTTGTATTGGCACCTGCCTCAAACTGAAATAGTATTCTAGAACATAAGCACAGCCTATGACACGCACTTTGCATTGGATAAACAACACACATATATATGACATGGCCTCACACTTAGAGAAACTTTGGAATCCATGAACCCGATCTACTTCATGTACATACTGTAAATAGATATCTTGACCTTATACCTGCAGCAGTGCAATAGCAATGCATGTATTACCTCAAGTGGATTGTGTCTCAGAGTTTGGGGAGTAGAACATCTCTGCATCACGCACGCCTCCCTCGACACCGGAGCGTTCAGTCATTAGCTACCCTCTATCACCTCTCAGCCGACACACTGTGAACCTGATTATGATTATATTAAAGGGGTTTATTATTGAACAACATCATGTGCTAGTTATGTGGTATGTTCTGTTTCTGATTTAAGAAATTACAGAAACAATGCCCTTGATGGCCGTTGATATTTCTCAAGGGAAACATGAAATCAGAAACCTGGGAAAACATCACATGATTAGTTCTGGTTACTTAAATACTGTTTTAACTCTAAAAAAAATCAACTTGAATTAAAGAATTGAAACTGCCAACCCAATTACGAAACTCATGCGTTTCGATAAGGCTTTAATATTGAGCCCCATGCACAATTCTTAAGAATACATAAGACTACAACTGTTTTAACGGCATCACTATGACAACTACAGGTGTAAAAACAAGTAATTAAAAAGTTGTATTTTCCGTCGCGGCCATGGAAAAAACGAATAGTTGTAACACAAGATCTTTGGAATGTCTTGAAAACATGTCACATCATTTTTGAGAATCTAAAGAGTTGTGTTTGATGCTGGATACACTTCATATTTTGATATTTTGCAAGCTCTGCTCTGTTACGGGGGCCGAAGTTATGAGACTGAGCGCTGAATGTCACCAGAGCGCCCAGATTGCGTTGGTTAATGCGCTGAATCCTGCTGGCCCACTGCCCGTATCGGATCCTCGCGGACTCCCCTGTGGCTTTCTCCATGAGGGGGCGGGTTTAATGGAACAACAGCTGTGCCAATGCTATTTCTCATTTAACTCACTTAGAGCGCGCCATCTTATCACAAGCCGTAAACAAAAACACTAGGTTGTCCTTGTCTCGCACCTCCTTCTTCTATGATCGACCGAAGCCCCCTAACTTGATTGTGAGCTTTAAGAATTTAATTGTGGTGGTGGGAAATTGCTTTGTATTTGATGGCTTCAAGGAGGATCCCGCAAAGCTTTGTTTGTATGCGCTTTTAACGTTGCTCACCTGCCCCAATGGCTGTCTACGTTTACCTTGGATTCACCTAAATGTTGGGTTTTTTTTCATCAATTTTTTGTCATCAAACTTTCCTCATACATTGGAAACAAGCATGTAGCTAATCATGTTACAAGTTCTGTCCGTAGAGAGGTGAGTCTTCTAACTCTAAAAAAGTATGTTTTTAAAACCACTTAAATCCTTCATAGTTGAGGACTGGATAAAACTGAGCGATATTACAAGAAAAGCCATAACATATTTATCACAAGGAGCAGTTATCGGACCTTCCTTACCTTCAGGAAACTTGAGAAATGCAATAAACTCTAAACTAGAATGCATATTTAACACCGGTGCCAAGCCTCCAACTCCAAAAAAAGACAATATTAGAAGATCATTAAAGAATACACACTCATGCGCACTTTGTATATTTTTTTGGAGATTAGATTACTGCCTGAGACTATAGAAACCTAATAGCGGGAATAAGGGTCAGTAATTATGAGTCTATCTTATCTTATCTAATGCATAAAAGATTTTATATCTGTTTTTCTAAGCGTTTACAAGGGATGAAGACTGCGATGTCCGGGACCGTGACGTAATTGTTATGCAGCTCATGCGCCTTTTGAAAGTCCCAGAATGCTTTGCGCTGTGTTTGCTTTAAGTGCTCTTTACTCATTTATCAAAGTCCAGTTTAACAGACTCATCATGTACTGTTCCTCTTCGATTTCAGCCAGTGTTCTCCTTCAACCCAGGTGTGAGGCATGGTCTGTGATATGCCAGACATATATCCATATTGATTGTAATACAAAATAGTGGGCACACAAAAGTTGAGAGTAGAGATAGATTTGGTGTGACTGTTGAAAGTTGCACAACTTATTTGCTGATGTAAAATATATTGTGGTTTTCCCACCAGACATAAAAGTACAACTACAGTAAGTGAAAAAATCCAATCCCAATATACTGTCTTCATCTTACTAGAAGACATACTTTTTTTTTTTTTTCAAGAAACTCACCCTCTTTGATGCTTTAAGCTGATTGGCTGAGTGTGGGAGGTACTTTTCTGTCTGAAAAGCTGATCTGAGGCCAACAAATGCATGAGTGTTAATATTAGCAATAATCAATCAATTGATAGTATGTCCTGGTGTGGATTTTATTGTTTTACTTGGTTTTATTTTGACCCAAGTTCTATGGTTTTGTTTTAATTTTACTTCCTGTCCTGTTCCCTGTCTTGATTGTCTGCCCTGGCCTAATGTGTTTTACCTGTGTCTGTGTCTATGCCCTGCGCTCCTCTCCCTTTGTTGCTGGTCCATGTCTGTTCTGTTCCTGGTTCCTTTGGATTTTTTAGTTTATTTTAACCTTGAACTTTTTTTTATTATCTCATTAAATCATTATTTTTGGCATTCTGGCATTTTTGGGTTCTCCTTCATTTCACCACATGACATAGTATAGTTAAATTCAGTGAGGATGGAAAGCTTTTTGAGGCTGGACACTCAGACAAATTGCTTACGAAAATCGATGGAAGTCATAGCGTTACCAAACTCTTTTTTTCTTAAATGGCCACGGTATAACAAAACAGCAAATCTCCACCAGTATATTCACCCATGTCCTTCGCATTCAACCATAGAGAATTCTTTGCACGCACCACACTGCTTTCGCCCAAGAGGCCACTTCAAAATAATAATTAGCTGCAAACCAATTATTCAACCAATCAGTCTCGGTTTGATGATGTGTCAACACTCCTTGTCAGACCAAACGGTTCCTCATCTACTTTGCTAATTCGCTATTCATACGCAGGCCATAATATCTATCTTCAATGTTTATAGTTATAGTCTTCTTGGCAATCAAGAATAAGCCGTTGACAAGGGGTCGAGAAAACTTGGGAAAGTTATGGATCTAAATGAGGCACTTTGCTAGTTAGCCTCCCACAGTAAATGCTTAAAATGGACTACTTAAATGCATAGTGGATTCTTATCGTGACGGCTGAGGAGGCACAGCAATTTGAGGTTAGCGTTGGGAATCTCGAACAGAAATAGACCTGAGTGATACCTGGGCGGAGGGGAAAGTAAAAGTAGGACAGGGAGATGCTATGAATGGTTAGAAATTGTACATGGATTTAAATATAAAAATGTATTCAGGCATGTTTCAGTGGAGGGGAGAAACAGGAGATGTTGTCCGGAAACGTTCCAAATATGACATTTTTATCCGATATCTTAGCCTGTGGTCCCTCGGTCAGAGAGAAAGCTTCGAGGAGACAAAGCTTCGAGGAGACAAAGCGTTTTCTATTGTGTGTCCAAGGTTGTGGAATGAGCTGCTGCACATAACTTGGTGTTTTTAAAGAATTATTTTTGTCCATTCAAATTGAAAAATAGATTTATTTTTTTTGTCACGTAACATATTTTAAATTCATTGGATGCGATGTACCATAGTTGTTTTTAAAGTTATTTTCTATGGAAGTTTATTAAAGCTTTCTTTGGATGATTGGAAACGTATTGCTTATTTTTCAATGTTTGTAGAGGGCATTGAAAATTGAACATGAAATAGCTACCAATTAATATTTTAGTTTTGCATAAAGCTGTGTTTCCGTCTGAATGAAGAGGGCATTATAAAACGCAATAAACAAGATTTCAAGGGTTTTCTGACATAATTTCTTGTGAATAACATGAAATGTGAGAGTGACAATAACGGCCACTAGGTGAACTGGCATACTGTATACAATAAAATCATAATAAAAATAACTTCATTTAGCTTTCCGCCTGACTGAGTTTAGATGCTGCTGAGTGGTCTCGCCCTGGAACAGATTATTATGCATTACTGAAAGGTTCCCACTAACACTTTAACCTTTCAAAAGCTAATGATGTGGAAAAGTTGCTTGTATTTAATAACATGACTTGACAAAAAGATGTTGAGTGTTTCAAGCCATTTCCGAACATAATGTAGTGGTGCCATTTTACCTCCCACTCTCCTTGATATTAACATTTTACTTTTTGAATATAGACCCAGTTATGTGTATGCAAGCAGAATTAGTGTTGCAACAACACGTTATCAGTAGGGTAAAACCATCAGACAGGTTGTCTGATGGTCTATCCCAACTCGCGGTCCCTATTAGTGGGTGAACAGTCCACTGCTTGGTGAATTCTTCAGAATGATAGACAGAGCCGACATCGAAGGATCAAAAAAGTAAGTAATCTTTATCTATAAAGCGCCTTTCACAGATCACAGTCGCAAAGTTACCATGGCGGCGCATGAACATGCTGCGGCTTCTCTCTCTCTTGACAAGGTGACGTTTCTACCCTTTTCTGCAAACTGCATTTGCAGTTTTTGTGATCCGCATTGTTTTGCAAGATGTTGTTGTACATCTTTGCCATGTTTTTGTGGAGTTCAGCGGATTTTTTACTGCCAAAGCTCTTTGCTAGCAATGAACAGAGGATGTGTTTTTAAAAGTAAACACACAGTTAGCATCTGAGCTAAAGGCTTTTTGAGCAGTATTTAAGACCTACAAATCCAGAGATATCATCTTCTGAAGCGCTGACAGGTCACCAAGGGCCCCACGCATCTGCAGCACAGTGGAGGCGTCACAAGAGGCGCTACAGGAGTCCCGGCCTCCGTTGTGTGCAACTTCTACAGAAGGACTGTAGAGAGCACCCTGACCAGCTCCATCACTGGGTGGCACGGCACCAGCACTGCCTCCTGCCGAAGGAGCCTCCAGCGCATCGTGAGAGCAGCAGAGAAGATCTGTGGAGCCCCTCTCCCCACCATTAAGGACATGTACTCCACCCGTTTCACCCGCAAAGCCGTCAGAATCACCAGGGACCCTACGCACCCATCACACAGGCTCTTCAGGGTAATGCCTTCAGGGAGGAGACTGCAGAATTTACGGAACAGTTCCAGTCGACTTAAAAACAGTTTCATTCACAAGGCCATCAGGAAGCTGAACTTCCTGGCCCTCCCTCCCACCCCTCTTCCCCCCACCCCCCGCTCCACAATCAAGGATGAGAGAAATATAATTTCAAACCATTCACTTGGTTTGACAAATAAAAATCTTGAAATCTTGAAAAAAAATACTTTACAAGTGTTGTGGACAATTTGTCCTTGCACTCCACACAGTGATGGTAGCGGGGTTTCCATACCTATCAAACATGTTTGATGTATTAAGAGAAACCAGAGCACCTGGAGGAAATCATCCATCCATCCATTGTCTTCCCCTTAATCCATTTCTGGGTCGTGGGGTGGCAATCAGCTGCCACCCAATTCCCAGAGCCCCAGCCCCTCCTTGACCTCCTGCAGATGGTGAGTCCACAGGAGGATGGCTGCTCTGTCAGTGAGAGCATAGCCTTGATCTTCCAGCGGGGGCTTCAGGAAAAGTGGGGTTAAGTGTCTCACCCAAGGATACAACGACAGCCGACATCGGTGGAGAAGGTCTTGGTCCTTCAGGCTCAAAGGCCAATGCTATACCAACTGAGCCACAGTTGCCCCACCTACGCAAACTCCAGGGGTGCCAGGGGGTGGAATTGAATCCCAAACTTCTTGCTGTGGATCACAAGTTTTTATTAAATTTAGCTGCAGCGCCAAACTCCAATCAGGCACTGCCCCACATTAAGCTTTATATCGCGAGGAAGCTCCATCAAAGCAGCAGCATAATTCACGCCACAACCCTCCTTCTCCTCAACTGCGACTTCCGGGCCAGCTCTTTCATCCTTCTCCTACCTACCACTACCAGGGTTTAAGCCCCTGGAGATTTCATCTCAACATCTTTCCCCTTTCTACAATTCCTCACACAGCAACAAGAGAATTAAACAGTTCAAACAGAAGAAATGAAATAGAAAATATATTGGTATTGGTTCTTAAAGGGCAGATGACCAATGTCCATAAATGAAGATATGTATGTAGAAAATAGAAATCTAAAAAAAAAAAAAAAATAGAAATCTAAATCTAGAAAATAGATTTACGGGCCTCTGATCTTATCTTAAAACAAAAGCCTCCATCTGATCTCTCTCTGGTCTCCCTCTGATGGCAACACTGGGAGTGATCACTAATTATACACAGTTATAACTATTCCACATTGTTTGGTAAAAGAGGAATTTTTCTACTCTGTTCTAAATTTATGAAATCCAACTTTGCACAACTGTGTCATGGTTGTCCTTTTTATCAACACGTTCATCAACTTGTGGTCAATAAATTGAGTCATTTTTTGTATACATAACTAATAACATTATATTAATATTAATACAAATAGTATTGTTCTCACATGGGTATGGCTCTTGTTGACATCTCCTCCCATTTGATCTGGCAGATAACACATGCCCAATGGAGTTCAGAACCTCTTCAAACACCTGCATCCTCTACATCAGTACTTTAACATAAATTGCAATGCAACGTTTTAGGATTATTATATTGTGTATTTTGGTTCTGAAAAAAAAACATTATACAGTGTTTTTTAAATATAAAATCAAACTTGTGAGTGGCTTTGACCTCAAATAGATGTTTTTATTGTACTTGGGCTGAAGCGATCCAGACTTTGGGAACGGCCGCGCACGTCATAACTGTTCATTCAAATTCCATATTTCTTTTCCTCTCCCACTGCAGTCGGTGTAATTTAATCTTCTTTTGTTAATGCCTGCTGGATATCCAATTCTAATCAACAGGGGCCAAAGTAATTATTACTATAGAGAAGAAAATATAATAGCGGCCTCAACGATTATACTTTAATTAAGTTGCATAATAATATATTTTAGGAGTCATTCAGTTTGTGCTTGATGTTCATATCGTGGGGCCTTTCAGTATCCTTAAAATATGATTACAAAATCCTATGAGCTTTTTACAAATAAACTATTGTCTGGAAACTATGCAAAGTATTGTGTTTGTTGATTGTTGATTGATTAATTTTCGTCACTTGAGCAGAAATTATACATTCATGGCAAGGCAAAGGCAAGTTTATTTGTATAGCACAATTCATACACAAGGCAACTCAAAGTGCTGTACAAGATAGCATTAAAATAAACAATCACAGAACATTAAAAGGAAAGATAAAAATATAAAATCCCTCAGTTGTATGCACAGCTAAACAGGACTGTTTTTAACCTGGTTTTAAACATTGTCAGAGAAGAGGCCTGTCTCACATCTTCAGGAAGATTGTTCCAGATTTTAGCAGCATGAATCTGAAAAGCAGCCTCCCCATGTTTAGTCCTGACTCTGGGCACTAACAGGAGTCCAGTCCCTGAGCTCCTCAGAGTCCGGGCTGGTTCATATGGGACTAACATGTCACTAATATATTTTGGTGCGAGGCCATGGAGAGATTTATACACAAGCAGAGCTGTTTTAAAGTCTATTCTCTGAGCCACAGGAAGCCAGTGCAGGGACCTGAGGACCGGACTAATATGGTCGTGCTTCCTGGTTCTAGTCAGAACTTCATAAGTATTTACTACATTTACATTCCTTAGTTAATGGAAATACTTGTGCATTGTTATGTTGCCAACTGAGCTTCCAGTAAAGACATACACATGCAAATAAATTACACAAGAGTAATGTTCATAGGTTCCCCATACAAATACAGTTTTATTATGTATTTACACATTTATTTCAATTTACAATCTCAGGTTTCATGGCCTCAGGTTTGTTCAGAGACTTTTGGTCTCCAAAAAGTATTGTGAAGTTGTGGAGAAATTTAAATCATTATTTGGTTGTAGAAAGATCTCACAAAGCACAGTTTAATCCATCTGAGAATGAAAAGAGTATGGCGCAACTGCAAACTTACCAATACAAAGCTGAGTCTGACTTCAGACTGGGGAGAAAGTTAACCATCCATAAGGACAATTTCCCTAAAGATAAAGCTGTTTCTGGATTGGCCCAGACCAATCCAGAAACTGGCGATATCCAAAACATTCAGTTCACACTGCAAAGACAAATTGGCAAAATAAATTCAGTCTCTAGATGTGATAAGTGATGTTCCACAAAGTATGACTTACTACTTTTTCACGTTTCAGTTTTTATTTTTTTATTATAAGTAATGAAATCTTGTATCAAAATAGATGAAAATGTGTGTGACGTGACAAAATGTTAAGATTAAGATTTAGCACACAGCACAAGATAAGTGAACAATAACTTTATATTAAAATTATACAGGATTTTTAACTTAAGCGTAATAAATAAGCAAGTAAGTGATACATCTGGTTCCTGCTTACAGACAGAGACTAAAGCTCTCGAAACCTGCAGTGAGGAGCTCCAAAGTGTGGTCTGATGAAGCTGTGGAAGAGCTGCGCGCATGCATGGAATCTACAGACTGGGACCTTTTCAGAGCTGCCACAGACAGCTTGGATGAATATACGGACACTGTGACGTCATACATCCACTTCTGTGAGGATAGCATCATTCCAACAAGGACCAGGGTCATCTATAACAACGACAAACCGTGGTTCACTGCTAAACTCCGGCAGCTCAGGAAAGCAAAGGAGTCTGCTTTCAGGGAGGGGGACCGCAGCGGCTACAAAGCAGCTAAATATCAGTTCAGGAAAGAACTGAAAGCAGCCAAGTCCCGGCACAGAGAACGACTACAGGAGCAGTTTGGTAACAACGATACTGCTTCTGTCTGGAGGGGCCTACGGGAGATCACCAACTACAAACCCAAAGCCCCCCCCTGTGCTGATGACCACAAGCTAGCTGACGAACTGAACTTATTTTTCAGTCGCTTTGATGCTGCCCCTGACACCTCTCCCTCCCCCACCCCCCACTACTCTAACGACCCACCCATCAGCCCTGCCCCCAGCCTAACAATAGCCGCTAAAGAGATTAAACAACTCTTCCTGAGGCTGCACCCCCGCAAAGCTCCTGGCCCGGACCACGTGTCTCCGGCCACTCTGAGACACTGCGCCAGTGAGCTTACTCCTGTGTTCACTGACATTTTCAACACCTCTCTGCAGTCCTGCCATGTCCCGGCCTGCTTCAAATCCTCCATCATTGTCCCCGTCCCGAAGAAGCCCAGGATCACAGGACTCAATGACTACAGACCTGTAGCACTTACGTCTGTCGTCATGAAGTCATTTGAACGCCTGGTTCTCTCCCATCTCAAGTCCCTCACCTCCCCCCTCCTGGACCCCCTGCAGTTCGCCTACAGAGCCAACAGATCTGTAGACGACGCCATTAACCTGGCCCTCCACCATATCCTACAGCACCTGGACTCCCCGGGGACCTACGCCAGGGTCCTGTTCGTGGACTTCAGCTCTGCCTTCAACACAATCCTGCCATCCCTGCTCCAGGACAAGCTCTCCCAGCTCAACGTGCCCGATTCCACCTGCAGGTGGATCACTGACTTCCTGACGGACAGGAAGCAGCGAGTGCGTCTGGGGAAGAATGTCTCGGACTCTCGGATTATAAATACAGGAGCCCCACAGGGCTGTGTTCTTTCTCCCCTGCTCTTCTCCCTGTACACCAACCACTGCACCTCCAGCCACGACTCCGTGAAGCTGATCAAGTTCGCGGACGACACCACCCTCATTGGACTCATCTCCAACAACGATGAGTCCGCCTACAGGAGGGAGGTGGACCGGCTGGTGTCCTGGTGCAGTGGTAACAACCTGGAGCTGAACGCCCAGAAGACAGTGGAGATGATTGTGGACTTCAGGAAGAGCACTGTCCCCCCGCCCCCACCCGCCGTGATGGACTCCCCCATCACCTCTGTGGAGTCCTTCCGTTTCCTGGGCACCACCATCACCCAGGACCTCAAGTGGGAGCCGACCATCAGCTCCCTCATCAAGAAGGCCCAGCAGAGGATGTACTTCCTGCGGCAGCTCAGGAAAGCCAAGCTGCCTGCACAGATGTTGGTGCAGTTCTACACGGCCATCATCGAGTCCATCCTCACCTCCTCCATCACCGTGTGGTTCACTGGAGCCACAGTCAGGGACAAACAGAGACTACAGCGCATCGTGCGCTCTGCAGAGGAAGTGATCGGCCGCAGCCTTCCATCGCTGCAGGACCTGTACGTCGCCCGAGCTCGAGGCCGGGCTGGTCGTATCACAGCCGACCCCTCTCACCCTGCACATGGACTATTCCAACCACTCCCCTCAGGCAGGAGGCTGCGGTCCATCAGGACTAGAACCTCCCGCCACAAGAACAGTTTCTTCCCCTCTGCTGTTGGACTCTTGAACACTTCTTAACCTGTCCCCCCGCCCTTTATAAAGTCACTTTACTGCCCATCATACGTCACTTTACTTCACTGTACTGCTGTCACCTTACATTGTGTGCACCATGTGCTGCTGTCACCTTACATTGTGTGCACCATGTGCACTTGTATATTGTAAATAGTAACTGTAACTCTATTTTAAATTTAAATTTATTCTTTAGAAGTGTTTTTTATTCTTATTTTTATTATCTCTTTTTGACTGTTGCACTGAGCCAAAGCAATTTCCAAGTCTGTGACCTCCCGTTACTTACGTTGGCAATAAAAATGATTCTGATTCTGATTCTGATTCTAAAAAATCTCCATTAGCTTGATAAAGAAGCAAGAAAGGTGAAGTCATTGATGGGTTGGGCACGTGTAACAGACAATGCGAATGGCCCGATCATAGCTTTGTTCTTGGGAGTTCATTTTTGGCGTGCTCTGTTAATGAGAAGCATATTTTCTGCCTCCGCTGTAAAAAGGTCAGTGGAGAAAAGCTGTCAGCAAGGATTCATCTACATGCCCAAGGACACTTTGTGCACAAATTTTACAGCAGCTTGCCAGCCCAACTCTAAGCCTATACGCGCTTTTGTTGCCATTTTGTATTATTTCTTATCGTCTAATTAACAAGTTCACACGGAAAGTTTAGAGCTTTTCACTTCTTGAAAAAATATGTGCTTAAGATTAGACATGTTAGCCCCAAGAATAGAGACTTTGGACTACGTCTGTCATGGCGAATACTATCAACGCTTTGTTCTTTAACTGTAACAATATATCTTGGCGCTAAGTATTTATTGTCTGTGTATTTTCTTTGCTAAAGTGGAGCTATTGTAGATAATGTCTGTGTAAAATTGTGAGGTTTTACCTGCAGATATTTTTTATGTTTATTTTGAAATCCACAAATTTGGAAAAAAAATGAAGGTTTTTGTATGGGTTTCCATTCGGGGGCTCTGCTATAGCTACAATAACATCCTGGTCTACTATACTCTATGCTTGGACGAATAAAGTATTGTAATTATCATGAGACATTCATTCTGCATCCAGATTCCTTCACCTCAATAAAAACACATACACTGGCTCCAATGTAGGCTGCAACTTGAAAAAGTAGCAGTTTATATAGTCCGGCAATTACGGTGAATGGACTTTGAAAAATGTTCTAAGTCTGTCATGTTTGGATTTTATTATGATTGGATACATGTTTTTTTTTTTTTAGATATAACTTCTCGTTTGTAGTAGTAGTAGTAATCTGTATTTATATACCGCCTTTTCACTGCACATCGGAGTCTCAAAGCGGTTTACAATTGTTATTTTTGGGAGTGGGGGTGCCAGTACAGGAGGCACATGTCAGACCTATTGTACATATTTTTAGTCGTAGGGGAAACCGGAGCGCCCGGAGGAAACCTACGCAGACACGGGGAGAACATGCAAACTCCACTCAGAAAGTCCCTGGTCCAACCGGGATTCGAACCCAGGACCTTCTTGCTGAGAGGCGAGAGTGCTATCCACTCAGCCACCGTGCGGCCTTGTTGACTTGTGTGTCTCTCTGTATTCTGTGCTCATCCACATTTGTTGCTCGTCCATTGTCAGGCTGAGTTTACACGGAGACAATGTGGCAGTAAAACGGTATAGTTGGATGTCGGTTTCTACCAAGTATTTCTACGTAAGTATTCAGATCCAGCCTGCAGAGTGGGACAACTCAGAAACGCGGCACAGCAGGGCTCTCTTTCACACCCGCGAGAGGGGAAAAGGTGTGAAATCCCCCTCTGCTCTGACCCCCACCTCCGCGCTGCTCCCCGCACGTCAATTTGGACATGCGCAGTAGCGGAGAACAAACGTAAACATCAATGGCGGCGGTCGCACATCTAGCTTCGTGGGCTTCGAGCGCGGCACAGAGGAAGATTCTACTCCTTCGTTCGTCCAAACGAGACCACGCGAAGCTCTAGGTTCAGTTTCCATTTTCACAGCTGCTGTTAAAATGCAGAATGATGTTGGTACTCTCTGAGGGTCTGGCAGTGGAAGTGAGTACACTGCCAAGAGGGGGGCTGGGCACGGGTCTGGGGGTCGTGTGTCGTGTTGTAAAGTTTCTCTGCCCACTACTGGCCGGGCGCTAGAACTACATTGTTTTTCAACCTCATGTGAACGCTGAGAAATTTGAATTAGGAGCCTGGTCGTTTCTGTTAATAGCCTGGAAACGTCTGCGCAGCGTCTCAGTATAAACAGGGCCTCAATGTCTTTGTCTCTGTATTTCTGAGTTTGCTTCACACCTTGGATCATTTTTTATATTCAATAATTGTGTTTTGCATTACTGCATGCTGTGTCCTTCCTTCGTATCACCCACATTTGCTTGAGTTTTGTTGATTTTGAATAGTGCAGATTTGTATGTTCTATTGTGTTATTGTGATCTGTGTGAGTTTTCCCATTGTTTTGCAATGAAAAAAATCATAACATTAAAAAGATTATAGTTGATTCATCCTTTTGTTGCACTGGACTAAAAGTTACTGTCAACATCAGTATCATCATGGTCTGAAAGTTGTGCAGACTTCTTCTAAGTTTTCCATATCACATCCCAGTGGTGAAGAGTGTGAGAATTCTGCCTCAGCTGCATGTTTTTAAGGAAGTTCTTTGGGGATTGATTTCACAGTAATTTAGTCAACAACATTCGAACAACGCCGATGGGGAACTTGTGATTAGCTCCGTCCAAATTTAGCATGGGGAAGTTGTTACATGAAGCGCACTCTTTGACAATCTTCACAGAGAGCGGTGTGATGCGAGATTCAGTTTGGTGGCAGACATCTTGGCTCGCTTTGATTCAGTGACAGCTCGGGCTACAGGTAGTCAGTCGGGGAGCGTTTATTTGTGGAGTTTTTTTTCTCCTGGGTTTGTGCCGAGTGGCAGGTCTGGGGTGAATTAATGTTGAGGTTTCAAGGACCTCCAACTGATCATCTGAAAGAAATAAGAACAATTTAATTACACAAGAATCAAAGATGAGATAAAGTATCCAAAGTCCAATTAAAACATTACAGTATGTATGTAATCAAGCCGGGGCTGGAGGTATATTCATCAACTCAGGGGTGTCCAAACTATTGAGTAAGAGTCCAACATTAGTTTACCGGACTATCCAACGGGTGACAACCTGGATTGTACAATATTTGACTGGATTAGGGCACTGTGTGATAAAATCAAAAACCAATGACAGTAAAAACAGGTACATTTGATGACTGGATTCTAAAGGTTCTTAGCTTGACAACGAGATTTAGCATGACTATGTTGTATCTCAATAGCTACTTTGTGTAATCAAGGCAAAGAGGCCAAAGTAAAATGCATGTATTTGAACAATTGGGCCCGTGGGCCTGAGCTTGGTTAAGCTTGATCCAACTATTGATTTGCTTTAAAAAAGTTTGGTTCTATTATTCTTTTTTTCTCATTTTGTTTGAACTCCATGGTTATATTAGAATAAAAGCATTGGCATTGGGTTTGTATAAATGCTGTCAAACAGGGATTAGTCAAAGCAAAGGAAGGTTTCTGACCCATCCTCTGTACTTCTCAGCAGGTTCTCAAGACATTTCGTCCTGAATCCAAAGAACTTTTTCAAGGGAATGAAATCTCAGACCGCGAGTTGGAGGTTTATAACCTGTGAGTGTGGTTAGACACATCCTAATCCTGATACTAACTCATAAACAGAGTTAGAGTGAAGAGGAGTGCTCTTCACTACATTTAATTGAACACACCACATTGCTCTGGCATTGGGTTACAGTTTTTTCCCCTCTTCCAATTTAATTCAATTTAATTCTATCACACTTTTGTTTTCCTCTCGGACAAATGATAACTTCTTGTACACCAACAAATGCATAGATTCAACTTATTGCTTGTAATTTTTTTGAATTTCATCAAAACTTTCCCATGAGCCCAGAACACATCTTTGACCAGTGCGGACACATCCTCCTCATTGAGATGCCAGCTGGAGTTTGCAGGTTACACACCGGAGCAAGGAAACTGCATTTACTTTGAGTGACAGTCCACCCCCCACAGCCTCCCCTAGGTCTCCCATAACACTCACTCTCCCCTCTCCCCACCGCCATTTCTTATTCCATTAGCCCCTGAATTATTCAAAGACACCAAATTGATTCCTTGATAGTTTAATCGCAAATCAAAACCCAATCCTAGGCCTAGTTTGTTCCCTAAGGGAAATTTTGGACAATGAAATATTCATAGAGAAATGAAATGTTAGCAGATCATTCGTGCTTCCATCTGATTAGACCAACACAATGAAATTCAGATGAAGGAGAGACTTCGATATAGTCTGATGCAGAATGGAGTTGAAGTCAATATGGCAGCAATAAATTGAAAGATACAGATTTAAGGTTTGATGCCACGATCCATAAGGCTTATCTCAAAGCTTCAACCCATTTTAGAAGTATACTTAAAGAATATATCATGTTAATGTAATGATAATCTTTGACAGTGTTCCCAAACCTCTTTGAGCCGTGGCACAACTATTTCATTGAGAACAGTGCCATGACACACCATCAGCTGAAACTGATACAAACATGAAACTTTTCAACTTTCAACAAACATGCACAAAAAAGTTTGTTTAATCCTTTCAGATTCTTTACTTTTCACATTATTTTAACAAATTAGGTGATCTCCAAGACCCTGCTCCACTGAAGTTAACGATGCAAAGATATATATGTTTTTTATTTGAGAGGAAATGACAATGCAAGTTGTGTAGATGACCACGTTTCACATACTGTATTCAGAACACTCAAACTACTCTTGTGTGTGTGACAATGGAAAACAACCAGAACATCAATAAATCACATTTTATTCATGAAACATTTTTCATACAAATGAATGCAACACAAAGTGCTTCACATTCTGGTTAAAAACTGTCTCAAATGATTCAAAATGTAATTGTATAAATTTAGAATGTATTTCTTGAATATTTTTCTCACTGATTTAAACAGTGTCCACTGTTTTAGCATCCTTCCCCTTTTTTCAGGGTGGTGCAAAAAATGTATTAATGATTAGTCGTAATTATGTTCTAGATTAAGAGATCCTTTATTTGTCCCACAGTGGGGAAATTTCAGACATATTTATAGACATATAACATATTATTGAATATGGATTAATTAATACATTTTTAAAAATCGATTCATTTTGGCATTATTTTACTTTTTAAAAATGTGATCACGCAGTCAGCGAAAGTCAAACATCACGTGCTTTGAGGCTGGAGAGCTTTTCGTCTAAAGTTCTCCTCCACGAGTGCAGCTCTGTGTCCAGAGACCCTTCATAGGCTTCATAACAGCAGGATCTGCTCACGGAGAGGCACCATGGATGTATTATAATATTAACCGGTTAAAATTAAGATTTATTATTATTATTATCATGATCATTTGATGCTTGAAATGTGCCAATTTTAACAAAGGCTAGCCTTTGTTAAAATCAGCTTCTTCATGAGTGTCATCAGCACTTGGTCAGTCTGTTTGGAAGCCGCCCTCCCGTTTGAACCACTTCTCAGCGACGTGGAGAGCAGGTCCATCAGAATATTGTGTTAGCGTTCGGATCCGCCTCACTCCAGCTGGTTCCGGAGCTCTGCCGACGTTCCCAGGGTTATGTGAAGAGATAAAGGGCTTTGGAGTGATTTATGCTGCCGGCAGAGAAAGAGCTGTGATGTCCCTGCTGATGTTATTACATGAAAATATGCGCTTCAGATCGTAAATTTTACATCAGGATTTTTTTTATTCCACGGTTTTGATGTATACTTTTAAAAGTTATTGAGGTCACTTTTTATCTATATAATCAGATTCCAGTGATATATTTATCAGGTTTTTAGCAACACTTCTTCTACTCCGAACAAAATAATATTTACAAATGTTAGACATAAAAAACATCACCAAATTGCCATGATGTACGATGCCTAAATACATTTATAGATACAAAACATATTTTATTTCTAAAGCTGAAAAGTTCAATACGTGTATCGCTGTCATGAGAAATGGATCTGTTTCCATGAAATTGTTCCTTTAGCTGCAGTCATTCATTTAAAACTAAAGCCAAATACTGCATTGTCTCATTCACTCATTATTTAAACAAACTACTAATATTTAATGTTTTAATTGTGATTCTGGTGTTTAATGTGTTGATTTGTGCCTTGTGTGATGTGGACTGTGAAGTGCTTTGTGTTGCCCTGTGGATGAAAGGCGCTCTACAAATAAAGTCTGATTGATTCATGGACATATCCACACATATACAGTCACTTCAGATGTAATGAAACAGATAAAATCATGAAAAGATAGAGCTGGGTGGAGATGTAACCAGCTGAAGAAGTGTCATCCATTATCAATCAAAAGCTAATTTAATGTAGGCGGCAGTGTTAGACATCCTGTCCTTGTGCTTTCATGTCTGTCTTTCATCACCAGTCATTATTCAGCAGATATCAAAATAACTCTGTTCAGACAGTGGGAAATGCAATGTAATGCTGTTTATTTCATCAATTGTAAGTTTATTCTTTGTGATACTGTATTGTAGTCATGAAAGTGACAAAATATCAGAATGGCAAGATTGTTTGATGGATATTTCAGTGTAGGTCTTTGAAACACAAGTTTATTCACTATTTAATTTAATCTTACTCCTACAGTAGATCACTCTGCAGGTGTACTTAACCTTTTGAATTTATGACTACCACTTTTTTAGTCTCAAAAGAAAGAACACTTTCTGTCTTTGTTGTATTAAAATACATATTCTGCATGTGAGAAGAGCCTTGTGAGTCACAAGGTTTTATTCATAAGAAACTATTTGCTATAACCCTGTTCCATTCTTTGTGGTTCCTAAAGTTAGACACCCAGGCTTTAAATCAAGTTAAAAGCAGATTTTCAGACCTTTTGATGATGTATTGGGCAAAAATAAAAAAGTAAAGTAAAGGTAAAGGTGCACTTTATTGATCCCCGTAGAGCAATTCATCCTCTGCACTTGACCCGTCCTGATGCCGCTAAGGCTTACGTCAGGAGCAGTGGTCGCCGTGGTAACCGCGCCCGGGAATCCATCCCCAGATGTGAACGCCCGGCTTGGTCAGGACTATCGGAGCTGGAGGATTTCACCTAGTGTGCATGATTTTTGTGGTAGGGGAAACCGAAGTACCCGGAGGAAACCTACGCAAGCACGGCGATAACATGCAAACTCCACTCAGAAAGACACGATTCCGACCAGGATTTGAACCTTCTTGCTGAGAGGTGAGAGTGCTATCCACTCAGCCATTGAGTCCACCTCTATTATATCACAGTACTTCATTAAGTAACAGAATATTGCTTTTAAAATACTTTTTTTTTTTTTCTTTCATCCTAGATAAAAAGGACCTAGATAAAAGTACTCCACCCCGGAATACTGTCTCTCCCAAAATGCAGCCACTAAATAGGTCAAAATGAGCGATATAGCGCAAAATACTTTAGAAAGAGAATGTATTATTTAGGTGGAATTGTTGGTGCCGCATGGGAGCAGGGATAAATATTACATGTACTTTCTCAATGGTTAACACTACAGTAAGTTAAGATGCATCCGTGGAGATTTACGACTGTGCAAAAAGAAAACATTCTGTGGTCGGAATAAATGGAGTGTGTTCTGAGCAGCACTAAATTAAAGCTGTGCTGGATATTAATATGAAGATTTAGTTCACTGTTGCCTTCTCAGCTCCAAATGTACAACTCATATGAATAATTTTGAGAGAAAATTTATCAGGAAGAGGAAGGCTGTAAAGGATTGTTGAGATAAATGTATGCTTAAACTGTTAGAAAAGAAAGACTGGAAAATAGAACAGACTGCTCGAAGAAATTGCTATATACATAATGCTTGTGAAATTATTAGGGAGAAAGCACCCAAGCAGATAGAGGAAGGGAGTCGGCCCACAGATAGGACCTCAGAAATGATAAACATTTAGCTAATCAATGCTAAAATGAAAGAAGAAAAAACTAAGAAATACAGCTGGTTCCATTCATAACACACTGTTGCTATAGAAATCTGACTGAATTCAGTAAAAATTGTTGTACTTGTGCCTCCACTGAAGATTGGGCCTCATTCACGAATAACTTCGTAAGAAACTTCTCAAATTTCTTCTCAAGTTGTCCTTAAGTAGATTTCTAAGAAGTCCCTACGTGGGATTCATCAACGCACTCGTAAGCCGCTGAATTGTTCGCAGCTGTTCTCTTAGATTGATGAATCCCATTTCCTCGTAAGTAGAGCGCGCATGCCCGGTGCTTCATTAGCATAGGTATTTAGCATAAGTAACCGCCCATTAATGCCCATAAAAGGGACTGCAGGGCCGTGTGCAGACGTCAGAGGAAACGGCAACAGGCCTAAAGCAAAGAGTTACACGGAGCAAAAGAGAATAAAGTTATAAAATGTTGACTTAAAAGTCGAAATATTATGAGAATAAAGTCGAACTAGCAAAATTATGAGATTAATCTAAGAATATGATGAGATTAATCTCAAAATGTTATGAGCTTAATTTAAAAATATATTATGTATTATTTTAAAGATGAATCTCAAAATGTTTTGAGATTAATCTCAAAATATTTTGGACCCTGGGAGGAGATCCAGCGCGGACCAGCGCTGAGACCAATGCAGACCCGAGGAGAGACTGGAGTGACCAGCACACAGAAACCAGCGCGGACAGGAGAGACCGCATAGACTGTAGTGACCTGACTGGAGAGACCGGTGCGCAGAGACCAGCGCGGACCGAAGAGAGACCGCATAGACCAGACTTGAGAGACCAGCGCGGACCCGTATGGATCCAGGAGCATGCAGCACGGACCTGTATTGAGACCAGCGCAGACCCGTCTAGATCCATGGGAGAGACCAGTGCAGACCCGTATAGATCCATGGGAGAGACCAGTGCAGACCCGTATAGATCCATGGGAGAGACCAGTGCAGACCCGTATAGATCCATGGGAGAGACCAGCGCAGAGACTCAGCGCGGACCCAGTAACCTCCTGCAGCAGCAGTATATATGCCGTTGTTCTGTGGCCCGTGGATAAAGAAATGCCCCCTATAAATAGGAAGGGGTCACTAATACACGGCAAGATTTCCAATGTATTTGATAAAGCGTTGGCACATTTCATTTCAAAATGAATTAAAAAGTAGGCCAGATCTGCAGTGAAAAAGGCGGTATATAAATAAAGATTACTAATAACGATTACTACAAATAAATAAATACATACATCGATATGACGGAAATATCACTGGAATGTTGTATTTTTATTAAACTTCACCAAAGAGGACAATCCCGGCGTGTGAACATGTCGGCACTGAATGCGTACGAGTGCTCCTGAGGACTCGTAGGATTTGCCCAAGAGAAATTCTGGTTACGAGAATAATTCGTGAATGCCACTTTCTTCGTAAAAACCTCGTAAGTAGGATTTACATACAAATCTGTTCCTAAGAACCGCTCGTGAATGAGGCCCATTGTCTTTTGGAGGACCCAGAGGAGAGAGGAGGGCCCAGACCCCCACCAGGTCCAGGAGTCAGACTCCCATAGGACCCAGAGGAGAGAGGAGGCCCCAGACCCCCACTAAATCCAAGAGCCAGACCCCCAAGGCCACAGCAGACCTCAGCTCCCAGTGCAGAGGGCTCCTCCAGAGGAAACACTGGGGATACGAAGACAATACAATAATAAGTAAAACATTAAAATGTGACAAGAAAGAAAATGGCAGCTGCCTAATATTAATAATAACAATAGTAAATGACAAAACAGATAAAGTAACTAAATAAAAACATAAATGAATTAACTAAAACACAAAAATAATAAAAACTAATCAAAAGCTAATCTACAAAGGTGTGTTTTGACCCTGCCTTTAAAAAAATGAATGTTGTCTGCGGCCTTGAGCTCCTCCAGCAGACTGTTCTAGAGACAAACGTTATGCCCTTGACCAGAGGTAACAATGTCTATTTTACTATACTGCATATACACCATGGACTGTATCTAGATGGACAATGCTAATCTACTGGCTCCATGAAGCCCAGTAGGGATGTGCACATGGACATGGATCTATAGCCTCAGTACGAGCCGCAGTCCTGGATTGATAGTCTCAGTCCTAGATCTACGGCCTCAGTTTGGCTCCAACTCGTTCTGGCTCCTATTTACTTACATTGAGAATCAAACTCCTCTACCTTATTAATCTGATGTGTCACAATCACCATTTTTGGGTATAAAAATCCCTGGTTAAGTGCTCTCTATAATCCTGCGGTTATTAATTTTGGAAATCTAGACATATGCTTGACCAATCAGACGCCTTGATTCCAGGGGGAAACTTGACTTTGCGACCATGTTAGCAACACGTCTGCCATTATTACAGCACAAAGCTAACCACGTCGGAAAAATATTGAAGGTTAAGGAAATCTGCTTCTTCCTCATTCGCCAAACACTAGTTGACAGATCAGCACTCAGCCAGTCCACTCCTAATATACAATTTATGATGTACATGTTTGACAATGTTATAAAAGTTCCCCTTCTCATTTTTAGTTGTTTTTGGGGATTTGTTTTTGACTAATTTCTGTCTAACAACAAAGATAGCATTGGTCATTCTGACTGCTTTGACCGCCTCCACCAACTCACAGCCACTATTCATTATTTGTCATTTCGTCCGGCGAACTTGTTTTCTTCACCTGTAGTTCACAGAGAATGTACAGCCAGTATTTTTAGAATTGTTAACGTTGTTTTGGCCCAGTATTAAATAATAAACACACAGGTGTTCTAGATAATCACTAGCATCAAACTATACCTTTGGAACAAGTCCGGCTTTTTTGCAACTTTGGTTTCTGTTTTATAGATAACAAACTTTATGTGGCAAACTGAATAGGCCCCCGATCACTGTGTTGGCGCCGCTGGATTTGGTCTGTCGGTATGGGGATCACCTTTTTTAACAGCCTGAGAACCCAGCCGTTAGTTCGGTGGAGGTCCGTCTCGCCATCTCCATCGTGGCGTCTGGAATGCTGCTGTCTAACCAGATAAGATAGAAAAAAAATCATAAGAAAAAGATTATTTAACCCTCAGTGGGGAAATTTCAAAGAAGGTAAAAAAAGATCTCGCTGTAGGAATTGCTGTAAGAACAAATTCTAATACAGAAGGTATACAGAAGGTATTACAATTTGTCATATTTCTCAGATCCAGATTTTCATTAGAAGGGAACAATGTTAGGACTGTAGAAGTGACCCATCCCTCCATGACACATAGGGCACATAGCTCATTTCTTTTCATTCCCTGTCGTATTGTAGCTGCGACCGTCCTGTGGCGATGGCCCGGTGATCTCTGCTGGGATAAAATACTTGTCGTACAGGTGATCATCTCTGGTGATTAGTTGTTGGTTTCTGGCTGCACTCAAAGGTATGGGAGGATTTTCCCAACATTTAGGAAAGAAAAACCCTAGAATTAACGTCTCTGAGGCTTGAGGTGTAGTTAAAATCATCACTTTATTGTTACTAATCAAAAGTCTAATTCCATGAAATGCTCAGTACCTCACATAAAGAGACCACCACAAACACGGCCAACAAATGTGTGTCTCGTCTGTCTGGCAACGCCCACCCAGATGCAAAGGTTCCTATACCTAAATTACAGCCACTCCCCCAGCATGACCTCTATATGGCCCTAAAGCGCTGCTGGCTCCTACAACTTTTTTAACAAAAGTTACCAACAGTTAACAACAGAATGATTGACCATAGGGAGGATCAGTTATCTTGATGATCCACCCGGAAGTATAGAATCCTCCTATATACCTTTAAAGCTGAGGTATTCCTATCTTTCGAGCCCGAAAAAAAATGTGGTTCCTTGCTGGATACTCTACTTACTTCCATATACAGTGCCTTGCGAAAGTATTCGGCCCCCTTGAACCTTTCAACATTTTGCCACATTTCAGGCTTCAAACATAAAGATATAAAAAGAATATTTTTTGTCATGAATCAACAAAAAGTGGGACACAATCGTGAAGTGGAACAAAATTTATTGGATAATTTAAACTTTTTTAACAAATAAAAAACTGAAAAGTGGGGCGTGCAATATTATTCGGCCCCTTTACTTTCAGTGCAGCAAACTCAGTCCAGAAGTTCAGTGAGGATCTTTGAATGATCCAATGTTGTCCTAAATGACTGATGATGATAAATAGAATGCACCTGTGTGTAATCAAGTCTCCGTATAAATGCATCTGCTCTTTGATAGTCTCAGGGTTCTGTTTAAAGCGCACCATGAAGACAAAGGAACACACCAGGCAGGTCCGAGATACTGTTGTGGAGAAGTTTAATGCCGGATTTGGATACAAAAAGATTTCCCAAGCTTTAAACATCTCAAGGAGCACTGTGCAAGCAATTATATTGAAATGGAAGGAGTATCAGACCACTGCAAATCTACCAAGACCCGGCTGTCCCTCCAAACTTTCATCTCAAACAAGGAGAAGACTGATCAGAGATGCAGCCAAGAGGCCCATGATCACTCTGGATGAACTGCAGATAACTACAGCTGAGGTGGGAGAGTCTGTCCATAGGACAACAATCAGTCGTGCACTGCACAAATCTGGCCTTTATGGAAGAGTGGCAAGAAGAAAGCCATTTCTCAAAGATATCCATAAAAAGTCTCGTTTAAAGTTTGCCACAAGCCACCTGGGAGACATACCAAACATGTGGAAGAAAGTGCTCTGGTCAGATGAAACCAAAATCGAACTTTTTGGCCACAATGCAAAACGATATGTTTGGCGTAAAAGCAACACAGCTCATCACCCTGAACACACCATCCCCACTGTCAAACATGGTGGTGGCAGCATCATGCTTTGGGCCTGCTTTTCTTCAGCAGGGACAGGGAAGATGGCTAAAATTGATGGGAAGATGGATGGAGCCAAATACAGGACCATTCTGGAAGAAAACCTGTTGGAGTCTGCAAAAGACCTGAAACTGGGACGGAGATTTATCTTCCAACAGGACAATGATCCAAAACATAAAGCCAAATCTACAAGGGAATTGGTTCACAAATAGACGTTTCCAGGTGTTAGATTGGCCAAGTCAAGGTCCAGACCTGATATGCCAACCGTCGAAGCTGTGGAAAGAGCTGAAGACTGCTGTTCCATCAAACGCTCGCTCCCATGCCATCACCGCACGAGCTCGAGCTGGTTTGCAAGGAAGGAATGGGGCAAGAATGTCCAGGCCTCGCGAGGTGCGAAACTGATAGATGGACATACCCCAAGCGACTTGCAGCTGGTAATTGCAGCAAAAGGTGGCGCCGACAAAGTTATTCAGCGCAAGGGGGCCGAATAATTATGGCACGCCACGCTCCACTTCTCAGTGTTTGATTTGGTTAAAAAAGGGATGATCCCACAAAGTGGATCATAATAAATTCTCGTTCCACTGATCACACATGATGTGTCCCACTTGTTTGTTGATGTCTTGGACATAAAATTGAATGTTTTAAATCTTTATGTTGAAGCCTGAAAAAAAAAAATGTGGCGAAATGTTGAAAGGGTTCAAGGGGGCCTTAAAATTTAAATATAAGAAAAACGAATACTTTCGCAAAGGCACTGTATATGTTTGTTTATTTTCTGTCACCTTTTTTTCAGAAAGAAGTTTTGGGAAATAAAATGACCAACCTCAATAGTGCCTCAGAAGGCTCTTTCTTACAAGTATGCAAAAGATAGCAGGTCTTCCAAGGGATAAAGGCAACTTATTGTGATTTTATTCTCAAAAGGGTAGTGGGACAAACGGGCGGCCTGGGGAGGGACAGGTATTATTTATAGGAAAGCCTACGGATTGAATCCAATCCATACACCTATTCCCATTGGTAAAGCTTTCGAGCAAATCAGATCAGTCACAATGTTTGCATGGGTAACGCACGGGTGATAAATACTTGTTGAATACGCTGCCCAAGGCAAGTCCCACAGGTCTGCACCGGCTGCTTAAACTTTCCCGACAGTATCAGTCCCGAAAAGATTGGTCCCTAAAGGTCGCACATCAAAGCGCTGCATCAGTGAAGGCGTCAGAACGGCTGGATGGCTGGAGCTGCACCTTTGAGTCGGCCCTCGCATCCAGCGCTACACGGGGGAATGAGCGCAGTGTCGCGTGGGGTGGGATAAAAGTGAGGCGTATGTGTGCTAATGGCTGATGTATCACTGCCCTCTCGCTGGACAGATGGCAGGAATGCAGCAATATGAAAATTGTACCGGCCAGCCTGGAAAGGCTTAGGGGGTGGGATGGGAAAGTGAGGTGTGGAAAGGAATATGTGTGAAATGCCATGGAAAAACGTAAGAGTTTAGTTGGTGGTAGATGGTCCTTATAATGTAAAAAAAAATAAAGAGACAGTATTAAACCTGGGCTACCTGAACTGTCAAACCACATGTAAGGATGATGGTGTTATGTGAACTCCATATGGATGTAGGGCCGCACTCGCAAACAGGGTGGGGCTCAGCTATGCAGGGTAGTTTGTTGGCCTCTGTCACAGGTAGATACGGACGTGCACTTGGTAGAGTTCAGAACCTCAGCCTAGAGATGGAGTAACAATTCCTTTAAATCCCACACATCACGAGGTGGATGCCTGGATCTCCCCCACGAATGGATCCGCCTATCGTTGCCTGTATTATGTTGACACAAAGGCACTCCCGTCACTTGTTGAGTTTATGTTGGCTCACAGAACAAACGCTGGTTAGCACTGTGTACACGCTGGAGTGAGAGGAAACATGGCGCACAACAATTGCAAAGCGCCTTGGGTGGCGCTGGTGCGAATGGGTGTAAAGATTGTGAGTTGTTTATTTGTGCGTGCCAATCTCAGTTAACGCACGTGTAAATGTAAACACTAGTTTTTGCAGCTTCCTCCTCCTCCTCCTCCTCTGCAGCAGCAGTATACAGCAGCAGTAGCAGCAGCAGTGGTTGCGTCTTCCAGCTGTGAGATGTGACCAATGGGAGCACAGAGCAAATGAGGACACATCTGTTCATATCCAGCCCCTGACCTTTAAAGTACCAGCTTGGTTAATGCCCAACGTAATCTTCTGCAGGTGACGCTGCACAAACAGTTGTTATATTTAATTTCGATATATGAATCGAATAGAGATATCCATCCGTGAGAGCTACTCGAATACATTCGACAATGCAGTTACACGGAGAAGATTAGTTTCAATTTCACCAACAAATCCGTGACTTTTATTAAAAAACTGAAGCATAAACACAGAGAAAATTATTTCATTTTGAATTCAGACATAGCAGGTGATTTAGTTATCTAAATAACAAGTTCAATTAAAAAAAAGGGTGAAGCGTTAAGCTTGCTCCTAAATCAGCATGAAAATTCATAGTGAAAGATGATTTCTTTCACGGCTGCTGTATAGTGCTTCTAGTGCCGGAAAATATAAAAAAAACAAAAAAATAAAAAAATAAAAATAAAATATAAAAAAACAAAAAAAATACTAAAGAAAAAAAAAAAAAAAAAAATAATAATAAAAATAAAAAAAACTACAGATAGTCTGAGTCATACCGTGCAAAACTGTGCAAAAGAGCAAAGATAATATATTTATCGTTTCCCTTTTGCATGTGTCATCTTGAGCCTCCTGTATTCAAGTCCCATTTCTCAGTATACACTTTTCCTAATACATGAACTGCCATTTTTTGTTTTTGGTGATGTTTTAGGATGTGGCAGCAGGTAAAAAACTACACCCCAGTTTCCAAAGTGAGTGTTTTTTTATGTTTTAGATCAAGATTTAATGTAACAAGTGAATAGCAGACAAAAGCACACACTAAATCTGACGGAATTTGCCAAAGGCTTCTTTTGATGACAGAGGCAAATTAAAGCTGGGTTACCTAACATGTGTGGTAGCACCGAACCGTCAGCGATGAATCAGCTTTGGTGTTTCGGCAGCAGCTTCGAGTAAAGTGGGGTTGAGGACCCTCTTGAGATGATGCATCTTAAGGGGCTGTTCCTCATAATAAAGATATGTTCAAGGACACAACAACAGCAGACATCAGTGGGAGTAGTATGTCTTCTAGGAGGATTGAACCCAGAACCTCCAGGCCCAAAGGCCAAGGCTCTACCAAATGAGCCACTGTGGTAATACAACAATAATGCAGTTACAATTGTGTCTGCAAAATGTATGTATTTGTTCCTTATCTAGTTTTTGTTTCTGTCTGGTGCACACTGGGGACTTTTGCAAATGTATTCCAATGTGGTTTTACTGCAAATGGCAAATACAATCTGAATCTGATTTGTATTTTTTTGGAGGATTCGTCCCTAGAGAGGAAACATTTCGTTTAAGTTCTTTAAATTTCTCCATATATGACAGTTACAGTAGGTGACAGTATATATACAGTATTACAATAAATAATTAAAATAGACATACAATAACATATTTAATAGAAAACAAGACAAACACATACAACAAAGCACACACACACACATGCATTGACTGCTGCGCATCTATTTTATTATAATTTACTCCGATTAAGGGTATTAATAGTAATGAACATATCATTTGACAACTGGAGATTGTACAAGAACTTTTTTTATACAGAGGCAGATAAGTTAGTGTGAAAAGACAACAATAGGCTGTTCCAATCAGAGGAAGCTTAAAATTTAAATGTTTTCCAACTTTTTTCTGCTCTAGGAACTAAAAGAAAATTATGGATGCAGGGAGAATCAACCAAAAAATCTTCATAAATGTCTACTACATCCCCTCAAAATATTACAAAAACGTGCAATAAGAACAATCAACAAAGTGGGCTATCTCGATCACACTAATGGTTTATTTTTTAAATCAAAACTCTTAAAATTAGAAGACCTGGTTAATCTTAACACTGCACAACTGCTGTTTAGAGCTAATTCAAAAACTCTACCAACCAATATTCAAAAGACATTTATTAAAAAAGAATATGAGCGTAACTTGAGAGGATGTAGTAACTTTAAACTCCCAGCCGTCAGGACCACAAGGAGGAGTTGGTGTGTATCTGTCTGTGGGGTGAAGCTCTGGAACAGCCTGAGCCAGGAGCTGAAGCAGTGCTCAAGTATCCAGCAATTCAAATCACATCTTAAAAAGATGATATGGACAAAAAATATGAGAGAGAAAAATACTAACAAATCACTACAGGGTCAATAGTTACTGTTTTGGGTATTACCAGTATGGGCATAAGAGCATTCATGATCACCATTAAAATAAAATACATAAAATAACAGGGTTACATATGTAGTTATGTATGTGAAAACGGGTATATGTATGTTGTTGTGTGTGTGTCTGTATAGAGAACATTTAATATTTAATTTGTAGTTATGTATGTGATAATATGTGTATGTCTGCTTGTATGTTTATATTTCTGTATAGAGAACACTTCATATTTTATATATTGGTGTACTAAATGTAGAAATACGTGTGCAGCAGTGATTGGTGTTGCTTTGGTGGGCATTGGCGCAGTCTCTTAGGCTGGTTCTGTGTCTCTGGAGGTGGTTTCTGTGGTGGTGGCTGGTGGTGTGGAGGGGCAGTGGACCCATGTCATAGTGGCGTTCTGTGGACACGCAGTCAGGAATGACCTCACTGTCTAGAATCCATTTGGACATACAAAAGATTATGAATTGAAAATAAAATATGAAAAAATAAATGTGTAAAAGAACAAAAATTAAAGAAAGTATCTTTTGCCTGAAGGTGGAGCTCGGACAGTCACGGTGGTGATAATCGGCTCTATCCAAGGTAAAGAAACTGTAGAATTAATCAAATGCCTTTTCATTTGAAAGAATAAAACAATGGTATGAATGATCAGTGAGGTGGTTGCTCATGGTGTAGTTGGAGCCTGCTGTGCGTTGGACTATTGTTCCTCTGCATGATTGGTCTACTGCTGTGGCGGCTGCTTCTTGTGACTGGAGTTGGCCTGAGTTGGGGCGCTGGGCCTTGCTGGGGCACAGTGATCATTGTTACAGATGTAACTTTATAAAAGTATTAAATCGCACTGAACACGAGAAATTATTATTAAGGTATTATTTATTCAATGCTAAATAACAACATTCTTGCATGTTTTTTAATTATGTTTATGGGGTGGGAGTTGACAAGTTTTTACTTCCTTCCCACTCCATTTCGAGCTGACAAATTGTAAATAGAGGTTCATTTGTGTCTGGATATTGCGATGTATAACACATGGTGTAACTATCAATCAATCAATCAATCAAAGTTTATTTGTAGAGCGCCTTTCATACACATGGCAACACAAAGCGCTTCACAGTCCACATCACAAATCATCACATAAAACAAACACCAGAATCACAATTAAAACATTAAAATCACACAAAAGATTAAAACACAATTAAAACATTAAAATCACACAAAAGAATAAAACCATTAAAACTTTCAAAATTACACAAGAAATTTAAAAAAATAAATAAATGACAGCAGTGCATTAAAAATGGAGATAAAATCCTTCAGTTGTATGCACAGGCAAACAGAACAGTCTTTAACCTGGATTTGAACATTGACAGAGTAGACGCCTCCCTCACATTTTCAGGGAGATTGTTCCAGATCTTAGCTGCATGGATCTGAAACGCAGCCTCCCCATGTTTGGTTCTCACTCTGGGCACCAGCAGGAGGCCAGTCCCTGTGCTCCTCAGAGTCCGGGCCGGTTCATATGACACCAACATGTCACTAATGTATTCTGGTGCAAGGCCATGGAGAGACTTGTACACAAGCAGAGCCGTTTTAAAATCTATTCTTTGAGCCACAGGAAGCCAGTGCAGAGACCTGAGGACCGGACTAATATGGTCATACTTCCTGGTTCCTGTCAGGACTCTAGCTGCTGCATTTTGGATGTACTGCAGCTGCTTACAGGTCTGTTTGGACAGACCTGTAAGCAGGCCATTGCAGTAGTCTAGCCTGCTGGAGACAAATGCATGGACAAGAATCTCCAAGTCTGCCCTGGACACTATATTTCTAACTTTGGCAATGTTCTTCAGATGGTAAAAAGCTGTTGATGTTATTGATTTTATGTGGCTATTGAAATTTAGGTCTGAGTCCAGTATTACCCCCAAATTTAGGGAACTAAACTAGGGGGACTAAACTAGGGAAACTATTGTTGCTTGATTGTGTAGTTTGTTTATATATTTCTATGTATAAGTATAAACTGTAAGCACAGCAGGCAACATGTATGTATAAAGAATCATCTAAGGAATGTAAATATTGTAAATACTTATGATTGTAAAATTTCTGCTCGAATGAATAAAAAAATCAATCAATCAATCAAAAAAAAAAAAAAAAAAAAATAAAAAAATAAAATAAAATCTGCAGTAGCGACAGTAGCTCAGTTGGTAGAGCATTGGCCTTTGAGCCTGAAGGTCGTGGAGTCGAGCCCACCGTAAGACCTACTTCACGACTCCCACTGATGACTGCTGTTGTTGTGTCCTTGGGCAAGACACTTAACCCCACTTTGCCTGAAGCCCCAACTGAAAGATCTCAGCTCCTGTGGACTCACCACCTACAGGAGGATCAGTGAGGGGCTGGTGCTCTGTGTGCTGGGTGGCATCTCTGGCCACCCCCCTGACCCAGAAATGGATTAAGGGGAAGAAAATGGATGGATGGATGAAATCTGCAGTTTAGTATCATAATTTAAAGTTGTTGAATCATACGGTCTATTCTTCTCTATACCCTCTTCCCTTACACCTACTCTGTCCAGAAAAATGCCCTTGATAATACCCACAATATCAGATATATATTCTTTGTATGCCTCCTACTTGAGCAGCATAAGCCCCTGTCAAACATATTCCATTTTGCGTGACCGGTAAAGCTGCACAAATTTGAATCTCATGAATTCAAAGGCACGGTGCCAGTTCTGCTCCATTTTGTGCAAATCGGAGGCTTTCGGAGGTTGATGTGGAGACAATGGCGAGGTGAAGGGCAGGATGTGTTTCGTCGTACACGGCTCCAGTTGGATCCAGGCTTTGGGTGAAGAAGAATAGGCCCACATGACATTTGCATATGAGCCAGCAGCATTCAGACGGCTCACCTTTGCACTGGCACCTTCTACCCCAGCTTTAGTGACGTTTTTTAGCCATTTTAATCATTGGTGTTGAAAACCCCACCAGTGTGAAAATGCCACATACAGGAGAGGCCAGGTAGTTTTGTGTTTATAAATCTTTTGTTATTACAGGAAAGAGCATTATTAAAGATGAAATATGTACAACTTTTTGGGTGGAATGGCAAACTGAGATTCGTAGTGCCTGGTGCACACTGGGGTAGTCTTGCACAGTTTTTCCAATGTGGTTTTACTGCAAATGGCAAATAAATTCTTGAATCTTGAGTCTCCTCTCATGATCCAGTTGCCGAGCTCCAGAAGCAAAGAAAAGACTTTTCTATGAGCTTATGGACTTGAGAAATGAATAGAGAAGAATAGAGAGAATATCAACCGTTAAATGTTTTAATTCAATCCAAAAAGAAGGCATAATGTTGAAGAAAGACAAAAGTACAAGGCTGTATACATATTACTTCCTGATTTTGAAAACTCAATATCCCATGAACCTTTGCAACAGTGTCTGCTAGACTTGGAAAGGGGTATTTAACAAGTGAAGTGAGTTTCTTTTATATCTAACATATGTAGCTAGCAGTACATGGGGGAACGTTGAGCTCAACCAATCAAACGCCTCAAAGTATGATCATGGGTCGACCAAGTACAGTATATTGAGTATTTGTTCTTGGACTCGCAGTTAGCTGCAAGAAGGTCCTGAGTTTGATTCCGCCTCCAGAGCTTACTGTGTGAAATTTGAACGTTCTCCCCATGTCTGCATAGGTGCTCCGTTTTCCCTTAGCATTCAAAACATACAATGGGTGTGAATGTAAAGAGTAAGAGAACGGCTGGTGATGGTCAGAGGCTTCAATGCGCCAATGTGTCCAGCTTCTGTCATCACAGTTATTGGAGTGAATGGAAAAATTATGGTTCTACAAAAACATTGTAAAGCGCTTTGTGTGACCTTGGTCTGTAAAATGCACTGTATAAATAAAGATTACTTACTGGCCACTATCTGACTCTGAGGTCGGTTTCAGGGTATTCTCCAAAAATGTATAGGTTACAAGGCGATCAATCTGTTATCTCATCTGGATAGAGTATAGCTTCCTTTAACCAATTTCCAGCATGGCGGTGGGCAACTCGCACAATTCCAAACAAAATTCACCAGGGCTTCCCAGAAAATGTATTTTAATATTTCGGCCTCCATGGTGCGATACACCAAGAAACACAGGCCATTGATCTGAATGTGCAGACATCTTGGGTTACCGGAGCAAGGTCTATGGTATGGTATGGTTTTCATTTTCACAGGGACAGTGTACAATAAACATTAGCCAAAAAGGAGAGATGCATTGTACCAGGTTGTAGCAGCAGTGCTAATTTAAACCTGTAGTCCCTGAGCAGGTTGTTGTAAAACAGTAAAATAAAAGTAAATGGATACATGACCATACATGATCAGACATGTATTACAATCTAATTTATAACGGGTTATAATAAAATAAAATAAAAACACCCGGTCCCATTTCTTTTTCTTACATACAATCCTATACTGAACTCTCTCTCTCACACACACACACACACACACACACAACAACACATCATCAGAAGGGTATAACTAACCTGTCTCACGACTAAAGAAGTCTTGCCAGCTTTGGAAAGCAACAAAGAACAGATTTCCAAAATTATTGAAATAATTAACACTTACGCAGACACTCGTAACACATGGGAACAGATTTGCCTCTCCAAGAGCCATGTTCTTGTCAGGCATGTGAATACTTCCATCAATGATACTACCTAACTATAAAACTTTCTCACTCTTAAAACACTTTGGTTCTGTCACTCTAATTTTCACGTGCATGTTTTTCTTTAGAGAAGTTCTTCACAAAGAAAAGTGAAAAAGAGAGGAGCGCCACGTAATCAGCCGAGCAATGATTAGCCTAGAGTGTCTTACATAACTCACAGGGCTGCTCTATTTATGATAAAAAGTCAGGTTCCCCAGCTTTAACTATTGTACATGTCTAAGGATTAGGATTTTAATGCCTTGGTAGATTATTTCTATCTTGTTTTGTTCAGCACTTTCAGTTGCCTTGTGTATGAACTGTGCTACATAAATAAACTATACTGAGGTTCATTCGGTCAAGGCAATAACCTCTCAATGGCCAAAAAGCAAGTGAAGAACCCGGTTGAAAAAGATGCATTGTACCGCTTTAATATTATACTAAATACTGACATAAATTGCCCCATTAACACATAATCATCACATCATCATTACTATCTGGAAATGACTATCAACCATCTATAATACATGAGTGTGTAGATTCAGGGCTCGTGCTGGTCCCCAATTGGAGGCAGATGAGAGGGGCAGCTGCTGTGAGTGTCTGGGTGGGATCCTCGCTCCCTGTTTGGATGTTGGAGGGCCGGAGAGAGGAGAGGGGGGGGTCACAGCTGTGGTTCTGACCCCGGCTGAGGAGCTCTGGCTCGGGCTCACAGCAGCACACAGCTCCCCACTGCTCCACTCAGCTCCACTCCACTGAACCGCAGTCTGGACTCAGGCCGTGGGGTGGAGGCACATGTGCACTGCCGGGCTCCAAGGAGGCAGCTGGAAATCTGATTTAATTTATATTTATTTCGTGCTATATCAACTTTGCAAAAAGCTAATCCTCTTCACTCACGAGATGTTCTTTATGTGTAGCTAGAGTTAGATTGGATTTGGAAGATAACGACTTGGCATATTCGTGTTATTGCTTTTTAACTGGTTCTAAATCTATGTTGTGCACATTGTCTGTATGAAAAATGTTTTTTTGCTGGATAGGATCTCTAACTTGTATAATGAATGCATTACTATTTATACTTTTGTTTTGTTTTGTACTTGAATTTAAATGAATGTAATTGAATATTTTAAATTCTTAACCATTTGGCCAGGACAGTCTTGAAAATAAATTATTAATATAAATCCATCAGTCTTCCTGGAAAAGAAAAAAAAGGGAAAACAAAGAAAACAATTGGTTGACTTATGCATGTTTGAGATATTCCGCAGACTGAGAAAACGCATTTCTCTAACCCCTGCCAATGCCAATTTTTAGCCTGAGTTTTTGTACAAAGTTTGAGTTTTGAGCAAAGCGGCTTGAAGCTCATAACCATGTTGTAGTACACTGAACAAAATGTAGAATTTAGGGACGTGAATGCAATTAAGTAGTTTTATATTTACTCAATTTGCTTGGTCTTTAAACGAGATTGGCCAGAATGGATCTGGACTAAATTCTCAGGGGCTGTAAGGAACCTTAGTCCTCCTAAGATTAACTCCAATGACCTCAGCTGTGGAAATGTTTTGTATGGCATTAACAACATCTTTTTATATGCACAGGGAAAAACATGTGTCCTGAATGCACTTGCAGTTTCTCAAAAATAAATGTAAACCTGTGTGTTTATATGTATACACACATATATATATATATGTGTGTATACATATACATATACATTATTCCACAGTATACATACATACAGTATTCCACTATAAGGCATAGCATTTATTTATTTCAACAGAAAGCGATTTTACAATTCCAGAAAATGTTGTATTGTAGCTAAACGATCACATTAATGGCTGCATCCAAATTTCTACAAAATACTTCTTGCTATTTTTTTTCCAATTTTAACTGACTAGTGGCACTAAAACTATTAAATGCGTCCAATTCCACTCTAACAAACCTGGAGCTACAATGTCTCATATAAAAGGTATTTACTGTACATCAGGAGATTTTGTTTGTTTGTTTGTTCATTTCGGATGCAGTGCTCACTCCGTATTAATAAAAATGTACTTTTGTCAGTTCCATCTCCTGTCCACTAGAGGGAACCCCTACTCCACCACCCCAGTATTTACTGCTCTGGTAATTACAAAAACAGGTTTAATCCCTCTACTTGTCGAAAATGCACCAAATAAGTAAAAAATTCTATACATTTACTTAAGAAATAGAAACATTTGATTAACATACGGGGATTACATATGACTATGAATGCCCTTTATTTGGACAATATAACACCAAGAGAGCAGGTATAATAAAACATGTAAAAAGCTAACACACAAACCAAAAAAGACACCAGTTCTCCTTTACCTTGTGATCCGTCAAAAAGGGAATGGAAAGAAGCATAATGTATATAAATTATGTATATTATTGAAGATTCTCAATTGATATCAGCATTATTTACTTGAAAACATAATTACTTTTTTGCATTTAAATCCACACACACACACTTCCTTCTCTATTTGATAACAAAGAAAGTTACATGAAGAAAAGAATGGACAGTTTGTTTTTTCCCATGCGCAGTGTGGAATTTTTGACTTAAAGATACAATTTATAAAGTAGAGCCCTGGGACTTACTCCTCGTACTTGTGCAGCTTGATTTAAAATGTTATCAAAATTGATTTAAAATGTTACTAAAAGGTGCAAATTCATTCACCGACCGGCGCGAACACATGTATTATGCAAGGATTTTGACTGACAGTGAAATCTAACATCCTTCGCTGCATCTTGGCAAAGTTGCAAGACCTTATGAAACAGTATTATAGCCTAATTAATCCTGTTAGCGCATTACACAACAGACAGGGTTATGCATTCAGTCATATAAATGCACAGGCAGGTTCACAGAAGAAAAAAAAGAGATTATGTTAATGGGTCAATATCAGTCTTTTTTGTAGAACTTGAACTACCACAGTCATCAAAGGAAATCATTGGCTATCAAAGATTAACAGATAAACCGTGTTAAAGAACTATGCATGATTTTTGGCCTATACGAATTGTAATGAGACTAGTTTGTCATATCATGTGTTAGAAAGTGAAACAATCCGACAACTATACCCAAAAGAAACTTTTTTTCAACTTATAAACAGCATAAAGATGTTTCTTAAAGTGCTCTCTACATATCTTGTACATTTTTTTTTACATTTTGGTGCAAATTAAAATCTAACTGTTGAGCCTAAAACCGTGTGGCGCCCTCTAAACAATTTTGGTGGGAAAAAAACACAGGGCGGAAGTGGTGGCCGGGCTTTCATCAAGATGGCGCCCTATTGAAACAAACGGCCCTATTGAAACAAACGGCCCTATTGAAACAAACGGCCCTATTGAAACGAACGGCCCTATTGAAACGAACGGCCCTATTGAAACAAACGGCCCTATTGAAACAAACGGCCCTATTGAAACGAACGGCCCTATTGAAACAAACGGCTTGTGCTCGGTAGCGCATGGGACATACATGGGGACCGAAAGATTAGCGGAACTCGCCTATATTTGGGCATCCCGGTTCTGTGCAGTGGACGAGCTCCCATGATGCTTTGCGCCAACTACGCGTGTGTGGCCCTCATGCATGTGCACAAAGGGGCTCGGCTGCGCTTTGACCAATCAGGGCTGCTGATCAGAGCAGTGGTAGAGCGGCGTCAGAGCGGGAAGGAAACAAGCAGAGTTTATGGCAGTAAAGTGTGGATTTAAAGAAAAGTGAAGGTTTTAATTAGAAAAAAAGTTTAGGATGACAAGGGACACTAAAATCCCTTCAAAATCTGATCTTTATGAAAGTTGTAGGTTCTCTGTCAGCTGAGGTCGAGCTGTTTAAGTTTACTTTGAGTTCTACGGAAAAAATTTCTGGGTAGCTCGCGTGAATTTAGTCTGCAGTACCACAGGCGCCCCCTGTGCCCGTGGGTGGGACAGCTATAGAATAGATAAATAAATAGATAATTTATTGATCCCCGTAGGAGAAATTCTGGTTTTCCGTAGCAGCAAAAATAAAAGATAAAACTGATCATTCTAAAAAGCTAACAATAGTAATAATCAGCAACAGCCCTTCAGGTCACAGCAGCAGAGATGGAGTAGCTTCTGGGTGGAGCAGGACCGGTCACAGGGTGGAGTGGACGCTTGGTTCAGATCCTTTTCTCTCCAAAGTAAAACACTGCATGCTTTCTTAGCCTTTTCCAAAAAAATAGCAATACTCCAGTGGGTTTTCACCTGATCCGCTTGGTTCTATCCATGAATCATCTCTGCTCTGGTCTGAACCAGTGCAAAATTATGAACACTGTACTGCACCAAAATCTCAGGGAAAAAAAAAAAGCAAGACAAAAATAACAAGTGTAAAACACAAAACAACAAATGTTTCAGAGCTACTTAGAACTTGCAGCCGTTTTCCAGCGCATTCTAAAGTAAAAGTAGTAGTATAGTAATACCCTATCCAGATATTATTATAAATCCATAGCTTTGATGCTAACAGGGTTAAGCTAGCGGCTTTTTGTGTAAAGTTCTTCTCGAAGAATGAAGTTCCGCAGCGTCTCTTTGTCTTTCAAGAGACTTTATATAACAGCAGTATGTGTTCACGGAGCTGGGCTATCAGTTTATTTTATAATTAAACAGTATTTATGCATCGGCGAACATGTTTGCAGCCCTTGTTTATAGGTAAGAATGAAAATGAGAGAGTGAATGGATGGTGTTGATTGGGGCTGATGGTCCAGTGTGTTCGGCGACATCCCCAATGTCGGCTCTACCTATCATTGTGAAGCAGAATTCACCAAGCGTTGGATTGTTCACCCACTAATAGGGAACGTGAGCTGGGTTTAGACCGTCGTGAGACAGGTTAGTTTTACCCTACTGATGATGTGTTGTTGCAATAGTAATTCCGATTGGAACAATATCTGAACTATGAACATTGTAAAGCGCTTTGGATGACCTTGGTATGTAAAATGCGCTATATAAATAAACATGACTTACTTACTTACTTACTTACTTAGTCATGGGAGCATGAGAACCCAGGCTGGAGGCAAATGTTCACAAGTACTGTGTCCCCCATTGTCAGTCCTGGTTCAGTCCTTGTTTAGTCCTGGTTTAGCTCCTGTTTTGGCTGTTTACGAGTCTCGTCAGTCTTCAGGCAAAATATTAGGGAATCAGCAGCGTATGAGAAGTAAAAAATACATTGTAAAACTGCTGGAATAAAAATACTACTACTACTACTACATACTATTACAGGACTGAGACAAGATTTTTGAAAAATAGAATTTAGAAAGGAAAGGGAAAGGATGCTATTGAAAAAAATAAATTATTGAAAGGGTGTGTGTTTGCAACTATAGAACAATAAATATGGACTTGTTTCCAGTAAAATATTAAAGTTTGTTGAAAAGACACAAGTTTGGGAAATATTTCTCTGTAATCTTGTTCACCCTGATCTTAGATAGAAATAAGCAAGTTAAGGCCTGGTTACTACTGTGATTTGAGATGCCAGTGGGATGGGTGTAGTCCCAACTGCAAATGTGTCATTTGGCAAGACACTTCACCTACATTACATAACGAGAAATCTGGTGTGCATGGAATCATTGCAAAGGGAGCTCGCGGTGCAGATAGGCTGCTGCACTCTTGTCACGGGGCAGCTGTGGCTGAAGTTGCTGTTTGCTATACACACAAACTTGTGGACCATTTTTTTGATCGTGTTGAAAGCTGACATAACAAAGATTACTTAATACTGTTTTCTGCTTAGATGAAGATTGTCTAACTGACTCAATTTGGAAGGCACCATGCAAATCTGGAGGGAAAACAGATTTCTAGATATGATCAGGGAAAAAATTAGGCAAACTAAGTGTAATAAACATCAGCTGGTTCTTCTGAGCAATGCCTTCTGTTTCAACTTGTCCAAGCCCAAAACCAGGGGAGTCGTTCCAATCTCTATGATGATCCCTGAGGCCCACGCCCAACAGCTGCAATGAGGCAATCATATTCCATGTATCACCTCTGTCTGTGCGACCAGACTATGGGCTTCCAGACTACGGGGAGGATCCAGACAAATGTCACTTATTTATCTATTGACTATTGGAAAATCTTTGAACTTTAAGTTAGGAATACATGCGTTGGAAGCAAAAACAGTTTTCTGAAAGGCTGCCAAATGCTCACAGCTGCAAGTTAACAATGGTCACTTCTCTGGTGGGAAACCAGATTCGGCTGCAGTAGACTTGGTTTTCCAGCAGAACCCGCTACTTGAAAAAAGGTTTTGGTTACTAAGCAGCCTAAAAATTTAGTTTAGGTAGATCTATTCAAATGTCGAAAACAATAGATACTTTCATCAGATTGACATATAAATAAACCACATACACTGCAAAAAGTCCCTTGCTAGAAACAAGAAAAAAAAAACACAAAAGACGACAATTTTGCTTATTTTAAGCAAAAAAATCTGCCAATGGGGTAAGAATTTTTTCCTTGCCTAGAATTCTTGTTTTAAGATTTTTTTCCTAATGTGTCCTGGGGAAAAAAACAAGAATATATTTCTTGATTTAAGCAATTTTCTTCCAATAAAAAGGTCAGATTTAAGCAAAATAATCTCATTATGGGATAATTTCAGGAAATAATGCTCAAATCCATTTCAAATTGAGGATACATTTGCTTGTTTTCTGTTCTTTTTAGCAGACTTTTTCTATTTCTAGTCTAGTTTTAAGCAAAATGGGCTTAATAAGCAAAATAATCTAAGCAAAATATTCTTGATAAATGTACAATTTATAGAACTTTTTTCTTGTTTTTTGTAATTAGTATATAATTTACTCAAAATGCATACAAAATAGTGTCTTGAAACAAAATTCTCTTTACATTGTATTTATTAACCAATCTGAACATGCATGGTAGAAATCAGTGATGTACATTCATTTAGTGAAGGTAAAAAGTACCAAACTGAGAAATTATCAAGCTGCAATCCAAAACATTGCAGTAATGAACTTACAACAATATAAAGAAAATTACAAATTCACTCACTCAGTAAATGATTTCCACTCTACCATGGCTCGTTTGTATGAAGATGTGGCATCTCTGTCATGGATGGAATCTTCAAGAACTTCAGTTTGAAGAACTGAGAGCAGTGTGGAAATGCACTTTGGATAAGTGAGGTGCAAGGTGTAATAATAAGCCAACAGGTACACAAGTCCTTCATTTAGCTTTGCACTTGGAAAGGTGGTCACTGGCGTGTTGTCGATTGCAATCATGCAGTTATCCATGCCCATGAGCAGAACAGGCGAGAACAGTGTCCGTTGTTGAAGATAACGTTCAGGGTCCTCTGCTGCCTATTCAAAAAATGCAACTTTGTTAGAGCACTAAAACACACAAACACATTAAAAAAATTAAAATACACACCTTGAGAACATGGAAAAAGGCTTCACTGCAGGCTCCCAACTTTTTGGGTGGTGGCGCACCTGATGGAAAAAGGTCCGGAAGCGCAGCAAAGACTGCCAGAGCATGGTCCTCTGGTTTTAAAACAATAACATACCAATTTTTAATGATACTACCGTAATAAAAATATTAAAATTATGTTACTGCATAATGTTAATACTGTATTCTCACCAATATTCAGAGTCTTTGGGGGCTTCATGGCCTTTTTCATAACCCCATAGAACTTAACTTTTGAGAAAAAGTTTTCCCATCTGCTTAAAGTCTCTGCGATGTAGTTTGAGTTTTTTGGTTGGATTATCCTCTGCATCTCATCCAGTACCTGGGAAATGTAAATGTCCTTTATATAAACTGTAGTTTATGTCTTAGGTTCTTATGGAAAGAAGACTATTGGCTTGATTGTAATTACCCTGTTAACATTTTGGCTGCAGAGCTATGAGACATCTTCAGAACTGAAGATACCTTGCAGCCAAAACGTTAACAAGGTGATTACATCTCAACCAATAGTCTTCTTTCCATAAGAACCTCAGTGAAAAAACATCTAAAAACACATCAATAAAAATTGGTCTAAAATACAGTAGTACTTACATGATCCAACTCCTTGAAACACGGATAAGCCTCAATAACTTTAGCTGCTCTGTCTTGCTCCTTCAGAACTTCAGATGTGATGAAACGTCTTCTGGATTCAAATTCCAAATTCAGCAAATGAGTCACCGCTGCTTTGTTTGGTTTTTTGGCCTTGTACATGTTTTGCAGGGCCTTATAGTGTCTTGCTTGGCTCTTTGGTGTGTCCAGTTGATCAGCAGAACCCACTAAAAGTTACATAGATTTGTATTTACATTAAACATGTATTGATAAAACAATATATATACAAGTTAATAAAAACAGTGTGAACCTGCATCCTCCTCACTGGTGTCCAAATTAGGCTGAGGGGTGCTGCTTGCAGCAGGAGACCTTTCAATAATGATGGTGGATGCTTGGCTTGATCCTGTTGAGTATCCTTCAAAATCATCCGAGAGAAACTGCTCACTGGTCATGCGACGTTTTCTGGATGGTGTTCCAGCTGTTTTAGGGATTTTGATATTTGATAGTCTTTTCATAAGTTTCTTGGCAATATGTCCCTGCAAGAAAGAAAAGACGTTTATGTGAATAAATCCTTAAAATAAATAATGAATGATAAAAAACACAAAAATATGTACTTACCCATTCATCGCCAGATGTTCCTTTTAACATTGGATAATACTCAACTAATCTTTTAGCCATAGTATCAACCTCATGTTTGGAAGGGTACCTAGAGTCTTGTAGAGCTCTTGCAATTGAAATCATATTTGTCATGGTGTTCCTTATTAGTCGGCAGAAGAGCTCTTTGGACATATCAGCAGTGGTGGGGCCAAGACGTTTTTGTTCAAAGTAGTATGAACGGACCTGCTCAAGTTCAAGTGTACACAATGTATTCTGGAGTTGAGATGGTCAAAAACTTTGAAGTGTTGGGGTTCTCTTCTGGAAGTGCACTGGCTGATGTTCACCATCTGTGTACACAATGTATTCTGGAGTTGAGATGGTCAAGTAAATCCTCCTCGATATTAGCAGCTAAAACATAAATGTTCACATTTTAATAATACCATATGTCCATTTGTACGTATAATACCCCTACTCTAATACTAGACTTGTGTAAATATTATATCTATAACTTTTTACAAATTAATACATTCTTGAGAACATACACATTTTGCCAGTTAGCAAACTCGGCGCAACTTAGCTTTAGCTTGCTAGCTTGTCCCTCAAATTACAAACACTACACAAATGCTGCTCCTTGAAAGTTCCACATGATTCCCAGATATATCTACCTCTTAGAGTTTCAACTGTAACTTCGTCGAGTGTATCCATTACTTGCGTAATAATTATTCACAGGGTTATTTTTAATATTATTACTCGCTCCCGTTGACGAGCTTCCTCTCGGACCGTTAAAAGACGCGGTGCACCCTTGAGTTTGAACATAGAACCGCCGCTCAGTGGACTAGTCCATTATGTGAGCAACGGGGGGGACCAGATATTAGCAGCTAAAACAGCAATTGTTTTAGCAGCAATCGTAAATAAACCATATTACAACAATTAATAATATGGTTTAGCAAAAAAGTATATTAAAAATAAAATATATTATTTTTTATATCTTACCACCCCCACATTTTGAATTATTTGTCAGGCCCCGTGAAGGGCATTTGCGCGGGTGCTACTTCCCGAAAGAAAACGAGAGTTTCGACTGTAACTACGGTTTCTATGAATCCTGGATGTCCGCCCGAGGCGGTGCTTAAGCACTGGATGATCATCCTCGCGCATGCACAGATCGAGAGTCAAATAACAACAAGTCACCCGTGACCTCCGGTTGCTCACGCGAGAGTCTATAAAGCCAGTGGACACCGGAAGCACCGTCCCTAGAACCTTTTCTTGCACAAGGATTCCGAGGGACCACGGGCGCTCTGGCGGTAATCCAGGATCATAGAACCGTAGTTACAGTCGTAAACTCTCGTTCTATTTCATCTTCCTGACCGCCAGAGGCGGTGCCTTAAGCACTGGATGACGAAATATCAGCAAGGTCACGAGGAAACCAAACCAGAAACCTCAACCATACTGTGTAACGGATGAGCGGCGCCGCCAGCAGACAGAACCCCCTGCAGGGGGTGCGGGGCGGCAACATTAACCCGATAAAAACCTGGCGAAGGTGCTTGGGGACGACCATGACGCCGCCGCACCAGATGACGTCCAACGACACATCCACTCACAGCAAGCCCACGAAGTTGACATGCCCCTGTAGAATGGCACCTACCCCAGGCGGTAACGGCAGCCCCGCAAGGCATAGGCCTCTGTCACAACCCCCACGACCCAGTGGGAGAGACCGCTGCTTTGGACAGGAGCCCCGACCAACGCGAGGGCCGGCGCAAGCAGACAAACAGGGGCGTCTGAACGCCTTATCGAGCCGTGGAGCGAATGTACACCTCCAGTGCACGAAAGGGCACAGAGGGGCAGGGGGCTCACCAGACCAAAACGGGCCAACTGAAGGGGCCCGTTCATACCGACCAGAAGACAACACCTTCGGGACAAAGGACACAATCCGGCCAATTAGACACACCCGAGCACGTCAGGATGACCAACGACAACAGGCCTCGGTCAAGACAGAGCATGGAGGTATCACTCACCCGCCGTCCGGAGGCCATAGCCAGGGAACGCTGTTTCATAGCACAGCACTTGAGGGGCAATCTCCCCCAAAGGCTCAAATGGCGTGGGAACGCAGGGCAATCAAGGACAAACCGAGAGGTCCCAAGCCGGCACCACAGGACGACAGGGCGGGTGCATACCGGCGGGCACCTTTCAAAAACCAGTGAAACGTCTAGTAACACGACCGAAACTCGACCCACCAAACCAGCGTGCCCACCACGAAATTGCCAGCAACGTATACCTTCAGGGTGGACGGAGAACGTCCTTTACTGAGCTGTTCTTGAAAGGAAGGTCAGTATGGACGTCACCGAGCAGAGTCGCGGGTCGAGTCCCCTGCCACGCCACACGTCGAAACCCGTTCCACTTACAGGAATACAGCGGGCGTGTGGACAGAGCCCGGGCATTGCACATGGTCGGCCTAACCCTCCCCAAGTATAGGCTGTAAACGCTAACCCAGTCCCCGGCGGTGCCACACCAAAGCCGCGGCGGCCGGGGTCCGGGTGGAGAAGCCGGCCCCCCAGTTGAGACAGGAGATCCCGCCTGGCGGGAAGGGGTCTCGCCAAGCGCAAGCAGAGCCTGGCAGCAAGGGAAACCATGTCCTCCCGGCCATTACGGTGCTACCAGTATCATCCTGTGGCCTCCTGAAGGACCGGAGCAGCGTCTTGATTGGATCAGAGGGGAAACGGCGCTTTTGGGAACGCGTACAGCAGAAACCCTGGGCAGTCGTGAGCCAGCGGCGTCTTGACCCAGGGGACGGGGGGACTCAACAGGGAGAACCACAGCGGGCAATGAGCGTTCCCTGAGAGGCAAAGAGATCCACCTCGCCCGGCCGAACAACCCCCAAATGGGAGACCACTACCTCACGGGTGTAGCCGCCACTCGCCCGGCAGCGACGTGGCCGCGACAGGCAGGGATGTGCGGACCCAGCCGCCGCCCCCGGCAAGACCGGCAGGAAATGGCGCAGCGCAAGCTGAACGGCCAGGAGCTCCAGGACAGCACTGCCGCACCGGCCAAACCGCACGCCCCTGCCACGTTGCGCCCCACCCTGTCAGGGACGCGTCCGTATGCACTACCTCCCGGCGGGACGGCAGGGGACCCAAAGCGCGACGCCCGTCAGCACAAACGCCTCGTCGCGCCACCGGGACAGTGACTCCATACACCGAGGAGACACCAGTAACCGCCGACGTCTGTGAGCAGGATTGGCCGGGTCCAGCCCCAGGCCATTGAGCCACATCTGCAGCGGGCGCAAGGACAAAAGACCCAGGGGGACCACAGACGAGGCTGCAATCAGCATGCCCAGGAGCCGGAGGAACGCCAGGTAAGGGAGCGACCGTCCTCGACGGAAGCCCGGGAGCAACGCCCGAATGTCCCCGACACGTCGAGGCGAGGGGCGGGCGGACATAGACAGGGAATCCAGAGCCATGCCCAGGAACAAAGCCTGCTGAGACGGCACCACATTGCTCTTTGCCAGGTTCACTCGCAGACCCAACCTGGTCACGTGCTCTATCACAGCCTGCGTATCCCGCAGAGACTGCTCGCGAGTGGGGGCACAGATCAGCCAATCGTCCAGATAGGGCAGGATCCTCAACCCCCTGGCCTGCAACGGGGAAAGAGCCGCCGCCACGCATCTCGTAAAGACCCGAGGAGAGAGCGAGAGGCCGAAAGGAAGCACCCTGAACTGGAAGTGCCTCCCCTGAAAGGCAAAACGCAGGAACCGGCAATGCTGAGGAGCAATCGGGACGTGAAAGTAGGCGTCCTTCAGGTCTATCGACGTGAACCAGTCCCCAGGGGACACCGCCTGGAGGACCTGCCGGACACGCAACATCTTGAAAGGGAGGACCTTCAAGAAAACATTCAGACGCCTCAGGTCCAAGACCGGTCGCAAGTCGCCGGTCTTTTTTGGTACAAGAAAATAACGGGAATAAAAGCCCCCTGGATCCAGCAGGGGGTCGACAGGCACGATGGCATCCTTGTCCAGTAGAGTACGAATCTCCCGGACAAGTGCCTGCGCCCTGACCGGGTCCTGGATGACAGTCACAAGGACCCGGCCGGGAACAGGAGGCCGGCGGCGGAACTGGAGACGATACCCCACGGACAAAGTGGCCACAACCCATGCATCGGGGGATTGGGCCCTCCAGTAACCAAGTTGTCCCGGGGTAAACCGTCCCACCACCGGCCCCGGCGCCTCACCGGAGGGCACCCCGGCCTTTAGCGGGCCTGGGGGGGCGACGACTGGGACGCAGTGGAGCCTGAGCCGGGGGAAAGTTCCCCCGCCGAGCCCCATGAGCCGACGGCCCATCCACCGTCCGGGGCACAGAAAAACTCCGGGGCGGGGCCACCCGCCCGCGCACAGGGGCAGCAGAAGCGGACGCACGCGGGGGATGCCTGTGCAGTCCCACCAACTGCTGCCGGGTCTGAGTGGCCTGGACCGTGCGCTCCAGAGCCGCAATGGCAGCCGAGCCAAACAGCTCTCCAGGGAGCACAGGAACGCTCCTCAACACTCTGCGGCTGGCCTCGGAGAGAGGGGACTGCGCCAACCACACCTGGCGGCGAGTCTGAACCAGCGTAGAGAGGAGACGCCCCAGTTCCCTAGACATGAAGGCAAAAGCCTGCAAGGAAGCATCCACCATCCCCTGCGTGGACTGGTCCAATGTGACAGCCTCCAGAGAAGCGGACAGCCCCAACAGCAGATGAGACAGGGAGTTCCCAATGCGGCCCATGCGGGCCCCCATGTCATAGGCCTTGCAGAGCAGGTCATCTGTGGCCCGACACTGCGGCCGAGGGCACCGGGCATTAGTGCGCAGAGCCTCTTCAGGGTGTACAATCAAGGAGGCAATGGCAGGCTCCACCGCCGGCATATGCCCCAGGCCAACTTTGTCAGGCGCCTGCATAGAAGCCAGGGCCCGACCGTCCGAATTGGGCCTAGAAAAAACCCTCGTGTCAGTCCAACAGGCATGTAGCTCCTTGACATATTCCGCCGAAGGAGGAACAGAGAACCCCGAGGACGCAGACTGGCGGCGAAAGAAGGCACTCGAGGGCCCCGCATCGCACTGAGGCACATCCAGCTTCAAATGCGCCAGAGCCATTCGGATCGCCGCAGTCACGGGCTCATCGGAAACCGACGGAGACCCGACAGAACCCACCGAACCAGACTCCGAGACCCTGGAGCTCAGAACATCAGAGCCCGGCCGAAAATGTGTGTCAGATGCAGCCACCGAGAGAGCATCATCCTCATCGCACACCGACAAAGGGACCGAGACCGGTCGGGCCACCGACTGGCCAGTACCAGCCTGAAGGTCATGAAGGAGGGTCCGCAACTGAGCCAACTCCACAGAAAGCGAATCGACCTTCGAAGTCAGAACCCCGCGACCAGAGGACTTCGACTTCTTCCGCGGAGGGTCATCACCCCGGGCGCTCTCACGTTTGCGACCAGGGGGTCGGTCAACCAACAGGGCAGACTCACAGTCCCCAGAATCGCCACTGAAATGTCCGTCCAGGGCCGACAGGCGGGCCACGCGCACCGGCCAGGGCATTACCGCACAATCGGGACATGCACGCTCGGTTAGCGCCTCCCGCAGGTGGCCCACACCCAGACAGGAGGGACACAGCACATGGCCATCGTCCTGCTGCATCGGGGCCAGACAGGACTGGCAGGCCAACGGCTCAAGCATCCCAGCGAGCTAACGCGCAGGAGCAGTCGCCGCCAAGTACAGGGGCACTCCCGGTAGGGTCAGGTCGAGCAGAGACGCCACTAGCGACCCACCGAACGCCTCACAGGTTCAGGGAACAACCAATACAGCAGGGTCAGGTCGAGCAGAGACGCCACTAGTGACCCACCGAACGCCGTACACGTGCCGGGAACAACCAATACAGCAAGGTCAGGTCGAGCAGAGACGCCACTAGTGACCCACCGAACGCCGTACACGTGCAGGGAACAACTAATATAGCAGGGTAGTGCGAGCAGAGACGCCACTTACAACCCGCAAAAACACGTGGAACACGCGCAGGCAACAGCCAATTCAACAGGGTCAGGTCGAGCAGACACGCCACCAGTGACCGACAGAAATTAACAAATAATTAACAAGGTAATTAACAAGACACAGGGTCAGGTCGAGCAGAACGCCACTGGTAACCCACCAAACACACTCTGAATACGCGCAGGTAAACAGCCAGATAACAGGGTCGGGTCGAGCAGAAACGCCACTAGTAACCCCTCAATTATAAGAAGTAACGAAAAACAACCGAGCACAAGTCACGGCGAATAAGCAAAACAAACACTCACCAGAGGCAAGCAGCGCGGCTTGCGCAGCCCACGGAGGGCGAGAAACTCGCAGCACCGACCGACGAGCAGTCACGGGGCTACAGGCAGCAAGCGGCGCGAACAACAGGCACAAACAGCTATCAGTTAGCTTCAGCCAGACTCATACAACCTGCATGCGAGAAAGTGAAAAGGGACTGTGCTTCCGGTGTCACGTGGCTTTATAGACTCTCGCGTGAGCTACCGGAGGTCACGGGTGACTTTGTTGTTATTTGACTCTCGATCTGTGCATGCGCGAGGATGATCATCCAGTGCTTAAGCACCGCCTCTGGCGGTCAGGAAGGATGAAATAGAACAAACCTGTGTCTGCCGTACTGTTAGCAACATGATTTGGCGGTGCGTAATTTGCTTCGTGTTTGTTGGACTTACCCTTAAATCCCTTCTCAGTCACATAAACTCCGCTCATAGCCGAAGTCCGGACTTTCGAATCGTATGTGGAATTGATGGCTGTGATAAAGAATATCGCGTGTATAACTCACTTTGGTACCACATTCGGAGAAGCCACTCGGTGCATCTTAGTTGCAGCTCTACTTCCTCTCTCCCGTGGAGAAATACAGCACCAGCGAATCGGAACCATGGATCTATAGATCGGAACCCATGGGCCTTCATACCACCGGAGCAGATGCACAGGCGAGAGCAACCAGCAGGTGCTGGCGCAGGCCAGGGATCTCAGAGGCCAGAGCCTCAAAATGAACACCGCACTGTGAGTCCAGCAACACAGACGGCGCGCTTACAACCAGATGAGATGCTTTTGGATCATTTTGGAGACTTCAACAATGCGTCGCTGTTTGATGGCTTTGAACAACGCGACCCTGTTGTTTCCCCACCTCGAGACTCGCCGCCCCACGCTCGTACCAGGACCAACGAAGCTGTAACTTTACCGAATCCGCTCATGGAGCCTTTGGACAGTGCTTCTGCGTCTTGCTGTCGGGTAACTACAGTTTTATTACTTTTATGAAATATGTTATTATCATACAGATGACTCTTTTATTAAGATTGTTGTGACTAGGTTACAATGAGCTGTGTGCAGAACAACTAACTCAACAACATGTTATCAAGGACTAACCAGTTATAACCAGTCTTTTCTTTGAAGTACTAATTAAATATACTTAATCTAAAAATCTAACTTTCATAATTTAATAACGTTCTATTGTTTTTGGAATAAAATCTAAATTAATAATGTTTTATCAGAGCTCTCTACACAGTGACATAGAATAATTATTTTGTGTTAACCAGCTGAAATGTACACTTGGGACAGCAATAATCACAATCAATGTTCCTGATGCTGATTCAGCTGTTACAAGTTCTTACTAACAGTTCTATTTTCACAATAGGCATTGTACATGTCTAAATGGATCACACTCATACACTCATATTAGTCACTGTCTTATCTTAAGTTAGACAGCTGTGTTTCTGTTACAAATTGATTTTTTTTTTTTTTTTCGAAGGATGGGATTGACAGTGGCACTCTGATTAGACAAGCCACTTCAATTGTGCTGTGTGCGCGAGAAAAACATAATCTTTCACAGGTATGTAAGTACACAGGTTTTTTTGTTAATTTACTACATGCATATTTAGTTACTTGAATATTCCATATCTAAAATGTTAACTCGTTTGATTGTTCTTTATTTTTAGACTGGCGTAAATGATGTGGTGGCTGCAATACAGGAGTATCAAGGTCTGTTGGTGTCAAATTTGAGGAGTCAACTTCAAAGTGTCTTGCAGCAACATCCTGGAACAGAAGTTGAAGAGGAGGCAATGGCAGTGTTTGACCAGATTGAGGATCCCTTTGCAACAGTGTCAACCACATACAGGCAGGACAGTGTGATCAAGAAGACTTTCAATTTTGTTGAATCAGAGGAAGTGGCGGTGGGATATGCGGCATGCTTTCGAAAAAAAGGAGCAAAAAGGCTTTTGTCCACCAAACTAAAATGTTTTCATTATATCCCTCTTACAAAAAGCTTAGAACAGTTTTTGTCTCATCCTAAAGTTTTAGCTGTCATAGACCAGGACCAAACAAATAGAAATGGATACATTAGTGACATTATAGATGGAGAACTTATAAAATCACACCATTTTTTCTCAAGTCACCCTTCTGCTTTGCAAATTATTCTTTATTCTAATGAAATTGAAATATGTAACCCGCTTGGTTCTCATGCTTCAAAAAATAAGTTAATAATGTTTTATTATACTTTGGGAAATATTAATCCTAAATATAGATCAAAGTTAGCTTCAATTCGACTACTTGCCATGGCAAATACAAATGAACTGTCTGATTGTGGAGTTGACAAAGTATTAGAAAGACTGCAAGAGGATTTGGTGAAATTATATCATGGTGTAAAAATTCAAACCGCAACAGGTGAAAGGGAAATATACGGAGCAGTTGTGTCTATCTGTGGTGATACTTTAGCACAGCATGAGCTTTGTGGGTTCAAAGAGGGTGTGGGGTTTGCCTATAGCAAATGTCGACAATGTGAATGTGCATTTGAAGACATGCAAATGTACTTTAATGAAGACCACTTTGAGGAAAGAACACTTGACAGGCATATCAGACAGTGCAGTGACATAGAAAAAGCTGGTACAGAGTTTCTCAAAAATAGCCTAAAAACGACATATGGGATCAATAGGAGAAGTAAACTGATAGAATTTCCTGGTTTTAACATGATTAAACAAACCCCGCAAGATATAATGCACATAATTCTTGAAGGTATTGCGCCTTTAGAAATAAAATGTGTATTAAAGCATTTAGTGCTCCTCGGCCAACTTGATTTGGACAATTTAAATGCTGGAATAGTTGGTTTCCCATATTCTCCACTTGACGTCAGAGACAAACCAAGTACCATTTCATACAGTACTTTAGCCTCTAATGACAACAAGTTAAAGCAGTCATCAGGGCAAATGATTGTTCTTCTAAAAATACTACCTTTTCTGATTGATACAGCTAAAACTACTGAATGTTATGCTATTATTCTTGAACTTATAGCCATTGTTCAGATCCTGTTTTCTCCTGTCATTAGCCCTCAAACTCTTAACAGATTCAAAATTCTAATTGAGCAACATTTAAAACGCATGAAGCGTACTTTTCCAGATCAAAACATTACACCAAAACAGCATTATTTAATACACATTCCAGGTCAGATTAAAAACCTCGGACCAATGATACGTCACATGTGCATGAGATTTGAATCAAAGCATTGTTTTTTTAAACAGTGGGTGTCAAAAGTAAATTTTAAAAATGTTTGCAAGTCATTAATAAGACATAATCAGATGTATGAATGTTGCCAGAATGCAACAAGCTCTGATCATCCCATTTTCTCAACTGAATGTGTTCTTGGACCCACATCTGAAGTTAAAAACATGTTATATCTTAAAGAAAAAGTAAGAGTGTTCTTTCGAAATGAACATGTCACTCATGCAGTGTCAGTTAAATGGATAAATCTAAATGGAAATAAATATGTCTCTCTGGTAAAACATTAATTGTCAATGCTGTCAAAAATGACTTACCTGAATTTGGACTGATAAGAAACATATTTGTTGTAAATTCTTATATGTATTGTTTTGAGTTCCAGCCTTATGCCACTGTTAGTTACAATAGAGATTATATGGCATATCAAATTGAAATTCCAAACATGGCTCAAGCAAATGAATTCATCTCTTCAGATGCTATTGTAGACTATACTCCATATTACAGTGTTGTACACAAAGATGTAATATATGTGCCCATTAAATATGATCTTGGAGACGTGATTGCATCACGAGCATGAGGTTGGCCAATCATTTTGTATTGTGTCACATAGGTGGGTTTGTGGTTCCTCTATGATGCAGGAGGGTCTAAGGACAGTGATGATCTGGGACATTTAAAGACATTTATTAACATTTCTGGACAGTGGTCATCCTGCTCCTTATATGGCTCCTATGTGTTTGTTATTATTGCATTTCCTGTGTTCGTATGATTCTCTGATCTGTTTTTGGTGAATCGACAACTTTGTAATGTCCTCCTAGGCAACTGCTGCTGTGGTTTTGGACGATACACAAATACATTGAAGTGAAACGCATTGAATTCAATTGAATAAAATATTTTTCTTATTTTAAGATTTCTTGTTTTCTTATTTTTTCTTGAATTAAGAAAGAGGCTTTATGTTTAAAGCCTAAATAAGTCATTGTTGCTTGTTTTGGATCCAAATATTACTTTTTAAAGTACATTTTTCTTAATAAGAAAAAGCTAGAATTAATTTCTAAAAATAAGAATTTTATTCTCAAGGAAATTTTGCTAGACAAGATAATTTTTCTTTTTATACAAAAAACAAGGTTTTTTTTCTCATTTCAAGACTTTTTTTACTTGCTTAGAATTGACTTTTTGCAGTGTATAAATACAGAATAAGTGACAAAGTGAGGAAGACAGACCAACAATGCTGAGTATCTACAACTCCAGAAGTAAATACCGTTAAATTGACTGCTTTGAGAGCTGTTAAAAGGAAGTATTTAATGTCTCTTAATACACATGGCTCTTGTCTCAATAGTATACTTTGTCACCAATTGACTCGTGTAAGCCTTGATACTTGTTTCTGTTTGTTCTTACAGTAAGCGTAATATTTGAAAATAATAAAAAAGTATCTCATCAGTTTCTTCCACAGAATGTTGCAAACACATTTTAGAGCAGCTGCGAGGAAACAAACTCAGCAAGAACACCAGGTACGGGCAGCATTGTCACTGGACACAATACATGTAATAATCACAAAAATTATATAAAACATGTACTGGAAATGATTCTTATTGAGAGACAATGGCAAGATAAGAAAATGTCTTGAACCCAAACTGTTCGAAAAGGAAAGAAAACACTGTAGACTTATTATAAATGTATGTGTTAGATTCATTATTGCTTATTGTATTTTCAAATGTTGTGTAAAAAATATAAATTCTTATTGAGTGAAAAAATGTAAGTACCCATCAAGCTCTTCCTTCAAAACATGCAACAGGGTGAACGTGGTGAGGGAGTGATGGCACAGACTGGTGGCCTTAATTCCGTCAGTTTGCCCCAGGGCAGTTGTGGTTCCTGGTTTAGGTTCACGGGCTGAGAATGAGTTGTGTTTTCCGTGTACTAGTTAGAAAGACGGAAATCGGTTTTCATGGTATCATTATCAATGTTACGTTCTCTGTATGTGCTGCTGCTTTCTCAGAGGTAGAATTCCAAGTATTCATTTCTCAAATACCGTTTCCCTCCATTTGAACACACAACAAACCTCAAGTGTTCATGTCTACGTAATGTGAATTATGAACTCACCAAACGTATGCCAGTGTTGTAAATGGGTCAGTTGGAAAAACAGTGGTCCCTCGCTATAGAACCCCATTCACCTTTTGAGGCCTCGCTGTTTTGTGGATTCTGTATGTGCAATTTTTGAATATACTCCTAAATAATAATACTAATTTTTTCATAAGAAGAATCAAAATCTCAGAATCAATATTTTTGCCATTTGCAGAAAAAACGACATTTGAATACAAACAGGAGACACCGGGGGCACTAACACCACAAAGCACACACACACAGACAAAAAATAAAATAAAACCCGACATACAGTAAAATCAGGATAATACACATGACAGTTAAAATGTTCAATGATAAAACTCTTTTATTGCATAAGTAACAAGCACAAATTATACTTAGAGTTTACATCATGTGACGACTGACTTTTGGGTACACTTCAAATACAATACAAAGGAAGAATAAGTCAAAAAGACAAAACACTTTAATGATAATAATAATACATATAATTTACATAGTGCTTTTTTTGGACACTCAAAGCGTCATGTAGTGATACGATGGAGGACTCAAAATGTGAAAAAGCCAAAATAGTGATTTAATAAAATAAAGTCCAAAGTGAAAACAAATGTCAAAAATCCAAAGGTAATAAAACAAAATCCATATCCAAAACAGAACCAGGAACCAAGATGTGAACAAACAAGACAATACAATTAACCAGCAACAAGACGAGAGGAGCACAGGGTACAAAAAAGCGCTATATAAAACCAATGCATTATTATTATTATTATTATTATAACAAATGTATGTGTTAGATTCATTATTGCTTATTGTATTTTCAAATGTAAAAAATATAAATTCTTATTGAGTGAAAAAATGTAAGTACCCATCAAGCTCTTCCTTCAAAACATGCAACAGGGTGAACGTGGTGAGGGAGTGATGGCACAGACTGGTGGCCTTACTTCCGTCAGTTTGCCCCAGGGCAGTTGTGGTTCCTGGTTTAGGTTCACGGGCTGAGAATGAATTGTGTTTTCCGTGTACTAGTTAGTAAGACTTCTGTGAACCTAAGAAAACGGTTTTCATGGTATCATTATCAATGTTACGTTCTCGGTATGTGCTGCTGCTTTCTCAGAGGTAGAATTCCAAGTATTCATTTCTCAAATACCGTTTCCCTCCATTTGAACACACAACAAACCTCAAGTGTTCATGTCTATGTAACGTGAATTATGAACTCACCAAACGTATGCCAGTGTTGTAAATGGGTCAGTTGGAAAAACAGTGGTCCCTCGCTATAGAACCCCATTCACCTTTTGAGGCCTCGCTGTTTTGTGGATTCTGCATGTGCAATTTTTGAATATACTCCTAAATAATAATACTCATTTTTTCATAAGAAGAATCAAAATCTCAGAATACATTTTTTGCCATTTGCAGAAAAAACTACATTGGAATACAAACAGGAGACACCGGGGGCACTAACACCACAAAGCACACACACAGACAAAATAAAACCCGACATACAGTAAAATCAAGATAATACACATAATAACAGTTAAAATTTTCAATGATAATACTCCTTTACTGCATAAGTAACAAACACAAATTACAAATAGAGTTTACATCATGTGACGACAGACTTTTGGGTACACTTCACATACAATACAAAGGAAGAATAAGTCAAAAAGACAAAAAACTTTTTTAATGATAATAATAATAATAATACATCAAACTTACATAGTGCTTTTTTTGGACACTCAAAGATGCTTTACAAAACATAGAAGAGCAAATTTAAGGAAAGGCAAGTTGAAACAGGTGGGTTTTGAGTGTGATTAAAAGTTCTGTAGTGGGTTAGAGTTTCTGATGGTTGTGGGAGTGAGTTCCAGAGAGTGGGGGCAGATGCGGCGAAGGCTAGTCTAATAACATAACAGATATTAAAGTCCATTTTAATATCTATATTACCCTCCACCCACCACCCCCCTCAAGGTCAAAAACATTGCATCAGATGGTATTAACGTGCTAATTGACATGGTCTATTCCTGTTTAGGTCAAGGACACTCCAGCCGGTTCTTCTGCTTCCAATTGTAGATGGAATTTTTGTGTATACACCAACAACATACTATACAACATATTATAACCGCTAGTATAACATGACTCTTTGTGTGCACCGCAATTAATATCAGATAATGTAGAACTGAACTTTCTTCTATGAGATTTAGCTCAATATTTGGATTTCAAAGCCATGGATTTTTCTTAGTCAATCATTAGAGTTAAAATCAGATCATGTTGTTCAAGTTGTTGCCGTGGGGATATTGATCATTTTCAGATTCAGTGTATTTGCCATTTGCAGTTAAATCACATTGAAATACGTAGTATCCCAGTGTGCACCAGGCAAGACTTGATCTATTTCTCAAACAAGTGAGTAATGTTTATTTATATAGCGCATTTTTACAGACCAAGGTTACAATGTTCCAAGTTTAGATATTGTTCCAATCATTCCACACACGGTGATGACGGAAGCGAGTCGCCGAACACACTGGACCATCAGCCCCCAATCAACACCATCCATTCACTCTCTCATTTACATTCATACTTATTGTGCATGTTTTTAGTGGTAGGGGAAACCGGAGCACCCGGAGGAAACCTACGCAGACACAGGGAGAACATGCAAACTCCACTCAGAAAGGCCCTGTTCCGACCGGGATTTAAACCCAGGACCTTCTTGCCGAGAGGCGAGAGTACTATCCACTCAGCCACCGTGCCGCAACACACAACACACAAAAGGCACAATCTGGTCCTAAGAAAACTGTGCCATTATGAAACTGTGTGTGTGTGTGTGTGTGTCCGTGCATGTGTGTGTCTATGTGTGTGTGTGTGTGTGTATATTTTCTCATCACACACATTTCACCCCAGAAACCATAGCAGTTGTGTCCGGATAGTATCCGTGTCAAATGGTTTGCCTCCATGGAAAAAAACAGTCTGTACTTTTGACTTTTGGTCATTTTATTGCCAAAACGCCTCTGGGATTGAATCTGGTCCAATTTGGGCTCCACGAACATACAGAATGTTCTCAAGTCAATCGTCAAGCTTACATGTAGTTGGTGCACATCCAGTTCTGTGTTTCTGGGTTTTATATTGATGTATTCACAGACATCAATGGGATGAAGTGTAGCCGACATGTCAGGACGATCCAGACCAATCCATTTATGACGGTTTTATGAATCATATAACTTTTTCACTCACACCTCTCTGCACCCTTTGATGGGATGAAACTGACACAATGGAAGAGGCTGACTTACATAACCCAGTATTGTTTCATGAGGGTTGGATGCCTCGACCTGCCAGTTGTATGGCTTCAAACATTCTTTCATAATTGGATATAGGTTATGTTGTCAGTTGTGGGTCTCATGTTCTTCTCCGCAGCAAGTTCTCCAATCCCTACCACTTTATTTTTATAGTGCATTTTATAAAACACATTTCCAAAGTGCTGCACGGATAAAAGTAACAGATTGAGATGCCAGCGTTAAATAAAAAAAAGTAAAATAAAGCAATGAACTATATGCATAAATAAACAAAAAACAATACAAATGAATTAAAACATAAAACAATAAAACATCTTTTCAAACCCACCATGAAACCCGCAGTGATGGAAAAAATACTTTCATCGTCGTTTTCCAAGAGCATGCTGATTTTCAGTCACGAGAAACAACATGGTGTACACATTGAAATTACGATTTGTGATTGTTGAAGTGATTAATAAAGAAAAAAACAAGCGCAACAAAATGAAAAATGATTACTGGACTCAACTGGAGCGTACGGGTGAAATGTGTTCAAAAGTCCATTCACTTCTGTAATTACAAATTAACAGTATGAAACTCATGACAGAAGCTTGTATTAGTTGTAGATGGTTAATAATTGTCTCACAGCTTGTAAAAACCCCAAATAAAACCACTCAGAAAATGTGATTAATTTTCTTCCCCTTAATCCATTTCTGGGTCGGAGCTGCACCCAGTTCAAATAGCACCCGCCCCTCACTGATCCTTCTGCAGGAGGATGGCCGCTCTATGGCAAAACCTTGATCTTTCAGCAGAGGCTTCAGGCAAAGTGGGGTTAAGTGTCTTGCCCAAGGACACAACGACTGCAGTCATCAGTGGGAGTCGGTGGAGAAGGTCTCATGGTGGGCTCGGTGTCATGGTGTGGATTTTATTTTTGTACTTTGGTTTTATTTTGACATTGTTTCTCTGTGGTTTGGTTGATTGTCTGCCCAGCCCTGATGTGTTTCACCTGTGTCCCTGTCTATATTTACCCTGTGCCCCTCTCCACATGTTGCTGGTCCATTGTTTTGTAAACCTCCTGTTTTGTCGTGTCAGGTTATGCCTTTGTTCCTGGTTCCATGTTCTTGGATTTTGAGTTTAGTTTTCACCTGGACTTTTATTTTATTAAATCATTATTTTTGCCTTCTCGCATTTTGAGTCCTCCTCCTTCCCCCATGTGTCACTCGGGACTTTTGAACACTATTTAAAAAACAAAATTAGGTTAAACTCGTAAAATTAAAAAGGACTTTGTAACGCTATTTTAATTTTACGAGTCCTGAACATGGGCAGATGAAGCTGAGAAGATCTATTGTGAGGTGAAGCTGTTGTCCAGTCCTCCCTCTGGTAAAGGAATGTGACTTTTGGTTGTGGTAAGAGCAGATCAGTGTCTCCTTACTCCATGATCTCATAACAGAAACCTCTGAAGACGAGGGTGCTGTCTCTGAGTCACACCATTGCAGACATGATCAATGCTTACTTAACCTTTGCATTCCGCTCATTTCAGATGGATTTCCCAATTCTGCCTCCACAGGAGTGAGAAAACATGGATTGTAAGGGTTTATAAAAGGGTGTAAAGCCCTTTTCCCACCAGCTTTACTTGGCTCTATTCTACTTCACTCTACCCAGCTCTACTCTACCTGGTTGTGTTTCCATTATGCTTTAGTACCTGGTACTGTATCCTAGCAACCTACCCACAACAAACCTGTATATGGTAATTCCATGGCAACCATGGCTTCCAGCAACACTCTGGCCAATCACAGTCTGTTTGAGTTAGTACCAGCTTGGCCTTTTAAGAATCAGGGAGTAGAGTAGAGCCGAGTAGGGCCGATGGAAACAGGGCAAAACAAAGAAAATTGGTGTATTGTGCTTTTGCATTAAAGGTTCTGCTATAAATCACGCTCATGTTTTTTCAACAGTTTGTATTAAAACGTGACATTTATTTGTTTATTTGATGCATTCAGCTTTGTTCATGCAATGGTGTCAATGATGTTCAACAAACTGAATGACAAGAGTGCTGTTAGCACAATGATAATAAAGTCATTCTAAAACTATAAAAATTTGAAAATAGCAGCAGTCTTGTCTTTTTTTTAGATTCAAACTGTTTAAGATTTCTGGGGGCGACAGAAGCTCAGTCGGTAGAGCATTGGCCTTTGGGCCTGAAGGTCATGGGTTCGAGCCCACCATGGGACCTACTCACTCCTACAAATGTCTACTGTTGTTGTGTCCTTGGGCAAGACACTTAACCCCATGTTGCCTGAAGCCCCTGCTGAAAGAACAAGGCTGCGTCAAGAAGCCATCTTCCCGTAGAATCACCACCTGCAGAGGATCAGCGAGGGACTGGTGCTGTGAACATTGGGGGGCAGCTCTCATTGCCACCCCCCCGACCCAGAAAAGGACTAATAAAGGTGTTGAAAATGAATGAATGAACGAATAGTGAAGAAGAGTGTTTTTACTTAGCAGGAGTATTACAATATAATAATAATAATAATATCTGGTATTTGATTACACATACGCAATAAATTATTTCTAATAGTTTACTGATTTGACCAGGCCTGTAGTTTTGATTATAATCTAACAACCAATCACAGAACTGAGCACACGGATGCTAAAGGAACAACTACAACCACAACTATTTACAATTACGACTACAACATGCCAATCCACACGAGGTAGCCAAGGTTCTCACCACGGGAGAGTAGAGAAACAAAACAGTGGCTGCCCTTGAAGCTGGGGTACTAAAATAAAAAAATAGAAAATAGAAAAAACTTCTGAGTGTTTCATGAATACCAACCGACCTAATTAACCATACTTAAACCTTACTTAAATAATAGACCTTGTCCAGACCGTGATTGCAGTCAGAGTGTTCTTATTCCCTTCTTTTTCTCTGTATTGTTCGCAACGATGAAACTAAAATGTCCCCATTGTGGGACGAATAAAGAAACTGTTTATTATTGAAGGCTAATCTAAAGCTTTCCTGGTTGCTGGATGTTTACACATGTGCACCTTTTCACTTTTTTTTTCTTTTGCAGATCGGGTCCATGTGCTGCGTTCCTGTGTTGTGTGGTTTGTCCGGGTTTGATGCCAATCGTGAACAACTGTGACGCACAAACTTGAGCAAGAACAAATTAATAAGTTGACGAGGAAGGACAAATTGTCTGTGTACGTGTCTTACCGTTGTGCTTCTCACTGGTGAAACCCTATAATCAATGGCGGGCAAGTTTATTTCCTGATCCATTCTCCACATACCTGAGCACAGCCTTACGAGGACACACACAGCACTACAGCAGGTGGCTATTGTGTCATGCAGATGTTGGCTTACGTGAATGCACTGACATAAATTATACCCTTTGTCAAGTACATTACATGAGAAGTTTTGATCTGGACTTAGAACAACATTATTGCGGATACGATAGCTCATGCTACAACAGCAACGCAAAAGATACAACAAAATGCAAAAGTTTGACGGAAAATAAAGGACAAAATATAAAAAGTGGAAACAGAGGCTTTCGACATGCTCATACTGGACAGCCCATTTCTTTATTTCTAAACTGCTTTGGAACTTTTGGTCACAAAAGTACTAGAATATCTACACTATTATTGCTCTTAGTAATCTCCTATCTCTTCCCAGGGCTCCACCTGTTCACATCCCATTTAGAAAACATAAAAAGTAAATAAAAGTGTTGCACATTGCACATCAGTATATGCAATTCAATGTCTTCCATCATCTCCACAAAAAACACAAATTTGCACACCCACACAGCAACATATAGTGTGAATGTTTAAATGTAATGTATTATTCGATAAAAAAAATCAATGAACCAAATGATTGTGAGTTAGAGCCCCAACACAGACATGTTTCCAGTGTCAGGGCCAGTATTTACCAAGAGAATGGATTGATGGATGAATTAATGAAAAAATTAAATGAGTTGTTTTAATTTAAAATGCAAAAGTTGTATATTTTTGAATTCCACGCATATATAGATAGTTTGCATTTGGTGAAAATGTATTTAGTTTTGCCTTATCAACAACAGTGTGGCTGTGGCTGTCCATGGTAGCCTCGATAATATAGAATTAATAAAATCTACAATTTCACCTCAGTGCTGGAGGGAGGTGGCCCAGCTGGTGTCCTGGTGCAGCGGTTAAACTCCCCCCAAGCCCAGTTGGACACTTTATAAACTTTACTGTCACTTCATATCTTTGTCATGTATCGATAATCTGCACTGATGAATGTCTATTGTTTGTACTTACATAATAGACATTTTGGAAAAAGGTAATGCATGCTTTTCTATCTGTGCTGCTACTGGACACCTGAATTTCTCCGACGGGGATCAAGAAAGTATCTATCTATCTATCTATCTATCTATCTATCTTCTACTTTTCATAACTTCTCTGCACCATGAGCAAAAGCAAATTTTCTAGATTGTGACTTCTTGTTACTCACAATGTCAACAACAAAATATAATTCTAATTCTGGAGGAGTTGGGGACAAAAAGAAGGCTAATAACCACAGTGATACAAAGAAAACTACAGTATACAGTATTTTCCATCATCGTTTGCAAATAAATATTTATTAGATTTTTTTTCTCATTTTGTCTCACATTGTTGAGGTATACATAGAATGAAAATTACAGACCTCCAACATCTTTTTAAGTAGGAGAAATTTGCTCCACTGTATATGCTAGAAAAAATGGCGCCGTGGCAAGAGATTGGTGCACACTGGGGTAGTCTTGCACAGTTTTTCCAATGTGGTTTTACTGCAAATGGCAAATAAACAAAGCACAAGGAAAACCCAAAGAAAATGGACGCTTTCAAGGCTGAAATAAGCCAGAAAAAAAAATGTCTGAATTCATTTCATCTGTGATCACCTCCAAATGTGTTTGCTTTGATCTTACTGATGCATTATGGGTAAGCCCTTTTGTCAGTTTGCTTGAGTAAGGAGTGATGATTTTCTTTCTTGTCAAAATGCCACAGGGCCGAGTTGTTGTGTGCACAAAACAGTAATGTTAAGTTAAATAAGTCTTTTGTTTTCCTGCATGTTTCTGTTTAACAAGATAATTATTCTTCCTGTGTTAAAAAAATAAATTAAAAAAAGCTTTGATTTTCTACAGAGTGATGTTTTGCAGTCGTTATTTTTCACTGGCAGAAGTATCTCTTTGCGCGTGTTTGAGCAAGTTCAGATCAGTACAAGTCAAAAACATAATACGTTGTGTTTTTTTTTATTTTTTACCATGTCCAATGCATCTTAGTTTTTGTGCGGGACCCATTTGTGCGTTTTGGTAACAATGTGAAGGGGGAGAAGTAAACTACAAGGTGGGATTTTTGCTGCAAGAAAAATTTAAAGTCACTTGGATTGTATCTCCATGTTATGCCTTTAAAACACTTTTTTTAATGTGCCATCAAGATTTCAGTTTATGTTAAGGACAACACAAATTTACAGGACATTGTGCAGTGCTTCCCAAAGTGCGGTCACTGCAGGGGGGTTCCCAAATATTTACCACAGTGCCCCACACAATCACCTGTAAGGATTGAAAGCAAATATACTGCTATGTTTTTGTAATAACTGTCTTCTGCAATGTCAATCTTGTATGCACTTGTACTTTGGTCTGAATAAAAAAAAACATCTTCAGTATAGATGTTTTGTAGGGGGGCCACAATCAATCAATCAATCATATTTATTTATAAAGCACAATTCACACAGTGTAACCCAAAGTGCTTCACAAGACAGACAATAAAACATAAAAACAGTGTATTTACATGTAAAACCTATTGTATTAAAAAAAGATAAAAGTTACAAACATTTAAAAAATATACGCTTCAAAATTAGTCTTATGCAAACCTGGATAAGAAAATTGCCAGGGACGAGGCCTGTCTCACATGCTCAGGAAGACTGTCTGTTCCAGATTCTATATTGTCTTTCTGGTTGGGATTCCCAGGACTTTGGGATTGATGCTGCACAATTACAATAGAAAACCAGTAATGCAACATACAGCAAAAATAACAGTTATAATCGGGATAATTATGGTATACATTTTCAATTTATTTTTTTGGTGTTGTTACGGGTATTTATTTATTTTTTTGCGAAGAAAGTTGAATTACAGAAGTGAATGGACGTTTGAGTGATGTTCCACATTTTCACCTGTACATATCAAAGATCAAAAAAAAAATTTCTGGGGAAACGGCCAGAAGACCAATACGCCAAAACTGAAGCTTTAACTAGAGAAAAAGTGCTGTTATTTCACACATTATTTGTATCTCTTTCTACCTGTTTTTTTCCTTCTGTCTTGGCTTTTGCCCATTGCCACAAGCCAAGACCCAGGTTTGAACTTGCATTTAGAATCTCCTTGTTATTGGCACAAACTGATGACCGGTGACAGTGAAAGAACAGCCTGCCCACGTCTCCCTTTCTTTGGCAGCCAACTGGTGGGCGGGACATATACACAAAACACTGGCTCTGATTGGCCGATGGGTACACACGCTCTGCTATAAAATCCACTCCCTCAACATTTCCTCTTCACAACTCAAAACTACAAGAAAACCTATGGTCTTTCACTCAGCATTATTTCAGCAGATGATTCAAAACTCTCTAATCTGTAAGTATATTTCCCTTTTGTCTTTTGCTTTTTGAAGATAATATTAAGCTAAACTGAAGTAGATGTTGACTGTTTTCTTATGCTTTCATTACAGATAAAGTTGGATTTTTCAAGACGTGAAAATTGGAGGTTCAAGATTTGGATATTCTATTTCTTGTATCTGAAACATGGCAGTGCATTTTACAAGGTATGAGACAATATTTTTAATTATGAATGTTATGGTCCATGCTTTGTCATTGTTTAGAGGGATTTCATATGGTCAGGGCATAATTCATAATTCATACTGTTTTTATGACTTGACCAAAAACTTGAGGATTGGTTGTTACTATTACTATTACTACCACTGCTAGTTGTTCTTGACATTGTGTACATTATTTAACATTCAAAATATAACCATAGCTACTTTGATTTCTATCTTTATTATTAGACTGTTTGTACTTTTATTGGATGTTCAATTGGATGTTCAATTTGGATCTATCGTGACTGTTTTCTTATTTTTTTTAAATCTGCCTCGCCATTTAAATCTAGTAATATTCAAGTAAAAGAGACTTAGAGAAATTGATTAAAATCAAAATAAAATCTTAAACGGAGAGTAGACAGGTCAAAATATCAGAATGTTGTCTTCCCATGGATTGATACAAAAGAAGTGCTCACTGAAAATGAACTATTTAGACACATTTGTGGACAATATCTGATAAATATGGATCCAGTGAGGATGTATAGGTTTTAGCCTTAAGTTGAACTAATGAAAAATGGGATAAAAATTAAAAGTGCTGCGCAGGTAGATAGATGGGTGTAATAGTAATATACAGGGATATACTTTATAAATGCAGGAGAAAACAAAAGCAGCTCTGAGTGATTCTATTTGTGCCAACTGTGACATGTAAATTTCTCCAGTGTGATATCAATAAAGTATATCTTATCTCATCTTAACTCTCCTTTGTTTTTGTCCAGAATGCTGCGTGCTCCCTCCACTCTGATGATGCCTTCAGTGGACCTCGCCGCCTGCCTGTCGCTGCGTCAGCCTTTACACCCGCCCACGCGAGGCACCACCGCGCAGCGCCTGTCCCCCGTGGCCAACACATCCTACGCCTTCCACCCACTCCTCTACCACCCCTCCCGCTCGCCCTCTCCCACCAACGCCTGTCCGTCTGCACCGCGTAGCTGCCTGCGTAGGGAGCACGGCGGGCTGAGAAAACGTGTCTCCTTTGCCGACGCTAAGGGCATGGCTCTGACTGCCGTACGCCTCTTCATTCCGGATACGACGTCATCCGTGGGACAGCATTACAACATCATGCCTTCGTCTGTGCTGAGGAGATTCCAAGCCAAGCAAGAGACTGGGGTGTCAGCAAAGAGCCCGGCTTACAAGCTCAGGCTGGCTTTCACGCAACCATCTCTCGATTACAACGTCTTCGTGTCGCGGCAGAAAGAAACCGGGCTGCAATTGGAAAGCTGCAACGTGTCGGAGTCCTGCGTGAGCGGGAGAGTCAGGGTGTCTCCGGTGGAAATGGAGCAAAATGTGCATGTGAGAATAAGTTTTGATTCCTGGAGGAGTCATCACGATATCCCTTGCGCTTTCTTGCAAACGCAAAGATTGGGAGGGCAAGAAACTGACATTTATGCCTTCGAACTGAGCCTACCCATGAACCTAGATCGCATCCACGGCATCGAGTTTTGCGTGACTTTGGGAACTGACGATGTGTTGCTGTGGGACAATAACAGAGGGAAAAACTATAGGATTCATGTTGAGAAAGATGCCAGCGTGGAGCAGGTGGAGGTGGCGCAAGGGTCTCCCAAAATGTCCCGGTACCAGCGGCTGCCCATGCTGGCCCAGATGACTCCAGTGGATGTGAGGAGCTATGCTGAAATGCCACACCTCAGGCCCTTCATGCACATGGGGGTGGAGAGGGGAATGTGTGCGGTCAAGTAAATGAAATGAGATGGACATATGAGGATGTATGGACAGAAAATGTGGAATTCAAGATTATTGAAAAACTGTGCACTCAGATACTGTGTGAAGGAAGCTGCTTGCAAAGTTTATTGGAAGAATGTGTTTGATGACCAGATTGCGACAGTGTCAGATAATCTCAATTACTTTGATTTGCACACTTGTGAAATATGTAAATAGCTTATTTATGTGGTTTTCAAATAAATTATGATTTTTCTATTTCCTGGTGTCTTGCATGTCTATATCATAAATACTTTTATAGTAATAATAATGCATCGGTTTTATATAGCGCTGTTTTGGACACTCAAAGACGCTTCACATGTCATTATCACCACCGTGTATGGAGTGAAAGAATAAACAACTGTAGCCACAGCTGCCCTGGGGCACACTGACAGAAGCGAGGCAACCAGTATGTGCCATCAGCCCCTCCGATCACCACCAACCATTCACACACACCCCAGACTCATTCTAGGCAATTGAGGTGAAGTGTCTTGCCTAAGGACACAACAGCAGTTTGGCACTTTACAGCCGCCCCACTGTACAGTGTTAAGTGGAGGAAGTCTTGAGGTGGGCTCGAAACGCACCACCAACTGAGCTACTGTCGTGGGGGTGCCATACAGGAGCATGTCACACTTATTGCACATGGTTTTTAGTGGTAGTAGGAACTGGAGCACCTGGAGGAAACACGAACACATGCAAACTCTCCACAGAAAGACCCCATCTGGAGGTGGGATCAACCCCAGGACCTTCTTGGATCATTTATGTATTTCACCAATTATTTAACACAATTAACACAATGTTAGTATAATATGTTTAAACGAACAAATCGCTCAAAGTTTTTATTTATATACCGCCTTTTCACTGCAGATCTGAGTCTCAAAGCAGTTTACAATTGTTAATTTTGGGCATTTGTCTCTCACTCCACACAGAGATGGGAGCGGGGTCGCCAGTACAGGAGGCACATGCCAGAACTATTGTACATATTTTTAGTGGTAGGGGAAACCGGAGTACCCAGAGGAAACCTACGCAGACACAGGGAGAACATGCAAACTCCACTCAGAAAGGCCCTGGTCCGATCGGGATTCGAACCCAGGACCTTCTTGCTGAGAGGCGAGAGTGCTATCCACTCAGCCACCGTGCCGCCCGCTCAAACAACATTACAATTGATTTAGTATTTTTTGACTCCTCTGATTATTACTTTTCAAAATATTCAACAATCAGGGTCGCGAGTTGATTTGACAAATATTTTGTGGGGCCCGAATAAAAAAAATTATAAATGTATAAATATATATAAATATATATATATATATATATATATATATACATTTATTCAACTGCAGTCAAAACCATAATCCTATGAAGAATGAAATTACCACAATATTAACAACAACGCGTTTGCTTAATTCGTCTTACATGTTGAACCCTGCCATTCAAGTATAAATTACCATTACAGCTGTCCAATACGTAAGCCTCTCACTGAAAAATAAAAGCATTAATCATTACTTTTGGTTAAAAACGCTCGTCAGCTCTGCTTTGGCAGTGTTGGAGACATAAAACTGTTGACATAGGGAGGATATGGTTTTTGTCCCCTCATGTTTTAACCTGAAAAAGGAAAAGATTGACAGCTCATTGAGTGAAAGCCAACTTACTTGACAGCATTCAAGCACTTTTGTTTGTACTAGGAGTATTATTTATTATAGCCTCTTTAATCATACCGGTTTAGGCGACTCCCTTTGGCTCCGTGCTGAATTAACCCGTGAGAAATACAGCACAACTGAATTTCACAGATATTAAACCGGTTTTCTCAATCTTAAACAAAACATTTATGATTCATGAAGCAGCATTAAACATGAAGGCTGTGCATGTAAGTAGATGTAGGTGTGAATTTGGAACAGCCTGTTTGACTGTACATGTGCATATTGTGTAGTATAGGTGTGTTTGCGATGTCGTCTTTGGGGACAGGTTTGTAAGTGAGAGTGGACGGCTGAAGACGAGAGTGGAAAAAAACGCTTTAGACCGAGAACATAGAGAAGCTTCGGGCTCCAGATCAAATGTGTGAATGTGAATAATTATAGTATTATTATGATGAACATAATTTTAAATATGTGCCTGTGCTTTGTAAGTTTATTGATGTGATTGATTTGTTTTAGCCTCGCACCAAAGTACATATATTAGTGCCATATTACCTGTTGGTGCCCAGAGTCAGGACTAAACGGGTGTGGACCTTTTTTTTTTTGCCTGATGAAAGCCCAAGGCCAAAATGTTGCACATCTGTAAAAAAAAAAAAAACAAATACACTAGTGTGGCTTAGATGGTACAGCATGGGTCTCTGGATGGTTGTGGTTCGATCCCCCTACAAACCCATGTCATCTGCTCCCACTGATGTATGCTGTTGTTGTGTCCATGGGCAAGACACTTTACCCCACATTTCCCAAAAGCTGCGCAATGTTTTCCGCTTTTAATAGATTTATGCAGTTAAAATCTGGAACAGGATGAATCTAAAATGCTGTCCTGCCGTGTTTTGTCCGCAATCTTCGCCGGAAAATTCGCAAGCCCAAGGCTGTTTAGTCCTGACTCAGGGCCCTAGCAAGAGTCCAGTCCCTGTGCTCCTCAGAGTCCCAGCAGGAGGCCACTGCTCAGAGTCCCAGCAGGAGGCCAGTCCTACTGGGACTCTGGACACAGAGTTTAGTCCTCCTGCTGGGACACACATGTCACAGATGTACTTCGGTGCGAGGCCATGGACACAAGCAGAGCTGCTTCAGTCTATTCTCTGAGACAAATGCACGCAAGAATCTCATATAGACACTACGTATTTTTTTATTTTGCCAATGTATTTTGCTCGTAAAAAGCTGCTGTTTTTGAGGATTTGATGTGGCTTAAAATGCAAGTCTGTCACTAGTTTTCACATGCAAGTGAAAAAGAGAGGACCACCCTCACGAAGCCAATCAGCTCAAAGAGTGACTCACAGGGCTCTTTTTTTGGATTGCAAAAGAAAACATTTTTTATTATAGAATAACGACATCAGGTCTGTTCTGCAATATGTTATGCTTACGTTTAAGACTCTCAGTTGGGACAAACCAAATGTATTATTTATGAAACAAAACATTTTGGTAACCCCCCTTTAAATACATGCACAAGCTTGTACATTTATAATATTACTTTAAGTTAAGGCAGACTGTTACTGTTGCCAAAAGTTTTTATTCTAGAATCCATGCGTTTACTAAAGCACATTAGGACTTGTACTTTTGGCACCTCTGATCAACTTGCAGCCGGGAGCAAACCAGGTCAACACTCTGATCCAGCCACAGCTCCAGGGTGAGGCTTGTTTGATTTGACGTGAATCCATTTTCTCAAGGCTGGGAGTAATTATTATTTAGACATACATTTATTTCGAACACAAACAAAGCAGAAGTGACACAATGCACCTTTAAAGCAACATTCATAGCATCTATCAGGTGGTCGCTGCAGATTTTTGAAACAAAAATAAGTCGACACATTGTGATAATCTATGGGGGGAAAGGGCCTTTCTTGCACACCTGCAAGGTGCAAGAAATGGCTGGGTAAGTCACTGAAACCTTGAGCTTTGAGATGATTGGCTGCAGGGGTAATCCATAATTCATCATGTGTAAATAGCTGTTTTAGCAGATTATTATGTCTAGTTCCAATTTTACTGTAACATTAGGCACCCCAGCTTTAACAATAGTAATCCAGTTTGCATAAAAACGATTGCAGTTTGCATTGAAACGTGTCCAGGAAGGAGGCCAAGTCACTTTGCACTTTCTCATAATTTTGTCCACAATGCCTGCAGGCTGACTTATCACCTCTCCTCCGTGCGTCACACATACCAGACAAAACAAAGCAACAAGTCAAGTAAACGATTGTTAACAGTCCGCAGAAGTGTTTAAACCACTCCCAACATGAAAGAGCACAACCCAGGAATGAACTGGGAGAACCGCTGAAGCAAAACAATGTGTTGCCATAGTGACGTGCACAGATCAGGTGGGCGGGGTTACTACAAGCTGCGAAAGTTTCAGAGTCTCCTGTTTCTCCTCTCAGGTTGAGATCAAATGTGATTTTGCTTGTATTGAATTGTATTTGTTAATAAAACGGATTTTTTTGGTTATCATGATTAAATTTTTATGTTAGGTATGGAGCTTTGCAGCAATTGTAAATTATGAAACGTTTGTTTGCGTTGGGAATTTACCCAGGACATTCCAAAAGCCTTAGTCAAAGAATTCCTGACCAAGAGGCAGCAAGGCACGTTTTTCTTTCTCTATACATTTGTAAGCCTCATTTGATTCAAGTTATGTTCATTTTGAATAAACAGCAGTTTGTGGATGATATGAAGAAGCATAGATTTTGATAATAATGAGCACATAATTGCATTTATATCTTGTATTATTTCATGCAAAAAAAAAATGCATTCTCTATTTTGATGAGGGAAGCTTGACATTAAAGACACGTCATTTGAAACAGTTCTTAGCTTCGGACAGGCAACACTATCTGTCGAGACAACACTCGAACTGGAATATCAACAGAGAAAGTATTTTATTGTGTACAAATAAATGTTTACAGTGTTTTACAAATTTGTTACAACAATATAAAACAAGAATGAACCAAAAAGTTGAACTGCAATATATTATAATTTAGGAAAATAGGCGGGGCAAACCATCAACAGGACAGACAGGACGTGAAACTCAAACAACAAGAGAACAAATATGTAAAATATAAAAAAAAATATTTAACTAAAAGATACAAAAAGACCACACCATGACAGTATTTCTGTTAAAAATGCAACAAAGTGGAGGAGATAGAGGAAAAACACGACAGGGGTTGGAGCTAGAGTCAGGGTACAGACGCCTCAAGTTTTGGAAAAGCTGCATGAAGATGAAAATCCAGGCCGTTCTGTTTAACCATAGGCTCTAACAGAAGAGCTCAGAGAAGCCGCAGAAACACCCTCCTCCTCTCCGTAGGCTGCAGAACAGAGCGCCTCAGGAGATCTTTCATCCCTGCTGCTGTCACCTACAAACACAACAAGAGACTTTACTTCCTTGAAAACTATTGAGGGACCAGAAACTTTCCCTTTAAGGATCAGTTAAGTATCAATCTAAAGCAGTGTTTTTCAACCACTGTGCCGCGGCACACTAGTGTGCCGTATGATATTGTCTGGTGTGCCGTGAGAAATTCGTCTACTTTGTCTAAAAATAGCTGCATTCGCTGTTGACGAGCGGTGACTTGTTTTGAACTGTGAGTAACCATGTAATACTTTTTCAAATCAGTAGATGGCAGCAGATAGCTAAGTACTTTGAAACTGAAAAATTGGATGCGACCACTGGCTGTAACAGGTCAGCATTGTGGCGAGAAAGGTAAAATTGGATGCGACCAACAAATGTGGGAGGGAGCGAGACAAGAGCTTTGTGGCGAGTGAGAAGTGAAAGTGATAGAGACGTTTTTGAAAATGAATTATGCCGTTTCTGAACAGGATTAACATCCTCCGCTCTGCCCCGGGGCAGCTGTGGCCGCGTTGTAGTGGTTTAACTATGAAATGTACGATTTTTGTACAACAGCTCTCGCGAACGCACTTCTGAACTGGGTACCGAGCGCAGACCGTAGTCGAGTGGACAGAACCACAGACATGCGGACCGGACAGAACCATGGACTCGCGTTCAGGACCTGCCGTGTCCCTCATCCAAAACTCCTGAATTTAAAGCTCGGATACCAAAATGTTTCCCATGCACTAACAATGCATGTTCTTTGTGTGAGTTATTATTTGACTATTTGGGCAGAGAGTGGATTTTCTTAGTTTTTTTCCACACAGTTAGTGCCACTTTATTCCCAAACTCTTGTTAATTGTATCGAGAAATATTAAATAAAGCTTAATTTCAAGGCCTGGACTTAAGCATTTTGATGAGAATAACTGTATATTGTGAATATAGGCTACAGAGTATACTGTATACATTATAACAGTGTCTCCCAAAGTGGGGTCCGCGGCCCCCTGGTGGGCCGCGTGGGTACTGCAGGGGGGCCGCGGGAGGTCATAAAAAAAATAAAAAAATAATATAATTATTTAATGTTAAATTTATAATGTTTTGTTTGTAATATTAAAATATTTGTGTTCATTATTTGACTTGAATAAGCCACTGTAATCATTTTTGTATTACAATGTTTGTAGCAGAGGCTATTTCCCCAAAATAAAATAACCAGAAGAGCCTATTCTTAATGTTGTCTTCTTGGTTATTATTTTGGGGGGCCACGCAGACCCGTCAGATTTTTAAGGGGGCCTCGGTGTTACTGAGTTTGGGAATGGCTGCATTATAAGATAAGATATACTTTATATATCACACAGAGTATGTACAGTATATATTTTTTTACATTAGTACTGTATACATTTTTACATTTTCTCCTGGAGGTGTGCCGCAAGATTTTTTCAGTGAAAAAAGTGTGCCTTGGCTCAAAAAAGGTTGAAAAACACTGATCTAAAGTATACGGTCACATTTCTTACCTGTTATGTACCAAGTCCCAATAAGATTTCAGATTCTCTTTTTCAAGGAAGTCCTGGCCCCAAAAATGTTCACAGTCGTAGTCGAAATCTCTGCCTGCTAACCACTCAGCCACCCATTCACACACATGATCCCACTCCAGTGTATGCGAACTCTGGGGGCGAGGTGGGTTAAGTGTCTTGCTCAAGAACACACAGCAACACTCACCAACGCTACAGGTCAGTCGATTTGACACGCTCTAACTAAAGCAGGGGTCTCCAACCTGTAGCTCGGGAGCCACCAGTAGCTCGCCAGCCCCTTACAGGTAGCTCGCCAAAGGAATTATAATTTAACAAATACACCTCAACGAATAAGTTTTGACCCATTACATATCTAGTATAAGTATAGATAAAGGGTTATACAGTATTATGGTGTATTTTATTTGAGTTCTCTGAGTTTCGTCGTAATTTTTAAATTGACTTTTATTACGACTGCAAAAAGGAGTAGCTCTCTGCCTGTTTGTTTGTATAAAAGTAGCTCTCTGATTGAAAAAGGTTGGAGACCCCTGACCTAAAGTACTGTATGTCAGCAAGACCAAAATCCCTGAAATGGGTCTTACCAGATCGCACCAGATTCATGCAATCATATTATTTTATGAGTAAGATTATGATTACAATTAAGAGATCCTTTAATCGTCCCGCTGTGGGGATATTTCAGTATTGCATCACAAGTTACAGACAGTAACACAGCACAAGATGAATTAATAATAACTCTATCCTGAAACAAAATAAAATCTCTATCTCTAGAGTAAAGAGAAGCAGAATCAAATCTCATTCTTCAGCATAACAAGGAAAGAAGTCGAAAGTTTAGCATGACGAATAAGCAAGACTTAAGTACAAAAAACTAGGAGTAAATATAGAATGCTGTATATTCTAGTGCAAGTATTATATAGTTGTGTGTTTACATATTTACATGTTAGCAGCATGAGGATATGGGACAAAGATTGCTGTTAAAATGCTTTTGAGTTGTTTGGATGTTGGAAAAAATTATCCATAGCAAAGTTGCATCACCATTTTCCCACCCGTGTTCATGTTAAAGAACAGTTAGAGTTTGCACACGAAAAGGCCCAGACTTTCAGAATTCCCCACAGTGCTCACTCATTCATTGCACATAGTGGGACTGTTCCGGTGTCCCGTTTCAAAGATCAAAAGTAACAGATGAGGCGACAAAGACAGACCGACGTCAGAGCGGTAAAATGAGACTTATCCCACAGGTCGGTTTCACTTATGTAAGGAACCAGCGGAAACAGGAGTCAATACGGGACTGTTATGTGTGGCAGTTCAATGGGGCAACAGAAATGAAGCTAAAGCGGAAATTCAGACTGAAAGACTGGAGAACTAAGCTCACAGCGTTCCAGTCCATCACACTCAGCTGCGCACCGCCACACGCAACTTCATTCACGCCGCAACCCTCCTCCTCCCCATCACTGCTGCGTTCCAGTCCAGCTCTTTCATGCTTCTCCTGTAGCTACCACCAGGGTCGAGGCTCCGGGGGATTTTGTCTCATAATCTCTCTCCGCTTCTGCAATCGTGCAGTGCTCTGCCAGGGTCTAAGCGCCAAATTCTAACAACATTCTTTACAGCATAATAAATGTAATCCTCACTTTTTCCCACTGGGTTTTTTAAGAGTTTTTCCTTGTTGATGCAGGAGGGTCTTGTTGGACAGTTAGTGTCCAACAGAAAGGATTAGTAATGATCAAGACACTTTAGCATTCTACAACATGTATGGACATTTTCTTCTGTGTGTGCTTTATATTTTCATGTGTTTTAACTGTTGATTCTCTGACCTGTGTTGGTGAATTCAATGGTTTTGTTAAGTCTCTGAGATGACTTCTGTTGTGACCTAGGGCTATACAAGAATAAATTGTATTGTATTGTATCTTGAAAATATTGTCCTCAGATGTGTAATTTATGTAGTTTCATATTACTTGCCAAACAACTTATAATTCTAATACCCATGGTTTGTCTGTTTGAGTTTCTCCAAATTGAATTACAAAGAGAAGTGGATACATGAAGTGTGCTGCGCTCTTGTGGTGACTGCAGCAAAAGACAATTATAAAGAGATATTGGTATTTTAATGGTTGCAGTATTAAAGCTCATGTACGTACATTTCAAACCACAAACAATGTCTGTATGTAATAAAATCTATCCAGCCACTTCCTCGCTCTCTAAACAGATTGGCTCTATGACTAGATCTCACATGCACAAGTGATGGCCACATGTTTAGATCAGGGAAGACCTCCTTCATTCCTTGGCTTTCTGCCCAAGATGTGACTCACAGGGCTGTTTCTTACAAGAATTCAAACTAACATGTTTTCTAATGAGATGAAGATGGGATGTTGAGGTCTGATTTGTTCACAACCTTTCCAATGTTATTTCTGTTCTGTTCAACAACATAATAACGTCTTATTAATTAACATTAATTCACTTATTAATTAATTCATTCATTTTCTACCCCTTTATCAGTCAATTTCTGGGTCAGAGGGGTGGCAATGAGAGCTGCCACCCAATGCTCATAGCACCAGTCCGTCAGTGACACAGCCTTTGTCCTTCACCGGGCTTCGGGCAACGTGGGGTTAAGTGTCTTGCCCAAGGATGCCAATGTAGCCCCCACATATAAACTTAATATTAATTAATAAGTAAAGTTAGGTTCACCAGCTTTAAATTTGATCATTGAACTCGTGACCATTGCTGAGATTTATAGTGAATTATTTGAGTTGACCTCTATACGATCTCTAACCATGGCGCAAGTATGAAATTAAATCAAACAATTAAATATATCATCTGCATCTTTTTTTGGAAGGATATACTAGAAATATTTTACAATAAACCATGCGCTTACAGTGTTTAGCACTTCAGGCCAGGGGAAACTTTTGACACAAAATGTGTATGAAAATAGTGATTCAGTGAGTTATACATTTTCTCTCCAGGAGAGGGCAGTGTGTTACCAGGCCACAAGAAAGTAGAAAGAAGGCTTTAGTTTTTTTGTTAATCATTGAGTGATTACGTCACAAATCAATACTTCATTGCTTTCTCATCAGTTGTTTTTCTTTTTGTTTTATGGGGATAAGAGCAGAGCCCGCTCTAAATATGCGCATCCCCGATGTTTCTTACATGTTGTATTGCTTTTTGAGTGGTTCCTTGCCGGATCATAATAGCATGCTAACATGTTAGATTTTGCTTTTCATCAGTAGAATTCTTTGATGAGGCGATACAGCAGATGCTAGACTTCAACTCTGCTGTCTCCAAGAGCTGCTTGTACTATGTTCACTCAGATCTTTAGTCTGTTCATACAGAAAATGGACTGTATACCTATTTTGACATTAACAATAAACTGATTTTCCTTTTTAGATTCACAGATATTGTGAGGACACTTTTAGACTGGTTCAAAAGGTTTGTATGAAAACCTATAAACCAGTTTAGAGACAGACATCCACAAAACAGACACTGTTGTTTCAGAGAGGTCCAGTGATCAAAATTACTGCCCCAAGGACCACCCTTTGCTGGACATAAAAGTCATTACTTCAACAAATCCTCAAGTACAGGTAATGACATTTATGGACCTTTGTTATTGTTATATTTCCTGTGTTCATACTGACTGATTCTCTGACCTGTTGTTTGTAAAGTCCTCAGAGACGGCTGCTTTGAGATTTAGGGATATACAAAAATGAATACATGTAATTTAATGTAATTGTACACCAGATGGTTGAAGAGGAATAAGAGTAGTCCAAGATTGTCATGAAGGAGGAAGCACCTGACTCATCTTTAGATCAGGACCATAAGGAGGAATATCCTGATAGACACAGACAGTGTACAGGCTCTCCATATTGAGACGCGATCAGAGGGTTTGCATGAACTATATGAGATGTACAGTCATCCAGAAGGGATTCAAGAACTCCACATTGAGGCCTCTCCTGAACCCAAGTGTCCCAGTACCACCCTTTGCTGGAGATAAAAGACGTTACTCCAACAAGGTCTCAGGTATAGATTATTAACATTTATATAATATAAAAATACAAATTTAATTGAATTGTACTCCACAAGGATAAAGAGGAGGCGTTTACTCTAAGTGAAGAGATGACTGCCCCTGGATCCTACCCAGAACACATCACAGAGGCTGGAGAGATTCCACAGGAAGAAATCTACATTGTGTAATTTATAATTTATTGGTTTTCTTTTGCAGTCATACATTAATCAATAAGTGTTTTGCAGACAGTATGACCACAGTTATTTAGAGAAAAATAAAATAAGATGAAATGAGGGGAGAAAATAATAAAAAATAAATATATAGTTAATAATATTAATAAATAAATGAATAAAGAATAAATAAATAAATAAAGAAAGAAAAAAGAAAAAAAAGAAACAATAAAAGTAAATAAATATATAACAAACAACAAAGAAAAAACATAGAAAACTCAAAAATACCTGATTGTGCAGCGGGGCTACACAATTAGCTTTGAAATCTACATTGTGGAGGCACATGTTGATCCCGACCCAGACTTGGTCAGACTATTTGATGTCGTCCCAGAGACAAGGAGAGGATCAGAAGAGCTGTGTGAAATCCAAGCTCTTGTCCTGGACTTGGTCAGTCCGTCTGAAGTCCTTGAGTTTGAGAATAGAACAGAAAAGCACTGTCTACACAAGCTAAGTGAAACTGTTATCTTCACTATCTGCGATCACCGATCCTGGATGGTCCGCCTGTGGCTAGCTTCCCTTTACGAGCTCTGGTTCAAAAGTCTAACTTCAAACTGTAAGACCAGGGAGAGATGATCTGCATGCTGCTGAAAAAGGACTCTTTGCAGCTGTGGCTCGATTCTTCTGTGGCTCACAGACATAAGTCAGGCATTCAAGTGCATCTAAAATCAAGCATTTAACAAATACTATGTACTGACTCAATTACATGATGATGAAAAATATGATCTACCTATTTTCTTAACCACACTACAAAAATAAGTTAAATTATAAAGGTTTTATAACTTAAATTTTACTTTTTTTTAACAAAAAGAATACCATGCTCCCTTGTTTATCACTGGGGTAATTTGTTCTAAAAAAAATCAACCAACAGTTAGTGAAATCCCTAGCAGTAGTAGCAGTAGAAAGAAGCAGCTGTTTGTTTTAAGGCTGTAAAACCACTCACTACACACTTTCTACACTTTTCTAACCACCTGAACTCACAACTGCTGAGGTGTGAACGCAGAAACAGAAAACCTGTTTGTTGTTGGTCTGAGCTCTGCTGCAGCTGTCAAAAGCTGTGCATATACTGTAAAATACAGCTGCAGAGGACAGCTGGACCAAATATATGGCTTAATAGGCTTGTTCTGAAAATTACAATAATATTATACAAAATGTTATTATTATTATACATTGCATAGAACACTGTTTTTATAGTGTGCAGACTATTGGGCATCCAGGAAATGGGTGCAACATAATTGAAATATGTGGAAACAGCAGAAGATATAACTCATTGACAATTTACTTGTGTTAATTTTATACAGTATATATATGATTATTTTGTTTTTTATCTGTTATTGTCAGTGATTTTTGAATTAATAATTTACTCTTCTGTCTCATTGAATCTCTAAAATAGAAACGAACATTCTTGGAACCATTAAAACAAACTGTCCTGTCATTTTTTTTACCTCTTTATTAATCCATTTCTGGGTCAAAGGGGTGGGGGGGGTGGCAATCAGAGCTGCCACCCAAGTCTCATTGCACCAGACCCAAGTCGAAACAAACGTTTGTCACATAATGATTCAGGAGTTTAATGTACATCAATAAATATTTTTAGAGCAATATATTACAAGGATATGGGGAAAGGTGCCACTTGGTCAGAGTTTGATTCAATAATACATAAATTAATTTATTAGGTTTCACGAGAGTGTTGTTCTCGAAAGTGGAAGCGTAGTTTCAGCTTCAGTGGCACTGGTCACTGGGCAGGTGCTCATGCTCCGGGTTCCACTCAGATCGAGCAAAACACTCGGCCGCAACTCTGTCGCACTCACAGATGAACATCTCACACTCGTCATTGGCGCCTGGAAGGAGAGGATCACGCTTTAACAATCACAGCAAGTCATTGCTTTAAATATTCAATCATTCAATTTCAGTGTGTTTGTGTAAAGCCCTGAATCATAACAGATTTACCAACACCAGCTCAAAGACTCTTACACAGTTTTAACACAGGAAATGCAATAATAACAAACACATAAGAGCCATTTGGTCCAAAGGGAACAGGACGACCAATAAATATTCATCTATAAATGATTCACAAAGAATCCAATGCGGAAAAAATGTGAGAAACCTGACAGGGCCTGAATTGATGGATCGTCCTGAATAATGGCTTACACACAAACATCCTTAAAGTGGAATTATTACATGACATGAAACTTGGAGGACAGGCATTTAAACCAATATAGAAGTCCCTGATATAACTGAGTGGAATATCCTTATTTTCAACACCGCTTTGACATCCTCCAATGCATATTAGTGTTATAGAAATATTTTAGTAAAGCAATCTGAATTAACACCAAATAGTTATGAGTGTAAGTTATTAACTAATAGTGAACTCTGGATTCAGATACAGGCCATAGTGCTCTGTTGGCTCAGGTCAGTGATAGATGGAGACGTGCTGCATCATGTCTTTGACCTGGGTCATAGAACAATATGTTCAGTTCAAAAGCAGATTGTTACATATATCAGAGTTGTATAAGCATTAGGACGCGTAAAGAGAAGCCTTGAGCGACACGTATCAATGTTGACTTCATTTATGTAATATCTAGAGTAGATATGTGTTTGTTTACTCTGGTCTATTTAATGTACAGTCATTTCCTCAATCGGGGGAGTCGATTTCGGACGGCTGCCCGGTGGTATTGGTATCGGTTCTGTTATTCATCGTAATTGTGCACATTTACTAACGAATAAACTCACACTTTGTTTGTAATTACAGGTCTGAGTTGTTTACATTATTTTACTCTCGTTATGTGCAGAATTTCCGCAACATTAGCAATACTTTATTTATTTTTTGTTGGAAACTATGATGGACAAGAATTGACGTGTGCCCAGTGTTTAAAGTAAAATGCCTGAAATAAATAAATAAATAAACAAACAAACTTAAACATCCATGTGTTCATTCATTTGTCTTCAATTGAGGCCAGTTCATTTAACAGCCGTAATTACTGGTTGCATTGTTTTTCTCGATTTGTCACAATAGCACAGAGATTAGCTTTAGAATTCTTACTATACTGATTGTGGTGTATGAAATATCCTGTGTGGCTAAAGAATGTGGTGCTCTATGACACATGCTGTGTGTGCTCATGAGCAGAGACTCTGGACTGTTCTCACTGCTCTTAGTGACTCACTGAGGCAGGAGACCTTCTTCTTGTCCTTGTCGCAGCTGTAGTGATACAGCTCGGTGTACGGGTTATCGAAGATGGGCCAACAGTCAGGGTGCTGCATGGCATCAGAGTAGCACTGGTCATGCACCTGACAGCACCTGGGACCAAACACACTCCAATCAGTGAGAATATTTTAAAGTAGTATCCAACTCTTCTCTCGGAAGCTACTTAGAGAGTTATTTGACTTACAGAACACAATGTCACATGTCTTTAAATGAAAAGGGGTTGAATGAAACAGATGCTTTTTTGTTCCCAACCCCCTCTCACAAGTCAACACAAAAACACACAGAATACAATGCAATTAATCAACATACGATATTAAAACAAATGTGATACTGCGCAGTGCATCCCATAATATACAATACTCTACCATGGGGTACTTATAATACTATAGCAACATATTTTGAATGCTAGATTCACCTTTAACACAGGTGTAGTGTTCGCCAATGAATATAAAATAGATAGTGAATAGGTCTATATGCATTTTTTATATCTCAGATATATCGCCTCAGATTTGCCGTCTCCAACTTCTTCACTCAGTCAAAGTGCAGAGAACGTTGGAGGACCAAGCCTTAAATGTGCTCCCCCCACTCTCTGGAACTCACTCCCACAACACATCAGGAACTTGCCTCACTTCAGAACTTTAAATCACTGCTCAACACCCACCTGTCAGAACTACCGTCACTGTTTAATGTAACTTTTTATTTATTTTCTGATTAACTTGTCCCCTCGTAAAACGCCATAAAAGTGTGATGTATATCATTATTATCATTGTTGTTGATTGGTTATTCTACCTGTCGAGGTCGTCCACTGGGGCCCCGGAGCCGCCATACCCGCAGAAGCATCCGTAGTCCGTGTAATCCAGGGCAGGCCAGCTGTCCGGCATCACGCACAAGATCATTTTACGGAACTGGTTCAAAGCTTTGTAATCCAATGAGAGCGCTGCAACACAGTCATCATAGTGTCCATCATCAAACTGATACACTGTAAATAAAGTTACAGTGAATATATTTGTAAATATATCTCTGCATGGTGAATCTGTATTGTTGCATATGTACGTGTCTATGTATGCTATGAACTTCATATTATTGTGCAAATCATTTTAAATGTATCATTACACTTGACAAACGCTAAAATGTGTTCTAATAAGATCCATATGGTCTGACAAGATTTTAATTTTGCGAGAGACAAAATTTTTAGGACTAAAAAACAAAATACTTTCAAAGCATTCCAAAAGTCTATTTACATATATGATTACTTACTAACTAATTAATGCATCTATATCATATGTTGGTTTGATATTTTATGTTTAAGTTCAGAAATAAATGGCCATATGAATTGATTATAATTTTCAAAGTTTCACCTGTAATATAAGAAAAATATTTTGGCTTCCACCAACGGCAGATGTCAACATACCACTCACATATAAAGTACATACTAATTAGAGTTTTCCCATATTTCTTGCAGTGTAGTATTTGACTCACTGAGGGAGAGGCTAGCAACCAGCAGACACAGGGCCAGGGCAGTCTTCATGGTCGGGCAGTCGGAGGCACTTCCAGGAGCAGTGGACAGTGGATCCACAGGGACTCCTCAGGGCTCTTTTATCCCCAGAAGAGGACACCGTATGCTTTTTTTTTTTTTTCAGGGCTACACTTTTTCAACTCCAGCAGCTGTCAGAGAAAGTAAAAATCCCACGCTTGCTCCACAGCTGCCACAGCCCATACGGCAGATCAGATTAAGGTTATTTCACATGTGTAGTTACACCTGATTTAAATCATGAAATATTTCAGTCTATCACCTTTATTTGAGTTGGGACAGAGACAGAAAACACAAACAAACTGACGTACTGTAGTATGATGCAGCACTTGTGCTAGATACAGTAGGCTTTTGACAGACAAATGTTATGTGACAAGCACAATGTTAGAAACACAACAGAGAAACAATCACAGAATACACTATAAAACTAATCAACTCCAAGATTTACTGCTTCTTTTAACGTGCCGAGTTTTGTGTCTGTTGTCGTGCTTGTTTTTTTAATTCAATTCTTTTTAATGTATTCTCGTATAGCTCTAAATCACAACAGTGGTCATCTCAGAGGACTTCACAAAACTATTGAAATCTTCAACACTGATCAGAGAATCAAACAGTTCAAACACAACAAAACGTAGAACACATAGGTCTAGAAAATCTTTCAAAATCTCAAAATTTTAAATGATCTTCTTTCACAGTGTCAATTGTATTCTGTGTATTTTCTGTCACTTTTATTCTGTGCAAATATTCCATTGGATTTTAAAGGGGACTTATTACATGTATCGTTTTTAGATGTATCCTATGCATCCTAGAAACCAATGTATTGGAAAGAACAGGCCCCATAAAAAAATCTAAGAAATACATCTCTATATGGAGTCAAAACAAATAATTGCATGATGCCCCTTTAAAAAACAAAATTACAGTGTGCACAATAGACAACAACAACAACAACAAAACACTAAAGACGGATAAACATAGGGAAACGATTTAAAAACAGGGTCCTGCTATGTAAATAATGTGACTATTCTCTATTGTTTGTTTACAATATTTATGACTTGACCTAGTATAAAATCAAGTTTACTGTCAAACATGTGGGTAAAGATTGATAAGTTCTATGGGGGAATAAAATAAACATTTCTCAAAAGAGTACACATTTTTGGTGATGTGATTTCAGTGAGAGCAGTGAGCACCGAGATCGGGTCTAAGGTGACAAAGAATGATTTAAGGTAGCGAGAGAATGGAAAATGATGAAGAACATCTAGGATGCAAACATAAAACAGTTTGAGAAGAAATCTGCTGAAACCAAACATCACACAAATGCACTTCACAGAAACACAAAGTAATTCAAGCGGCCCAAATCAACAACTGAACTTGCCCAATGCTAGTTTACAATTGAGAAACAGCTACAATAGCGTCCTTTTTTTAAATAATTTCTTATTTAGTAATTTATTGTGTTTGACTTCACTTCCCACCTCTGCACCTTCTCCATCGACTCCCACTGATGACTGCTGTCGTTGTGTCCTTGGGCAAGACACTTAACCCCACTTTGCCCAAAGCCCCCACTGAAAGATCAAGGCTATGCTCACACTCAGAGAGCAGCCGTCCTCCTGTGGACTCACCACCTGCAGAGGGTCAGTGAGGGGCTGGTGCTATGAGACTTGGGTGGCATCTCTGACTGCCACCCCCCTGACCCAGAAATGGATTAAAGGGTAGGATGTCGCTCTGTGGAACAGTCTTGATTGTAAAATTAAAACTTCTAAGTCCATTTGCGTGTTTAAGAAGTATGTTAAATTATCAATGTTACAGAAATATGATACTGCGGAGTAGCGGATCAACTTTATTTACGTATTTTGTGTTTTGATGTCTTGGACCAAAATTTAAAAACAAAAGAAAAGGAAAAAGAGGGCTGCATGAGACAGCTTAAAAGTTAAATGAACTGGAACTGTAAATGATTTTGTGTTGATAGGGGGCAGACATTATAAGTTTTTACTTCTTTCTGCTCCTTTTCATTCATGCTAAATGCTGTTGTTGCATTTGTTTTTAAATGAATGAAATAAATAAAAAAAATATAAAAAAAAATTAAAAAAAATGAAAATGGATGGATGGATGGACTTCACTTCCCGAGTTGGACAGTTTAGATAGTCAAGTTACCATAGCAACCACATAGTAAACATGGGCCACCGAATAGATAGGGATAGCAGAAATGTAAGACAACTTTAATTTGTTTAATTAGACAGCTTTTGTTTTCATTTGAATTTAATGACATGCAGGAAGATTCAGCTTTAGAATCACATATGGTCATGTGACTGTAAAGTTAAAATATATTTGGATATATATGGATTGAATGTGTGTCTACAGAAATTAAAGGAACAAGAGTCATACTGGCTGACCTCAGAACTAGTTTGGATCGTATATCCATATATCAGAATACAGTGCCTTGAACCGTTCAACATTTCGCCACATTTCAGGCTTCAAACATAAAGATATAAACATTTTTTTTTTGTCAAGAATCAACAACAAGTGGGACACAATTGTGAAGTGGAACGAAATTTGTTGGATAAACTTTTTTAACAAATAAAATACTGAAAAGTGGGGCGTGCAATATTATTCGGCCCCCTTGCACTAATACTTTGTAGCGCCACCTTTTGCTGCAATTACAGCTGCAAGTCGCTTGGGGTATGTCTATCAGTTTTGCACATCGAGAGACTGGAATTCTTGCCCATTCTTTCTTGCAAAACAGCTCAAGCTCAGTGAGGTTGGATGGAGAGCGTTTGTGAAAAGCAGTCTTCAGCTCTTTCCAGAGATTCTCGATTGGATTCAGGTCTGGACTTTGACTTGGCCATTCTAACACCTGGATACGTCTATTTGTGAACCATTCCATTGTAGATGTGGCTTTATGTTTTGGATCATTGTCCTGTTGGAAGATAAATCTCCGTCCCAGTCTCAGGTCTTTTGCAGACTCCAACAGGTTTTCTTCCAGAATAGTCCTGTATTTGGCTCCATCCATCTTCCCATCAATTTTAGCCATCTTCCCTGTCCCTGCTGAAGAAAAGCAGGCCCAAAGCATGATGCTGCCACCACCATGTTTGACAGTGGGGATGGTGTGTTCAGGGTGATGAGCTGTGTTGCTTTTACGCCAAACATATCGTTTTGCATTGTGGCCAAAAAGTTTGATTTTGGTTTCATCTGACCAGAGCATCTTCTTCCACATGTTTGGTGTGTCAAACAAGACTTTTTATGGATATCTTTGAGAAATGGCTTTCTTCTTGCCACTCTTCCATAAAGCCCAGATTTGTGCAGTGCACGACTGATTGTTGTCCTATGGACAGACACTCCCACCTCAGCTGTAGTTATCTGCAGTTCATCCAGAGTGATCATGGGCCTCTTGGATGCATCTCTGATCAGTCTTCTCCTTGTTTGAGATTAAAGTTTGGAGGGACGGCCGGGTCTTGGTAGATTTGCAGTGGTCTGATACTCCTTCCATTTCAATATTATTGCTTGCACAGTGCTCCTTGAGATGTTTAAAGCTTGACGAATCTTTTTGGATCCAAATCCGGCTTTAAACTTCTCCACAACAGTATCTCGGACCTGCCTGGTGTTCCTTTATCTTCATGGTTCTCTCTGCGCTTTAAACAGAACCCTGAGACTATCAAAGAGCAGGTGCATTTATACGGAGACTTGATTACACACAGGTGCATTCTATTTATCATCATCAGTCATTTAGGACAACATTGGATCATTCAAAGATCCTCACTGAACTTCTGGAGTGAGTTTGCTGCACTGAAAGTAAAGGGGCCGAATAATATTGCACACCCCACTTTTCAGTTTTTTATTTGTTAAAAAAGTTTAAATTATCCAATAAATTTCGTTCCACTTCACGATTGTGTCCCACTTGTTGTTGATTCATGACAATTTTTTTTTATATCTTTATGTTTGAAGCCTGAAATGTGGCGAAATATTGAAAGGTTCAAGGGGGCCGAATACTTTCGCAAGGCACTGTATATACATTGCAAATGAATGATTTTCTATCCACAATTATGCAGTATAGTTAAATACACGTTTATTATGAAACAATACGATTCCCGAAAGCCACACAGTTCCGATCAGCTGCACCTGTGTCAAGAGACGGAAAATCTCACAAGTAAACATCGCTATGTGAACTTTCCATCGAACGATTTTAACGTGGACATTTGACACTCACCCAGGAACGAATCAGCTCAGAGCAAGAGGCGTTCACCAACTGTAGAACTGACACAGACCACGTGAAACGTAAGTAACAAGCTACACAAATAAAAGAGTGAAAGACAATCTTTAGAGTTAATTAAACAAAAAAGATACATTTCTGAAAAATAGCAGAATTGTAAGAAACAAAACTTGGATCAATGTCATTCAAACAATAATCAATGTGACATTATTTGTGTTTCGGACAAAAACTCAACGTAGTGTTACTCAGTTACATTACTATAATATAAATATATGTTTTCTCCCAGTATCTAGTTATACAAACAGTACAATATATTTTACAATCTTATATTTTCACTAATATTGATCATATTATCAATAGTGCTTGTTTTATTTCTGAAGAGATATGCTTTTCTCTGGCTTTGGTCTTACGTGTTTTTACTTGTTTTGTGAAATAAACACTTAATATGTATAACTTTTACTTGAAATACAAAAGGTCAATCAGTGTGAATGCTTTCTATCGCGTCAATGTACATTTTCAATTGTACATGTGTATCTTATTGAATTGGGGAGTCCTCATTTATTTAGATCGTCTGTGTCTATGATGTTTGCTGTTGTTGTGTATCCGCCCTTAAATAAAGGACGACATGAGTGTTTGCCCGGGTATAGAAAATCAAACCAGTATTTTACACCAGTAGTCATAATGGTAAATACAGGCCTGCAAACTTCTGCTCACCTCTAGAGGGCACTATTTCACAGTGAGTGGTGCATCGTGCTGGTGAGTGCCTCCTTGGTTGAACTGAGTGAGGACCTCTGAGTGGGAATCACAAAATGAATGCTCACACACACACACACAAAAACATACGTTGTGCTCAACTCCTTTATTATAAATGTATTTAAAATTCACACCTAGAAGCATTAGCCATCAGTAGAATTCAACATGTACAAACTAAAACAACTAAAATGCAACAAAAGTGAAATGATTGTCCAACAGAAGAAAATCACATTGCATCAAAATACGTCACATTTGTCGGAAATGTGCTTTGTACCAGATCAGCCTTCTCTTGTCAATAAATAAAACCTACTATACAATTAGTAGTTACATAAGTGAAAAGAAATGAAAACGTTAAACCTGGGTTGAACTATTACATTCTTCCGTTTGCGATAAATCTACAGATATGAAGAGGACAGCCGCGACCAAATACTGGCTAAATATGTCATGCAACTTACAACACAAACTTGGAAACATATCCGTCAGACAGTATATGAGTCTGCTATTTCAAACACAAAACAGAATTGTTATACCATTCTGCAGCTGCACTCATAATATTCAGTAAAATAGTGCTTTTGTTTCGATTCAATAAATAAATAAAACAGGAATAGGAACTGACCGATTTATACATTTGTCAATTACAATGGGTTGATTTTCAAGGGGCATCTGTATTCAGTCGAGATTTCACCCATTTTATTTTTAATTTCATAGTAATTTACTGCGATTCCCACTCAGTCAATAACTAATTTTGCCCAACATAGATATGTAAATAATACATAATAAATCCACGATCATTTATGTAAAATATAAGTAGATAAATTGACAATGCCCCCCCCCCCCCCCCCCCCCCAAAAAAATGAAAATCAGCATCAGTATTCGCTCAAAAAAAAATTAAATTGGTCGGTCCTTTTATAGGAATAGTATTGAGAAAATGGATTTGAAAATGTTGTGACAAAAGTGCATCTATGTGTCAACAATCAACAGCAAACAAGTGAATAAAATAACAAATATATAATATTCAATAATATAATAATAACTTAAAATTCAGTCAGTGCTCATATAAACTATAGAGCTCGGAATTGGGGTTGTGCATCCTCAAAGATTAAAAAGTCGGTCGAATTTGTAACTCAACTTTTTAACATACATGTTCTTATCTTTTTGTACCAAAATTCTCGAGCTCTGTAGCTGTAGAAAAGGTAACAGCAGTGGAGTAAAATAGTGGCTCAGTGCCCCTGTTGATCTACTGTATACCGTCTATAACCTTCATAAAAATAGCTGTATCGTCCATTCTTCCAAGTTTTAGATGTATTGTCCTATGTCAGCGTCAAAGTCAAGTGTTTAGCAAATCAGTTCTTAATAATATGAAGAACAAGAAAAAGAAAAATGTTGAAAGTTAATGTCTATAAAAAGGAGTGTACCCATTTTTGTCATTTCAAAGCTAGTGCAATGTGAAAGTTGTGCGTCTATGATCTTGTGAAAAGTAAGATGGTATGGAATGTGTTTGTTTTCTGTTTTTTAAAAAGGACTGTGTGTAGTTTTGACTCATTATAATCACTATCAAACTTTTGTTACCAGAATCGTACTGCCTGTGACACCTCACGTAGCTCCGAAGCAGAGATTACAGATACAATTCATCAGCTGAGGTTAAGTTACTAAAACATAAAAGAGCCAAAACCAGCCAAATAGGCAGCCTAAATGAGAAAATCATTCTGCCCTCTGAATGGAAAATCTGCTTGGAAACCGTGAGCATAAATATGAAAAAAAAAAAAAACATTGTAATATATATATATATATATATATATATATATATATATATATATATATATATATTACAAACAGCCCCTTTTAAAGACCAGGTATCACATTTATCTACATTATGTCAAACTAACTGTGATTATATATTTTACAACTGTATCTGTTATAATAAATGAAGTGAAGTTGCTGTGTAGCTAATTATAAGAAATTGAGTTTTGTCAACATTTGTAAGATGACCTCTGTCAACTAAAGCAACTCAAAAAAGGTGCATTGCGCAACTTCCCTGACAGTGTCTGGAAGCAGCTTGTTGCCATGGATACGTCATTGTGTTACTTGGATGTAGTAGAATGTAAAACATGTACATTATTTCATCATACGTTTCCACAGGTCAAAATCCTGAATTCCTTCATTGGATCAACTCACTTCTGTGCAGACATGTCACCTGCTGGATGTAAATTAGTCATATTTTTGACTTAATAATCATACTATCATAATTTTGTTGTGTGTGCAATTGCTTTTTGTTGTCGACTTGTGAAAATTAACTAATAAAAACAGTAGAATATTCCAGGCAAAACAACAACAGTAGGACCCGAGCAAAAAGCAGACCAGGAGTTTTCACAAGACAAAGACACATGAAAAAAACATGCATCTAAAATCACATACCTTCTCTTTTTGTTTTGGGTCCAAATCGTGGGGGTTAGATTGAATTATTTGTTTTTTCAATGTTTGTAACGATGGCTATTCTTGTCAAGCTGATATTTCTGAACAAAGGGAGTTCAGTTATGGTTGAATTGAGCCAAAACTGGGCCAAAGATATTTATAGTAATAGCTATTTAAAACAAATGATTGGCCTAAGTGCATTCATTTCCATGTTTAGAATAAGAAAATTAAATAGTTGCTTGCTAATAATAATAATAATTGATAATCCTTTCAACGGCCACGGCATGTTTGAGTATGTATTGGATCCTCGTGTGCTTGGTGAAAAGGGAAGTGTGCACAAACATGAGCAGCACGTTCCCATCTATCTACAGATATGATACAGCAGAAGTGCCTCCGTCAGCAGAACGTTGGGGTAATACAGCAATAAAGTGAACTCAGTGCCCTGTCTGGTGTCGGTCTCTCGCCGGAGCCGGCCCGCCGCGCTCCTCAGATGGGTTTGTACAACAATGTGGTCACATACTTCTTTTTGTAGCGGTGTGTAGCACTCAGGACCATCACTCCGTCCTGTAAGACACAAAAAGCTTTAAAGACTGGTGGATATTCACACATGTAGTCGAGTGTGTGCGTCTTTGGGTGTGTTTGAAAGCACAAATGAAAACTGAATTCACTGCAAATTCACAAGTGTTCAAACTTTTTTTAGAAAGATCGCTACTTTAAGCCTGGTTCACACGGCAGGATAATTAGGCCGATTTTGGACCCGATTTACCCCTACGACAATCGTAAGAACGCTCTGAATATCGTAACAAAAAATCTGATGGATTTTCCTGCCGTTTGTGGTGTGTTAAGACTGTGCTCGTCGCTCGGAAGGACTTTGGGACTGCTCCGATCTCAATATCGGGGATATCCAACATGTTGGATTGTTTTGGCCCGATTTCTCTCCGTGTGTGGTGCCATGACTGCGGCGTGTAGCCAATCAGAAGACGAGACGAGCCGGCGAGGAAACACCGTAAAGAAAAAAAAACAGTCAGCGGCATGGCGCACCAGAAAGAAAGAGGGAGGAACAACTAGTTGACCTCTGGCAACACCGTGAATGTATGCATGTATGACGTGTCGTGTAAAGAACATCATCACCGAAATGACAAGGAGAGGAATTGGGCAGAAATTGCTGCTGCACAGGTAGTGTTGGCATAAGCCCTGTTCGGACGGGATTAGTACTAAATGATCAGACTGATGGGTTGTGTTTGTACGTTTACTTTGCACTCTGTCCTAATACAGTACAGACGTGTTGATGCAGCCGTTACTGCAGCCGTGCTTGTTGGTTTGCGCGTATGTAAAGTTTCATGTCTAGCAGTGTGTGTGGTGCGTTCACAGGTAGTCCGTACAAACTGTACTGTTGAACAGCACAGACAGTACGGGCCAGAGAACTGTAGAGCAGTAAAGTCCACATGTGTTTGTCCTCATGGTGTCTGTGGCTGCTGTGGTCAGACGAGAGTCTCTATAGGCTGCGTAAAGCGTAGAGGCCCGCACACTCTGTTTATTCTGAAGTCACGCTTGATCTCGAGAGATTTTGTGAGATTTACGTCTGATCTGGGAATGCTAGGAGGGGAAATCGGTTCGTGTGTGGTTTGCGTGATTTTGCCGTGTGGCTGCGCACCACACACTGTACGACCAAAGTGGTTAGACCCGTGACTTTTTAATCTCCGTGTGTGGGGTCTCACACGGAGAAAAAAAATCGGCCGACAATTTTAAAATCGTCTCGTGTGAACCAGGCTTAAGTTAATCAGACTTGTCCAGGGCTGAGTTCGGGCTCTTCTGGGCTTTCAAATAGAGTATGATCCTGTCCATATTGATTCTCACAATAGCGTCATTTATGGAGACAATCAAAACAAATGTCAGTATAGACGAAACTGTCATCTGTAATGAGTAAATACTGCGATCTCAGAATGTCCATTGAACGTCAGAAACAGCAGATACTTATCTTGTGAAACGAATAAAGCATCTCTTATCTTACTTCATCTACTTTTGTTTATTCTGCCTAATATAAAACATTCACAGCTACTTAGCCCTGTACCTTACTATTATCCTGCAACTGGATTCCAAAAGGTTCTGAGCTTTAAAACAATGTACAGCATGTCTATATTGGTAGAGCTGAAGTTGATGCTCAAGTTTTCTTGTTTGCTTTTATGTATTTATTTTTCTGTGAATAATTGTTTGTACAGTATATCTTGTGCATGTTACTATAAACTATACAAATTTGTGTTTTTCCGCATGAGAAGGATGCTTTCTTACCTTTATAGATAGAGCGTAGAGATGGTTGAGCATCACGTGGTTAGGTTCTGGTAGTAACGCTGGGTCACACTGGATAACACAACACAACATGAAGGAACAATATACAGTATTTATTCTTATTATAATAAAAGGAAACACTCACAGATATCCCGGTGTCTTTGTTGAGAATCACTTGGAGCAAATGAGGCGGTAGAATTGGTGGAGATTTAAACTTTTCCTCTTGTTTGGGAATGTAGGCATCCTGGTGATAAGGGCCTGGAGGAGAGCTGGAGAGGTCTAATAAAATAAAACAATAAAAAGAAAATGCATTCAACCTAATGTACGTGCAGAAAAACCTCTTATTTTGGATTTCTATAGCTGCAGCCTGACTTTGAATGTCCCATGATGCTTATTTGAATATGACAGAGACACTGGGGCGCTGTTTAAACACTTGCCTGAGAGATCGGAGCATTTCTGGGAGTCCACCATAAGAGCGTCAAACACCTCGAAGTCAGTTTTCCTCACTTGGATGATGTTGTTGACCGTGCCGAGCTGGCTGGTTACCACGGGCTACAAGCAAATAACGAAAGTATTAAAGCTGGAGTGCCTAACTTTAAAATTAAACCAAAAAATGAAACTATGCAGTAAAATCATGCAAATGTGGTAATCCTGTTTTGGCTAGGTACGTAAGTCTCATGTTTCGTTTGTTAAAAAAAAAACATATTGAAACAGTTGCATGCACATGTGGCTCTTGTAAGTGCAGTATTTGCCGAGTAGCTTCACTTTCAAAAAGATTAAACACTGACCTCTGCTGGGTCGTGAGTCCACTGTCCGTCCACATAAAACTTGTACTGGTGTTCCCCCTCTGGAAGTTCCACAATGGCCACAAAAGTGTTCTGACTGAAACATAAACATGCTCAATGCTTAATGTGTTTTCGACTTAGACTAAGACAGACTAAGAATAATAATAAGATAATATTTGTGAGAATAGAATAATCTGGATAGAAGTACTCGGGAATATACATATCTATGAATATGTACAAATTTACAGTATAAAATACAGAGAAAATAGGATAGTACACATCTGTTAATATACAATATATAAAATATTTACAATATACTGAATCTCCATAATAGCAAGTATGTAAAGATCACCTAATCATTAGTACCACTAAATCTATATATATATATTCAAAATACATTTTATTATGAATATGAATATTATTTCACATTAAAGATTCACAATACATTTAATTTGTTGACCACTGTACGTTGCAACATCAATCTAAAAATGGCAAAAAACATGTAATTGCAATAGAGAGTTGCATTGTCAGAAAAAGTTTTTCTTTTTGAAAAAGTTTATGGAACTTGGAACATTAGATTTTCAGGACAGTAAACAAATAAACATATGTTTATAACATATATTAATAATGAAGCATGTTGAGTCTCAATATAGAGTCAATATAAAAGACATTTGTAATGACAGCCGTTTTAGGATTTTATATTAATTTGTGGTGCATCGGTCAAGAAAAAGTGTACACACATGATGGAGATCATGAAGTAAGCATTCTCACCTTCTGATCAAAGGAATCTTGTTTGACCAATTGTTGAAGGATCCAGAGATGAAAACCTCTTTCCCATCACCTTTCCAACGGAAAACCGTCGGCCGGTCTAAAGCTGGATCTTTGTCATCGGCTTCAATGTCCTGCTGCCAGGCCAAGAACTCCTCTTTCTCCATCGGGGCCTGCACACAGAGGGGAAATAAGAGGGTTTAATTGAACTATATTTTCTTGTATAGATGACATGATACCAGTAAAAAATGAACAATGCATGTTTAGACTCAGTTGTGATTTTTTTTACCCGTTTTAAATTAGGCTGCAAGCGAAACACAGACCTTTAATATGGATCTGGTTATACATTGGAAGCAGCACTTACTTTGATGTCTTCAGTGTGAAAGATGTCTGCATCCTCTGGACTGTCCATGAGGATCTTGGGTCCCTCTTTGTGTCCGCGACTGTCTCTCCGGGTCTTGTCTCCATGGTGACCCATAGCCGCACGCTCACTGCTGGTGTTGCCCATGTTGAAGATGTTCTTTAGAAAGTCACTGGAAAAGTTATAAGTAAATCATTAATAACATGCATACAATAAAAAAACACACATGCATTACATAAACAATGTATCACAAATGTCAAAACACTGTCAGTTACTGTTCAGGACTGGCCCTACACAATATGTGAACTGCGCTTCTACATAGGGTCCTGAGGTCACATGAGGGCGCCCAAGAATGTCTAACAAATAAACAAAGGGTAAGGAGTGCTGTGTGGTACAAGTGTGTAAAATTATTTAAAAAACCAGGTGCTCAATTGGAAGAGGGGTTTAAAGTGTGTTGACTTTCCAGGTAAAGGCAAATCATGAAGGGCCTAGAAAGTCAAAACAATCCAAGGCACTCGTGGTCAATAGTTTAGAAAGTTAAAAAGCCTTTATTTTCTCATGGCTGTAATTTTTTTTTTAAATACGCAGCAATGCGTTTCGGCCTCGGTTGGCCTTCTTCAGGATGCAAATGGAGGCACCAGTGTCCATGTGATTAATATAGAGAGGGGCTTGTCCGACAAATGATGCAAAACATTACAGTGTATAACAAGCCTACTCGGTAACATTAAAACTCCCAATTATTTTTTACTTTAGATAAGCAAAGAGAAAACAATGATATAGAGCTTCACCATTCCGTACACTTTGAGGTTTACCTTCTATTATTATTCTCACTTGACGACTGAAATTAATAAGAAATATTGAGAAAATTAAATAAAAATACTTTTTTTTTTAAAACAGCGTTGGAGGAGGAGTGCTGCAGTCCGTCATTAGCAGATATTTTGTTTGATTTGTACATGAAAGAAAGAGGTAGACCTGTTTTTGCTTCTTTCTGCTCCGTTTCATCGGTGTGACAGGACTACAGTAATTTGAAATGTGATAGTAATATGTTGTGGAATTTCCTCATGTCCACATATACATAAATTATTTAAAGGGAAAATGTCATGTAAGCTAAACCTTTACTACTTTTGAACATGTCAGTATTTTCCCTCATCATTTAAACACTCAAAGATCAAAATCATTTTTCCACTTCGAAACATTGTAACATTCTATTTCAAAAGGCCCACCTGAAAACCTGCCCCAACTACCAGTCCAGTGACGCCGGTCTGGATTTAACATTGATAGATCTTGCACTTTGCTTCCTGCTACACAGTGGCTAAAGGCTAAGGAAATAAGTTATCAATTTAAACAGCACTCCAAAATGAGAGATCGTAAAAGCCTGTTCATGTTCACAATAAAACTACTTTGCTAAATATCTGTTAGAACAGTGGATTTTTTATGCATTATGATTTCAAGATTCCTTGCCTGTTTAGTCATCGGTCAATAATTATGAAACATGTTAATTCACTCTAATCTTTTTCCCCAACCCAGAAATGGATGAATAACCTTGGATGGTTCCTGCCCTTGTGTGCCCTGTGGCTAAGGCGGTACACGGTTGGGAGTTGTATCCATGGATGTATTATAATATGGATCCCAGAACCAGTTTTGAATATAGTTTGCCACAGAAAAATGCTTACGTGCAAAAAGTTGAAAGTCCTTCTGCTGAGTCGTGAACCTGTGCACAAGAAAATATGTAAATGTTAGCTATTTCCACAAAAATAATTATTAAAGCAACACATAGCTTTTTTTATTTCAAAACCTGTCCAATACTAGAATGATTTAGGACAAAAAAACATATACAAGCTAATAACAAGTGGTATCAAACCATGCTAACTTATACCAAAATATTGACAACAATTCCACAAACCTATACGAAATAGATTATATATACATATGTAGCCTTTGCAGATAGCACATGCTCATGCTAGCAGGCTATTGGCTAAATGCTGTTTACAGTCAGTGTTTCTGCTCACGATCTGGCATTTTGAGACGCTTATAACAATGTACAACATTATAGACAACATGTCAAATGCAAGCACTCATAGCTGAAGTAAAAATTTACTTTCTGACCTTGTACGTGTCCGCAGCAGGATACTAGCGTGTCCAGTCCATCTCTTCAGTGCAAAAAAACAAATACATTGGTGTCAATGGTGTCAAAACATACCGGGGTTTTACGCATGCGCACTGAGACGAGTTTGGAGCTAAGTCTATGCATAAAACATGAAGAAAAAATGTATAAAAATACAACAAAAGATAAAACATATATGTGTGAAACTGGCAAACACGCAGGCTAAATAGCGAAAACGATATTATGCGTTGTTTTAATTTTGGTAACTGAAGTGAAAGGTATGCACTTTCACAAAACGAACACCAGATGGCGTCAAAAGACTTATTGTGGTCGCCTCTCCTGAGCTCTCCACCAGCCGTCTTATTTTAGACTCCATTATTTTATTTATTTTACTGATTGCTCATTTAAAGCACTTTACAGTGCTATATTAATGAAATTATTATTGTTAATGAACAATTCATGATTGTTAATTATTATTATTATTAATATTAGGGTCCTCATCATCATTATTATTTGTATTATTATTTTTATTATTATTATTATTATTATTATCATCACTATTATGTAGTAGTAGTAGTAGTAGTGGTGGTGGTGGTAGTAGGAGTTATTTGGACCAAATTATTGCTTTTAAAGCATTTGAGTAAATACTGAAACAAACCTGGGCCAAATGTAGGAAAGGCTAGGCAGGCTGATACAAACTTTTATAGTAAATTGTATTTTTGATTCATTTCATTTATTTAAAAAAAAAATAAAAAAAATAAAATGAAACATTATTGGTAGCTTTAAAAGGATTTTAATATAATAACAATACTTGAAAATCTTTTCTAGTGCCCCCTTTATACCTTTTTGTATACACTTGCCATAACTATTCTTTTCCTAATTCCCCTCATCAGCCTCCAATAAGATAAGATAAGAGTTCCTTTATTCGTCCCACAGTGGGGACTTTTCATTGTTGCAGCGCGCATACAGGACGGTAGTAAGAGCCCACAGGGATAGGGAGTAGCTATATGTTTCTTAACTAGCTAAACTAGCTATGTGCTGGTCTCTTGTGGTGCACAGAATAATATGCTGCACTTCCAGTTGTTCCATCTCACTCTTCTCTATCCCCTGAACTGAATCTGCCCCGAAGTGAGGCCGCATTAGATTTGGTGAGAAGTGACAATCTTTACAAACTGTGAGCGAGCGTGTGTGTGTGTGTGTGTGTGTGTGTGTGTGTGTGTGTGTGTGTGTGTGTGTGTGTCTGTGAAGAGAGGATACCATTGTCCACCAAAGGTCTCCCAGTGTCTTCTGAACAGTAGAGGTGCAGTGGCCTAATGAGGCAATATTTTCTCAAAGGTCACACAACAGGAATATACTCCATAGCCCATTTAGCAGTCCAGAAGACAGCTGCCTGGATTTCACAGTTTGGTGATAGGAAAATTCCCTTAATATTACTATTTCGGTCTTTTCAAAAATGTTATCTTGAGAATGAGTTTAACACTTAACCTGACCCAGATGTAAATATAAGGTTGTAGTACCTTTTTGTAGAACCACACTGTTTAAACCTTTTTTGATTTCTTAAGACAGCTAAAATAGATTTCAATCTGGAGAGACTACAGTATAAGACAAAAAATTCTGTAGACCATTTTCAAGATTTTTTCATTTCCACTTCCGTTTAAAGTCTATTCCGGTTTCTTCTTAACATCTCAGGGTCAACTGCGATCGATCAAACTCAAGCCTCTGGAGCCAGAACGTTTCGCCACATTTCAGGCTTCAAACATAAAGATATAAAATTTTAATTTTCTGTCATGAATCAACAACAAGTGGGACACAATCGTGAAGTGGAACAAAATTTATTGGATAATTTCAACTTTTTTAACAAATAAAAAACTGAAAAGGCGTGCAATATTATTCGGCCCCTTTACTTTCGGTGCAGCAAACTCAGTCCAGAAGTTCAGTGAGGATCTTTGAATGATCCAATGTTGTCCTAAATGACTGATGATGATAAATAGAATGCCCCTGTGTGTAATCAAGTCTAATCAAGTATAAATGCACCTGCTCTTTGATAGTCTCAGGGTTCTGTTTAAAGCGCAGAGAGAACCATGAAGACAAAGGAACACACCAGGTAGGTCCGAGATACTGTTGTGGAGAAGTTTAAAGCCGGATTTGGATACAAAAAGATTTCCCAAGCTTTAAACATCTCAAGGAGCACTGTTCAAGCAATTACATTGAAATGGAAGGAGTATCAGACCACTGCAAATCTACCAAGACCCGGCCGTCCCTCCAAACTTTCATCTCAAACAAGGAGAAGACTGATCAGAGATGCAGCCAAGAGGCCCATGATCCCTCTGGATGAACTGCAGATAACTACAGCTGAGGTGGGAGAGTCTGTCCATAGGACAACAATCAGTCGTGCACTGCACAAATCTGGCCTTTATGGAAGAGTGGCAAGAAGAAAGCCATTTCTCAAAGATATCCATAAAAAGTCTCTTTTAAAGTTTGCCACAAGCCACCTGGGACACACACCAAACAATGCAAAACGATATGTTTGGTGTAAAAGTAACACAGCTAATCACCCTGAACACACCATCCCCACTGTCAAACATGGTGGTGGCAGCATCATGCTTTGGGCCTGCTTTTCTTCAGCAGGGACAGGGAAGATGGCTAAAATTGATGGGAAGATGGATGGAGCCAAATACAGGACCATTCTGGAAGAAAACCTGTTGGAGTCTGCAAAAGACCTGAAACTGGGACGGAGATTTATCTTCCAACAGGACAATGATCCAAAACATAAAGCCACATCTACAATGGAATGGTTCACAAATAGACGTATCCAGGTGTTAGAATGGCCAAGTCAAAGTCCAGACCTGAATCCAATCGAGAATCTGTGGAAAGAGCTGAAGACTGCTGTTCACAAACGCTCTCCATCCAAGCTCACTGATCTCGAGCTGTTTTGCAAGGAAGAATGGGCAAGAATTCCAGTCTCTCGATGTGCAAAACTGATAGAGACATACCCCAAGTGACTTGCAGCTGTAATTGCAGCACAATGTGGCGCTGCAAAGTTTTAGCGCAAGGGGGCCGAATAATATTGCACGCCCCACTTTTCAGTTTTTTATGTGTTAAAAAATCTTAGATTATCCAATAAATTTCGTTCCACTTCACGATTGTGTCCCACTTGTTGTTGATTCTTGACAACAAATGTCATTTTTATATCTTTATGTTTGAAGCCTGAAATGTGGCGAAATGTTGAAAGGTTCAAGGGGGCCAAATACTTTCGTAATACTGTAAAATAATTTGCATCCACAAATAACCGAACATCTGCGCTTTCGTTCACATTCTTAACATTCCAAACATGTGCGTCGTCTGACGTCCTGCGTTGGGGAAAAACACAGAAGTGGGTGGAGCTTTGATGCTGACGCCGGTACTTCTATGGTCGGCACTAGATCATATTGACCAGAGGCATCAACGTCATCCAGTCACGTGATTGTGAATGAGCTTACGGCAGAAGTATTGGAAACTAGCATTGCTACGAGAGCAAAACGGACACAACTCTTAAAAACGGAGCTTCCTCTCCTAAATCGAGAAGTGGCTGCTTCAAGCACATGTTCGATTACGTTATAGGTGGAAGTAGGACATCAGGTCAGGGCTCACAAAGAGTGGTATTTGGAGAAGTTAAGGATCGCCTAACTGGATGTTGACCCGTACCTTCTCCCCCCAGTCAATTTTATCGATTAAATAAAATGTCTATTTTTGTCCAAATTCACCCTACATGATCTTAATCTTTATCGTTAACAATGCATCCCCTCACACTGGAGCAGATTTATGTACATTTTGCTGGTAGCATTAGCAATAGTCCACTTTTCTGTGGCTTTTCTGTCTACAGCCAAACATGATACGTACTGACGGAGAGGAAAATAGTGAAACACGCAATTGACTTAAAAGATAAAAATGTCAATGTTGCAGCACACATACAGGGCAGTAGTAAGAGACACGTTTGACGTGTGTCATTGTCCTCCAAATTAATGGAAATAAAATAAATACAAACTTGTGATTGCTTTATCTTGTAAAAAGTATTCACTACATATTAGGGAGTACTTGGATGGGTCCCAGTCCTTTTTGTTGATTGCCGCTGGCCATCGTCGTCTTCTGTCTTCATGACGAGCAGGTATCAGATAAAAAAGCTTATGTCCTTGCCTGTTAGTATAATCAACCGCACTGCAAAATGTCACAGTTTTGGCTGTAATGCGCTGAAACAGGTTGTTTTGGTCAGGTGTCCGTAGGCTCGCAGTTAGACTTCTGCCGTCTGTCATGGAGAGTGGGCGTGGCCGTGACGTCACATGCAAGGGGTCAATACGGAATCAGGACGGAACCGGAAGTAACAATCCTACTTTCAAATAAGTTTAGACTAAAACGTCCTTAAATGGTGACTGGTTAAGTTTTAGGTGTCTGAGTGAGATGGTTAAGTTTAGGGTTAAGGCTGGGTTGGGGTTATTTTATGGGAATGGCTGGTTAAGTTTAGGCATGAATAGGTATTTTGTCATATTTACTTCCGCTTCCGTCCCGATTCCGTATATGATCTAGAGCTGACTGTACTTCTATGGTCGGCACTAGATCATATACGGAATCAGGACGAAACCGGAAGTAACACTCGTACTTTTGAATCAGTTTTAGACTAAAAAGTCCTTAAGTGGTGACTGGTTAAGTTTTAGGCGTCTGAGTAAGATGGTTAAGGTTAGGGTAGGTTGGGGTTATTTTATGGGAATGACTGGTTAAGTTTAGGCATGAATAGGTAGTTTGTTATATTTACTTCCGCTTCTGTCCAGATTCCGTGTATGATCTAGAGCTGACTGTACTTGTATAGCGGCACTTTTACAGTCATAGAAGAAACTCAAGGTAAAGACTTATGACCCCCGTCCTCGGTCCTGCTTTGATCCTGGTTTAGCTTCTGTTTTGGTTGTTTTCGAGAGTGAGTGATAGGAATCAGTCTCAGGCAAAACGGGATCTTTGTACGACAAAGCCTCCTGGCTGGTTTATTCACAAAATGGGGTTAATTTCATATATATGAAAATCTACGTCATCATAAAGAAGGCCAAACTTTCGGCACCAAATAGCCTAAACAATGAAAGTCTCTGTGGTCCTTGAGACCTCCACAAGGCCAGGTTATTAATACTATTTTGTCTTGCATTTGTCCACCTGTGCAGTACATAGGTCACTATTTACCACATGAGTCCCCGTGATCACTTTGCTGCTCTCTGATGTGGAGCGAGGATGTCCGCTGCTAAGATCCGGTTGCAGCAGTGTACAGTTTTTAAGGCCGTAAGATCCACGCTTCAGTGATCAGAGGTCGCATGTTTTGTTTGTTCTTGTTTTGGGGGCATACTGTGACGTGCGAAAAAGGCAAAACTCCAGTTAGCTCTGTCTACACGCAAATGCACAAACGGAGTTTCCAAAAATCTCCACTTTGCCCGGAGTTTTTATAAATTCGTTTATTATGCGTTGTCATGTGGATGACAGGTGCAAACGAAGAAAAATATCTGCGGTTTAGCAGATACCCGGCTACGTGTGGACGGGGCTTGTATCTCGTTCTAGAAGTGCAACCTTAAAGCAGTCACTATAACTGGTTTAAGACTCTGCCAAGCCAGTCAATTTCTTGCAGTTTCAAAGTTGTACACATGGATTTATACTAATGATGGAATATTTTGTTCTGCCATTTTGCGAAAGCAGAGTCCGACATTTATTCGGAGTCTGACAAGAGTTTGTCCTTTCGTTTGTTGAGTTTAACAACTACCGCCAGCAATTCATTCACTAAAGCAAGATATACAGTAGCTTGAATTGACATACTGTACATGTTTACTCCTGTGACGTTTTGAGTTGTCTGGCACTGTGGATAAATGGGTATACATCTTGAGAAGACAGACATGATCCATATTTTTCTCCACACAAATTACTCCGTGTAATCTGTGTCGGCGTGAACTTGCCCATTCCAATACAAAGTAAGTCATTGTTTGATCTGACATGCGCTTTAGACAAGACGAGCACATGTGTTGGATGTGTGGCTGTAATTGGCAGCAGTCACCAGAAGACTGAAACAAGTCATCCCTGTTAGTGTTAGTGAGACGTGACGATGATTGTTGTGTGGCGGAGGTGGATCTATAAATGGCGAGTGGAGGAATGGTTGGCTGGTGATATGTGACACTTCGCTGAGGTGTTTGAAGAGGCATTTGGGAATACGGAAATACATCAACCCTAATACTGTATGTCTTTTACATCCACAAGAACGATATTAAGCTAAACTAATGTCAAGACCTATTTGTTGACTGATGCATGTTAATATATGTATGTATATATGTAGGTAACTTGAACTCTGATTTCTGCCACAGTTGGAAACATTTAGTAGAAATCAAAGAAGCACTTAAAGCAAGATGATTAAACATGATAAACAGTTGTAGATTTTAGAGAAAATCATGTAAACTAGTAAAATAAAACAGCAGCTGGGGTTAAAAGAATGATTCGCTTTTATTAGACATCTGCACAGCACAACTACAGGTACAGTCATTGAAATTCCATGGATGTCTTTTGAATTATGTTGCTTTGAACAAGACATCAATGGACCCAACTCCATTACCGTAATAATAATTTTTGATATCTAAAGATAGGTCTCCAGGGGCTGCATTTCGGCGATCAATGCATTTTATAGAACGGACAATGAAGCCTAATGTGGAATATGGCTCCATTCACTCACATTGAAAAGTAAAGCCTTTTGTATCACTTTCACCATTTTGTGCTGATAAAATCCTTTGTTTACCCCATGTGTTTACTGCTCTACCTGATCCTGGTGTTCATATTAAATCCTGCTATGACCCTTAACATCTGACCAATCAGGTGCCTTCCTTTTTTCTAACAAGGAACAGACCAACACCGCTCCCGATTGGCTCCCTGGTTACTATGTTGTTTCTTCCCACAAGTTTGGCTCCAGAAATCCTCGAAAACCGTTTACAACATGGAACTTCAGCACTTGGTAAGTCCAGTCCTTAAGTCTATGGTCAAATGCAGAAGAAAAAGTTCCCTCTGAAGATATACAGTATAACCAGTGTTGGAGAATTCTGGTCAGAACAGGGCCTTTCTGAGTGGAATTTGCATGTTCTCCCACTGTGTCTGTGTAAAAACATATACAATAGATGCGTCTCCTGTATGGGGACCCCGCTCTCTGTTTGGAGTGGGAGACAAATGCCCACACTTGTAAAGCGTTTTGTGACTCTGGTCTGTGAAAAGCGCTCTATAAAGATTACTTTCTTACTTACTGTTATTATGCTTGGCTTTGAGCAGAACTGTGCTTAAATGTGTTGTGGAAGTTCTACTATGAAGATCATAACAGATATTTCTTTCATGCTCTTTATTATAAAAAAGTCACAGAGAAATTAGGTTCACATGGGTTGTTGTAATTCATGAACACAGGTCTCACTCTGGGGAATCGGTTTAGGACCTCTAATCTGAGCTTGATTTAATATACTCGAGTACCTCAGCGTATGCACTAAAGGACTTGGCATCTTCCTGTGTGTCTACATGTATGTTTGTTATTTTTTCATTGAATTAGATAGCTGTGCAAAATTGTGAGTTATATATCGTCTGGATTTTTCTTGTCTTTAGGCTACCTTTCTGTGTCTTTTATATTCACCCGGTCTCATTATGTACGTGTATGCCTCAGTCCTGTCCTGACTCCTGCCCTTCCCGCATCGTGATGGAAAGCCTGACATTTGAGCAGAAGTGCATTTTGGGACGGGACTACACTCCTCTGCGATTACCGTGTGTCATCCGGTCAGTGTCTCCACATCACAGCTGCCCGGGCGAATCACCTCTGATTCCCCCCCTCCTGACTCTGTCCACCCTCCTCAGACAGGATGCTAACCTTTACAGCCAGAGAGATGACTCACACACTTCAGAACAACTCCATTTTAAAGTAGTAGATAAGTGTTTTTTCTGTTGCATCGTGGTTACGTACTGTAAATCTGTTCAGTTAAGTGATCCCCAAACTGTGTGGTATTTTGTGAAGTTGTCTGGTGTTTAAATATTTGCCCATTTTATTTCAAAATGTGACACTGCTGTAGTCAGTCTGTGTTCCTAGCGTCTACAGTAATGGTGGTATTTCTTTATAAACTGCAATTTCACCGACAGAGTGTGTTTCAAACCTCCCTGGGGTGATTTTACCAACCAGTTTTTTTGATAGTATTATAGTAGTTAATGAATCTATTGAGGGAGTTTCATGTTTTCTCTGTTATCATCAGTATTCGTGTCCCAAAGGCTTTTGGCTTTAAGGATATGGGATGAGTATAATTAGTAGAACAAATTGTTCCACAAACCTGAACAAAATGTCACCAATAAAGGTCACTCAGTTGGATACAGGTCATGGCTATTGTGAAGTATAGCCTGAAAAAAGTATGCATAGGTTAACACGTTTTATTTAAAAAAATTGTATTTCATTAATCAAGTAGAGTTCCTCCTTCCTGCTGTTTTCTAACTTGTGATGTAAGTCGGTAATTTTCCCACTGAGAGATGAATACAGGATCTCCCATATTCTTTGTCTCCAATCTAAATAAACCAATCGGTTATAAAGCAGTGTTATAGCGGCCACTATACCATCCCGTCCTGCTCCACCCAGAGGCTACACCACCTCTGCTACTGTGACCCTTCCTGCTACACCCAGAGGCTACACCACCTCTGCTACTGTGACCCGTCCTGCTCCACCCAGAGGCTACTCCACCTCTTCTGTGGTGACCTGAAGGGCTGTTGCTGATTATTACTATTTTTACTTTTTAGAAAGATCAAAATTATTTTTATTTTTTTGCTGTTACTGGACACTTGAATTTCTCCTACGAGGATCAAAAAAGTATCCATCTATCTATCTATCTAAACACTTTAAGCTAATCTAAATCTATTTACTTTTTGTAACTTTTTTAAAAGGTGTTGACCTGAAAATGCCAACACACTGTGTAAAACCGGCTGTAGTGGAGGTTGAGTTATTTTCCACAGGGGAAAGCTGTGGTTAAAGGAACACTGACACTGTATTTGGGACATTCATTTTGTCAGTAGGGTCACTTATGTCCAGCCAATTTCCAGCTGGGTCTGTACCTGTTATATGTCCACACTCTCACTTCCTCGGCCTCAGCCCTGGTGTTGCAGTTGAAAGGATGTGAAATAGAAGGAGCTCTGAGAGTGAATTGGATTTTGCAGCAAGACTTCTGACTAACTGGTTTCTCCTATGCCCACATCAGGGCTGTATTTCCAAGGATCAATTACAAAACATATTGTTGGACTTTGACTCTGTTTTGAGTACCTTCGTCTTCACCAGACCTTTGGCTCTGCAGAATCTTAGCTCTATTACTGGTTCCCCTCTTTATGGAAATATTATGATCACCAGACCTTTGGCTAAATTTCCTAAAATTAGCTGTCCAAAAAGAGAATTTTGCTTAATAAATTCACTTTGATGTATTTCATATACAGTACTTTGAAGCAGATTTATTAAGCATAATGGTCCGAACATTAATACATTAACACACATCTATCTGATAATCCCACAACTTTATGAATAGTGTACTATTATGTTTATACATTTATTGTAATAAGATTCAGCTCTAGTAACGTTTAAAGCAAAAAGTTGTTTGAGTTTTATAGTTATTCATATTGTTTCGAGAGCTTTCTTTGTTCTCGCTGTTCCATTGGAGCATTGAAAAGTCCCCACTGTACTTATGTATTTAATAACCTTGGAATGTAAGTATGGTGTTTGGACGACTCTTAGCAATTAAGATGTTATAATTTATGTATTTAATAGCTACAACCAGGGTTTTGTTGTGCAGATTACACCAATAACCTTCCAAACTATTGAAATCTACAGTGTCAAGAGGATCGCGTCCCATAAAACCCTTCCATGCTAATACCTGCTCAGGTCAAGGAGATGGTCCCTTGTTCTCTGCTACTCAACCGAAATTGCACAGCAGTGAATTCACCTTTAATATTGCTTCATAAGTCCTCCTCTGAGTGCCAAAACCTGCGCTCTTTTATTTGATCGTAAAATAGAGTTAAATAAAAGGTCAGTGTAGTGAGAAAATAGTGAAGTAAAGGTAAACAAGTATTTGGGTAGACAAGATTTTACCAGCAAATCAGATTATCAAACCGTTATCGACAGAGGAAATGCAATAATAACAAACACATGGGAGCCATTGGTTCATTCTTGGGTTTCAATAAACTGGCCCAGTAGGGGGTGAATGAGCAAAGGTGGGACAACTCAGTTTTGCTCCATTGAAAACCATGTAAATCGTGTCTGTTTTGGAGTCAAAAGGCTCTCCTCCTGTGCGGTGTACGGTTGTTGTAACAGTCATAATCAGGAGGGGGACATTCAATTCTAAGGGAGTACTAAAATATTTCTCAAAAGAGTCTTGATTTTGAGCATTTTTGTGAAGAAAAACAGAAGAAATTGCTGCGTTTCATTCAGGTGGCCTGCAGGGGGCGCTTATCTGCCTTGACCCACCTCCCGCCTCATTCGAGTGATTTTCGAGTGTCCTCCTTTATATGAGACCACAGTTGGAACACGGAAGAAACTCTTGCTTTTCTCTCTATTTGCGCGTTTGCTACAAGCGTACACCGCACAAAAAGATGGCCTTTTGACAGCGCTTCTTCTTCTACTATATCTCCGTGTATAAACCCGGCAGACTGCACTGCCAGGATACGTCACGTCCTGTCCCACGTTTGTTATTCGCGCCACTGCCCTGACGTCATATGAAACCCAAGGATAGGGAGCGGGATGTTCATAAATGTTCATAAATGTCCTTAAATGTCTTTGACCCTTGTGCATCAGCAAGGAACGACTCAATAACCCAGTGGAAAAATGTAAGTAGCCTCTGTTAGGCTCATTTTGAGAGTGGGATCTGCTCCCACGGACGGGAAGGCAGATAAGGCTGTTAAACGAGGACTGAGACTGTGGGGTGCAGGCTCGCAGGCAGGAAGCTCTTGAGTCTGGGCCAGGGGGGACCAGTTGACAGGTTCTGAAGAAAGTACCGGATTCAGGGATCCAATCATCCTGCCATGAAAAAGACAATGGGACAGCGTGCGAATAGCAATGAACAGACTGCAGCTGAGGTTATACTGGATAGCACTCAGCAAGACGGTCCTGGATTCGAATCCTGGTTGGAACAGGGCCTTTCTCAGTGGAGTTTGCATGTTCTCCCCGTGTCTGCGTAGGTTTTCTCTGGGTGCTCCGGTTTCCCCTACCAATGAAACATGCGCAATAGGTATACATTTAAAGAGAGAGTGAATGGAGGGTGTTTGGTCGGAGGCTTCGATGTGCCAGTGTGTTTGGCGTCTGGCTTCTGTTATCACCGTGTGTGGAGAGAATGAAACAATATCTGAGCTCTGAATATTGTAAAGCACTTTGGTTGACCTTTGTCTGTAAAAATGTGCTAAATAAATATATAATACTTACTAACTTATTTACTTAAAAGATAACGTAGAAAGGGGAGAAGATAGTGCTCAGGTTACCAGCAAAGTGACTCCATATATGCAGTTTGACTGACAATCTGTATCTTTTTAACTAAAGTTTTATTTCTAAGTCTTACCTAACGAGCCATATGCTGAATTGAAGAGGAATGTTATTTCGAACAAGCTGGAAGCTATTTAATGCTGGATTTAGGGCACACTGCCAGCAGGGCGTTACAATAGTGAAGCCTTGAGGTGACAAATGCTTGGATGCGTTTTAGGAAGGATATTTCTAATTTTGGCTACAGTATGTTGCGTAGATAGATTCGGTTTGGGTTACTTTACAAGTGCCTTGAAGGAGAGTTCTTGGTCAAAAGGACTCCAAGATTCCTTTACAGTGTTGCTAGGGGCCACGGATTATCGAGTGTGATTGATCAGCAAGGGAGTCGCACAGACATTTGGGGCCAAGTTAGATCACTTGTGGTTTTTCCGAGTTGAGGAGCAGACAGTTTTGGTTCGTTTTTAGGTAATTTATGCAGCCGCTTAGCCTTTCTTATTGATCTTTCTGATTTGTTGTCATAAACAAGAGAAGCTGTGTAAACTCTTACAGCTGCTGGATCAAAAATATCTACTTATTTTCTTGCATAAAAGTATCTTAATGCCCCTTGAAAAACAATCTTTCATAATACTTTTGAGATTGTAATGTAACATGACAATAATGACTGTAATAGATCTGCTTGACATTCACTAAGATCAAAAAAGCATAGCATTAATCACAATACAGAAATGTCTACAAATGGATAGATCATAATCAGATCAAATATGTTTTCTCCTAAGATTGACTATGTTTCTGTGCGTTGTTAATAAAGAGAAACAGAAGCTTATTTGTTATTGAGTCAGTACATGTACATGACAAGTTGTCTATTGCTGTCATTTTATTTTGTTGCGTTTTGGTTTGTTTTATGTTTGAGACTTAATTGTGTGAAACTGAATCTCTGAAGATGCACTCACCTTTGAACCTCTGCAGTTGTATTGATCTCACTCAAACAGTTGTAAGCGAAGAATGGGCTCTACAATTAGGTTTGGTGGAAGAATGAAACTCAAGCACATTTATGATGATGGACACTGGAGCCGTGCAGTCTGGACATAGCAAAATTATGAATTCTAAAGCTGTAGATTAGGAGTTAGAGCAGGCTTTACTGTTCATAGGAACTTCCTAATCAGATTTCTATTTGTAATCACATCATACCAACGGAGGAATACTGAGGTGAGTTGGAGCATATATGGAATTGTCAAGAGTGTTTTTGACATACTACTGGCATGTGCACAGGCATTCCAACATGGTTTTTACCTACTGGCCAATAAACCAAATCTTGTTTTCTATCTCAGATCAGAATATTTTATTCTAATATTTGATCCTCCTGCAGGTGGTGGGTCCACAGTGCTCCTGGTCTCACCACCTGCAGGAGGATCATCAGGGGCTGGTGCTCTGTGAACTGGGGGCAGCTCTGACTTTGTTCTTTATTCATTAACACAGGTAAAAAAACCTCAAAGAGAAATAGACAAAGCATTCGTAAATATACATGTAAATCAAAATATTCCTTTTAACAATTTAATCTAGTGTTTTGATATTTTAACAAAAGTGTTTCCGTACCATTTTTACTTTCTAGAAACAAATAATATATTTATTGGCTTCAATACATTTTAACATTAATCTTTTAACTATCATAACTAATTACATCATACCAGATTTTAATCAACAAATGCTCTGTAGTTTTAACATTCTAAACAACAACAGTAATTTCATACATTGTACATTGACACATAGCGGTGTCCTTCCTGGTTTTGTAGGGAGTGAATTTGTGCAGTTTTTACTGGCTTCTTTGAGGATGGTTTTAACAAAGATCTTTGCTTTGGAAGGAGCACATTAGACCCTTTCAGTCCTTGGTTCTGTCTCTGAATGAGTGAGAGTCCAGAGTTGAACCTGTTTGGGCAGGGAGAGTAAGTACAGGATAGCTCCTTGGGAGCAATGTATTAATTATCTCAAATTACAAGGATTGTTTTGACAAAACAGCAACAATGAGAAGTTTTTTGAGAAAATTAGAACTTAATTGAAAAATGTAAGCAAAAAAACTAACTGTTTCCACCTTACTTTACAATGTTGAATTAATTAAGTCAATTAAGAGAAACTAGTTTTTGACAGATAATTTACTACATCATTTAAATCCAACATGACAGAGTTATGCGGGAAAGATTGCTCAACGTTACTCAGTTACTTTTCAAATTGTGAAGAGAATTACATTTATTGAAGACAAGTTAGTCCTACCCACGCTCACTGATGCAGCTTCCCAAATAATCAAAATAAGATGAATCAATTAAATCATAAATGAGGGTTTTAACTATTCTTCTCCAGCAAATCTTCCTGGTCGTAGTACAGTGCTCCATGGTCAGAAATAATTTTTCAACTAAATGTATTGTATTTTGTTGCTGACATCACCATTTAGTTTATCAAGTAAATCCAACACTATTTGTTAGAGTGTGGTATTACAGTGTCATGCAGTAAGCTCGATGGTCATGAGAAAAGACACCAGGACATGACTGAGCAGGAGGTAAATGCCATGCCTTTATTTCAGTGTAGTCACAACTGTCAGAACCAAACTCTTCACACAAACAAACCCATTACATCAAACTATATATTATAATCTTCTATTTGAATATACTTTCAGTGATCCTAGATCCAGCCTGAGTGCATCATAATCTTTAATCAACATTACAGCTTTGCCATCACATTTTCTGTACATTTGAACAGTGCTTATGCATATTAACAAGGGATGCAATCAAAACCTGTGCACCATCTCCCATTGTCCTCTTCAAGTTCATTAGGAGCTCATTTCCTATCCCACAGTGCAAATTATGGCACCAAAACAAGTGGGTCCCTACCTCGAACACAGCTACAAACAAGCACTCGCCCCTTTATGGCAGTATATATACATCACAGAGAGGGTTAACTTCCATTAGCATCCATTCACAGTTAGTACTCCAGAAGAACAGGGCGTGGCAGAGGAATAAATATAACTTTATAATGCGTTTTCACTTATACCGACATGAAGAGCATTTCTTACGATACCATGTATAGCTTTCATTTGTGTGAACTGTAGCGGCAACAGTGATGTAATGTCCAGAAGGCTTGGCAAAGTGTGAATACCTGGCTTTGTGAAGAGGTTTAAAGGGATTGCGTGGTGTGGGGTAGATGGGAACAACAAAAGAGCTGGAAGAAGCAGACAGGAAATACAAATGCTAATGAAACCTGTGGACATACATAATCATGCATGGTTTACAGACCTATGACACAGTTTTGTTACAATCCAGTGAAAAGAGGGAAAAAAAAGTTCAGTTATGTAAACTGTAAAGTGTAATTCTGTAAAGTCCCAATAAATATGGCTACACAATATATGCACAAAATATCATCATGGCCATAATTTCAAATGTGATATCCGTATCTCGATGATGTGCAATAACGTAAGAGTTTTTCATTTGTGAGAATCATGCGTTTCTTTCTCTCATCTGCTCATTTTTACCGTGATCAGTCAGAAGCAATCTTAAATGCACACCCTCGAACAAGCAGCTTTGTAAACTTACAAAAATTACAATGTATTTAACCTACAATGCAAAGACATTTCATCAAATTTAGAAAATATATTTTATATGTTTAATGCTAAGATCATTTCTTTGGATAATATAATGAATATTTTATTGACAGTAGCTCAGTTGGTAGAGCATCGGCCTTTGGGCCTGAAAGTCGTGGGTTCAAATCCACCATGAGACCCACTTCACGACTCCCACTGATGACTGCTGTCGTTGTGTCCTTGGGCAAGACACTTAACCCAACTTTGTCTGAAGCCCCCACTGTAAGATCTCAGCTCCTGTGGACTCACCACCTGCAGGAGGATCAGTGAGGGGCTGGTGCTCTGTGTACCGACCCAGAAATGGATTAAGGGGAAGAAAATGGATGGATGGATGGATTTTATTGACGCCTTTTTTCCAATATTGTACAGCTTTTTGCATATTATGCTGTAAATAAACACATAGTTTATTCCAGTCCCTGTTGCAAATATATTTTGAATTGTCAATAAAACTGTGCGTAAGGTTTTTGTGGGATGTTGAAAACAAGGGGTTTGCGGGGAAAAAAAGCTAAAAAGATGGTAGCTACAGGGTGGATATCGCCTCTGGATCTTTCCACGGCGCCGAGGAGAGCTCCATCAATGTCTGATCAATCAAAAATATCAGCTTTTTTAAAATTCTTATTCTTAGTTATTAAGCCTGTTTTTTTACTTTCAGTCCTGGACGTGTTTAGGGGTTACATGAGAAAATATATTGTTATAAATATGCAACTGTATGGGTAATTTCCTTATGGGCACTTGAAATCAGCATAAACCATAGTGTAAAAAAAAAAAAACATTTTCTGTCTGCTTCTACAAGAAAATAATACTTTTAAAGACGGGTCAAAACATTAATTACAACAAGGTCAAATAACAGAAAAGATGTGTATACAGAGTCTTGATTAGGCCAGCACCTAAAAAGACGCACATTTACAAAGCAGAAGGAGCGCATAAATATTATAATAGAGCTGTGTTGGTCTACAGCTCCAGCAGCAGCAGTGAAGGACATATGGGTGATTGTCTGGTCCCTCTCTTCTCCCTCTTCTCACATGGCTGCTGTCTTCCCTTTCGTCATTTGTATGTTAGCAATGTGTGGAGGAAGAAAATGAGTCTCTCGAAAAACCCAGATACGTTTTCCCAGGCACGGTTCTCAGCGATGTGTTCATGGCCTTCGTCCCAGTCTGGTCAAACATTGTGGGTTGGATTTCCCTCCAGCTCCATTGACTTGGCAACAGGGCCCCAGGACTATAGAGGCATCCGGATGTGCATGGCAGAGCTGTTGGGGCGCGCGGCCAGGATGTAGATGGCACTGTCCTTGAGGAAGTCTGCCCAGGTTACAGGCCTGTGGAGAGAAGGCAAATGGGAATGAGGAGAGGGGACCATTGTGAGGAAGAAAGCAATGTATAGCTTGGGTCCATTACAAAAGTGAAAATGATTTGAGTATAGGCTTTAGCTCAGGCGTTTCAAACCCAGCCCTGTGGGCCAAATCCGGGCTGCGAGACAATAAGTGGCCCCTGAAATGATTTTCAACGATCTTTATTGCAGTAACTTGCAGCATTGATGGTAAGAGCATGGCATGTATACTTAATTTTAAAACCTTTTGTCTTGAGAAAACAACCATATAATTAAATCTGTTCAAAAATGTTGTAATGAAAATTAACTTACTAGTTACTAATTTTTCTATGTTTTTTATGTTTTTTATTTTTTTTACTATCAGTCTTTCAAAACATCTCTTATTGATTTTTTGGCCCAGTTGTGGTTCATTCCAGACCTACAGTATTAGAAAATAATGTCAAAACTCATGTCAAATGCAGTGATTTTCTCAAACAAAATGAGTTCGACCCCCCTGTTTTACTCTTCTCTCTGGTAGGGAGTTAGACAGAAATCCTTTTTGCCCTTCATACTTGTTTCACCAAACTGTATTTGGTTTTAGACATTTTACTCTCTAAGATTATTTCACATTCTAACATTTTACCTAAATAGATTCATACGTGTTACCTTTTAGTAACAACTTATGAAAATTAACATAGGGAGAAGGAGTCTTGTTGTTGACTATTTGCTTTGTCTTGTATTTTTTGTTCTTATTCTGTTTTTTTATTCAATTTTTTTTTTTTGGAAAATGTACATGCTTCTAAAAAAGAGCTACTTAGTTTAGAAAAATGTAGATAGGAGGAGCCCTGTGAGTCAGAACTTGACGTTTTTGGGCTGTGAGCTGATTGGCTGAGTGCGGGTGGTCCCCTCTTGCTGATCGAAAGATGTGAAAGAGGCCAAATAATACATGAAATACGTAAAACCACTGATAGATCCAAACGATTAACAGTTTTAACTCGAACACAAAGCAGGCAAAGAGAGACAGGGTTTTATCTGCAGATTGGACTAAAATGCGGAGAAACATTCTGTATAGACATTCTGTATAGACACATTTGAATAACTCTGCGGTGGATTTATTTACAGATCATTCCTGCAGTAAACATCATATTTCAGGTCAGTACAGGACACAGACAGAGCTGTCTAACATCAGAGCTGCAGCTGTGATGTTATCGGGTTGAAAAGTTGTGTTTTCAAATATGTGCATTTTCAGCCACTGTAAACAGCAGATGTGTATGGATGAGACACTGGATTGAAATACCGGCAAGTGTTCAATCAATCTGAATTTGACTGGGTGCATGTGGACAGGGCCAAAGACTTGTGGGTTCTCACGTTGTCCTATGGAAGCAGATGTGAAAGTCTGCAGTTGACTCACTTCATTTGAGATTAGGACTGCTGCATTTGCTTCTGAATCAAGTCGCCAAATAATTATGGTAACAATTATTGTCCTATCTGGGTTTAGGACAAAAGCTGGTGCTCTGAAAGCTATTTTTTTTCATCTCATTCATTCAGTCATTCATTTTTTACCCCTTTTTTAGTCCATTTCCTGATTGTTTTCATATCAAGAAAGGTAATATGTATCTTACTGTGTGTGTTTTTTGTTTCTTTTTTTTCTTCATTACTTCAATTTCATTCTACAGTGTTTGTGATGCATTGAGATTTATTAAAGTATTGCTACCCACCGCAGCAATACATGTATAAAAGAAAGCACATTTTTTTGAGCAATCACATTGTGGGTTAGCTGAGCATTTAAAAATATAACATTTTGGTGTGAAGCAACAGGGACGTTCTGAAAAAAGTAGATAAACGGCAGAGAAGCTGCATGTAATTACTTAGATTAGAGCTTTCCTCATGTTAAAAAGCCATTGAATTAATTTCTTGCCAAAATTGTGATATGATTGAAAAGCTGGAGCTATAACCCAGTAAATATAAGGTGGAAAAAGCTGAAAAAATGGACTAACGAAGTCTTTTTAAAAGAAAGGGATGAACGGTTTTAGTGTGAGCATATTTTTAATTTAAACCAACACGTCTTTTCCATCCATCCATGTTCTTCCGCTTTATCTGTTGCCGGGCCATGGAGGCAGCAGTCTAAGCAGAAACACCCAGACTATCAATCCCAAGATCCCGGCGATTCAAATGAATGGCTAGTGCTCAGAATCGCATGGGACCTACATGGGCACCGAGATACGTGTAAGCGGAACTCACCCATATTTGGGGATTGTCTGGTCCTCCCGGTTCTGTGCAGTGGACGAGCTCCCATGATGCTTTTTGCCAAATAAACGTGTGTGGCTCTCATGCACGTGCACAGAGGGGCTCGGCCGCGCTTTGACCAATCAGAGCTGCTGATCAGAACAGAGCTAAATCCGATTTTCTCCGAAAGAGACTCTAAAATCCCCAAAAAATCCGACCTTTATGAAAGCTGTAGGCTCTCTGTCAGCTGAGGTCATGCTGTTTTAATTTATAGTGAGTTCTATGGGACTTTTTTCTGGGTAGCCGTGTGAATTTAGTCTGCAGTACCACGGGCGCCCCCTGTGCCCATGGGTGGGAAAGCTACAAGCTAGTAATACCCTATCCAGTTATTATGTCCAATCCACACACACTTCCTCTTTCTGAGAGACATTTAGTCCCTCCAACATGTCCTTGGTGTTTTCCCGGAGTCTCCTATGACATGGTATGAACACTCGCCCCATTGTCTTCTCACAGTATAAAATCAAATTAAATATTCTTGCTATGCTAACATAAAATAATCAATCAACCAACACGAGTGCCTACCTAACCGCTGGGGTTTGGATTTACTGGTAGTGAACAGCCTAAAATGAAATCAAGCGGAATTAGTCATTAACGTCCACGAATGAAAGCTCTAATTACATTTGTGAAGCAGCGTGAGGCAAATGAGCACAGAGTTTATTTAGTATCGCATTGAAAGAAGGAATAATTGTGCTTTGTGATGATTTGCTTGTTAGCTATATGCACAATAACAGATCGCTTATCTACAAAAAGCTCTTTTTTTAATCTAGCACCTCAAGTGATTGCGGCGTAATGTGTTTTTCACTTTAATGGCATCAAGGTCAAACGGGTTAAGCTCTTTGAGATGTGTTTTAATTTACTTTCTGGGATTAAAACTAGAAAACTTAGGGATCCGCTCCTCCAGACGGACAGGCTTTCTCATATGGGTCTCCCTCCCTGGGGGTTTCCCTAGTTCTCCCCAAGGTTTCTCACTTTTTCCCACTGGGTTTTTTAAGAGTTTTTCCTTGTCGATGCAGGAGGGTCTTGTTACAGTTAGTGTCCAACAGAAAGGATTGGTGATGATCAGGACACTTTAGCATTCTACAACATGTATGGACATTTTCTTCTGTGTGTGCTTTATATTCTTCATGTGTTTTAACTGTTGATTCTCTGACCTGTGTTGGTGATTTCAATGGTTTTGTTAAGTCTCTGAGATGACTTCTGTTGTGACCGAGGGCTATACAAGAATACATTGTATTGTATTGTATTGTATTTCTAAGGGTCCCTGCTTAACTCCATGGAGATACTATGGCATTCCATTTAAAGAGACAGTATTGATTCATATTTTGATTTAGAACTACATCTACATCTTTTAAACGTGTCTGATTTGTAAATAGTTTTGTAGTATTTACAGCTTGCTAAGAAACATAGCAGCTACTTTATTTTGTGTGCTCCCTGTACGTTCTTACATCTGTCCTGCATGTACGCTGCAACATTGAAATTTCCCCACTGTGGTACGAATAAAAGGATTTCTTATCTTATCTTAACATGTAAAGATCATATCTGACCTGTTCTGAACAAAAGTTTAGTGGAGTTATTCTTACTTAAAAATGCAATGGATAAAATACCCATAATATTTAGGTTTGCCAGTTTGCTAGGTGACATGTAGCTGGTTTTAGCTTATTCTTCCTCTTTTTTTACAAAATTCACAAACAAAAACAAATTTCTACAGAATACACAGAGTTTGTGGATTGCATCAGTAATCAGTGTTTAAGAGCTACATGTGTCACAAGCAGGAAGATTCTGTAACTGTAAAACATTAATGGACAACTAAGAGTGCATATTACATACTGTCCCCTCACTCTCCCTTTTTGCAACTTTTTTGTTTTACTTTACAAATAAATGTCAGTTTAAACGCTTAAATAGGTGCATTTCTACAAACACATGTCTGCTCCATTTGCCAAAGTAACAGAACTCACGCTCTGAAGGGTCCATCATATACAGTTGATGTATGGTGCTAACAAGATTAAAGAATTTTTTTATCACCAGATTCACCCAGAAATTGTGTTCCGACCAAAGAACATATATATAGAGGACCCACACCAGGTACATTTGATCCATGTTTCATCCATTTTAAGCAGAAGAGATACCTGTTGTCGTCTGTCTTGCTCCTGTCGCTGCCTGAGCTGGCTGGACTGCTCTCACAAATGGGTCCAACGTGACTGATACTGAAAAAAACAAAACACACAACACATATGACACACAAAATGACGGCTACAAACAGATTTACATCTTGCCTTGAAAGCAGACGCTAAATTATCCCCTCATTTCCACATCTTAGTAAATACACCATTACCAAGAAAACCAAAATGACTGATAGATCATCATCTGTAGACTTTGATTTTTGCTCCTTTTGATATTTATATTCCATTTGCAGCTCCCCGTTTTCAAAGCTTTCTCTGATCTCTTTAATTACCCTGCTCTACCTGTGTGCAATTCCTTCATTTTAAGTGAAAAATCTGCTCGCTTTTAAAGGCTGTTTTCTTGATTTGATTGGCATAAAAAGCAAATACAGTGCCTTGCGAAAGTGATAATGCAACTTTAATTTTTGCATTAGAGAATGTATCTGTAGAAAGTATAGTTTGCTTAATTTTAAGTGTAAAATACTGCATTTTTTATTGGAAATGTATGTAAAAGATACGGTATTTTGACAGATTTTGTAAAATAGTTAATAAACGTCAAAAAAACAATGATTTCCTTTAAATCAATTTACATACTTTTTCTGTCGGTAAATTACATTAATTTACTGTATACTTTACTGACTTTTTTAACAGTGCAACTTTTTCGTCTTTTTAATGAGGATTCTCTTTCAAATGAGAAAATCCTGTATCATTTTGCTTTAAAAAACAGCAAAATGAGATAGGAAGAAAGTGCAGTATGAGGAGCCATGCAAGTCGCACTCACCCACAGAACATAGGAGTGCAGATCGCCATGAATCTGAGGCGGTGAGGGTGATAGGGTGGGGAGGGTAAAGGAATGGAAAGTACAAACACATTATTGACACAAAACGTGAATGAGCGGCTTAAACATACACTTTGTAACTTCCAGGACGCACGATGAGTTTAAAGGGTTTCTTGTATGTTTGACTTAATCGGCTGAGACAAGCTGTTGTAAATTATAGATTTGCGAAGGAGGTTGAAGTTGAAAAATATGCAAGAAGAAACAGGTTCGCTGGTTACATCACAAAAAGGAAAATGAATGTAAAGTTTTGGAATAATTACATTTTTAACATAATTTTGTATCATTCCATCTGTAGTTTTTGCATGATCCTGCCATCACATACACACACAAACACACATACAGACATTACCCTTTTCTTGGGTTTCATATGACGTCAGGGCAGTAGCGCGAATAACAAACGTAGGATAGGACGTGACGTATCCTGGCGGTGCAGTCTGCCGGGTTTATACACGGAGATATAGTAGAAGAAGAAGCGCTGTCAAAATGCCATCTTTTTGTGCGGTGTACGCTTGTAGCAACCGCACAAATAGAGAGAAAGACAAGAGTTTCTTCTGTGTTCCAACTGTGGTCTCATATAAAGGAGGACACTTTGAAAAAAATCACTCGAATGAGGCGAGCGAGGTGGATCAAGGCTTTCCCAGATAAGCGCCCCCTGCAGGCCACCCGAATGAAACGCAGCAATTTCTTCTGTTTTTCTTTCCAAAAAAGCCCGAAATCAAGACTCTTTTGAGAAATATTTTTTAGTACTCTCTTAGAATTGAGTGTCCCCGATAAAGACTGGTACAACAACCGTACACTGCACAGGAGGAGAGCCTTTGACTCCAAAACAGACACGATTTACATGGTTTTCAATGGGAGAAAAACTGAGTTGTCCCACCTCTGCTCATTCGCCCCCTACTGGCCAGTTTAATGAAACCCAAAAATACATTTCTGTAAGTCTTTTTACTTAGTTTGCAACAAGAGATCCAGTTTGTGATGTCAGGAAGTAAATTGTAAAACTGTTTCAATTTTCAATTCATTTGTTTTGTATATCGCAATAGCAGTTGTTTCTTAGGACTTTACACAATTGTAGATTCACCAAAAACAGATCAGAGAATCAAACAGTTTGAACTCAAGACATGCAACAAGAACAAACACACAGGAGCCATTGGTCCCTAGGGCGACAATGACCAACGTCCATAAATGTTCAAAGTCTATGTGTAGAATCCAGTTTTAAAGATATTCTCCTGAAATTGAGTTTAGTAAAAGCAGTTGAGTAGAATGTAAGCAATCACATATTTTGTTGACAAGAAAGTGCATGGGCGGCACGGTGGCTGAGTGGATAGCACTCTCGCCTCTCAGCAAGAAGGTCCTGGGTTCGAATCCCGGCCGGACCAGGGCCTTTCTGAGTGGAGTTTGCATGTTCTCCCCGTGTCTGCGTAGGTTTCCTCCGGGTACTCCGGTTTCCCCTACCACTAAAAATATGTACAATATAGGTCTGGCATGCGCCTCCTGTTCGGCGACCCCGCTCCCATCTCTGTGTGGAGTGAGTGGACAAGTGCCCAAAAAATAACAATTGTAAACCGCTTTGTGACTCTGGTCTGTGAAAGGCGGTATATAAATAAAGCTTACTTACTACTTACTTACATGGAGGACAGCTTGACCAGAGAGGTTACACAGTGCACCTTTAAGTACGGTTACAGAGACATATGCACAGCAGAAGTGACAGAATGATGGATAAACTCAACGAATGTATGAATCATGGACACAACAACAGATGTTTTTTTCTTCTGCAGGCACGAGTTCTTTTTACCGTGTGGAAATTCTGTTTTCAACTCTGGATAACAGTGGGAAAGATTGCCATGTTGTTTGAACTTGTGTGGGTTTTTCTCCACAGGGAAGTACAAAGTAAGTCTTATAAAATCACAGCGCAGTGAACCTAGGGCTACAAAAAGTTTAGCATCCACATTAAGCAATTTCAACTTTTTTTTCCCATGCAAAAGCCCAAACTTTGAAGATAAGAGCTTGACCGCTGTTTATCTTGCAACATATTGTCCCTTTTGTGACTAACCTTCTTCATCTTACCCACATAAAGTTATAAAACAGTTGGCTCTATTGCTCTGTCAGAGGATTCACACTCAACACACCTTGGCAAAAAACGCTTACCTCACGAGGCTGGTTGAATGCAGATCTGTTTTGACACACCAGCCCATGTTACTCACTCTGTTTTTTGGCTGAAATCAACATGTTTTTGCTCAGGGGAATTAATCAATTCCCCCGCTGAGAGATCAAGGCTATGCTCACATTGAGAGAGCAGCCATCCTCCTGTGGACTCACCACCTGCAGAGGATCAGTGAGGGGCTGGTGCTATGTGACTTGGGTGGCATCTCTGACTGCCACCCCCCCAACCCAGAAATGGATTAAGGGGTAGAAAATGGATGGATGGATGGATGGAATTAATCAATAATTGGTAATAATATGAATCTCTTGCTCTATTACTACGACAATATTAATGCTGCCGATCATTCCGAATTGTATCTTTATGAGGCTATTTCTGCTCATGCTGCTACTATCATCACCAATAACTCCTGCTATCGCTAATTTTCAATGTTACTACTAGTACTTATCATCCTTGTCCAAGCAGAATTACAGTTTCTAATACCACTTCTGCTGGTGCTATTGGAGATGTCTTTTACTGCTGTTTTTATAATTCTCTTGGCAATAATTCTGGCCATATACAATTGAATAGCTGACACAGCATATCGTGGCGCCACCTGCATGTGGTATCTAGATTATGTAGAGAGATCAGTGAGAGGCTGTTGCTCTGTCAATTGGGTGCAGTTCTGACCCCCACCCCTCCACCCAGAAATGGATTAAAGGGGAAAAAATGAATGGGTGGATGGAGGGTCACAGTGGCTACATCTATTTTTCTTTTCTTCATAGATAAAGGAAAACTTATCAAAATGGGTCATGACAAACATATTTTGAATTACAAAATATTACTAGACTCAGCCGCCTGGAGCCATTTGAAAATAATTTTATGAAAGCGCTCTGTGAGACCCTGGTCCTTGAAAAGCGCAATTTAAGTAAAGATAACATACCTACTTAATTAATGTCCTACCTTGCTTCAAAAACTGTCTCGTGAAGTGGGGGAAAAGCTATTTCACCTTGGATACTAACAGCTCTTCTTCAAAAGGTGGTCTCGCTGAATGAACTGTCGAATGCAGCCGAGTGAAAGATTCATGGTTCAATATGAAAACGTACAAACCAGGGCTTTTATACATCACTCAGTATCTTTCGTCTTTGACATGGAACATCTTCTCTTCAGCCTTTGACAAAGCAGTAAGTAAAGATTTGCAGGTAAGACGTAAATGTTGGGTTCATGTTTTGTGCACATTCTTTTTTGCCAAGACAGGAACAAAGAACAAACAAGTCTATTTTGAGAACGTGGATTTCAAAGTGGATTTCAGTCCTTGAAGAACATTTCTAATATAGATTTCAAACCAGCCATCGGCAATGACAACGGCACGAAAACAGAAGACTAAAAATAGGAATCCAGCACTGGAGGCAAAGTAATTCAAAATGTGTTGAATCAGTCTTGATGCATTAACCTAATATTGTCTGGTATAGACGAAAATAATACTTTATATTCTTCGAAAAAGACAAGACGAATCTTCCTAAACTATGCATTGAATCAGGTTTTAATATATTCATCAGGTAATTATAATGTAAATGTGTGTTAATTGTGATGTTTGATAGCTTTCATTATAGGTATTTTAACAAGCACTTGAACTAAGACACAGACAATTGTAATGCTTTTGTTTTGCAGCCAAACCGTGGATAATGTTTTTTTGCAGCAGAATTGTGCTTCCAATTAATGGGAGAAAACAGCATGACCTCATATCCAACTGTTTTCTGTCTTTTTTTCCCTCCAAAACTTACTAATCACAGCAGAATTGTTTTGCAGTTGATACAGTAGTTATAGAGAAGCAAAAAACAACTGTTTCTTAAATGTAATTGGTTTGGAAAACACTGGCTGTCTGGTTAAAATCTGAACAAATGAGAGTTGTAAAATGTAAATATGTAGTTAATGGTTTCAATTATTCTACAAATGTAGCTCAAATAATTGCCATCAATGGAAAAACAATGCTTTATTGCATCTGTGTATCTATTTTCTTAGTTGTGTGAATATTTGTCCATTTTTGTTTTGACTTTTAAAAATGTCTGATTTCAAAGTGCTTGTCGTAAACCCACATGTGTTTGTTGTATGCAAAAAGTAAAATGTCTCTTTTTTTTACACGTGCAGCTGTCACCTGGGACAACAGAACAGTGGTGTACAGCTTTTTTTAATCTGCTATTGGTGAATGTGAAAAACGTCATGATATTATTTGCATAGTTATAAAAACAGTCTTGTGTGTGAAGATAGATCCTAGCATGGCTCCCATACCGAATAGACTTATCATGCACATTGACAGTATCTGTGTCTGTAATCTTCTCTTGTGAAATTGTGTGTGTACAGGTTTTGAAACATTTGGATTGATTGTATTTCTTGAATGGCACTGACCTGACGTTGCAGGATTGCGAGTCCTCGGTGCCCTTCTGGAACCAGGACTGCTGAGCCTGGCGGCACTCGGCTCGAGTGATCACTCCGTCTTTGTCCAGACTCATAAAAACTGAGCGTGCCTTGTCCCGCTCTTTCCCTGTCAGCAGACGCACCAAAGAGTTCTGCAAAACAAAACATATACACACACGCATTTATTGACCGTTTTTCTCACATGTAAGTATCAGCTTTGAAACCACAAAATGAAACAACTATGCAAACATTTCCATTTCAAAGGTATATAGGAGGATTTTTTACTTCCGGGTGGATTAGCAAGATTGGTCCTATAAAAAGTGGAAGGGGCGGTTCTTTCCTAAAAATTGTGAAAATCCTCCTACATACCTTTGACTTGTTCCTAGCTCTTAACACAAGTTCCATAACTAGTTTTTGCATTCATGTACAGTATGTTTGCCTTTTGTCACATCTTCGGATCAGATTTTGTGGTCTGTTTCCTTCACATTTTACATTTACTCGAATATTTGTTGGGAAATATGTTATTTAGGAGGGTAAAAAATAGGTACCCCAGCTTTAACTGACAAGAATACATGATAATAATGGAATTAAATACACTCACTCAAACTTTTCTATTACAATAACTGGAAAAATCCCGGACATTATAATTGAGGACGATTTTCCTCTTTTAAATTTTCAATGATTATAATTCCGTGCAGGTATTTCGAGGGCTTAATCACTCTCAATCACATTAGTGCTGCCATGCAAACTAATCTCTCGCCGCTCTTTTACCTCCGTTTATCCCCAGAGTTCACACATCTAATATCACTGGCCAAAAAAATACACGTTTTACTGCGGTCACTAGACGAGAAAAAGCAGTCACTTGGAGAGAAAACTATAAAAACTAGAGCATGTAATCTTAGTGGTAATGGTCCGTGATCCAGAATATGTTGGATAATGCGGGCCAAAGAGTTCAATATACACAGTTAGTTTACATCATGTATGGTTTTTTACATTTTTGTCCTTATTCTGGGCATGTCCCCAGACGAAGACAGAGGACACAGGGGAGGGAATAGTCCTTCTCTAATTCAGAACAACAGATTTGATTCATCAACACACCGATCAGAGAATCAAACACTTAACGATCACATAGAAGTCATTGGTCAGCGGGATGACCACTGTCCCGCAAATACATACATTTCAATAATGTTAATAAACGGGCATACATGTCCTTGAAATGATGTTAAACCAGTGCTAGTTTTTAATTATTTATTTATGCATTTGATATGGACACAAAAGTTACATTGGACAAACCAGATGCACTGCCTTTAGTGTTATACATTAGCGAGACCATGCTAATTTTCAACACTATTTATTATTGTATCTGCTTGACTCTCAACTGGCCTGGGAATGCATGGGATTCACGTGGATGTGCAGGAGAAAGTGTGGATAGGAAAGTCTGGGCAATGGAGAGAAAATTACACTCATACTGTATATTCTCAATGTATTTAAATAGGTCTCTCATTACGTTGTGCTGTCTATGTTGATTTGCAAATAATCCAAATTCTTGTCTATTCTGCTAATCCATGTAAACTCGAACTGTTTGCAAATATAGAAGATTACATGGTATTTCTGGGTTTCATGCAGACATTTACATATGAAACGATTTCAAACACACCCAATATGCAAATGTGTAAACAGTATTATCCGCTATGATTTAATTCAAGCCTGGGTTAATTGTTTATATGCATAACTTAACTATAATCGTTTCCAATTTGTGAGTATGCAGGGAAAAATATGAAACTTAATTATAAACAAATGAAGCCACCAGGCTGAAGAGAAATTCAGTTATCTGGCGCCTTTTGACAAGTTGATGGTTGTCGTGCAAGTCTGACCTCACGGCAAGAGGGTCCTGAGTTGTAAAATCGTGTGCTTGTATATGGTTAGCAGAGTTTAATTATGCATATGTGGTGTAGCTGCATATTTTCAATCCAACCAAGCAGGAGCGCACTAGACTCCCATTTCCTCAAGTGAGTCAAGTCTTATGAACTTGAAGACTTGAGGAAATGGGTGGAGTTTGGTGTGCTCCTGTTTGGTCCCAATAAATCCCTGAAGCCATGTTGGCCCTTTCTGTATAAAATTGGCCACCCCTTGCATATATAAAAATACAAATGCATTTTTTCTTAATCTGGTGTCTGTTATTGTTCCATTCAAAGTACCAAATACCTATTACAAAAAACAGTAAAAGGCCGTTCTGACCTGAGAATGCTAAAAAATGCTATGTCCAAATGTGTTCAACTTTTGGTTTTCGCTTTCATACTTGTGCCAATACATTATGCCATAGCAACAAGCCTCATAGCAACCACTTCTTAATGTTGTCAGTATAGGTCAGAGCCTCAGAAATAGATGACATAGTTTTGTATGAGATGAAATAAGATGAAAGACAGATGCCAGATGGCACAGAATCCCAGACGGCTCATGGTGTAATCTAGAAATATTACCACTATCACATACAAGAGGGAATTGCTTGTGGTTTGAGTGAGTTTCATCTTTGTTTGTCGTATATGTGTATGTAATAGTACCGCCACACAAACTTGCCAGTGTGGCTGCAGGATTTCATCCCAACCAAGCAGGAGCACATCAAACCATCCATCTTTTGGTATAACGTGATAGTACAAAACACAGTGCAGAAATGTCAGGTCAATAGTGAGTAAGTATGTAATGGTTGAATAGTAAAAACAAAAAAAAGATTTACAGTCACCTGCAAACACATAAAAAAACTTCAAAAACTGTAAAACAACACCACCGTGAAAGCCATCCTAGAAATTGTGTATTGTACAATAACCAAGCTTTTTGCTGCCATGCTTTATGAATCAGGGGTAATACACTAGACGTAGTATTTCTATATTGAGCTTGGTCACCAAGGCGGGGCCCTGTAGTCCTGTTGGCTCCATCTCTGTCGCCCGTGGGACCTGTTCTAAAAATAGCTAAAACAGACATCTCCAGCACTGCTCTTTGCCCTCAGCAACACTCTCAGTGACGGCGTTTGCACCAGATGTGACTCTCAAGGTCGACATACACAAATTCAACGGTTGGACGTCAGGAGCTGTTGGGACTTGCCAGGCCGTGCTGGGACCTGTCCGGAGATTTTCAGCATCTCCGGACAGGCACACAGTGGGACAATGCTGTGCATTGGTCTGTGCTAACTGCGATGGTGACGTGTGTGGGGGCAGAGGGTGTGGGGGGGGGGGGTTCTGGGGTGTGTCCCGAGGCAGCAGAGGCGCAGCTTTGCGAGTGTGTGCTCCATGGAGGAGGAGCCGCTGATGCTGACCCTGAGGGCATGTGGTGCCGTCCTCAAAGACCATAGTTTACCTTTCTATTTATTCTATGTATTTTGACTGTGTAACTGCGTGGTCTAGTCAGAGTGAGCAGTTGTTGGAGCGCTCATCTGCTGGTGTAACGAGGCTGTTAGCTTCATGGTAACTTTTATGAGTTTCCCTCTTTTCTTTCATATTCATGCACAATGTGTAATTAATAGTGCTGCAAGCATATAGTAGCCCTCATGCTATTTGGTAATCTTATGGTAGCCCACAGCTTCATAAAGGTTGACCCTTGAAACAGAGTTGGAGTGTAACATATACTATTTCACGAACGTACTATTTCACAAACATACTATTTCACAAACATACTATTTCACAAGCATACTATTTCACAAACATACTATTTCACGAACGTACTATTTCACGAACATAAATGACTGCCTCTTTTCATGAGTAGTTTTCTTGACATTCACCCCATTCACCTCTGTGCGCAGTTTCCTCAGAACGGCAAGGGACTCAAAGTAGAGGAAGTCGGCCCACTCAATGTGGCCCTTCTTGTTAGGGTCCAGAGCTGAGAACTGAGCCAGGACCTCCTCCTCCTGCTCATCCGTCAGGTCTTTGTCAAACTGCTGCTTGGAGACGAAGTGACGATACTGCAGCAGCTCATCTGACACCAGGCACGACTCTGGGAGCAGGAAGACAGGAGGAGCAAGAGGGACAAGAGTGAAGACAAGAAGGAAGGCAAGAGTGAAGAGCAGGAGCAACAAGAGAGAAGACAAGAGTGAAAAGCAAGAGGAATAGGAGTGAAGGCAGGAGAACATTACTGACCCTCTATTCAATGTTAAAAACTATCTTTTAACAAGAGTTGTAGTTTATCCTCCTAAAGGTAAAGCTGCACTGCTCTAGAAGCCACAGCTGCTTTCAGTCACTTGCACATTCATGGTGAGCGGCTCAGCCCTGCGGGGTACTAGCTGCACTACCGTGTTTTGTTGCGGGCATAATTCTGGATTCAGTACATATAAAGTACAACTTGGAAACATGGATTTGTTTAATATAATCAATAATGATATAAAAATGCATGTTGTGATCTGTTCTCTACACACTGAAGAGGTGCGTGCCAATCAGGTTATGTCCAACCTACCAAAGTTTAAATAAACAAATCAATCGTGAGATCATTTCATAATCACATTCAATTAGTTGCAACAAAAACATAACAACATTCATTATAGCAATCAATATTTGATGACGCATGCTTGTGTCTGACCTGGGATGATCTTGCACTGATTGAAGGTCTCCATGAGGCTGTACATCTCCTCCTCTGTCAGCAGCAGATTAAGATTATCCTATGAGAAAAATGTAAAAACATATATTCAATAAACTACACAAATTGCACATATATGAGAGTGGTTCATCCGCCAGTAGATAATTACATGCAGAAATTCCCAGATGAGCCGATTGCAATTAACAAGAGCTAATTTGCTTGCAGCCAGTGTTGAGCAAGACGAAGAGTGGAATATTTTAGAAGTTGAATGACTCTAATCTGCAGTTGCTTTGTGAAAAGAATGAATGCTTGTAGATTGTAAGAGCTACATTTCATTCACACATTAGTTTCTTGTCTTTTTCCCATTGATCCATAATTGCATGGTTAGTGTGTTATGTTATGCCATATTTTTAGACGTTGAGTTGCTCATCAAAAACAAAGGGGATCTGTGTTGTGGTTGTGATTTCTGGTTGTGTTAAAGCTGGGCTACAACAAAATAATACAATAATTTACAGTAATACAATGCATGTAGTTAAGTTACTGTTTCGATCTTACTGCTCACCTCTGTACACAGAACATTTGTGGGTCAATTAGAACTTACAGTGGCTTACAATGATGCGTTGATAATGTTATTAAAAAAGCCCCGATGGACAAGAGTCAGTGAACTCTTTGTGTCAAATAGAGTAAACACTTTGCAAGCTTTTAGAGAAATTTGATGTTTAAGTTTATATGTCGTCTAAACAATTCAAAAAATGCTGTGATTATTTTATTGTCCAGTGTTGTGTGTAGGGGTGGGAACCTCAGGGTACCTCACGATACGATACGCGATACAAAGCTCACAATAACGATTTTATCACGATATGACGATTATCAATACATTGGTCAGAAATATACTCTTTTAGTAAAGCAATCTGAATAAACACAAAATAGTTATAATTAAGTAATTATTATATAAAAAATAAGTTTTTAAATAATTCTCAACCCTGGATTCAAATTCAGCACATATTGGCATAAATAAAAGAAAAATGTGAAGTGAAAAAATACACTTTATTTCATGATATATGGAATGGAGATGCGTAATGTAGCCATATATTAAGTATTGATACTAATAAAAATATATATATATATATTAAATCGATACTTGGCAAAAGAATATCGATAATCGATCACATGAGAAAGTATCACGATACGTCACTATATCGATATATCGTCACACTCCTAGTTGTGTGCAGCGCGGTACGTTACACACTTTGGAAACATTGTATGACTACCGCTTGAAAGTTTAGAGGTATTTATTGTCTGTTGTTTATTTTTTATTTTTCTCTTGTCTGTTGATCTGGACCTTGAGTCTGCAAATAAAGTTTTCTATCTATCTATCTATCTATTGGCCTCTGTCATATCTTTAGATCGTATTTTTTACCCATAAAAGCAACAAAAAGTAATACAATGACGACAGCATGCTGTGGTTTGATTTGTTTTCAATTTACTTTTACAAGATTCTGTTGGAACCATAGAATGTATATAACTGGACAATGTTAAGCTTCTAGCTCAATGAAGCCCAATAGGGAAGCGCTCATGGAAGAAGTTTTGCTCCAACTCGCTGTGGCTTGACTTTTTAATGGTTTTAACGCTCTCTATAGCCCAGTTTATTTTTATAATGACTTTGTTAATCCAGATTTAGCAACCATGTTAGCAACATATCTGTCCCTGTTATGGCTCAAAGCTAACCTTGTCGGTGTTGGAACATGTATAAATGGAAACCCATAAACTGAGACTGGCTCCAGCTAGCTTTTTTTTCAAAACGGCTTCTTCCGCATTTGACAGAGGCCATAGAAGCATGATTAGAGGATTGGTTAAATCAGAGGACAAACTTCCCTACGGAGGCAATAAAGTAAAGTATACCTTAATCTTTCAAGTTGCATAGTGCCCCATTACAGACTGTATTTTTGCATCGCATGTGCATTTCTCGATTTGGCTGACGTTGATTGAATGCTTTTTGGAGATGGAAAAAAGGATTATCGGTTTCAGTCAATCAAGATTAATGTGATGTGTTTTTGCAGCATAACAATGTTTGACCATTTGGAACAAAAACGCAAATATGGCTCAAATATTGTATCTTCTGGATATTTTTAACACAGTAGAAGTGCTACAAAATACACCGTGTGTCGTTCCCGTTCACCAGAGCTTGGATGCTTTTCACATGCTCCCTGCGATACAATGAGTCGTGGTGTTTTATCTACAATTTCTCTCTCTCTCGCTCATAATTGAAATGTTGTTCTGTAATTCAACTTACAATGTGAAACTAATATGAGACTCATTACCCACAGCGCGATCTATCAAGCTATTATTTCTTTTAATCAAAAACTAAAAAATAGCCTGTAAGCCATAATCATTCAAATGAAAAACACCACTAATCAGAAATAGATAAATAAATGAACTAAGTTGAAATAGAGAAAGAAATGAACTTGGAACAACCTCTATTTTGCTTCTCTTCTTTATCCCTGTGTGCCACCTTTTGGATTTGCGCTGCAGGAGCTGTCCTGAGGCTGGAGGTGACCGCTCAGATCAACTGTCTCCAAACTCTCACCAGGATTTGAACAGAATCTGAGATACATGCTGAGCACAGGGAATCTGACCACACTGTGTCTAAACGCTTTTATTCTTGAAACGTCAACACAATCGACATTAGTGTTGTCGCAATTCTACAATTCAAACATTAAGATACTGTGAAAAATATTCAATAGTAAATACCAATTTCAAATCAAACTGCACATCTTCTGCTGTCTGTAAGATGTGCAGTTTTTGGTATGGATTTATGGACTTTATGGACCAATCGGGTGTGACCAGAGTGACATCACGACTTGTAAACATATTCATTGGTAAGTTTGTGTAAGCTCTCAGTCGTTCAGGGATAAGTAAAAGCAAAGGAAGGTTTCTCACCCATCATCTGTACTTCATAGGCAACCCAATACTTTTAATTCTACTAAGAAGACAAGATGAATCTTCCTAAACTATAGTGTTATGTCCTCATATACCTGGTTTAAGTTCTTGTAGGTTTAAACATTTGTTTTAGGTTTCTTCATAAACTGCTTCCTGATGGGGGCAAAAGTGTTCATCCCACCAAAGAACATTTGAAAACAACTTCACCAAGATTACTGCTACAGTTACGTTTGCAATGGCCCAGGAAAAAATACATTAAGATTGTATTACTCACACTTTATTAGCAATCACACGAATCATAGTTCCTGTAATAGATATGCTTGGAGTGCGATGATTTACAAGCACTTATTGCAATTAGAGCCAAATTGCTGAAAGATAGAGACCTCTGAAATGCTGCTTGTGGGAGTGGCCTTTACATAGTAAAATTATTTATCGGTCAAAACAAGGTCACTGTTGTCTGTTTCCTTGAAAAAACCCATAATATGCACAGCTTTTATTACAGGCTGGCATTGTGCAAGCCGAGTACAGATTTGAACATACTTGGTTTCCTTAAAACTGCTAACAAATGTATCATTCCAATACTAGAAACCGCGACAAGCATCTAAGCATGCTTAATGAATATACAAATCATATCAACGCAATTATATAGAATTGATTGACACTTTTAATTTAATTAAATATTGCACCAGTTAAAGGGACATTATTTAATTATGTCATTTTTAATTACTTCTACATGTCTCTTGATCAGTGGTGGGCAAATCTCGGCCCGTGGGCCAGATGCCAGATGTCTGGCCCCTGACAAAAGACTGGTATTCCAATGTGGCCCTCAGGAGGTAAAGTTTGCCCATGCCTGCTCTCGATTCTAGGTCAACATCTACCTATAGTAGTTGACATTTATCGAACAAAAGTTTAAAGTGGCGTTATTCTTCATCTGTTTCTGAGATCGCATGAAAGCAACATAATGTGCCACAGGCAGGAGTATTCTAGCAACAAAAAGGATTGGATTGTAATTGTAATGACATTTTTTTTCAAAGAGTGCATATTACATTCTACAAATGTTGCAGGTTCTTGTTTGTCTGATAAAAAAGTCTTAAAAAAACCAAGTAAAACTGAAATGGAGGAGTTTATACTTTCTAACAACACAGAAGAATTTCCAAAAACAAAAGCTGTCAAAGACCTACAGTCTGTAACAACATTGAATCACAGCCAAAAAGTGCTGCCAGCTCTAAATATAGACGGCAAAACACAGAATGTGAGAAAGAGGGGGAGGAAAGGGGGATTAGAAACGTAGTCTCAAAAATGAAATAACTTCAACTACTGCTAAAATGTGAATAAATTATGTAAATGTATATAATTCACTAAAAAATGCTTTGGAAGAAGACTTACTTTACATTTTATTACACAGCCATGGAGGACAATGCATAAAATTAAATCCAATTTAAGTTGCCGACAGTGTGTAAATGACTTATAGCAGACTTGCGCTGTCTCTATCTAGAGCTGATCAAAAGATGTGACAAAGGCCAAAAATACATACAAAACTCATCATAGAACTGTTTTGAGATCAAGTAGGATTGATTTTGAATGAAAAAACAGTTTAAAGTTGTGCTATTATACAATGAAAAACCAATGAACACAATGTCCATAATACAGTAAGTATTGAAAGCAAGATGAGGCCTTCGTTTCTGGTTGCAAGTTTATTAAATTAAATTAATCTGGTTTACGCATACTTTTTTAATTACAACAATAAATATTCATATGTAATACACAGAAAACTGACTTATTGTTTATTTCTCATAATAATAAATAACAACATTGCCACTATTAAGCATCTTGGTCTGACTCTTGATGCAAAACATAATTCAAAACGTTCTCCCCTCCCTAAAGATACTGTAGCAGTGGCTCTAACCCACTAAACATCCGACGTCCACTCAACCTCCAGATCACGTCAATATCGCGTCGGTCGGTCGTGACCTTTTATTTACGTCCAAACGACGTCTGTGCAAGGTGCGCATCTGAACGTAAAACAATGACCTCCCATATACGTGGATATGACGTTCAATCCCGACCTCCCCTAGACGTCGAAAACAGGTCATCGGCCGACCGACGCGGTACGTCTTGATCTAGCAATACAATATATAGGCTGTGAAGCAACTTAAGAGTACCTGACGGTAGTGTAGTGGTTAAGCAAATGTGTGCAGCCTTGGTTACGTGAGTTCGAGCCCACGTGTGTGTATTATTATCTTTACATATTTGTTTTGATTTTTAACGAACAATTTTTTTCTGTTTGGTTAAAGACTAATAAACACTCAACATAGGATTACGTAGTGGCTAATAATAAAACTTGTGAATGTATGCATTTGTTATGCTAACAATCTCAAGTTTGCAAATAAGGGGTGAGCACTTGATTTTATGCAAATGCATGGGTTCACAAGTTTTATTATTAGCCACTACATAATCTTATGTTGAGTGTTTATTCGTTTTTGACCAAACAGAAAAATTGTTCGCTAAAAAGTGAAAAGTCAAAAGTTTTCCGACTGGGATTTGAACCCCATCGTCGTTGTGACTGAAGTCTCATTACGCAACCGCTACACCACGGCCAGGGATTTTTTCTGACTACTGTGAAAAAATAATAGATAACACCCTAAACAACCGACGCACACTTATGCGCCGCGCAAGTATAACTTAGGCTTTACAGTCTGACACGTGAGTCGCTCGGTCGAGGACCTGTTTTCCACGTCTAAACGACGTAAGGTGTGCATCTGGACGTAAAGCAATGTCTTCCCAGACGTTGATATGACGTTGAATCTGTATCTCTGTCGCTGCCCTGCTTTATTTACTTGGAATCATCCTCTCTAGTAAGTACACAGTCTGCACAGTTTTTAGATATAGATGTATCATTTCCACATTGAAAAGAGTTGGAGACAGAAAGTAAGTTGTTTTCTCACGTATACGTGGATTTTGTTAAGTATATTTTGTATATTATCTGTATTTTGAATTGCCAGTGCATGAATCTATAATAATAACGGCTGGCACTGCTCAGCTGAAAGGGAGACACCTTTTTTTTGTTTTTAAGTTAAAGTTTAAAATATGATATTGTTTTTCATATTTCAAACTATTTTTAACACATTAGAATTCTTAGGTTAGACTGTCCAACAAACTATGTGTTAAAAAAGGTTAAGATTCTTGAGTTTTAAAATAATAATTCAATTCTAAAATGTAAAGTTACTGTATATTTCACAATGGTTTATAAACTGCAAAAAGACAACAGTACTTAGTAAACTAAGTTTAAAAACAGGGAGATCAGCTTTAATATTTGGGACACTCCCATCATTTAGACACCTGTGATGTCATCAGTTGGAGTTGAGTTCAGGTGTGGGACCATGTGGGACCATAGGAGCACACAGATGTTACCTGCTGCAGAAAGAGAGTTTAATGTTCATGTATGGTCTCGCGCCAAGGTACATCCATGACATGTTTGTGCCATATGAACCGACCCGGACTCTGAGGAGCACAGGGACTGGACTCCTGTTAGTGCCCAGAGTCGGTACTAGACATGGGCAAACTGCATTTCAGATTCATGCGGCTAGAGTCTGGAACCGTCTTCCTGAGAATGTGAGACAGGCGTCTACTCTGGCATCTTTTAAATCTAGGCTCAAAACAATTCTGTTTAGCTGCGCATATACAACTGAATGATTTTATCTTTTCATCTTTGTTTTTATCTTTAATCTTTTTAATGCACTGTGACTATTTATGATTTTAGTCCCATCTGTGATTTTAATGTTTAAAGGTTTTTAATTTTTGTGATTTTATTTTTAATGTTTTTAATATATCTTGTGCTCTTAATGTGTTTGATTTATGCATGATGTGATAGGGGATGTGAAGCGCTTTGCGTTGCCTTGTGTAGGAAAGGCGCTCTACAAATAAACGTTGATTGATTGATTGATTGCTTTGTTTAATAAATGGATTTAATGTCTTCAATGTCAGAGACTTTGACTTCTTCTCACTGTGGCTGTTTAAATGAGCCACTACAGTTGTTATTTTTGTTATTGTTAGCTGCAAATATTAAATATCCATTCATCTGCTGGTAGCAAGCTAACTAGCGCTTGCAACTCTATTCCAATTTCTTACTTTTTCTTATAAACTTTAAAACCAGCCATATGTTAATTAAAATACATTTACCTTTGCTAATGCAGTCAATTATTGTGAAATCCATAGAGTATAATTTCATGATTGTTGCAATAACTAATGTTCTGTGTGTATTCCTAATGTGTCATTTGTGTTTGAGTCTTCCAGGTGTCAGACTGTGTTGAAGGTGTTCAAAGGTAAGAATCACACTCTCACACATTGATTGTTCTTCTGTATTATTATGTTGTTTTGAGAATAAACCATTATTTGGTGTATTCTCTTTGAAAACATCTATCTTTTTCTCAGATTGTTCAGCAACTCACTCAAGATGAGGGAAAAGAGCAACAAGGGGAAAATGCCCCCTCGGAAATGCAACATGTGTAGAGTAATACAGGGTAAGTAGCTTTCAGGGCTCATTTATGTCCATGTGCAAAACAAATGCACATTTGCAATTGTTTTTTACATGGAATTACTCCAATGACCAAAGCCTTATCCCAAGTTTCTCAGACGGAGTGTCTTCCAGTGTCTCGAGCTAGTGCAGTGCCAAGGTTTGTATCACATGGTGATGGATCGAGTGGTTTGAGGCATTAATAGAAAGTTATGTGTTGTTATATCACTTTGCCACATTATGTTGAAACTAAACATGTTCCACATTTTCAGGTGCTGTGCTTGGACCTTGTGATGAGAGACTGAAGACCAAGAGAGGACACATGTTGGAACATCAACATTCAATAAATGCATTCTTCTGCCTTTCAGATTGTGTTTTTACATCTGGGGAACCTAGAGTGTAGCTTGTGCCTGTTTTAATACTGATCCAAACATAGGTGCTACAATCATGTTTTTTTACTTTGGCATGAACTGTTCAGTACAGTAGTGTTCATAACACTGTGCCCTGTGTGGTTTAACTTGTACTTTGATGTAGAGAAACATGATTTTTAATGCAGCTCCATTTGCAATAATGACTGATATCCTTCTACTACAGTTGTTCTAATGATTTTTGAATGCTGTGTTTATCGTTTATTGCCCAGAGTCAGAACTAAACATGATAAAGCTGCATTTCAGATTCACAAGGCTAAAATCTGGAACGGTCTTCCTGGAAATGTGAGACAGGCTTCTTCTTTGACAATGTTAAAATCCAGGTTTAAAACACTTCTGTTTCTGCTTCAACTGAGAGATTTTATTTGTATCTTTTTAATTTACTGTCAATATTTATAATTGTAATGCCTTGTTTGATTGTTTCTATCTTTTGTTCAGTGCTTTGAGTTTCCTTTTGTTTTGACTGTGCTATACAAATAAACTTGCCTTGCCTATTGCAAAAAGTATGTCTCGACTATTAAGTCATTCTGCAGAGGTCAATAGGACTGTAAATGGACGTCATATAAACGTCAATATTTTGGTCATATAAGACGTCGAGAGGACGTCGGACCCGACCGGTTCTGTACCACATTGCAACCTTGAATGAACGTCCAGATGACGTTGGAATTACGTTGTTTTGACATCTGCTTGCTTAGTGGGAACGACTGAAAACGAACGTCATATAAACGTCAATATTTTGGTCATATGAGACATAGGACGTCAGACCCGACCGGTTCCGTACCACATTCAAACCTTGAATTGACGTGCCATCAACGTAACATTTGGAGGTTGAGGTGACGTCGGGAAACGACGTCGAGAAAACTTTCATTCTGCACCCACCAGTGACCTATATTCTAGGTCGGACAACGACGTTCAAATTACGTTGATTCAACGTCGGCTTGCTTAGTGGGAAGTGGGAGGAGGTGACACTTAATACAGCATTAACATAAATTCAAAATATTGCTTTGCCATGATTTAATCTCTCTCTTACAAACCTATATATTTATTTCAAAACGTTTTCATAACAATTCTCTCTTTTCTCATCTTTAGCACAATGAATCACACTATTATATCACCCAGATTGTGAAATATCATCTTTTCCAACACGCCGCTATCTCTTTCCAGAGTCCAATTTCTGCAAAAGCGATAGGTATGAAAATGGATGCTATAATTCAATGCAAATAAAGTTACTCTCGGGAAATAAAAAGGAAGAGTAAAGAGGGGGAAGCAGTGCTATAAACAATAAGCTCTTATCGTATAGAGGCAGCTTGAGAGCGTTTTCGGTGAGTTTGGGAAAGTGACAGTTGTGGCAGTTTACAAAGCTGCAGCAGACTCCTGACACATCATTTAGGGGGCTCCAAAGTTTCACGCGGAAAGATAATAATTGCTAGTATATCTCCATGGAGCCCAAACTGAAACTATTGCATGCTGGTCTAAGTTGCAATGTTTACTACACAATCTGATTGAAACTTGTCTATAGTTTTGCAGTGTACATAACTATAAGCATCTCTTAGAATGGTTTTCTTTGTTTGTTACATATATATTTTCAGGGATATGAATAGAAGTAGATTATTGTCATTAATGTGTATAAAGTGGATTTGTATTCATCTGATCTGTTGGGATTGACAGGTGTAAGTCCCGCCTCCTGTGCATACACAGACCATATGGGCTACTCTCAGCTAGCTCCAAAGTATAGAAGTTATTCTTTTAAATGTACTTTTTAATCTGGAAGATGTGGTTTTAGCTGTTAAATAAAATGACTTTACTGGATTCTATTGTGTTTAGAGGTTGACGTGAACATAAACTGCTTGTGCCCAGAGTCATGAGAGAGACTGCATTTCAGATTCACGCTGCAATAATCTGGAACAATCTTCCTGAAAGTGTGAGACAGGCCTCCTCTCTGACAATGTTTAAAACAAGGTTGAAAACAGTTCTGTTTAGTTGTGCATACAACTGAGGGATTTTAAATTTTGTATCTTTCTTTTTAATGTACTGTCATTATTTAATTTCAATCTCATTTTGTTCAGCACTTTGAGTTGCCTTGTGAATAAATTGTGCTATACAAAAAACTTGCCTTGCCTATGCCGCCAATACATAAATGTATAATTTTGCTGCAGAAGTCTCTGACGGAGGAAATCAGTGAATATTCACATCTTCTATTGTTATGTTATGTACATCTGTCAATCTAATGTCAAACTCCACGTATACCTGGATACCTGGATAGCAACGTGGGAGTTTCGTTGGGGTTTTTTTGCGAGTGTTTTTTCATCATTTGATTTGATTACTGTTAGTTATGAGATTGGAAGACTAATGTTAATCTCCCTCAATGACAGATATTTGATAATGCTATCCTTGTTCACCTTTGTATATGGTGATGGGATTGCGGAGGAAAAGTGTGGAGGGTGCTCTCTGGTGTATTTCCATTGGTACATTATGATACAATGACAAGAAAAAAAACTTACACACATAAAAGCACTGTGCCACCATGTTCCCAAATCAAATGTCATTATGGCTGGATAATTTGATTGGAGATTGTGTCCCACTATAGCCAGGCCTTAGCCATCCGTACACTCCGCTCAATCATCATTTCCCTACATGTAACGTCTGGGTCTGGTCCCTGTGTTTGCGATTACAATCGGTTGAATTCCATCCGACCATTCAGAGAGCGCGGGAGGCAGGTGTTGTAGTTAGTTGTGGGTGACGACAAGAGTTTGCGTCAAACGAGCAAGTTGTAGTTTGGCAATGGCAAAAAATGCGATAGTAAAGTAATCCGGTCTGGTTCAATCAAGAAATTGAAGCTGGAGCAAGAGGAATGTTTAGCAAATGTGACCGCCGGCAAAAATTGTGGCGCTACTCCCCACAGGCTCCATTATTGGCAAAGGAAATGGCTAGGCTAAATGCTAACGACTCACTCAGGCGCAATACATTAGTCACAGTAAACTCAGATCCAATCATTTCAATCTGCAAAAGGAGTTAACCCCTCCTATCTGTAAACGGAGTCAATGGAGCACCTCCAGACCTTAGTACGAAATGTAATTTGTACTATGGTGTGGTACGACCAGGCTAGTCCCACTATAGTTATATACATAACATACCAGCATAAAAATAAGACTTCATCAAATGGGTTATTAGACACAGGCCAGGGTGCATCTCCACTGTCGCTGAAACTGCTCTCAATCAGTAACTTTAAGAGAAGCAATGGGGACTGCATGTGGTAAAATCTCAAATTAAAACAATTATTAAACCACCGTATTGTTTTAGAGGTGACATGTTATGCAAGATTGACCTGTGAGTTTGAAAATTATGTTACAACATTGTTCATTGTTTCCTCATCAAAAACAGACCGGACATTCATTTTAAATCTGTATATATTCTGTCTAAAAGCTTCTGTCTCATGTCTATAAAAGTACGATGTGATTGCACCACTATGACATCATACTCAGAGCTGTTTATTGCATTTTAAATGTAAAAGTATGAAATTGGCAAGTCCAACCCCATGACTTTGTTTGCAGCTGGTAATTCCAATTTTGTGAACAAAAATACACAAATTCAATTTCCTCCTTTCTTTGGGGGCGGCATAAAGGGTTAGAGACAGAATGCATTTTTACCCTTGATACGTGTTGCATCATATATTTTTGGCACATGTTGTTATTTCCCACTGAAACATAAAATGACAAAGTAAATAGTCTCACTGTTGTGTTTAACGGCAAAACAGAAGTGGCCTTGACCACCTCAATCATTGCTGGCATTGGTCCAATCCATAGACTAAGGAAGTAAATAAGTAAACAAGTATTCTTTATCTATTTAGCAACTTTCACCGACCAAAGTCAAGCAAAGCACTTTAAAATCCTCCCTATGTGTCTTTTTTAAGTCTTACTTGTTTGAAATAAGAAAGAAACACACGCAATTTGAAATCACCAAGCCACTTTGTTTTCCTCGACCCAAATTGCCCTTTCCCAGACTGAAGCAAAAAACACTCCTGGCAAGTTTGGCTAATGAACAAAATGCTTGCCCCCCTCCTCCTGTTTGAAGAGTGCTGTTGCATTCTCCATCTGAATCCATGATTATTATTCCTGCCTGTCCACACAAAGTTTTGGCACAAGCTTTGCATTTGTGATGAGACTTTATTTCAGTTCTTAAAATTCCCTCCCACGCAGTCGAACGCTCGCTGGTGTCTTTGTGCATAAGCTAACTGGAATAGTTTTGCACATTTTTGCTTGGACTGTCAAATGAGCAGTGGTAGAGTGCTAAAAGAACATACAGTAGCTAATTCATTAACCGGGTGTTGAATTCATGTTTTTGGTGTGATTATTTTGGACCTGGTGTAGGGGTGAATGTATCAGAATTATCCAGATAAAGATAAAAGGGTATTTATCCTGCAATTCCCATGAATGAGCTGAAGGAAGTGTGTGTGGATGTGGAATGATAGGCGTCTTTGCTGACACTGATGCCCCATCAATCTGGCAAGTTTAAGTTTAAGTTTGATTTACTAAGAACAATACAGTTGCATTAAAAAATGCCCCAGATTTAACCATGCCATCCATAGTCCCGACAATACAATCATATAACTTAACATGCAGTTCAAATAAAAATGTGTATTCAAAACTGTACTTAAATAAGAGCTTAATTACAGCTTAAAAATGTATTAATCGTAATTAACGGAAAAATTATGCCATATTTTTCTGTAAAGGTTGTTTAAATGGAAAAATATATGACAACATAGTGTACATATGTACTGTATTTGTTTAAGTTGTATCAAAAGTATTAAAACCCGTAATTTAATTGAAAAATTGAGCGCATTGATTCAGCGTGTGTGTGAATATTTACAGTCCATGGTATGAATTCAGGCCATAAAAAGTGCCGAATAAAAACTTTGCGTGACGCTCGTTCTCCATGTAAACAACAGTAGCATGGTAGAAGAAGGTGGCAATACCTCCTCTGGCTGTAACTGCAGACACAGCAGTAAAACAGACCAAAAGACGCAAAAGTGAGGAGGAGAAGAGGGAACTAAAGCAAAAAAAATGATGAAAGAAGAAATCAATCCCGGATGGACATAGCTAGTTTACATCGTAACCTCGGGAGTGGGACCGCCTCGGAGTAACTTTGGACGCAAAACTAACGGTAATCTTTCAGTTTTTGTACTTTATATTTTGTTAGCAGTGCGTTGTTTTGGTATCATTTCATCAGTGATTGTTGTACAGCTTACAAGAAGTTGTGCTAATGCTAACTAATGCCTACCTGCCAAGCCCCGGGGATCCAAGATGGATCACCGTTAACGTGCGTTAACGCAATATTTTTGACAGCCCTAATTTTAATACATAATAAAATACAGTTCAATAAAAGTGCAAGTTACTGAAATACACATTAAAATACAGATACATAAAAAGTGCAAGTTACCATCCATCCATCCATCCATCCATTTTCTTCCCCTTAATCCATTTCTGGGTCGGGGGGGTAGCAGTCAAAGCTGCTCCCAGTACACAGAGCACCAGCCCCTCACTGATCCTCCTGCAGGTGGTGAGTCCACAGGAGCTGAGATCTTTCAGTTGGGGCTTTGGGCAAAGTAGGGTTAAGTGTCTTGCCCAAGGACACAACGACAGCAGTCATCAGTGGGAGTCGTGAAGTAGGTCTTACGGTGGGCTCGAACCCACGACCTTCAGGCCCAAAGGCCAATGCTCTACCAACTGAGCTACTGTCGCATAAAAAGTGCAAGTTACCAGCGTACATATTAAAATACAGTCCAATAAGGTGCAGTAGCGAGTTACAGTTAGCAGCGATAAGGGAGAAAGCAGAAGAAAACGGATAGATGGTTTTATTTATTATGTGCTAATCTAATTTAAGACGTTAGATTATCAGGTTAGGAGTGCTCAATGGATGGGTAGATTATGTAGATATTCTAAAGAAATTTATATTTAAATACATTTCATGAAATTATATAATTAGATTATAAATTGTTTGCAGTTTCTTCGTTCTGAGCAACACATTTCACAAAGGAGTGACGATGAGCCAACTCGCTGTTTACATATAGACCTATGTAATCTGGATTTATTAGATCTTTTACATTGGATCAACGTTTTATGCATAAGGTCTACTCAAGAGTATTCCTTTTATTCACTTCAAAACAAAAAGTTATGGAATTTAATCAGTGCTTGTGGGAGTCCGGGGTTCGCTGTCACAGCCATCATTACTCAGCCACCAAAGGGACCCGTTTAAAAGAGCACACAATTGAAATAGACAGTTTTGTGTATAAAAAAGTGTGTTGATGTTTGCTAAAAATCTTGTTGAAATATTATAATGTGGAATACCTATCAGTGTGTGTTATTATGAAGAAAAGTGTCTTTTTGAAGCTTATTGCAGACTGCGTATAGACCTACCATGGGCGGAGGTGTGCAGACTTTCATGTTCAAGTAGATTTGCATAGACAGAAATTTGCAAATCCTTTTATCAATATTGTGCGGGACATATCCTAGTTAGAAGTACTGAGAACGTCCCGCAGTTCCCCAACTGGTTTCAAAAAGTAGTATCAAAGCAAGAAATGTGATCAATAATGACATTTGATTATGCAAAATAAAAAAAGGACACAATTGGTTCTCTCTTGAACAAATGTAGATGATTTTGAGTTTATCAGAACTCATATTTAAAACCAGTGGAAAGTACTAAGATTTTGTTTTAAAATAACAGCCATTCCTTTTTGCTGTGTACTGTGGCCTCAATTAAATTTTTCTGATATAACTTACACAGTAGTATTGTTCTGATATGACTTACACAGTAGTATTGTTCTGATATGACTTACACAGTAGTATTGTTCTGATATGACTTACACAGTAGTATTGTTCTGATATAACTTACACAGTAGTATTCTTCTGATATAACTTACACAGTAGTATTGTTCTGATATGACTTACACAGTAGTATTCTTCTGATATAATTTACACAGTAGTATTCTTCTGATATGACTTACACAGTAGTATTCTTCTGATAATTCTTCTGATATAATTTACACAGTAGTATTCTTCTGATATGACTTACACAGTAGTATTCTTCTGATATAACTTACACAGTAGTATTGTTCTGATATGACTTATACAGTAGTATTCTTCTGATATAATTTACACAGTAGTATTCTTCTGATATGACTTACACAGTGGTAGTCTTCTGATATGACTTACACAGTAGTATTCTTCTGATATAACTTACACAGTAGTATTCTTCTGATATAACTTACACAGTAGTATTCTTCTGATATAACTTACACAGTAGTATTCTTCTGATATAACATCAGACGATAAGTATTCTTCTGATATAATTTACACAGTAGTATTCTTCTGATATGACTTACAATACACAGTAGTTGTTCTGATAATTCTGATATGATCTTACACAGTAGTATTCTTCTGATATAACTTACACAGTAGTATTCTTCTGATATAACTTACTGACTTACACAGTAGTATTCTTTGATATACTACACAGTAGTATCTTCGTACTAACAGGTATATATACTTACACAGTAGATTTTATCTTCTGATATAACATACACAGTAGTATTCTTCTGATATAATTTACACAGTAGTATTCTTCTGATATGACTTACACAGTAGTATTCTTCTGATATAACTTACACAGTAGTATTCTTCTGATATAACTTACACAGTAGTATTCTTCTGATATAATTTACACAGTAGTATTTTTCTGATATAACTTACACAGTAGTATTGTTCTGATATGACTTACGCAGTAGTAGCAGCTCCAGCCGGTCACCGTGTGGGCTGTGTCTCTCATCTCCTGCAGGGCCTCAGTGCTCAGATAGCCCAGCTCGCGGAGGCAGCCGTCGTGGAAGACCCTGGTGCAGATCCGGCAGGGGTACAGGTCATCGGCCGTCCACACTTCGCACACGTCACATATCTCGTCACTGGGAGGCTGTGGGGGCGAGGTGAGAGAGGAGGTGAGTCTGACGCATGTCCAGACCATGTGTGTGAACATATATGGAGTCCTGGCTTACTGGTAAAAAAAAAAAAACTTAAATACCTTAGATCTTGTGACTCACCAGAGATCTGATATTTTATTATTATTCAAAATCCCTAGATCTTACTTCCTGAACCAGAAAGCTAAGCCCACTTTATACCTATTTGCCGTCTGTTTAATTAAAAGACAATTATTTGACTGCCAGATTTGAACTAGTCAGCTGTGAAGGAGAGGTTCTGCAGGTCTTTCCTGTACAATGAGTACTGCTGAGCCTGAACATATCATTCACTTGCAAATAGTAAATACTGCATATGCAATGTACAACACTGCAATTTCAGAGTGTTCACTGAATGTCACTCTATCTACTTATTATCCTGCCCTATATGTATATAACTTTGCACTATGTATATATTGATAGATAGAGATATTAAGTAAGGGATAATGTATAGCATACAGGTCATTATCGGAAAATAAGTACCGACAGGGCGAAGCGGACCCCGACGTGCTTCCGCCCTGAAGGTACTTATTTTCCAATAATGACCTGTATGCTATACATTATCCCGCTTATTATACTGCTTTGTACCAACTTAACACACAAAATAAACTTCAGATCACTTTTATGAATGCCAAAAGTTTATTTAATGACAACAAATAAAGTAGTCCCAAAAAGTTTTCCCGTTGCTCGGCAACCGCGGGCAACAGTTAGGCTGGCAACTTCCAAACTAGAACTCTCTGGAACTGCATGAAAACTGAACAAAGAATTCTGAACATCAGCGGTGAGTGACCCATGCATAAACCTAACCTAAATCCATAATTCGATCCTCTGCAAATGTGTCCGAAAATGTGCCGGTATCTTAAAATGTGCCGGTATACTTCCGGGTTTTTCGGGATCGCCTTTTCTCGCATTACATCAGTGTTTTTGTCATGAAAACGTAAACGGAAAATTCTGAAAACTTCCGTGCACTTGTATTAAGACTGCATATGTATAATTCACTCTCCGATAAACATTTCATTGCGTTGATTGATTGGCATTTGCGTTTATTGAGCGGCCAGAACTACTTCCGGGTTTTTCACGATCGCTTTTTGACGCAGAGAAGTAGTATTTTTGTCATGAAGACAAGACCAGAAAATTCTGAAAATTTCCGTGCACGTGTGTGAAGAATGTATATGTATAAGTATTCTCCGATTAACATTTAAGTGTGTTGATTGAGCGTGGCTAGCTCAGGAGTGGCCGGAACTACTTGCGGAGTTATCCACGCATTTGAAAGACAAGCAGAGAGTGCGTTGCCATGGGCAGCGGTCATTATTGTTTTGAGAGGTCCGTTATAGAAAGAATGACCGGTAGAACGTTTTGAAATTACATTCAAATCAATGGAGCGTTCTCCTGCTGCTGTGAGGAGCCGTATAATAAATTGATATATTGCTAATGAAGCGTTTACAGCTATCTAAGAAACAAAGCAGCTATTATTTTGTGTATTTTGTGTGCTCTTACTATACTGCCCTGTTTGTGCGCTGCAACATTGAAATTTCCCCACTGTGGGACGAAAAAAGGATTGCTTATCTTGTTAATTACTGTTTGACTCTTGTATCTGTAATCTCTACTTCTCTATTATGTCTAAAATGTCTGTACTAAGTCTGTCATAAAAGAAAACATTTTTTCAGAACTTTCGTGAATTTAAAGCTGCACTAACTGACTTTATTTTTGTATTCATTACGAAAATGCTATCCATGTCCGTGTAGGGCATTGGGATATACGTCCTTTTGACGAAAAAGTAGCGCAGATTTGTGCTGGCGTGACATTATATTTTAGATCGAGTTTTGATGAAACAAGGAAGAGAATGTGTTTCGGGTCGCAGATTGTGACCAATCACAGCGGACCACTGGCCCCCACTTTCGTGAGAAATCCACAGGTCCGTTAGCATAGACGGCTGAGTTAGCACAACAAGCCGAGGAGCTAACCTGAAGCTTCGTCTCTTCATCACCGGTTACTGCTTACACAGCGAGACAGCCATCCAAAAGAAAGTCTCGTTCCTCCGCGCTTCCCGGTTCTATCGTTCTATGGTCACGCCATCCACGTGCAAATCCATGTCCATGTATTATCCATATTGGGAGACACTAGCTCCGTCCCAACAGTGGGTGTGTGTGTGGGGCGATAGCTTCGTGGGTGCGGGGAGGGGAGCAGAAAGAGAGAGGCCAGCGAGTCTGCTGCTTCAAAATCCCAAAGTCACTTAGTGCAGCTTTAATGTATTACAGAATGGTTCAATCTTGTACAGCTTAATCTTGATTTGGAAAAGATGCCTCGAACTTCAGCCTCACCTCTACACTCTGTAAAATAGTACATTGAATTTATTTAAAATAGTAAATTTTTCTTAGATCCCCTGCACGTAGATGGATAATGCTCAATTAAACCTCAGGAAGTGCTGATTAAAGTTTTGCTCCTACTTGGCTCTCATTCACCATGTAATTCAATGCTCTCTATGATCCAAATATTTCTGTTTTAAATCCAGTTATGAACGCTAAAAACCGAGCAATCAGGTGCCTCCTTTTCCTCAATTCAGTTTTAGCTTTCTAGTCTAGTGTGTATGGACTAGCTCCTCTCCTGATTGGCTCTTCGGTTGCTAGGCCGTTGCAACCCACATAATTTGGCTCCAGACTCCATCTTATAAACCATTTTCATGTTTGCTCTAATCAGCTTTCTCCACATCAGGCAAAAAATATAGACTGATGTCAGTACTTGAATAATACCACCTCAAAACTATGATTTATCTTACCAAAACATAAAATCAATGTTCAAACACTGTTATCCTATTTTTACACTGTGTCATAATCTAAAATAGCACACTCTGATGTATAAACTTTTTCATAATATTGACCTCCTTTAGGGATTACACCTTCTCCCACGCAACATTTCAAGTTAGCACCGACTGTATTTTTGGAACCGCAGCCATGAAATTAGGAACAAGATGAAAGGGTCCACGTTGCCGCTTCAATAAACAGTATTTTTAACACAAACGAACTCACCCGCACACCGCTTTTTTCTGACAATTTGTCACTTCAAGGTCAATTACTGTTACATTGATCTACTATCTCAGTCTCACGTCACAGAAATAGTAACAAAATAAATCTAGCCTGAAAAGTCATCGTAATTTTGATGGAGGAGTACACGCACAATGTGTCGTCTTAGTCTTTTATTTCGGCTAGAATTACAATTACTTAGCATATTTAGACAAATAATTTACACAGTTTCATTATGATCACGATTTCCTTGCAACATCAAGTTCTGGTTTAGTGAACAATCAATTTGGCAAAAGGCTGTATCAGCGCAAAATACATAGCGGTCAACTGACCGCAGGTGGCGGTGCAAGGTGTGTTTAGAGCACGGCGGTCCTAGAGTTAACTCTTGGGTTTGAGGAACTGAAAGTGTGAATCATGAAATTGCAGCATTAGCGCCCCCTACAGACTGAAACAAGTGTTACATGGGGAGCATGAGGTTTACCTTTTCAATAGAGACACGCAATCACTGATCGTAGGAACTCAAAATGCACTGTATCGCTCCCGTCAGGACAGTAGAAAATTGTTGCGCGGTGCGGCGAGGGCCGTTCAACGCTGCTTGTGGCTTAAAAAAACGACTTGGTAAAGGGTTAATTGACAGCCTTTCAAATATTTTTGCAAAATGTTTTTTGCAAATGAACTATTGATCTGTTGTTTTACCTATTGTCTATAAATTGATAGTTTAGATTAAATACAGAGTCGACGGAGTATGGTAGGTCCAATGGGACTCCATTCCTTCAAACGTTGAAAGTGTAAAAAAACGATTTGGTTCTATCATGTACTGTTTTCTTGGTCTCATTATTGTTTATTTTTGAGATGTGAGTAGCTCTATTTTTAACTCCCAGAGCAGTCATTTTGACAGCTCTACTTTTAGAATTATATATTTATTTGTTTTGTTGGTATGGATGCATGTGTTTTTACTGCTACTGGACACCTGAATTTATCCTGGGGGATTGATAAAGTATCTATATATCTATCTATCTATTTTCTGTTGAATGGTCAACTATTTTCTATGCTAGTAACTATTAGTATGTATGGTAAGCAAGATGCTCCTGGGTTCGAATCCCAGAGTTTGCATGTTCTCCCCGTGTCTGCGTAGTTTTCCTCCAAATTCTCTGGTTTCTCCTATACCACTAAAAACATACAAGATAGGTCAATCCTCCAGCTCTGGTAGTCCTGACCAAACCGAGCATCAACATGTAGGGATAGGATTCTGGCCGCTGTTACTACGGAGACCACTGCTCCTGACAGAGGCCTGAGCGGCATTCCAGGATGGGTAAAGTGCAGAGGAAAAAGTTCTGGTAGTCTTAGTGTTAACAGTTGTCATCATGAAACTCCTAAAATAAATGAGTGAATTCAGTCAATATTGAAATGATGTATAATTTTGCTTCAGTATATTTGCGGTCTTTGACAAATGCTTTTCCAGCCATTGCACATACATTTTTCCTTCAGCCCGGTCTTTGTCTTGTGCGGTTCTTACTGCTCGTTCCAGTGCTTCCGGCGGTCTCTGAGTAATAGTGATTGAAGGAGCTGTCATAGTCGCTCACTTGAACACAAAAAACACTTTTCTCTGAACAGATAGTCGCCATGTTTTGTTGTAACACTTGTTGTTGAACTGAAAATCAAAATTGTGTTGTTTATTTTCAGAGAATCCGTCTATAGTAGTCTTTATTCTGAAAAATAATGGTTCGTGCGCCCCTTTTCTAACAATCGACTTTTCACCAACCAGTGTCTCAAAAGTCTATAAAGGTTTTTTTTTTTCAGAATATCAAAACCTTTTTATTTTTATTGAATCTTCCTGGAGCTTTGCTATTGGAGCAGACTCACACAAATGTGATTGCTTTTGATTGATTTGATTTTGATTGTGATGTGAGGGAATGACGTTTTCAAGTTTTTTTTCAGAACTTAATTGCTTATTAGAAAGAGATTACATTCTTCAGGGGTCTCCAACATTTTTGGACCAGTGAGCTGCTTTTACAAGACAGCAATGACAGAGAGCTACTCCTTTGTGTGATCCTAAGAAAAAAAATGGTGTAAAACCAGGCATGAAAAATATACAAATAAACAGTTTATCTGCATCTGTGCACTCAAGGTAAACATGACTGAAATTATTTGAAATTGAAATATGTATTACCATGTATCTGGCCTAATCTGAATATTTCAGGGAGAGACCTGACAGGCGGTGGCGAGCTACTGGTGGCTCTCAAGCTATAGGTATGATGTACATCCAACATGAACAAAATTGGAAATCAATTTGAACATAATCTAGCTGGAGTCAAATTCCTTATATTGGCATTTGTTCCACAGGCTGAGCTTTGGGCAGAGGTGTTGCTTAGGTGGTTTCCCCCAGAATGAAGACGTATGATTGGTCAATCCTTATATGATTAGATCCAGATATAAACCACAGATTTTTTTTGATTTATGCAGCTATATTTCTGTTTTGCTGTGCATACAACTGAATGATTTTATCTTTAATCTTTTTACTGCACTGTGTCTATTCATGGCTATTTTAATCCCATGTGTGATTTTTATGTTTTAAGGTTTTTCATGATTGATTGATTGATTTTCAAACCAAAAATGGTGAGTGTGACCGCCCTTTCTGTCTACAGCAGGGACTGGCAACCCGTGGCTCGGCAAATTAAAAAAAAGATGTCTTTATTGCAGTGGCGGCCGGCCAATAGAGGGCGCTAGGGCGCCGCCCCACCACTCACAACTTGCCATGTTACCTTGAATAAAACGTTAAAAAAAATAATAACATTAAAATATTTCGAAATTTATGTGTGTTTTATTTCAGATGTGGAAGAAATACTTTATAGTTTATGCTGAGTTGGATTGATTAAGCTCATCAGCGTTGTCTGTGTCGGACTGAGGACGTATTTCCGCCTCAGGGCGCAAAAGATTGCGCCCTGAGCCGTCTATGGACTCTCGTTAAAAGTTGTACATGCGCAGTAGCTCCTCTTCAATGCAAGAGATAAGACGATTTGGGGGTGCAGGAGAAGTGCGCCCTGAGGGGGCGGGATCGCCCGCGACCTGTACTGTCACTGTCTGTGACGTCCGTTTACAGTGATTGACAGGTCAAGCTGTGGGAGTTTGAGACGAACGTAAAGAGACGCAAAATGGAGAACGAGAAAAAGAATAATTCAGTTAGATCACTCAAAACAATACCGTTTGAGAGAAGATCATACCAGGAGAAGGTTGAGGTTAAAGAGCTTGGACCTGATCAGCCAAATATTACCATTAGTCAGCAGTCCAGCGACAGGGGGAGACGGTACACTCGTACTTTTTCCAGGACCTGGTTCAGCGCCAAATCTTGGCTAGCAGCATGTAGCGAGGCTAATGCTTTATTTTGCTTTCCATGCCTCTTGTTTCAAACATCAGGATCTGACCCAGCATGGATCAAGACAGGTATGACTGATCTGAAGCACTTTTTAGAAAAGGCAAAGAAGCATGAGCAGACTGGTATCCACATGTAAAATGCCCTCAAATTAGCTATGTTTGGGAAGATAAATATTTCATTCTCGTGTGAGGCTTCAGTCACAACAGTCAGTGTAAACTTACTTACTGCTGGTATATATCTAGTCATCATATTCATAGCCCCCCCAGTAGAAAATTCCACCAGCCGCCACTGCTTTATTGTATTTCTACTATTTCATCAACGCAATAAAATGAAAGTTAAACTTAAAGCACTAAATATCATAAAGCAGAGCAGTCACGTGGTGCTCATTCTCTCCAGAATGTGCCGCAGGGAAAATACACATTTACTCATTAATTCTTATTATGTATTTGTGGCCTATACTTTGTTATTTTGAAAGTAGGCTAATAAAGGTCAAATACACCAACAGCCAGTGTTGCCTTCATATAAGACTTGTCATAAAAGACTTTTCATATAAGACTTTTCAGATAAGACTCAAATCCAGACAGCTTTGTTTTTAGTTTTTTGGGCAAATCTTTGAACCTTTTGGGTTGCCAACCTTGGTCTACAGTATATTATTGCGATCAATAAAGTCTGCCTAAGTCTAAGGAAGAACATCAATATATCACAGTTTAATTTCCCTGTATGTTCATTCTGAATGAGGCCGCTCCCCTGTCCGCTCACTGTTGTAACCCTTTCTGATTGGCTTTCATCGACGTTTATTACTTTCCCTTGTCGCCACACAGAAGGAAACTGGCAATTTTATCTTTGTTAAAGGAGCAGAATGGGTCTCTGTGCGTCCAGCTGAGAATGGAGGTCTGGGAGCTACGTAACAATTATTGATAAAAGGCTTTACATTATGGAAGGACAGGTTTCATGTTGAATGTGTCTTTGTTAATATAATTTCAGGATTTTTAAAGACTAATTAAGATGGAAAATATGTAAAGTTCAATAACTAATGAATAAAACCTTTTACATCATTTTACAACCGGTTAGATACACAAACATAAACAGTTTTCTATTTCTCTGCCAATTGGTCCTGATCCCCTGCCCTTTTGGTCAGCAATGGCATATTAGTGAAACAATACAATTTTATAGAAAAAACTTGATTTACGCCAGCCAACAAAGTGCCTCCATAGCAGCAGATGAATGGAAGTTTAATTGGCAATGTAACAGTAACAGTAACCTGCAGGTGCAAAAGGCAGCATTTTAAAGATTGCTCAAACATTCAGGGCTACCTCTCAACATGCATGGGGACGGGGAAATGTGATGCCAGAACAATATTGGTTATTGTTCGAAAAAAAAAGTATGGTCAATGTGCATGTTCTTCTCTGACTGGAAGCCCAACTCTGCTCTCATCTCCATAAGCCGCCAGCGCGAGCCTGGCACTAGTCACCTCTTGCAACACTCTAGCCTCCCACCTACATTCTGTGAAGAGCCCTTGTGTGCGAACAACACCTCTCAATGCTCTGGAGTGAAAAATACTGAGAGAAAAGTAAAACTGTGTCCCATCTTCAGACAGGATTCCCTTTGCAGCGTCCACAGGGAGGTTTGAGAGACGAGCTGTTGCCATGGAGACCCTGTCATTGCTGACATCTCTTTCATGTTCTGCATTTGGGGATAAGGGAGTCAAAGGAGAAGGTGTTTCAAATGGTCCCTTTTGATGTGAGTAACATATCCGGCTTGGTTTAGTATAGCTAGATTTATGACGTTTAAAGGTCTGCACCCAAATCCATAGTTTACATTCATTGTGTTTTTTCTGACAGTTTGAAGTTGGAGTTCGCCTCCCTCAATATTGTGGCATTGGACCAATACACGCAGTTTTGGGAAAAATAAATAATGTAAAAGCATTAAAATAAATCATTACTGTATATATATTTTTTACAAATGTACAATTCCAATTCATACTGTACACATGCTACATAAAAACAGTACATACATATATCTATTGGTCCCAACCAGGACAGCAGAAGGAAACTTACTTCTCTGTTCCCTTCAACCACCCAGAAAAACATGGGAATATCTGTGGCTGGGGTAAAACTGTAGAAGCCACTAAAATATGACAAAAAAAAAAAGGAAACTAATCAGTTTTTAAGAAGGTCCATGCTGTCCATCTGAGATATATTTGTCGATGATTGAGTATTGTCATGTCCACTATTGAAATAAAGAAATAAATAAATAAACATGGACAATGTGTGTGTGTGATTTATTAGCAACAATGCAGTAAGAACTACTATCTTCTAAATGAATGTGCAGTAAAACGATATTCAGTTATAAAACGGTATTTTCCTTTTGAACAGGGAAATCCATTCATGATGTGGCCGTACCTGCTTACCAGAGGCCCACACTGTGATGGGAGAGCATTGGGAAACAGGTGCCAAAGTGAATGGGCTGAGGCTGTAAAGTGCTAATGTATCGATGTGTCCTTAGGAAAGACACGTCTCCCACGTTGCCTTTGAATATGGTGTGACAGTGAATTATTTTATTATTAAAATATAAGCAATAAAAGTGTTGATTGGCTTCAATTGGAACAAAGGCAACACCATTGATTCAAACATATTTAAACATATTTGAGCATAATGTTTATGTGTTATTATTACATCATAGTTTTGCATTTCAAAACATTAATCCTCCCGGCAGAATTTTGGAGATTTCTGATGAATAGTATCGAGTTGAAAAGCTTTACTCATCCCAAAATGGCCGCTCCCTTTGGTGTGTTCTGTACTCATTCTTTAAAGATGCATATAACTCCAAAGTTCAAGGTTTAGACAAAAGTTGATTCCTTTTGTTTTATGTGTTAGTGTTATGAAATAAAAACACATATTCTATCTCATGTATCTTCAAACACATAAGTGCTGCTCCGTATCATGTGTCATGGCAACCAACAAAACCAACACATTATTTTGCATGATAGAGATGAAGAGTAAACAGAAACACCCTGATGTGTTTCTATAAACTTGAGTAATGCATTCTTCGAGACTTTAACAACGATAATGACTGTTTTGAATCGACGTTGAGGCGCTTTCGAAGCCGACTGCTGTCATTACACGTGTGATTCTGGCACAGACTTGAAAGGCAGTGGTGGGCTGAGGAGATGCTAAGCCCCTACACAGGGATTTGTGCAGCACTGCCTGATTATTATACAAGTCTGAAACATGGGAAAAGATGCTTGGGAAATGTCAGCTGCAGATTAACTAATGTGCAAAAATGTTCAATGCGAAAAATGTACAGCACCAAATATTTTAGGCTTGCACTGTAGCTCTTCTATACCACACAATTGGACAAATCAAAACATCCTCTTACATGTCTTTTAAAGTGTGTATTCTGGGTTAGACTAAATTTTTACTAAAATACAAAAAACATTCTTAGATTTAGATGTACATGTTTCCCACAGGGTTTTTGAGTCGTCCCTGTCGATGCAGGAAGGTCTAGGACAGTGATGATCTGGGACATTTAAGGACATTTACGGACATTTATGGACATTTATGGACATTTAAGGACATTTATGGACGTTTAAGGACATTTATGGACAATTATGGACATTGGTCATGCCGCTCTCTATGGACAAAGTGCAAAGATATGTATTACCATAGTAGTACAAATACAAATCATAAGCCTGCTAACAATAAGTAAAAGAGATATGAAATGAATAAATCACTAATATATGTAATGTGATATATATATATATTTTTTTTTTAAGAGCACCACACAATTCACACTGTGCTCAAAGCCAGGGAATAAAAGTGGGTCCTTAATGTTTGAACTGTTGCCCCATTGTGCATGTCTCTGGGACTAGGAACCAAAGACTGTATCTTGAAGGTGATCTGATTTATTGCCGTAGATTTATTTTTTTTATTTTTTTTGGGCTGCTTCCCCACTGTAGGACAAATGAAGGTTTGTTGTTGTCTTACCTTTTCTGTCTGGATCCCGGATTTTTCCTTGAAAGTAACTACCTCTTCAAAAACTGATTTAATGAACACCACATTATTATGAAGTACATTAAGAGAATTTGTCTTTAACATTTCTAAGAGTGAAATATTATAATGGGTTTGCTGTAAATTGAGTGTTGGTGTCAGCATAATATAACAAAATACTCCACGACAGCACTCCAGGACAAGATATGATTGCCATTAGGTTTCTAGAATTATATTACAACTCTATGGGATTCTAGCCGATTTGCAAAGAAATGTTGAAAAAGAAAATTTCCAAGATCAAGGTTTGATCATGACTAGATTCAACGAACCCGCCATATTATTGTTATGTCTGAAAATCCTTTATACTGGACATCATTATGCATATATTTTCTTGAATATCATCATCGCTTCTCGACCTTTATGAGAACATAGAGGGACCATAATTACTATACGTACAAAGAACATGTGGAACTTTGTGACAGTTTTTTGTTTGTGTGGATTGGCTCAGGAATTACCCAGAAATCAGCTTTAAATTTGAGACAAAAAATTCTGACAAAGTTTCCAGACTGCCCTCTACCATAAATGTAGACTATAGGCTCTTTGGAATGTTCTAATATGTCATGAATACAACCAATATGTCCCACCACAAACCTGCTCTGTAATCCCCAGCTCGATGTCCAGCGGCTGAGCGTCGTCGGCTTCTCGTTTGGGCCTCACGAACGCCGGCGGTGTCAGCTGATGGCTTTTGTCCAGATCTTCAGGCTCCACCCCCTTCCCGTCCCGGAGCCTTGACCACGACTCCTGGTTCACCTTGCACTCTTCGCGACCGGGAAGCGAGCATTGCTGAGACGTGGATGGTGCCGCAGTCAGCTCCGCTTCAGACTTCTCCGTCTTTTCGTTGGTCTTGCTCTCCTCTGTCGGGCTGTTAGGAGAGAGTCCGGGTTTGTCGCTGTCTTCTGGAGCCTCGGCTAGTTTGGCTGCAAGCGGGCGGTCTTTCATGCCGGACTGGAAGGCGGAGACCACAGCGTTGCACTTCTGAACCTTCTCCACCTGTTGCTTTTTGGACATGAGCACTCCCATGGCTGTGGACAGAAGCACAAGCACAACAGTTGAAAGCATGGTTTTGTCATAACTAGAAATAATTTTGTCAACTAGAAATATCAAAATATTGTCATCAAACCCCAGGCTGCCCCTTCTGTCTAAAAGCTCCTGTCTCAGTCCTGTAACAGTATGATGCCATTGTACACTATGACGTCAGGTTCAGAGCAGTTGTATGCCTTTTTAAAACAAAAGTAGAGCCTCTAAATTTGTTTGGGAAACTTATCCGGTGTGACAATGATTGAACAACATTTTTTCCATCCATCCATCCATTTTCTACCCTTTAATCCATTTCTGGGTCAGGGGGGTGGCAGTCAGAGATGCCACCCAAGTCTCATAGCACCAGCCCCTCACTGACCCTCTGCAGGTGGTGAGTCCACAGGAGGACGGCTGCTCTCTGAGTGTGAGCATAGCCTTGATCTTTCAGTGGGGGCCTTTGGGCAAAGAGAGGTTAAGTGTCTTGCCCAAGGACACAACGACAGCAGTCATCAGTGGGTGTCGCTGGAGAAGGTGTAGAGGTGGGAACATTTTTTGAAGCCTGTAATTTTAAAATTAGGAGTAAAATAAATTTAACTTTGGGATTTGTAAACTGAAAGAATTTTTTAGCCTTCATACTTGTTTCACCAGGAAGTATGACCACATTAGTCCAGTTCTCAAGTCTCTGCGTTGGCTTTCATTGACTCAGAGAATAGACTTTAAAGCAGCTTGTGTTCAAGTCTCTCCATCGCACATGTGACATGTTTGTGTTATATGAAGCAACTTGGACTTTGAGGAGCACAGGGACTGGTCTCCTGCTAAACAAGGGGAGGCGGCAGATCAGATTTAAGTGGATAAAATCAGTCTTCCAAAAATGTGAGACAGTTGCACACTGTAAGTGATTCACTTTTCCACATTGATAAGAGTATTGAAATGATAACTCAAGGGACTTGGAGAATAGATACAAAATTAAAAGTAAACTGCGATTGATCAAGATTTTAAAAATGTATCGTTGGACAGCACTAGTAATGTTTGTTTTTAATGTAATATTAATTTTTTTATTTTTTTATATTCTGTGTGATCATGCAATCACAGTCAAGAAGTTACACTTAACACGCCACGACAGAGGAGTCATTTACACACAGCCACTGAACTCGGAGAATATCTTTCTGCATGGCAACCCTCGTCTCTCCCCTCGCCGACAAGTGTGCTCCATCAGAAGGGAGAATTTGTCTGAGTAAGAGTTCTAATGTTGATGCCAGAAGGTACTTATGACTGCTTTAAGAATACGCCCACACATAAAAACTAGCACATTCACACCAGAGTTAGGTAAGGCCCAAGTGTCTTGTTTAAACACATAGGCTGTTATTTGTTTATTATGTATGACCTTTTGTTTGTTCATTTTTTCTTTTGGATTTAAACGATGGCTATACATAAATGTGGTTCTCCAGTCCTACTCATGTTTTCTTTGATGACAGCAGAGTCAGCAACCATGAACTATGAACAGCAACAAACAATGTGGGTGAAGCGTCTTGCCTTAAAACGCATTCAATTCTCCTGAAAAAAAGGACTATATGAATGCACAATGTGATATAATATATTAACTCATTGACTGTCAGCCTTTTTTGATGATTTTCACTGATTTTTTAAGACCCACAGAATGTTGTTTACTATGTGAAATCTGAAACCAGATTCTGAGATCTGACAACTTTCATTATCAACTTTCATTATCAAAATAAGTGTTTCTAGCTTCCTTTGTTCTCCTGTAATCCCCAGTCAAGTTGAGGGAAGTTTGAATGAAATCACCCGACAAAAATATGTCAATGGCATGCAAGGAGTTAATTAAGTTGATTCATGGAGCCTCACCTTTACCCTTTTCTTAACTGTAGTTCTCACCCTAACCACAGTGAACCCAAGCCCTGACCTTAACCCTAAACCTAACCCCTAACCCCTAACCCCTACTCCTACCCTAACGCAATGAAACATTGATCCTGGGCAAACAACATCAACATCCTGGACTATTGATTATTAAGTGATATCAGATCCTCCCATTTGCAAATGCGCACACTGTACAAAGACACTTTATTTGTTTGCTTAAAGTAATATTTTTTCACAATAATTTACCTGTATCAAAAATGTGGTATCAAGCCAACAGGTCGCATTTATATTGTAGAATCTTATTTGAGTCCGATGTCAATACAACTCTACAGGAAAAATAAAAAGTCCAAATGTTTTCCTGGATCATGCCTGAGAGTCCTTTCTTCTATAGCCAACGTCATGCACGTGTTTTTTTTTAAATATTGGCACCACTTAGCTTTATGACAGTTTTTTCTGACAAAGAAGTTTTTCTGTTTCATGTGGATTGGTCCAGGAATGACAGAAATTAGCTTCAAACTACTTTTACAGCTGTCCTTTACGCCACAATTTTAAACTATAGGATCTGAGCATCACTTTGTTCTCACATGATTGCTATTTGACATAATTTATGACCTGAAAACACAAAAAGTATGTATTTTCACATGCGATTTTATGCTTTTCACTGTATAACCGATTCTTTGCTTTGCTCATTCATTGTAAATAATAATGCATCTGTTCCTTAATTACCCGTCTGTTTAATTATTTGTCAATTATCTATTTCTCGTAAAGTGCCATATTGGTTTTAACACACATTTAGTTAATCCGCCAAGCAGGCCTGCCAGACTGTATTCTGGCAGATCCCGTCCTAGAGTTGACAGACATGAAAGTGATTGTTGGATTATTCTCCAATCAGACCAGTGTTGTTGACAGCAGCAGTATGTGGTGTGTGAGTGATTATCGGCCCTCAAAGCCAATCACGTATGCCATTCATACTATTATTCATATAGAGGACACTGTAGAAAGGTTTCCACCACAAGCCATTTCTCACTCTTAACATTCATGAAGCTTCAGTCAGTGTTTGAAAAGTTTGGGTTCTTCTTTAGGCAAGGTTTTTTGAGACGAAACAGGACAAATATCTCTAGGCTTAACTCCCATACGCCCAGTCAATAATAAACAACGGTTATGAAAGGTAATGAAATATCCCTTGGAGAATGCACACTGCACAAACATCAATTATTAATATTGATCTGAGAAATTAAAAGTACATTTCAGACCTGAGAAAAGTTTGTGATGATAAACTGCTCTCTTTGTTGTTGTACCTGCAGGGTTGATTCACAGTGTTAAATTATTACTTACTAGCTCTGCAAACAGACATGGTATAATTTTTTGCTTCTAGGCCTTCACTCAGACAAGTACAAGATATAAAATTATGTCTTCTGAATAAATCTGATTATATTGTCTAACAAAGGAACCTTAAAGCTGGCGTGTCAAACTTGTTTAATATATTTGAATACATATTTCATGTTTGTCCCAGCAAAAATATTCGTGTAAAAGTATAAAAAATAAGTTATCTTGCATGTGTGTAGAAAATGTTATCTACAGCATATACTTGGAGGAAAGAGCCGATTGGGTGGTCATTTCTTTTTGAACTTTTCTATCTGAAAAAAGTGATTTAAATACAGTATTTGCCCAAAAATATATGTGCATGAGAAAACTATAGTGAATTTTGAGAGCAAGGACTAGTAAAACGGGTTTCATGACATTGTTATGAAGTTTAGCGTCTTAACTTCTTTCCCACTCTTTTTCGAGCTGATGTTTTGCTAATAAAAACATACTGTATGTATTGTGTTGTTTTTTTTGTTTTGTTTTTTCATTTTGTTGTTGTTCTTTGTTCTTGTTTGCCATGGCTCGAAATAAAGTATTCATTCATTCATTCAATCAAGTTTCTGGTTTGAAAGTTGCATACCCTAGTTACATACCCCAGCTTTAACTTGCTTTAAATTGATAAAACATAAAAATTGCAATGGGATAAAACTACTCTTAGCGTGTGAATGAAAACACAAAGAGAGAAAATGTTTCATCTAATCATTATTTAAACCCACATCTATGCGGGTCATGTGTCTTGGGTCTTCAATGCAACCCTATCCCAGCTGCATTAGTGCCTGTGTGAAACCTAACCGCATTCATCTGAAGTCAAATGGAGCCATCCCCTTTCACTTTTTGTCGGGGGCTGAACCCTTATGGCCCGGTTGCCATTATTTTCCACTTGACTAGTCTGCTTTATAGACTGTGTAGGACCCAGGAAGCCAAGACTAACTGCCTTCCCTCCCTTGACTTTCATACATTTAAACAGCCCTAAAATACAGAGCTGTCACGTCGATAAAAACAAATGAGACTTAAAATGGCTTGGTTACAGGGTGGTTTCACAGCGGAAGTGAAAGAGGAGATTGTATAATATTAGGATTATTAAGCTCTCAATAACAGTTTGAATGATAAAACTAGAGAGGAAATTACAAAGAAAGTTCAAAGAAGTTGAACATGTATGTTTTTTTATGTTATGTTATGGAGGAATGTAAATTTGAGTGGCCAAAAGTAAATTCAACAAAGAAGTATGGTAGCAGTGTAGAATTATGGAGTAGACTGGCAATGACCTACCAAGCTTGCTTCTTTTAATGCATAGGACACAAATGACAAAACAAAAGACTACATAATGATGATACAATGGGCGGTAGTATCAGAAGGCAGCGATAACCTCATACTATCGGATGCTGGGTGTGTATTTGAACTATGAGCTGGTTTAATATAAACAATCCGGACCGTAGTTTTGTCACTAGGGTTGGACAAAATAAGAATTACACTTCAGCCCAAACCAGGCAATGGTCTTTCACACTATAAAATGTCTGTTTGTGTCTTTTAGTTTTGATGTGTGGTTGTTTTTAAATGGCCGGAGAATAATTACACTAATGCATAATTGATGAAATACACAATTTAATAAATATAATTGGACTTAGACACATATATTAGATTGAATTATCTATATTCAATGGTCATACAAGACCCCAGCAGGAATACTGCATGACGTATGCAGAGGGAAGTGAAAAAAATTATGAACTTGCAAAATCCCCCAGTGCCAAGATCCTGGTGGCAAAGAAGGCTGAACCAAAGGCGTGACATTATACTCCACTGAAGAGGTGGTGATGGGGAGGAGGTGGGTTGCTGCTCAAACAGCAGCTTGAAGCTGCAGGGAACTGAGAGGCTCTGTTTAAATTATGATTTGATGTGGTAACAGGTGTTTACTGAGCAGCTGATGCTGATATTGAGCTCAGGTACAGGTGTGTAGAGGGAGGAGTCAGTGTGGCAGCATGACGTCTCTTTTAGTCTTCCAGTCTGAATTTTGCTCTTAAGCTGTTTCTTATGTGCTCTTAAACATTTTAGAAAAAATACCTGGAAAAGCAATAGTCATTGTTATTTCGGTGTTTTATAAAAGGTGCCATATTGCACTCTTCTTCATGTTTCACAGTCCATGTTTGATAATAATTTGAGCGATACATCATACAGCATAGAGGTGATGTCACCTCAGCTCAAAAAAGCTGCTCCAGAGAGGAGTCTCTGCCCGTGAGCCGCACAGCGACGTAGCCTCACGCTGCAAGTTGTTTATCTCCAAAGTACACTCTTCAGCTTCGCCGGTACATAGTAATTTCAGACCTGAGAGTTTGTGTTAGCGTCTTTTATTGTGGAATTAACACTGGTTTCCGGACCAGTTTTCAGGATAACCGTAGTATAGCGGCTGCCTGTTGCCTAAAGCCGCGGAGAGGCGAGTTGGGTCCGGTAAAATTGTATGACGCGATAAATTAGTAAAACAAACGAAGGCTGGATTCAGTTGCGATGACATTGATTTAATTAATAATAAACGCAGCGGTCACAGGCTAAAAAATGCGTGGTGATTATACAGAAAAAGTAGTGAATAAACTTAAGCCAGAGAAAATAGCAAAAATAAATCAAACAAACTATAATAGCGGTCAACAAAAATTATGGCCTCCCAAACAGACCTCTCTCCCCTTTCCGTGCCCCCGCAGGTGTATGCTCATTCATAATTTCGTGTACCGCGCCCAAACACACATGCACGCCCACACACACACACACACACACACACACACACATGCAGGCCCTCACGCACACGCCCACAATATATCACTCCTCCAAACATCCATTCAGTCACACAGTGCCCAAACGTGTCTCCTACACGTAGGTTTGGAACAGTCTCAGTGAAGTGTCGCAGATGAACAGATTTGTCACAAATTTCAAAGGCAGATCCCCATTGAAAAAAGTATCAGCATACTTACACCCAAAAATACATTTCCTACTAATTGATTCTTACACTTTTAGTCGCTGACAAAAGCAGAAATAAAGTATATCTCCATGTGGTGGACGCAGGACCGTACCACAGACAGACGCTGCACTCGGGAGCTGACGGTGTGCGCTGATCCGCTTTTTGCTTTGACAATCACGTCTGGATTTTAGTTATTAGTTAGTTATTATTATTACCACATTATTTAAGGACCATATTAAATACAAAATATAAACAGGCCTCTGCACATCATATTCATCCTCAATGTTGAAATCGTCACAGATGTGGACCCGGCGTTTCGCCGCCTCTCAAGGGTGAAAGACGAAGATTGCTCTCTAAAAACTCTCTGAAAAAACTACTCTGGGCACTGTATGAAGGCCAAACCGTGATGATGTTTAAAGCAGAGAAAAGTCAAAAAGCCTAATATGGCACCTTTAAACTGTTTTTGTTTTCATCAGTTTTTCTCAGTAGCTTTCGTGAATTACTCACATCACTCCTCACATTTGCACAACAATAAAATGAGGACTGTTAGTTTTATTGGTCAATGACTATTCAGAAGTCACAAGTATGTTTCTGACTGACAGGACAGATGTCAAAACAGCAAATGATAATGTAATGAAACAGCAGAGAATTTTATGAAAGTAACAGATACATGTCCAAAAGCATTTGTAATTTGTTCAAAGGAGAAACTGCTGCGATGATGTGCACAAATGATTCAATGTTTTGGAATTTGAACTAATACTAAAACTTTAAGTCTGATTTGAGAAATGTAACAAAGCGACTGAGAAAAACTGTAATATGTTGTAACTACCGGAGATCTCAATGGAATTTTCCTTTTTAGATAAAGGTTTTAGAAATAACAATTTCTATAAGAATATTCTCACATCCATTAAAATACACCAATTGATTAAATTATTTTGTATTATTATGTTATCGGAACAAGTGTACACAATCAACATGTGAAACACTACTACATTTATAGCCAAGGCTAATTTGCCGTTAAAACAATGACACCAATAAGAACAAAAATCTGTTCCAGCTAATATCAGATATGTTTGACATTTCAATTTGGCCCTGAGTGGTCGAGAAAAGTAGGCTACATTTTTTCTGGCCAAAATCCTTTGCATGGATGACTCCCAAAATCCCCACAGCAGCATTTGTGTTGCCTTTTCTGGAACTGACCATAATGGAGTGAAGCCCAGACCTGGAGGCTATTGGTCAAGAAGAGGTTCAAAAATAATATTGTGCCACTTAAAAGTAGGACAACAGACTATAAAGAAAGGACTGGCAGATGGGGGAAAGACCAGTGCTTTGGCTGTTGCTGATGACAATACTGCTCCTTAAAGATAGAAAGAAAGAAATAGATAGATAGATAGCAGCAGAAACACATTCATCCATCCAAACAAAAGAGATAAATAGATCATTCAAAAAGTAGCCAACAATAGTAGCAGTATTAAAATGCAACAGCACTTTATGTCACAGCTGCAAAGGTGGTGTAGCCGCTTGGTTTGGAGCATTTTCTCTGCTCTGGTCCAAAGTAAAATGCTGAATGCTTTGTTAGCATTTCCTAAAAAATTATCATTCCTTCATTGGATTTCTGCTTGATCTGCTTGGTTCGGTCAATGAAACCCCTCTCTGCTCTGGTCTGGATCAGTGTAAAACCATGAACACTGTACTGCAGTCAGGCCCGTCAGAGGGGCTGTGCAAACTCTGCCATCGCACAGGGCCTCGCAATCTTCCTTCCTTTTTTATCATTTTTTTATTTTTTATAAATAGATACGCTAGTTCAGGGGTCCCCAAATGGCGGACTGCAGTCCAGGTTCGGACCCCGAGACCCCTTTCTCTGGACCTCTCTGCATTATTACAAATAATGTCAAATTTTCACTAACCGCGACCAATTTCGCAATGCCAAGCGCCAAAACAGTGTGTGTGTGTCTGTGTGCGGGCGTTTGTGAGGGCCCCTTACGACGGTCCTGACTGCAGTAACATCTCAGGTAGAAAAGAGCTGAAGATAAAAAATGTTTTATTTAAAGATAAATGACAATTGCAAAACACAAAACAACAACTGTTTCAGAGCTACTTAGGACTTTCTGCCGTTTCCAGCACATTCAAAAGTATGCTGGGGTACCTCACTTTTTTCATCATAAATTATAAAGTCAGACCAACTCAGACCACACCATGCAGTCTTCATGCTACCTTTTTCATGTTTGTATGACAGCCCAGTAGTCACTACTTGACACTTTGGGCTGAGACCTGAAAGGAGTGAGGGTGCTCCTCTCTTTTCAATCAATCAATCAATTTATTTGAGCAGGTCATACATGTAATGTAGCAGAGTCCATTACTGGGTGTGTACAGGTGAGGGAAATGAGACACTAAATTGTTTTAAATAAAGTTTTATTAAAGATTGGGTTTTAATGTAAACGTGCAACCTGTAATTACTCACCTTTTTGTTTCCTGTTTGTCTATCACCTAAAGAGGGTTCCGGGTGCATCCACTCTGCAGAGAGGAGGGGTGTCCTGGGTTTTATTTTTTGACTTGAGTAATGTGGTAGAAATAATAAATCACTGCTAAATTAATAAAGAGATATATTTTTGTAATTTTGTAGAGGATATATTCACTGCGTTAATTATTGCTGTATTTTTTTTGTGTATTTTGAGCTGCAGTGGGTGTGGTCTAATTGCTGTCACCTGCTATAAAAGCAGGCCACCAGCTCTGAGCTGGGAGAGTGCTGGTGGACATGCTGTCCTGATTTTAACACAAAAATGTACATGATGTAAATAAACTTTCACCGGATCTGCACTGGAAGCTGCCTCTGCGTAACTTTGTTCCTCCTAACATCCTCATAAGTGCCATCCTGACATGACAAGTGTCACAATTGGTGTCAGAAGCTGGGCCCGCGATCCAACAAAGTAACCGGAGATGGCGACAAGGATGAAGAAAGTGCAGACTGAGCAACGAGCTGATCCTGATGAGGGATCGTCAGCACCTGTGGAGCCGGGGGTGGATGCAATTAGCAGCTCTGGAGAAAGGTTTGAAGAACTGGCAGGACTGGTGAAGTCTTTAGCAAAAACCCAGGCAGCCAGAGAGAAGACTTTGGAAAAGGAAGCTGCAAAACAAGAATTGAGATGGAAGAGCATGCAACACCAAATTCAAGAAGTACAGTCTTTGGTAAATCAAGCCGTCCAAAGAAGAGCTGATTATGACCCTGACTTGGATCCTGCCATAAATGAATCTGGGAATGAAGAAGGTGCAAGTTATGCTGACCACCGATATTACAGAGAGCAAGTCATTCACAGAGAGCCAAAATTGCTACCCTTAGCACCAGACGATGATATTGAACATTTTCTGACAACTTTTGAAAGAATGGCACAGGTCTGCAGATGGCCAAGAGATGAGTGGGCTCTCCGCCTAGTGACATTATTGACTGGTAAAGCCCGCAGTGCATATGTGCTTATGGACATGACAGATTCAGAAGATTATGACAAAGTGAAAGCAGCAATTTTGGCAAAATATGAGATTACAACTGAAACTTATCGACAAAGATTTCGTTCCACTGAAATATTCCCTGATGAGACTCCGAGAGAACTGTATGTGCGACTGAAGGACGTGTTTTCCAAATGGGTGAAACCTGAAAAATCTACAAAACAAGAGATGTCAGAGACTTTGATCTTGGAACAGTTTTTAAGAATGGTGAGCCCAGAGCTTCAAGTGTGGATCCGTGAACGTGACCCGAAGACAGCGGAGAAAGCGGCAGAGATGGCAGAGGTCTTCTTGGCTGCAAGGAAAGGATCCAACAACGCCACCTATGGACGCAATGCTCCAAGACTTCAAAGAGGCCAGGACCGAGAACATGGATTCAGAGATCAAGCCCAAAGTAAGTCCTATGGGGGTGAAATGGGGTTTGGTCAAAATAGGCAGTTTAGAGAAAATGATTATCAAAAGTCAAATTTTGCGAACCACTCGCAAAAACGCTATAAAGAGGTTAGATGTTACCTATGTAATGGCTTAGGCCATACCCAATATTCATGTCAATTAGCAAATAAGTCTTCTCTTTACTGTGCAGTGCCTAGACCTGTCGTGCAGTCATATGGCTAATACTCAGAAAGCTTTAACTGCCCCTGTACTGATTAATGGTCACCATACTACAGCACTGCTGGATACGGGGGGGTTCCAAACGATAGTGGTGTCCAGTTTGGTGTCAAGGGAAAAATGGAGGGAGGACAAAACCAATATTAGCTGTGTTCATGGGGATGAACACCAGTATCCTATGGCAGATGTGTATTTAACGGTTGGAGGTCAAACATTTCTAATTCCTGTGGCATTAGCCCCAAATTTACCATTTGATGTGATTCTCGGTCATGATTTGCCAATATTGATAGATTTAGTGCATGAGTCAGAAAACTCACCTGTAAACTGGCCTGGGAAAGTAGAGGCGCCTGTTGCTTATAACATGGTTATTACCAGAGCAAAGGCTGCTCAAGAGTCTTTACAAGAGTTGCCCTTTTGGGGTGAAGATCTCGAACCAGGAATAGGGAAACCAGTCAAATCAAAAGCACAGAAAAGAAGGGAAAAGTTGAAACTGACAGAAAATCAAACCAAACTTATGCAACCAGTTGAGTTTCAGCTTCCTCCTGATGTTGCTACTTTACAAAAAGATGATGTAACTTTAAACGAGTGGTTTAAAAAAGTAACAGATGTTGAAGGGGTTAAACGGGGTAATCTTGGAGGTTTAGAGGAGGCAACATTTGTCATTAAAGGTGGAATCTTGTATCAATGCAAAGGAACTGTTGAAGCCTTGGCCTTGCCTCAAAAGTTCAGAACCCAAGTAATGGAGCTGGGACATTCTGTGCCATGGGCTGGACACAGGCTTTCCAGAAAACTTTATGCAGAATTGCGAGCAGATTTGTGTGGCCAGGCATGTACAACCAAATTTCTAACTTTTGTAATTCTTGTGAAATATGCCAACTTACCTCTTCTCGCAAAGTCCCTCGAGCAATGTTGCAACCTCTACCCATCATTGAAACTCCTTTTGAGAGAATTGGTATGGACATAGTGGGGCCTTTAGAACGAAGCAGTGCAGGTCACAGATTCATTTTAGTTCTGTGCGACTATGCAACACGGTATCCCGAAGCGTTTCCACTAAAAACAATCAAGGCCAGAAATGTTGCTAACTGTTTGTTACAAATGTTCTCTAGAGTGGGGATACCAAGGGAGGTTTTGACGGACTGTGGGACAAACTTCATGTCTAAATTATTACGACAGGTTTATAAGCTACTAGGTATTAAGGGAATTAAGACCACCCCATACCACCCCCAGACGGACGGGCTAGTTGAGCGGTATAACCAAACTCTGAAAAATATGCTGCGGAAGTTTGTTTCTAACACAGGAGCAGACTGGGACCAGTGGTTGCCGTACCTGTTGTTTTCCTACCGCGAAGTCCCACAGGCCTCAACGGGGTTCTCTCCATTTGAACTACTCTATGGACGCCAGGTGAGGGGGCCGCTTGACCTACTCAAAGACTACTGGGAGAATCCAACCCCCTCGGGAGAGAACGTCGTGGCCTATGTAGTTAAGATGAGGCAACGCTTGGAGGAAATGTCTGAGCTGGCACAAGAGAATATGAAGACTGCTCAACAAAACCAGAAAGTGTGGTACGACCGCAAAGCCAGAGAACGAAGCTTCAAACCAGGTCAAAAGGTTCTCCTACTCCTTCCCACCTCCGATAGCAAGCTCCTGTCTAAATGGTATGGCCCATATGAAATCACAAAGAAAGTGGGTGAGCTCACATATGAACTGTTTATGCCTGACAGAACCAAAAAGCATCAGAAATTCCATGTGAATTTGCTGAAAGAATTTTTTTCTCGTCCAGTATCTGTCCCTCAGCTATTGATCCGGTCTGTGCAAGACGAAGAAACCCCAGAGAAGTTTACACCTGGAAGTCTGGGTGAGTCATCTGTGTTAGATACGTCACATCTGTCTATCTCTCAGCAGAAAGAGGTGACTCCACTCATTGACCCAGGGCTCTTCAAAGAAACTCCTGGTTACACAGACCTGGTACAGCACAACATCCGGCTGAAGACTGAGGCGCCGCCACGTCAGAAGAGCTACAGAATCCCGGAGCGACTAGTGCCAGTGCTGAAAAAGGAAATCGAAATGATGCTGGAACTGGGTATAATTGAGGTATCCAGTAGTGAATGGTGTAGTCCAGTGGTGCTTGTACCAAAGAAAGATGACTCACTGAGATTTTGCATAGACTTTCGATACCTGAATTCTGTTTCACTGTGTGACCCTTACCCAATGCCCAGGATTGATGAGCTGGTGGAGCGAGTGGGAAAAGCCAAATACATCACCACCTTAGACCTGAGCAAAGGCTACTGGCAGGTGGCGCTGTCTCCTGAGGTCCATGAATTGACGGCATTCAGAACTCCATTTGGTATGTACCAATTTCGAGTTATGCCATTTGGACTCCAGGGGGCGCCAGCCACTTTTCAGAGGCTTATGGACTATGTGCTGAGAGATGTTTCAGAGTTCGCGGCGGCATATCTGGACGATGTCGTTATCTACAGCCGAAACTGGGAAGAACACATGGCTCATCTCCAAGGAGTCCTGAAGCGCATTAAAGCAGCTGGCCTTACTATTAACCCGCAGAAATGCTGTTTGGCGCAGAGAGAAGTAGAGTACCTCGGTTTTGTGATCGGCCATGGGAAGCTCCGACCACAGGTGGGGAAAATGGAGGCAATCCATTCGTTCCCCGTCCCCACAACAAAGAAGAAAGTAAAGAGTTTCCTCGGTCTGGTGGGCTGGTACAGAAAATTTGTTCCTCACTTTTCAGATCGCTCGGCTGTTCTTCATGATCTCACCAAAGCCACGGCCCCAAGAAAGGTGAGATGGAGTGATCGCTGTGACCAGGCTTTCAGAGATCTCAAAGAGTCAATTAATGAGCACACAGTACTGCAAACCCCTGATTTCAACCAACCCTTCATTCTACAAACTGATGCATCAGGAGTAGGTCTGGGGGGAGTTTTGCTGCAGGAGGTGGATGGAGAGAGGAGACCAGTGGCCTTTTTAAGTAGAAAACTGCTGGACAGAGAGACAAGGTATTCAACAGTAGAGAAAGAGTGCTTGGCCATGAAGTGGGCAATTGAGTCGCTGAGGTACTACTTGATGGGGCGTCACTTCAGCTTGGAAACTGACCACCGTGCTCTTCAGTGGCTCCACAAGATGAAAGACTCAAACACCAGAATTGCTGGGTGGTACCTGGCTCTACAGCCGTATAACTTCACTGTTTACTACAAGGCGGGCAAGTGCAATATAGTTGCTGATGCTCTCTCCAGGATTCATGAAATTTAGAAGGGCTGCACCCTTAAGAGAGGGGGGAGGAAATGTAATGTAGCAGAGTCCATTACTGGGTGTGTACAGGTGAGGGAAATGAGACACTAAATTGTTTTAAATAAAGTTTATTAAAGATTGGGTTTTAATGTAAACGTGCAACCTGTAATTACTCACCTTTTTGTTTCCTGTTTGTCTATCACCTAAAGAGGGTTCCGGGTGCATCCACTTTGCAGAGAGGAGGGGTGTCCTGGGTTTTATTTTTTGACTTGAGTAATGTGGTAGAAATAATAAATCACTGCTAAATTAATAAAGAAATATATTTTTGTAATTTTGTAGAGGATATATTCACTGCGTTAATTATTGCTGTATTTTTTTTGTGTATTTTGAGCTGCAGTGGGTGTGGTCTAATTGCTGTCACCTGCTATAAAAGCAGGCCACCAGCTCTGAGCTGGGAGAGTGCTGGTGGACATGCTGTCCTGATTTTAACACAAAAATGTACATAATGTAAATAAACTTTCACCGGATCTGCACTGGAAGCTGCCTCTGCGTAACTTTGTTCCTCCTAACATCCTCATAAGTGCCATCCTGACATGACAAGTGTCACAATACAAAACAAAAAACAATCCAATAGGAAAACATTTCAAGAAAAAGTAGACACAGCTCAAAGGGAGTAAGCCGGAGTAAAATACTTGTGGGAGCTTACCTCAATTACATTTTACACTTTTCTGTCTGAAAAGGCTGATCTAAAGCCGTGACAGAGTCCAAAAAAATATGGATGTGAAAACTGGGAACAAAATGCTTCCGGTTTGTTGTGCTTTTAAAGTTAGGTAACTCAGCTTTAATATCTTCAAAAGAACTCTACAATACCATAGGTGTTTTTCAACCATTTTTCCGTGGTACGTTAATGGGCCTTGAGATACTTTGATGAGAATGACTTTGCATTGTTTATAAAAGTATAAACATTTTTGTGTCAGTTTCAGCTGGTGGTGTGTCATGTGAGTGTTTTCACTGATACACATTGGGGGATGCTGCCCTACACAATCCAAAAATGTGGATCGCTCCAACAATTCTGTTATTATAAGGAATATACTAATAACCATAAATTAGGCCAATAAACTATTTCAACCCCCATTTCCACAAACCTACACGTAAACTCAATGCTCCTCTTTGCCATTGCATGCACCCCGCTCTCCACAAGGATAACCCAACACATAACAAGTAGAATGATGACAAGCAATTAATTCTAAGGTCACCTCAGCCTTCGTCATTGCAGAAAGAGACAAAGACATGCTGCTTTCACCCAGGCTTTGAAGAGAGACGGGCTGTCTTTTAAAACACAGCAGTGCATGAAAAGCTCAGTGTGTGTTATATTAGCACATAAAGGACATGACTAAACAGACAGTTAGCCTTTTTTATTCGCTTAAATCTGAGGTATCAAGCTTTCAAACCACAACCTTGGAACAGGGCAGGGCTGGGACAAGTTGAACGGAAAATCGCAACTAATAAATTATTGTTGTCAACTTATGTAGAAATGAATTTATAATGTTTTTACTTATTATTTTAACTCAAACAACCCAAACAAGTCATCTCTACTCATCTTTTTTTTTTGTCAAATGTATAAAAATCCCATGTAGAGCTGTACTAAATTATCATTATCAAAATAATAATCAGCCAATCTCATCAAAATAATAATTATCAAACATTCACTACAGCCCTATAGTGAAGTAATACCATCATTTGTTCCCAGGTTATGTCTATGTAGATAATAGAACATTTTAAAGCTAAAGTTAAAGAATTATTCACATTCAGGCACTTCCTCCTCACATGCAGAATCCCATTCAGTGGATGCTTTTAAATCGCATTTAAAATCTCACTTTTATTCATTGACTTTCAACCCGGCATGGCAAGAATGTCTTTTTATTGATTTCTTTCTTTTGCATACTGTTTTGTATTATTATTATTTATTATCTGGGAAGCACTTTGGAAATTGTGTGTCGGCAGAAAGGGCTATACAAGTAATGTTGCTTTGGATTTGCTTTTTTATTCCTGCTGTCTAATGTGTGATGTATCGGCAACATTTCCCCACAATGGGACGAATAAAGGCTCCATTTGGTTATACAGTATATCGTTTTCCCACACATGCATATTTTGGCCTCCATCACAGTTTTACATCAGATTTCTTAGACATAAAAGTGAAAAAGAGAGGACTGCTTCATATGGAGACTAACTGGGCTCTTACTGAAACCTCAGTGGAACTCTCCTAGTTAAATAAAGGTCAATAATAAACACAATCTTAGCATGCAAAGAAATTAAGATTTTGAAGTTTGGTTACTCAAAGGAGAGACATTTACCTTCAATTGTATGATTAATTACCTGTCATTACTTTACTTTCTTGTCTTATTAAAAGAACCTTCAAAGCCTTAAACATAAGACAAAATTGACGTTTTCATCCCCATCATCTCTCATCCAGTGGGGGCGGGTCCCGGCTCAAAAATGTCCAAAATGACGTACGCTGACATGCTTGCAATACCACCCCGGGCCGATGGGGGTGGACCCGTAAAAAGAAATATTCAATGCTAATGTACAAATCTTCAGACCTCTCGAAAACGTCTTTACAGGATTGAACAAAAGTTGGCTCTTGGCCCAAAGCTCCGTTCCACATGTGTGTCAATGCTGAGGGGGGTGAATTTTACTCTAGTTTAGTTGTTGTGAAATTTTGAAGGCACTCGTTTAAATGAATGGCGCAGCTGACGCATGCGCAGATGCGTTTTTTAACTTTTTCCAGCCCCTGCGGCCATTTTGAAACCCTCCATGAGAGCCAAATTTTTGGCCAATTTCTTTGAACGGCAGAGATAGGCGTGACTACGTCCGTTAATATTTACAGTCTTTGCTCTCATCCCAATCATCCCCAAAGTTAAATTAATCAGGCCTATTAGGGATTATTTGAACATTTAACCCCTTCATGTTTCTATTCATATTTTAGATTCTTCTGATGTTATTGTTTGTTGTACTGTATTTTGATCTGTAGCGCTGTAGGTTTCCTGGAAATGTTAAGGTGCTATAAATAAAATGTATTACGCAAAAGTTAACATGTTTAATGAGATAAAGCACCAGTTCTAAGTGCGTGCATTTCCTGTACATTCTAAACCCTTGCAAACACAACATAACAACAATAAGAAAATCAATGCACATTTCCTTCATACGCAACAAAGGGTATGCAGTAAATAGAAAAGAAGCCAGAGGACTCATTATCATGGCGGACTTAATCGCTCGCCCGAGTGACCTTTTCCACTGGAGCGGGGAGTCGCGCTGGCTCCGATACCATCAGCAGCCCAGAGTAACCGCAGATGTCCTTCTCCACTTCAAAATCCAACCAGAAAAAAAAGCACTTTCCGTACACCCCGTATGCTCATGGGGTAAGCTTAATATCAAGTCACGCTCCATATAGCAACTAAAAACCATCGTGACAGCTGCGTCGATGATTATGGTGCGGTGAAGATAATGGAGAGATAAATGAGCTAGCAGACAATATAGGAAATAGGCTTTAATGGCTACATAAGTGAAGAGTGCTCATGGAATAAAAAAAAGTCCTTATTTTGAGTGTGCGATGCTTTCTCGTTTTTGCATAAGTGAACAGGCCAATATTAATAAAGGAGGTAATAACTGTAAGCTAAGTGCTATGTATGCTCCAAATGTGCTTTCGAATCAATTATGGAACAACGGTATCAGTACAATGTGCATTAGTAAGTTTTGAAAAGCAGAAAGGAAAGTTTACTTGTTGGAATCTAGGTTTAATTAATGCATTTGAGATCAGGCGAATGGGCAATTACCGTTTGGAGAGCGTCACCGGAATGGCAGCCAAATAGTGCTGGCAAAAGTTGAGGGCTTTCTGGTATCGCTTTTGGAAGACAAAACTAGACTCTCTCCTGGCACGACAAAATAAACAAGATTTGTGCTCAGGTCCAAGGTAACAGTAGCGCAAATCACAACTTTTGACTTTTGCCTTGGAGAAAAGGTTGTTTGTAATCTTTGATGGAATTTCTGTGGATTTGCTTTAATAGAATACTAAATAACTATATAGAAGTGTATGATGTATTTTGTCCATGGTTCAAAACAAGTGCCCTAAATAATCATTTCATATTTTACATCTGCTTTGTCCATTTCCCCATTTTGCTATGCATTCATTTATTAGTGCAGTCATGATCATTCTTTACTTACATACGTTTGCCATTGCCTGCACAAAATGTCAGCAAATTTAACAGAGTTTAAGATCATTTAGAGGTTTTAAAACAATTATTTTTGCCCAGACTGCATTGTTTTCACTGCTACAACATCACAATGCAAAAATTATGTGTACATGTACTTAATGTGTAGGCATAAACAGCGCCACCAGGACACCATTTGCTACCCTTGGTCAAATTTGCAGTTCATGGCAAAAGATCCAATATTAAAATAAACTTGTTTTGTTTTTTAGAACAAAGCCCAGGGTTCCAAGCAGAGAGCCAGTGAAAATCTACTGTCTTCCATCTCGGCTCTATACGCAGTGATACATCTGTCTGTTCTAAAACTAAAATAAAACCACAAATGAGAGATGACACCCTTTAATCACATGTCTATATTCTTCAATAAAGGATGTGGCTCTAAAGGAGACTGCCAAGGTACTACATATATTTTCATGGCCGTCCTCAACTCCAAGTATATACTGTGAATTAAATTATGTGAACATTTCATCCGATGAATGAAGGTCCCGGTCTCCAATCATGTCTCCAAAGAAAACAGATGCCTTTTACCAGTGTTTACATTAAGATTGTTTGTGACAGGAATATTTATACGGGAGGCAATCTAAATGTAAACACCCACCGGAACCTACATTTCTATGCATATTATTATTCTGCGAGTAACTAAAAAACTGTCATTGATTGTTACTGCACTTGTACTGTGCATGTCAAATGAAAAATAAATCTATTTTTCTATTAATTTTCAGGGGACACACTAGTTTTATTTAGTTCCTCTCCGGTCTTTTTCCTAGTGTTACGGCAGTCCTCTACTGTCTCACAAATCTTTGCAGGGGATGTTTTTTTTGCATTCGTAGGAAGACTGTTCCAGATAACAGCTGCATGAATCCGACACGCTGCCTCCTCATGTTTAGTCTTGACTCTGGGCATCAGCAGGAGGCCAGTCCCTGTGCTCCTCAGAGTCCCAGAAGGAATCCAGTCCCTGTGCTCCTCAGAGTCCCAGCAGTAGACCAATGCTTGATCTTCTTAGCATCAGCATTGGTTCATATGGCACTAACATGTCACGGTTTTGCTTGTACATGTGCTTGAGCTGCTTTAAAGTCTATTCCCTACATTTTAAATATGTACCAGTATCTCACTAAATACAGTACCTTTACGCAGCTAAGAAAGAGTAGCTGACACTTGCATGTTTTCGTGGTTACATTGGCCTCTCATTGACTTCACTCATGCTGTAAATATAATGGCTCATTCAAACATCATTTCCCACTGAAACAAATGAGCTGACCCGAAGTCTGACGAAAACAGCAGAAGTACGTAATAATTTTTTATACAAGACATTTTGCAGACCAAGGTCACACGTTGCCATTTTGGAGGGACCTGAAGAAGTGACGGTGATGGCTTTGTGCTGCTGTGCTTTCATTTATCCGTGCAACATGAAAAACGCTCAATGATCACCTCATTTGACCGGCCTGCATTCATCAAACTTTAAAACTACTTGTGCAAAAGCCTCACTCGTCAGCTCCTTGTGGCAAATAATAATCAAACATGCACAGATGGGCCGCAGAGACGAGTCAATGCGGAACGGTGTCACTAAGTCAGGCCCGAGCGTGGTTATTACAAGAACATAAATTGAAATCGGAAACGCCAGGCCCTGTTTCCTGAATTATTGATAAATCGTATGGGCCTGTTCAGTTTTTCCCATACAGCGTGATAGCGTAATGGAAATATGAGCTGGAGCACGGTCTGACTGTGTTTGGAGAAAAGCAGGGCGGGAAACAAGAGCAGGATGTGTTGTAAACAATGGGTGATGTGGAAGTGTCTGTGATCACCGAACACCTTGTCATTTCCAGGTTAAAATATGAATTCGTAATGAGGACATTTGTGTGTTTTCTATTTTTAAGATTGCTGACAGAATGGGGTCACAACTTGTCTTTGTAGAGGAGGTTTATACAGTTTAGTGCAGCTTTACTTTTAAGCCTCCAGGATTTTTACCATGTTGTCTAGTCTCTGGTTGTCTATGGTGTTATGGCTCCTAGAATTTTACATATATTGGTCCCACAACTAGATCTGCCATACACGTTTACTGCTATTACAGCCTAATTTTCAGAACTATTTGGCAATTCATCACATTGGTCAAGGTATATTATTCTTGATTTACGATTTATGTTTTTTGAAAGAGCAATATAATGTCCCTAAGCAAGACACTTCACCCACATTGCCTAGTATGACGTGTGTGTGTGTATATGTCAACGATTAGCGGTGGTCGGAGGGATCAATGGCACATACTGGTTGCCTCACTTCTGTCTGTCTGCTCCAAGGCAGATGTGGCTAAAAAAGCGCTATATCAAAACCAATGCATTATTATCGTTAATGTGCTAAATACATAACGTGCATTGGAAAGTGGATTCGAAAAACTATATTTCAAGAACTATGTGTGATGGTGTTTTGATGTTGAGAAATGACACGTGCATGTATGTGTCACTCAAGATGGACAAATAGTGGAAAAATAAGATATGAAATATGAAACTGAAGTGCCCAGTTTCATATACCAATCAATTGCAGCAAAAAATAATAACAAAAATAGACAACAATAATACCTAATACTAAAACAAAGAGCGCCCCCTGCTGTATTTGGCCCTACCACTAAGAATAATATTGAGAGATTTAAAACCCAAGTTATGTGGTCAATAACAGCAACAATCTCCGTCATGTACATTAGGAGCACATTTACGTCCCAAAGGTCCTTTCCTCATCGCAGCCAGTGCACATTTGCCTGTGCGCCTCTAAATCATTCATAACTCCAGACGTGGACCATGGAAACTCTGCCACTGCGGGGGCATCACCTCACTTATAGTAGTACAGTAAAGGAACCCCGTGGAACCGTGGAAATGGTTGTAACGCTTTTTCAAAGCCGCCCTTGTTTGTCCATGCGCCGAATGGAGCAGTAGCAGTGTTGCATGTGTTTTGACTGATATTTTCCAACGGCTTGTCCCATGTTTAGACCATCAGAAATCTCAATGCAGTCGGTTCAGTCTTTTTTTTTAGACACGTCAGCGACAGATATGACGCTCTGGAACATCTTGGTTGAATGAAATATTGATCACTTAGAGGGAGGTGCCACCAGAGTGCTTTTTATAGCCTATTCTGTTGACTTTTGTTCTCTCTCCTGATTTCATTGTGCCAAATAAGACCTGGATGGAAATGCAAGCCACAGATATTATGCAAAAACGCGACATGCTTTGAACTTGAATATTATCATTTTGTTCTAATAGTTTACAACTTGACCATTTCTATAATAACAGCTTGTTAAACAAATGTTCTTACCACTATATCAGTCTAACAAACAGCCTGTAGCTATCTATATAAGACAATGCTGCCTACAGCTAGATTCCTATCAAAATATGGAACAAATTCAACTGGCCTTCAAGCATGTATGGACAATAATTAACACTAAGTTGTCTGTAGTCAATAGTGGTTGTAAAGATCATTTGTTTTCCTCTCCGTAACTATGCGTGACAGTTTAGAGATGGGAGCATTTAGACAGAAATAGAAAAGTTATTATATCGTGGATGGAGCTAAAAACACTTGAACATGTCTCCTTACATATACACATTATTAACTTGCTGTTTTTTAATATAATCTTTAATTCCAAGGACAATATAGAAATGACCGCATCAGAGATCAAACCACTGATCCTGTTATTGCTTGCGTCTCTCCTCCACTGAATTATCTTTGTGCTCCAGGCGCTCTTCGATGCTTTTTACATCTCAGAGGATCTTGTACTTTTTAACAGCTTTAAAAGAGTAAACACTGTTACAATATTTATCATGCAAATGTCCACAGGGCTGTTTGATGATAAATAAACTGTCAAGGAACGATAGCAGGACCCACGAGCAGTTTTAATTCTGGCCTCAATGAGAAAAGTTCTGCCCATAATTTTGGCTTTGTCTTTAAAACCTGTACATTTCTCCACCAAACTCCTGCCTTTGGTCGTAGAATACGGGAGTTACAGGCAGAAAGCATGTGATACTATTCGTATAACATTCTAAAGCATGAAATTACAAATTAAATGAAATAAAATTATTGCACCATATTAATTCTTTTCGGGAGAATTATATTTTAAATGTATAGAAATGTCTTCAGTAAAATATGTGAAATGATTGGTCAATCCATTGTAAAATTAGATACTCATTTTGGAAAATAGAAATAAAATAAACATCTAAAATTGTGTATTCAGGATTCAATTCATACTTATGAAATGTAGCTTGAAATGTTAGCCAAATGTATTTAATTTAATGCCGTCCTAAATAACGGTTATTTTCAAAAAGCCATATTCTGATTTAAAGGGTTTGATGCGCAAAGTCGCAGTTTTAAAAGCAGTTTGTTACTGTGGGATTATTTGTTGCATATTCAAACATGAATAATTTTGTACTTGAGGTTAAGTCTGCAAAGGCCAATATATTTTCCCATTAGAGTACATTTTTCTTCCTCTAACAGCAGCGCACAGGAACCCAGGGGGCAAAGCTAAACTAGCTCTTTATGCATTCAGTCCTCAGCCTTCCAGGTGTCACATTGGGCAGAGTTATTGAGATCCATACTTGAAATATAATTTATCATTTAAGCTGCGGTGCACAGTGACCCGACAACTCTGCGCTCCCTGGGTCATTTATACAGCAGGCGGAGACGAGATGTGCGATGTGTATTCAGTCAACACGGGCTCTTTCTTACAATCAATCACTCAAGATGTTCTTATTCAAAACCTGTGCAACACAATTACACAAAAAAAAATAACAGACACAGTTTTCAAAAGGATATTGGGTGAATTAAGCGGTTAAACTCCCTCACTCATTCGAGGCAGAAACAGTTTTAAAGGTAATAAAGTACTTTTTAATTCCTACAATATGCAAAAGAATTATCCGAGATGTTTCTCAGATAGATTTCACATCATTGCACATTTCCAATACATATTTTTGGTATTTCATGACACTTTGAAGCAACTGTGGTTAATTAAAGTTAAACTCATCATTCTAACAATATGCACAAGGCAGTACTTTTCCATTGTTTTGGTTATCTCAAGGTTGAAGCTACTCGCACACTGTGGCAAACGCTGATTGGAGGACTCCATTCCTCCATGTTGTATATTATCACTTGCAGTCTGTAACATATTTTGTTTGTGTTCGTGTTCGTGCTGTCTCTACCAACGACAAGAAAACATGTCTTCTGTCTGAATTAAAGACACAATCCCAGACTTTGTCATCTTCTTCAAAATCTTTGGTATATTGTGACAAAAGCCAAACAAAGAGTATAGATTTGGTCTGACATGGAAAAAACAAGATACTAGGATGGCGGAACTGAGGAACATTAAATAAAACACACAAAAAACTGTATGTTATGGTCTCATTTACATTTGAAAGCAGTTCAAAATAAAACAGTAACATATAGACTGCTAAAATCAAAACATGGGTTACAGTGGAAGCACGGCCCAAAGGCTTTGAAACGCCAACATTATTGATGCTCAACCCCTGGACTAAAGTGGCCACAATGGTCCTGTAATGATGCACGATGGTTTGTTAACCCCTTCTTGTTCAGACTGTTTGCAATATGTAAGCGTGATTTCATTAGTAATGGTATTTGCTCATATAACATAAATATAAAGGTCTAAGAACTAAAACCTCCAAGTGTCATTTAGGGATTGTTTTCAATTTTGCTCCGTCATTAAAAACAGACCTGGAGTTAATTTCTAGCTCTATTTATGTTAATATGTGTAACCTCAAATCGGCACAAACACTGTATCACGCCCTCCACCCCCATCTGTCTAAAACCTCTGTTATCAAAGTCAGTGCCCTATAGCAAATCCACAGGCTATGATATCACGGGCAGATCAGTTCTCCTCCTTTGAAACCAACTATAGAGCTTCCATTATGTTCCATTTGCAACTGTATACCTCCAACTAGCTGTTCCATGATAGATGTTTAGTTCTAGGCAAGGCAAGGCAAGGCAAGTTTATTTATATAGCACAATTCATACACAAGGCAATTCAAAGTGCTGAATAGAGCTGCAACTAACGATTATTTTGTAATCGATTAATCTATCGATTATTTTTACGATTAATCGAGTAATCGCTTGGCTGTGAATTGTGTAGAAAAAATGTTTTTTTTCATCACAAAAAGCTAAAGTGGCAACACTCGAGGATGTATTGATGGCGTAAACTTAAAGTAAATGTTTGTAACAGGCTCTTTGTGCTAATTCTGCTATCTGATTGGTTGAGACAGACAGATATTCATGAAATTATAAAAACAAAGTCGGTTTTAATCAAAAATACTACATTTTGAAGTCATTTTTGCTCTGTTTGAGTCCGTGTGAACCAGAAAACGATTAATCGATTACTAAAATAGTTGTGGACTATTTCAATAATCGATTAGTCGTCGATTAATCGATTAGTTGTTTCAGCCCTAGTGCTGAACAAAATAAGAAAGCATTAAAATCATAAATAATCACAGTACATTAAAAAGAAAGCTAAAAATATAAAATCCCTCAGTTGTATGCACAGCTAAACAGAACTGTTTTTAACCTGGTTTTAAACATTGTCAGAGAGGAGGCCTCTTTACAACAACCGGCGCGCCGGCGGCCGTTTTTATGTTTTTAAATGTTCTGCTGGCAATAGCAGATGTATTTTGAACACCAAACCCCAAAAGCTGTATATCATTTTAAAGCTTATTTTCTTATCTACATTTATATACAGTGTAAACTACATCAGACTTTGCATTCAAAAGATATAACACATAATGTGGGCACAAAATAAATCAATTCCGAAATAGTTTTTTACCTTTGGGCTTGTGCTGTACAAATAAATCAGCTCTCCTCCCAGCTTGCAATACATCATTCTCTCTGGAACAGTCCAAAGGAAAATTATATCCACTTGTATTTCCCAAAGTAAAATCCATTCTGCAGAAATAATCCAAAAATGTGCATTTATCTTTAGCGAAAAAAATGAAAAAAAAGAGCACAGATGTTACTCTTTCACTTTTAACGGACTTTTAGCTTTGTTTTTCACCCAAACATCTGGTATCTTTCAAATGAGACTACTCCCGAAAAGCTAGACCAATTTTTGGGTCTGCAAGAGCTCCCGTAAGTACAGCTAGTGCTGCTGTTTGCGCATGGATCACTGATCTTTGTGGTGATCCCAACTTGTTTGCTTTTACTTCCAGGATTTACGATTGACATGTCCTTGTAGCCAATGAGGAAAGCTTTCGAACAAGGGGTGGGACAATGGTGTCCTGTCTTATGTTGTGCCTGTAAAATTGTGCGTAATGGAAGCCAAAAGACGCTCTCGAAGCTGCAATGAATTTACACTCATAAAAAAATAACTTTGACATTTAAAAAAGAAAAACACACATAGATTAGTAACTTATAAGTACCAATAATAAAAAATATTGTTTTTATGATGATTAAATGTAAGTAAAGATATTTGGCACAATTTGGCACACTTGTGCCAAATTGTGCCAAATGTGCACTACTTGATGAAAAGGAGAAACTGCATTAAAACTATAAAACTTAGAAGTCTGAAACTTTAGACAGTTGTTGTCAACAACACAATGAACAGAGGGTTTGAATATTGTGAACTTACAATGAAGTATGCCTTTTTTAGGGCCTTTAGAAATTGAAAATGTTAGGCGAGGCTAAAAAAATTGTTTTTTTTTCCCTAACTTCAAAGGATGCAGAGGAAAATAGGAATGACAAACATTATTTTAGTGTTTTTTTACATAAACTAGAAGGCTCTAGCTTTAAAATGATGCATCACACAAGCATGTGAGATGTAAGATGTGTTTTTAAATAAGCAAAGACATTTGGGTATGCCCAACTTTTGTGCACAAGCCAAAATGAGGCGGTTTTTAAGAGGCTAAACAGAACTGTTTTTAATCTGGTTTTAAAGTAGTACTAGAATTTAATATGCTGCTATCCAGAATATATAACTACAATATGTGTTTATAATATTTCGGGTGTTCATTTTGACATGTTTAGATGAATTATGTTTAAAAAACGGCTTTCAAGTGGCACCTTTATAAAAACGCTAGGGGGGGCCAAAATGGCGGCGATGACGTAGGAGGAGGGCATCTCACTGTAGCAGACAGCAGTCTGGTTGGAAACTGTAGGAGGTTTCACTGTCATCTGAACAAGGTATAAACATATTTTCATCCGTTTTGTACATAATAGTGTGCAACTCTTTTAATCTTTTAGCCTTATTTGTGAGATTCAAGCTAATTAGTGTTGGGCAAGTTAGCTAACTCTACTTGATATCATAAAACATGCTAACAAGACTAATATTCGTTTTTACATTATGCCAGTCTCACTTTGGTTGCCTTAGATTTATTTACCACAATGTACATTGTAATATCCATAAATGCTAACACCTATTAACGGTTTAATTAGCATTTTTATCAATGATTGCATCACATGTAGTCTATGTTTTCAACTTCTGCAGCTTTTTGTTCATAAAAGTAAAATATTTATTTAATTAAAGTTATTTTGATTAGCATTTTTGAATATTACAATGTACATTGTGGTAAATAAATCTAAGGCAACCAAAGTGAGACTGGCATAACGTAAAAACGAATATTAGCCTTGTTAGCATGTTTTATGATATCAAGTAGAGTTAGCTAACTTGCCCAACACTAATTAGCTTGAATCTCACAAATAAGGCTAAAAGATTAAAAGAGTTGCACACTATTATGTACAAAACGGATGAATATGTTTATACCTTGTTCAGATGACAGTGAAACCTCCTACAGTTTCCAACCAGACTGCTGTCTGCTACAGTGAGATGCCCTTCCCCTACGTCATCGCCGCCATTTTGGCCCCCCCTAGCGTTTTTATAAAGGTGCCACTTGAAAGCCGTTTTTTAAACATAATTCATCTAAACATGTCAAAATGAACACCCGAAATATTATAAACACATATTGTAGTTATATATTCTGGATAGCAGCATATTAAATTCTAGTACTACTTTAAACATTGTCAGAGAGGAGGCCTGTCTCACATCTTCAGGAAGACTGTTCCAGATTTTAGCAGCATGAATCTGAAAAGCAGCCTCCTTATGTTTAGTTCTGACTCCGGGCACTAACAGGAGTCCAGTCCCTGTGCTCCTCAGAGTCCGGGCTGGTTCATATGGGACTAACATGTCACTAATATATTTTGGTGCGAGGCCATGGAGAGATTTGTACACAAGCAGAGCTGTGTACAAGTATTCTATATCTTTCTTTTTCTTAACCATGAAACTGATTCTCACGATCACAACAGTATCAGTATCATGGAGTGCATGTTATTTTTAATTATTTGCCAACTGCTGAGGGGTATAACATGACTCAAAGTCCCAAACATTACACAGATTAATTGCCTGAGAAACCCTTATATGAATTTATGCTAAAATGTATATAACCAAAATCCACCGATTAGACCTATATATTTTATTAAGAGTTCAAATGGAAGCAAAATAAATGCTTGGTTTCTCCATTAGACTTACAGTAGTGTTTGGTAGGTTGTGTTTATGTGACATCGCGACAGTGCTAAGAACCTATGTATAGACTATGGATCGAGCCTATATATATTAACAGCTAAAAAATCTTTCTTGATATCTATGGTAAGTGTCAAAATTCAAGTAAATAATCTTATTTCTATGTAATCCCTGGACTCATCTACAAAAACTGCCACAAAGTTCCACACCTTCTTTGTCACCACATATAAAGCAAAGTCTAATCATTTTCTCATGAAGCTGTAGAAGTGGAGACAACATTCCCAAAAAAACATACACAATGTTGACACGAGAATAATATGGCTGGTTTATGAAATTAATCACAACATAAAAATTGATTTGTATGTTGATTTTAATTGGCTCCTGCCCTCCCACTGAAAAAACTAGGATAAAATGTATGCAGCACTTTAACTCATGCTTGAGTAATATTTAAACAATAAAAAGTACCAGTAATAGCATGGGAATCAGTACAGTGCTAATTTACACCTCTATTTGTTTTTTGTATTGCAGACCTTCTGGGCATTCTTACTATTCAAATTCAGTTCGTTTGGATGACCCACTCCCCCCATTCAGATCAGATAGGCTCACCAATTTAAAACCACAACAACATAGATTTAAACCTGAGTATTCTCCCAAATGTATTCACTCCATGAGCGCCTTCAACCCTCTTATGGCCCATGCACTTCCATCTCAATAGCTATTTACTCTCCTTATGTAACTGCAGCATTTGTCAGCGTAAACGTGCTGGGATCCTGACCTGCCGCCTATTCGCAAAAACATGTGGGTGAAATCAACTCACACGCTCTCTTATCTATCAATGCTCATTTTCAATATCTAATCCCAGACTATGCCTAGACTCAGCTCCTAGTTTATGATGTTTTTTTTTTTTTGGACGTCTTTGTGAAAATAGCAGTGTTGAGAATTCTAACCAGGCTGCATTGTGTGGCAGGGGATGGGGGCGGGGGAGCAGCACTAACTAGGAGCCCCACAAAGCTGCCTCTTCACATGGGGATGGGAATGAGTCTCCCCTCCTCTCTCGCTGGAGATTGCACCCGCACGCGGACCAGAGACGCAGGAGTCTGGAACTAATACCCCTAACGAGTTCACTCTGAGTGTCGTAATGCGCACACATAGTAGAGTCATTAACATGCATTAGGGCCAGTGTGAGGGACGAGCACTGGGCTGCACCGGTGGGGTTCGGATCAGAAACTGCATGGTAACATGTCAACAAAAGCTGGAACCATTACGTGACTAACTGTGACTAGTTAAGACATAGGATACGTTTGGACGTTGCGCAAGGAAAGAGAGTGACAAGACTAAAGCAGAATGTAGGTTTTTAAAGGAAAAACTGTCACAAGGCGGGTCCAAATTAAACACGTATAAAACCAGCAACTTGGTAAAACTCACAACCATGAAGAGGAAACTTTGCTAGCACCGGAGCTTTTTCTCGATACCATTTGTATGAGTGGAATATGACAGTGGCTCTTATTGTTGACTGTTAAAACATCTGTGAAAATGTTTAATGTTTAACACTTCTGAACTGGAGGCAAACTTAAATGTTTGTATGTTGTTTGTCTCTTTTCTCTTTGTGTTTGTTTTTTCATTTTAAATTTCAATTGTATTAGTTTAGAAAGTACTCAAATTAAGGTACTTGTACTTGCATCGGTTTCGGCAAAAAGTGGTGTTGGTGCATCCCTATAAAAATGAAAATTACATGAATAATAATATAATAACAATAATTTGCTATATAAAAGTACATTTTTTGACACTATAAAAACGCTGGCATTATTCATTCACTATAGGTACACAGTGGTGGTAAAAGCTGCTGCAATAGCCACAACTGCCCTGGCGAAGGCTGACAGAAGTGAGGAAACTAATTCGTGTTTTTAGTCCCTCCCACCACCACCAATTATCCACACGCACGCACATACACCTGGTTAGTACGGTGATGGGAGACCACAGTACACAGTACTCATGGCGAGCGTATCTTTCTGGTATGAATACACTCAAAAGCACATGCTGAATTAATATACATATCTGTTGTTTGACATTTGAAATCTGCTGGCACGTGCTACTCTTTTGTGTTTATGTTTCTCTAGTTCAACTTTGTGTTCTATAACATTGTGGCGGACAGGGTGGGCCCACAATATAAAATGGCTGATTAGGGCACACCGGCAAAACATGAATAAAAAAGTGGTATATAATATTTAACCTTTTATTTATTTCATGTCTTTAAAAACATGATTAAACAAAATAAAATAATTGTTTTACTCTTCATCATTTACTTTTGAATGCGTTGGAAAACGGCTGCAAGTCCTAAGTAGCTCTGAAACAGTTGTTGTTTTGTGCTTTTGAATTGTTATTTGTATTGGTTTTTTCTACCTGAGATGTTGGTGCAGTACAGTGTTCATAGTTTTGCACTGGTCCAGACCAGAGCAGAGAAGATTCATGGTCTGAACCAAGTGGATCAGGTTAAAATCCACTGGTGGAATGCTAACTTTTTGAAAAATGCTAATGAAGCATCTGGAATTTTACTTTGGACTAGAGCAGAGAAAATTGTCCGAACCAAGCGACTGATCCACCAAGTGACCTGTCCTGCTCCACCCAGAGGCTACTCCACCTCTGCTGCTGTGACCTGTCCTGCTCCACCCAGAGGTTGCTCCATCTCTGCTGCTGTGACCTGTCCTGCTCCACCCAGAGGTTGCTCCATCTCTGCTGCTGTGACCTCAAGGGCTGTTGCTGATTATTACTATTTTTAACTTAGTAGAATGATCAATTTTATTTTTTTTGCTGCTACTGGACACCTGAATTTTTCCTACAGGGATCAATAAAGCATCTATCTATCTACATGTGCATTGGCAGAATGTATGCATTTAAGGAATAGTGTTGTAGCCTGTGTGAAGCCAGTCATTTGGGTTTCTCTTGGTATTATAATACAAAAAAAGAAAAAATGCAGAAGTGTGATTTAAAGTGTATTTTTTGTCTGTGTAATCATTAATTTTGTTTGAATGATGGCTGCTTGCTAAATGAAAGCTTGAAGGGAAGAGGGAGGTGTTTGTGCCGGTAGTTTATTATAGTTGTGTGGATGGAACTAATAACTACTTTGTGTATATTATAGAAAAGGAGACAATAATAGGAAAGCTCAGAATAGTTATTTTTGCATAATAGGCTTATTTTCCAGGAAGTCAATTACTCCTGTACATAAAATCAGTCGGAAATAAAAATGTGTTGTCGCTCATGTCCATAAGATTCAATCCAAGATTTCGAGACACTGCTTGAATAAGATGTTTTCTTCTACACCTGGAGAATATATTTTCATAATTAACAAATCCCTCCCTTCTCATAAGACCAATGATTCCAAACGGCATCTAAATAATTTGCTATCTCCACAAACCAGACATGTCCTTTTCTTTAGTTACCTGCTTTCAATTCCATATAGAACATCCATATTTCCTGTGCTCTACCAAGATCCACTATTTTGAAATTCAGCCGGGGCACTAAGCAAACAGACTGTGCATGAATGAGGAGGAATTTAAATCTCAATGCTTTGACTGGAGACATGGAGCTGGCACCGACACAGTGAGACAGGCCAACGAGCGGCTGCATGTGCCAAGCAGCGCGGCAGCATAAGCACGGCAGAAAACATGCATCTGTCTTTCCAGGGAGGCATCTCATCCAACACTTTGCCCCAAGATCTGGAAGGACAAGTAAAAGAAACAAAAATCTGGCAAAAATGTTGAGGAATAGAAATGAGCATCTTCATTTTAATATGGAATCAACTGAAAGTAATACAATATATGAATTGATTTTTATGTTTTTTTGTATTCCCATCTTCTTTCTAGTTCTAGACTGTATAACAGGAGTGGATTAACTGAGCGCAGTTAACATTGTCTGTTCCCTGAAGAAGCAGATTTGAGCAGGGCCTGGTTTGTGCAGTGATGGGAGACCTGTGTGAAAACCAGGAGCTTCAGTGGTGGAGCGGCTCTGGCTTTAAAGTGTAAAACTGTCGATGAGTTTTTAGGCAAGTTACTTCACCTACATTGCCCAGTTTGAGTCTGGTGTGTGTAGCCTTGCTTCTGTCAGTATGCGCCAGGGCAGCTATGGCTACACTTGTAGTTCACCAGCTCTGTGTATGGAGTGAATGAATAATGCCATGTGAAGAGTGTTCCAGAGCGTTAGGAAAAAAACAATGCATTATTTATGGTTATTATTTGAGCTACTTGTTCAAGCCAAAATTTTCTCATAGATAAAAGTAGCAAATCAGTTGCAGGGAGCAGAGGCCATTCAAAGAAATGAGGTTCAGATCTCATATGAAAACAGCTGCCTCTTTAACCTTGCTATAGCCGAAGATATGGTACCAATGTCATGGATAAATCTCCACACAACCTTTTTCTTCATCCCATTACGTCAACCCTAACCCTAACCCTAACCCTAACAACTCTTGAAAGACAAGTCAGATGTAGTACCTTGTAACATGCTTCAGCTGCAGAGCTGCGAGCCATCATCATACTGTCACCCGTCTCAGGAAGTGACATAAGCTGATAAAAACCACGTCACCCGGCATCACAATGTTTCAGCTCTAAAATTGAAACATGTTAAAAAAAAAGGTAATATGTCTAACCTAAAAAAAAAAAAACACGTTATTACTCAAAACAACAATATTAACCTCTTTGAATCTAGACTGACCCAGGCTGTGACCAGATGGGATAATTTTTTCTGAGCCAAGACTACCAGACCTTCCTCTCCCCAGACACTTTCTCTGCATCATCAGAAAGAATCTTGAGGTGCTACCAGGTCAGCCAAGACATTTGTAAGAGACTATATCTCTTACAAAAAGTACTGCTCTGGAGAGTTTGCACTAATGCCCTAATCCTTTGGTCAATCTCATGTTCCTTCCCCAAGATACTTGAACTCCTCCACTTGAGAAAGGCATCCATGGAGGTGCATAAAACTACCATACCATGATGGTCAACCGACTGCATGAGACACTGACAAAATATGATAAGCTTAGTATATTGGGAAGTATTTTAAAAGCCTGGACATAAAAAGCAAAGTTAAAAAAACAATAGTAGATACATTATTCTGAGAAGCACGCTGGACTCGAGTGTCTGAAGTCGTAATAATATTTGTGCATGTAGTGAGTCCTCTGGCTGAACAACAGCAGCCACTCTGGGCTAATGCATTGGAGACGTGCGGGCTGGGAGTACAATAGTGCAGTAAAGAGAGGGATGGGGAGGCTAATGGACACAAGCAGCAGCTCTAGTGGGACCAGGCTGACGTGAGGAGACAGGCTGAGCTGAGCTGAGCAGGATGAGGGGAGCTGCAACACTGAGCAGAGGTGTACACAGATACAGACGGACACTGAAATGCTCTGAAATTTAATTATATAGTGGATATAGAGACAATATGAAAAGTTTGCATTGATTTTTTAAACTTGACCGTATCATGGTGTGGTTCTGGTGATTGCCTGCATGTCATTGCAATACAGTGGAATTATATATATATATACAGTATATATATATATATATATTACTTCCATTGATTAATGCACATTTAAAGTTAATGAGACAGGGTTTTTTATTTGAATTGAATGAATCTGATGAAAATATAAAAGACAGTTTTAAGTAATGCTTCATATCTCAAACGTCTGACCTCTGAAGCTATCCTATGTGTGATGGGAGACCTCTGGCAACACCAGGTTCCACAGTGGGGCGGCTGCGGTTGTAAAGTGGCAAACTGTTGCTGTGTCCTGAGGCAAGACACTTCACGCACATTGCCTAGAAATGAGTCTGGTGTGTGTGACCAGAGAGGTAGCCTAGCTTCTGACAGTAAAACCATCTTTGACTGACCAAAAAAGCACTATATAAAAGCAGTGCATTATTATCATTCATGCATTTTCATTGATCAGGGGAGGTCATGATGAGTTATGAATGATCATAATTCATCTTAAAACGTACCCACTGATCTTTACTGTGATATTGATGTTGTACGATCATATGCTACTTGCTAATTGGAGGCACGGAGGCTGAGTGGATAGCACTATCGCCTTTCAGCAAGAAGGTCCTCGGTTCATATCCCGGTCGGACCAGGGCCTTTTTGAGTGGAGTTTGCATGTTCTCCCCGTGTCTGCGTAGGTTTCCTCCGGTTACTACGGTTTCCCCAACCACTAAAAACATGCACAATAGGTCTGGCATGCACCTCCTGTACTGGCGACCCCGCTCCCATCTCTGTGTGGAGTGAGAGGCAAATACCCAAAAATAACAATTGTAAACCGCTTTGTGACTCTGGTCTGTGAAAGGCGGTATATAAATAAAGATTACTTACTAAGACTTTGTAGCAGCGGTGTATGGGATGACAGCTTGAAGGGGCAGGCATAGAACAGCACCACAGTTATGAAAAGATCATTGAAATGAATGTACTGTATGTAATCTGTGTGTGTTCATTTTGCACTGAGACTTCTATAATGCCCCAGACTCTGGAACATTATAACAAATCTCATTTCATCGAAAATGTATGAAGAATCCATCAGTGTCTGAATAACGAATATTGGTGAAGTGACCTTTGTACCGAAGGTCCTCTGGGTTTGTCAGAAAATCCCGAAGGATTTGAGCCGATATTGTGGTGCTCTCATTAACTTGAAGGCAATACGATGATTGATTATAGGAAATGGTCTGCGGAAAACTAACATCATCCATCAATGACATTCAACTTAGTGTATTGATCCTGTGTTTAAAGGAAAATAGAATCAAATGGATGTTTTAGAAACGAGAATTTCCAACGGCTTCAACAGCAAGCGCCACAGCAAGAACAGAAGAGCAAATAAACACTGTGCACAGCTCTTTTCTTCCAAGAGTCCCTGGAACAACCAAATCTGATCTTCTCCTCCCCACAGAAGAACACCCATAAATCCCCTGCCTGCATTTGGAGCCAGTGTCTGTCAATTTGATAAAAACCTCCCCAAACAATCTTCAAAATGCATTTCTTGAGTTAGATAGAACATTAAGCGATCCTTGATTCATCCTGCAGTTCCCACAAGTTACAGAGCAGCAATAGTAATGAGGGGCACACAACATACCTAAATATTAAGTATAGCACAATTGTAAACTGCAAAAACTAAAAATAATGTGTATATCTAAGTGAATAAAAAAATAAAAAAATACATAGCAAGACACACAAACGTCTATGTTACATCTGTAGATTCTCAGGTGTACATTCAAGTGCAAGAATTTTGGGGTAGTATTGGGTTCAACTATTCACAGTAAAGCCACTTCTGCAACTTTTCCATCAAAATAAAACAATATTTAATACACAACTTTTTCCGCACATTTTTGTATCATTTCTCATTTCAATTTCCATTCATCGACAACTACAACTGTACATCTCAAAGTATATAAGAGTTGTAATCCCGTAGTGGAGCCCAGCGAAACCAGCGGCGCATGTCCACACCCATGTGCATCCTCCTGACCTAAATACGAGCATTTGTAATGAGCTTTTTTTTTAGTTTTTTTTTACATATTCTCAGTTCAACCCATCGCTTTCAACTCACACAAAAACAAAGCCTTCGGAATGGGGCAATGGTCCCTCTTCTTACGTAACAACGGACAGCACGCCGTGAGTGACCCCCAAAAATTACATTAACACTCACCGTTTTAAAGGGTGATGTTGCAGACTTTAGTGAGACTTTACCCTCTCAGCATGGCAAGAAGACACTTTACGCAGACGCAGAAGTGGCCGTGGCTCGAGGACAAATGGCACAGGCTTGCAGTAGTTCCGACAAGAATGTATCAAGACGCGCGCTCCTGGCACCAGTCTTGTGAGTGAGTGAGTAAGGGAGAGAGAGAGAGAGAGAGGGAGGGAGTGAATGGATGGATGGACAGCTCCGGTGCTGAAATCCTCCTTCGCTCTTGAGTCTTGACTGCAGCCCGAGCGAGACAAGCGGGGATGTGTCTTCTTGCAAGTTTAATCAACGCGCGTACGATGGGTATGATGGAAAGCAGCGTGCTCCTCCTCCTTTCCCCCTATGCGCGCTGTGTATGTGCCTCTCCACGCACTGTAGACTCACGCGGTGCGCAGACCAGGCAGGTTAATAACTTGTGGTTCTGCTGCTGCTGCTGATGCTGATGATGCTGATGCTGCTCAGGCTCGGGCAGGACGGTTCTATCATGGGAACCCGCAGAAGTAAGACTAATGACGTAAAAGGGAGACGCGCAAGGAGGACAGCCAATTATGTTCTCTAGAGAGAGGAGCGCAGAGATGACAGAGGGGTTTTGTGCAAAAGGGGATGGTGACGTTGGCTTTTTTTTTTTTTTTTTGGAGAACACATTTTACATAACATTGGCAGGATTTTTAAATATCAGAGGTAATCGTTGAGTGTTTTGATGATATTGCAATCACTCGATGCAGTGTTAGGCTCTTATCATTTTTCCATCACTGTGAATATTGGTCTGAAACCCTGCTGGCCTAGATTTGATACAGTATGTAATTTGCACAATCTTACCACTTCTGGATAGTATCGTCAGTGAGGTTTCAAAACCTGAGGAGATGAGAAAAGGCAAGGCACGGCAAGGCAAGGCAAGGCAAGTTTATTTGTATAGCACAATTCATACACAAGGCAACTCAAAGTGCTGAACAAGATAGCATTAAAATCATAAATAATCACAGAACATTAAAAATAACTATGATCAAAGACAAACATACCAGATCTGTTCTTTCACATATTCTAGAAGCTTGCACTGTTTTATTTATTCATTTATTTATTTATTTGATCGGGACAACACACATTAATGAACAATCATATACAAGTTGTACACAAATTGTAAATGTGCCAGATTGTAGCAAAACTACTAAATTGATTGGTTGGCTCCGTTGCTTTAGCTCTCAAATAAATTCCTTTTTAAAACTGGTCTATATGTGAAAAATGTATGGGAGAATTAATATAGGTCAATGCAAGAACTTTATCTATTACTACTAGTGCATACATGATTTGTTTTTAATGTTTCTAGTCTCTAATGAGCCCCTTTTTTCAACTTGCTGGACTTTTTCTCAATAATGCGAACCCTCATTGCAGTTTTTTGTCCACATTTTTTTCTGTAGTGAAACCCCGCTGCCCTAGCTTTTAAGTATGTACGGCTTTAATCTAGCCTGGTCGTACCACACCATAGTACAAATTACATTTCATACTAAGGTCTGGAGGTCCTCCATTGAGCTCCGTTTACAGGTTGGAGGGGTTAACTCCTTTTGCAGATTGAAATTATTGGATTTGAGTTTACTGTGACGTATGAAATGCGCCCGAGTGTGTTGTTAGCATTTAGCATTTAGCCTGGCCATCTCCTTTGCCGCTAACGGAGCCCGTGGGGAGTAGTCCCACAATCTTTGCCAGGAATTACATTTGCTAAACATTCCTATTTCTCTAGCTTAAATTTCTTGACAGAACCAGACCGGAATACTTTACTATGGCATTCTTCGCCATTGCCAAACAGCAACCTGCCCGTTCGGTGCAAACTCTTGACGTCACCCATATCCAAATACAACACCTGCCTTCCGCGCTCGCTGATAGGTCAAATGGAATTCAACAGATTGTAATCGCAAAAACAAGGACCAGACCCAGACGTTAAATGCAGTGAAAGGATGATTGAGCGAAGTGTAAGGATGGGTAAGGCCAGGCTGCTTTCATCAACAATTATAGAAAAAAAAAAAGTTGTACTTGTTTAATCACTTTTAGTTGTTAAGATCATTGGATATTTGATTTGATTTAATTCATTTGCAGAAGCCACATTTCCTTTTCAAGACGGCATGTAAAATAAACACGATACATATAATACAACACAAACAATTCACATTTACAACACATACAGCTCCGTCAGATCCACTCTTCACCCCTACAAGAATACTACGTTATAAAAACAAATACATCATTTATGTATACAACAAGCCGAAAAAGTAAATGCAAACAGCAGCAGGTAGGATAATACAGTTTAAAACAAAATTGGGTAGCTACCAGGATGTATCTAGGGTATATCTGGATTATTCAGATTTAAATTGTCAGAGCTGGGGAGCAGAGCATTCAGTCGCTCTGCTCCCCAGCTCTGGAACATCCTTCCTTCTGACCTCCGCAACACTGACACACTCCCACTTCCAAACTGCACCTATTCAGACTGGCCTATTCCCTATGACCCTTCATTTTACTGTCCATTTTTAACTGTATCCTTTTAACTGTTTTGAACCTTTGTAAGGCGACCTTGAGTGCCTAGAAAGGCGCCATATCATTACAATTTATTACAAAAATATATTATTAAATAGGCCAAAGGAGGTTGAGGATCTTATCGATGTAGAACCTATTCCAATCAGATGGATCCTTGTATGAAAATGATCTGTGTCTGATTTCTTTATGAATTCTTGGAACAGAAAAAGTCAATAAGAGACAGTTAAAGAATGTATTTAAAGGTTTTAAGGTACGAGTCAGAATTTGACTGATGGGATATTTGTCCATATTTGTAATATGGGATTCAATGGGCGGCTGGGATGAGAATCAGCACCTCCAAATCTGAGGCCATGGTGCTCGACCGGAAAAAGGTGCCTTGCCCTCTCCGGGTGGGTGGAGAGGCCCTTCCTCAAGTGGAGGAGTTCAAGTATCTCGGGGTCTTGTTCACGAGTGAGGGGAGGATGGAGCGTGAGATTGACAGGCGGATCGGTGCAGCGTGCGCAGTGATGCGGTCGCTGTATCGGACCGTTGTGGTAAAGAGGGAGCTGAGCCGAAAGGCAAAGCTCTCAATTTACCGGTCAATCTTCGTCCCCTCCCTCACCTATGGTCATGAGCTTTGGGTAATGACCGAAAGAACAAGATCGCGGATACAAGCGGTCGAAATGAGCTTCCTCCGCAGAGTGGCTGGGCGCTCCCTTAGAGATAGGGTGAGGAGCTCAGTCACACGGGAGGAGCTCGGAGTAGAACCGCTGCTACTCCACGTCGAGAGGAACCAGTTGAGGTGGCTCGGGCATCTGTTCCGGATGCCTCCTGGACGCCTCCCTGGGGAGGTGTTCCGGGCATGTCCCACCGGGAAGAGGCCCCGGGGAAGACCCAGGACACGCTGGAGGGACTATGTCTCTCAGCTGGCCTGGGAACGCCTTGGAGTCCCCCCGGACGAGCTGGAGGAGGTGTGTGTGGATAGGGAAGTCTGGGCGTCTCTGCTTAGACTGCTGCCCCCGCGACCCGGCAACGGATGAAGCGGAAGAAAATGGATGGATGGATGGATTCAATGGGATTCAACTTTATTATTGCTCTATATCACCACATCTAGTATCGTCAGTAAAAAAGGATGTGGAGAAAATAACTGTTGCCCACACGAGAGCATTGGTCAATAGGCTGAACAGCAGGGCTTCCTGGATCCAACAGTTTTAAACAACATAAACAAGACAGTTTTGATGAAAGGAAAACAAAACACACAGGTCTGTTCTTTCACACATTCGAGAAGCTTGCAGAGCTTCTAGAATGGCTAGATACAAGGTCTCGTTATAGCTCCAGAAGCTCTATGCAAGAACATACTTTAATATTTAGATCTGTGCGAGAACTCAAACCAGTATGTATCATCTGGGGCAAAGAAATCACAAAGAATGATTTTGCATTCATTCTTATTTTGTGATTATTGTTTTGTTTCTAGCTGGTATCTAATGAGCATCTTATTTTCTACTTTGAGGACCCAATGATTAGAGCTGAGATACTTGAATCTATTGTCATATTGATTACATGTTTTATTGTAAAAGTGAACTATTGTTAATAAATCAAACCACAAGATGCTGTCTTCCTCTTATTAGAAAAAATATTTTGCTTATTGTCACTATTTCACACTTTGGGTCTTCTCTTTTTCACTTTTCTGCCTCAAATTTGCTGATCTAAAGATGTGTCTGAGGCCAAAAATGATTGCACATGAACCATTTGCTGTGTGAGCAATGTGTAAGATTTTTATGTCAAGTCATCAATAAATCCCAAATATGTCCATCCATCCATCCATTTTCTTCCCCTTAATCCATTTCTGGGTCGGGGGGGTGGCAGTCAGAGCTGCACCCAGTCCACTTAGCACCAGCCCCTCACTGATCCTCCTGCAGGTGGTGAGTCCACAGGAGCTGAGATCTTTCAGTGGGAGCTTCAGGCAAAGTGGGGTTAAGAATCTTGCCCAAGGACACAACGACAGCAGTCATCAGTGGGAGTCGTGAAGTAGGTCTTATGGTGGGCTTGAACCCACGACCTTCAGGCCCAAAGGCCAATGCTCTACCAACTGAGCTACTGTCGCCCAAATATGTAAGGCAAAAGGCAATAATAAATCCTGCTCTATTCGAATATTTGATTGATAACAGTAGTTCAGCCGAGATATTTGAATTTCAAAATTTGTTTTACAGCCCCTAAATCTTGATATTGTTTTAATTTCGATGTCCCTCCCGTTTTACCAATCAGAAAGTCCGTGATCCGGGTTGCCAGAACTCACAGCATTGAGCTAATCTCACTGGTAAAGTACCATGTGGCTGCATAACTAAAAGAAGGTCTCGTTATGATTCTCAAATCATTAATGACAAAACCAGGAATAAAACCAGGATTTCTATTGGGGTCTTTGTGAAAAAGGTCTTGGTTATAGATTTGTTGATGACAAAACTCTATATCTATTATGTTCCAAGCTGGATTTGTCTGCATATATGGCAGTCTGAGTCAAGGAGAGTGGGAGAGTTCTCAGTACCACTTTTGGCCAGATTTTTACATCCTGCTCCTTTAACTTTTAGGATATTTGTTTTTACCCACATGCATATGGCTCTGAAATCGATCGTTATTGTAATGGATATAAAACATTTTGGTAATATCTCAACATTTCTTTAGACACATTGCCATCTCGTCTTTCTCCATGAAGAGGGAACCAAATGAAGAGGTATTGCACCAATGAATTTCCCTGACAGACGTTCCTACACATACGATCAACAGTATTGTGAATGGTTCAACTGAGAATAATGGAGAGGATTTATTTTTTTTCCAGCACTTGCACTTACAATGATGAAGGAAGAAGCATGCAGCAAATTTTCAATTAGTGAGGATCGAGCAATTACCCTGTGAGAGGCTTTCACTGTAGCGGACCCCCAAAGCAGAAATACTGTATGTCCAAAAATGCTCTGGTGCTTTTCAAAGACACTCCAAGCAACTCACTCAACTCACTCACTTTAAAAATAATGCATGGGTTTTACATCACACATTATTGACAGTCAAATATGTAACACATTATTCATTACTTCAACACACAGTGGTAATTTCCTAGAGAACTCTGACAGAAGCAAGGCAACCAGTATGGGCTATTGGATTTTCTGACTACCATCACCAACCACTCACAAACAAACACTAGACTCGTAGGCAATGTGGGTGAAGTCTCTTGCCTGTAAAGTCACAACGATTGTGTGACACTTTATAGTCTCAACCATCCCACTGTAGCACCTGGTGTTCCCAGAGGTCTCCCATCACAGTACTAACCAAACTCTGCCCTGCTTAGCTTCAGAGGTCTGACAGGATCTGGCTTTTACATGCAAATATTGACAACAACAAAAAATTGTGGTTTGAAAGTGTAGGTGGTGAGTCCACAGGAGTTGAGATCTTTCAGTGGGAGCTTCAGGCAAAGTGGGGTTAAGTGTCTTGCCCAAGGACACAACGACAGCAGTCATCAGTGGGAGTCGTGAAGTAGGTCTTTAGGTGGGCTCGAACCCACGACCTTCAGGCTCAAAGGCCAATGCTCTACCAACTGAGCTACTGTCGGTTTGAAAGTGTATTTTGTCCAATTCTACCATGTGGAATACTGAGGTGTGTAAAGCATTGACCCAAATGAAAATCTCAAATGAATTGTAACTTCTATGTCACATAAGTCCAATGCCACTTGAGCTAAAGATAGACCATAAACAGAACCAGTGCTCTGGATCTGAATGGGCTGTGATTATAGGTCAATGTTGCTTCACCCTGGGCTGGTGTTGATAAGATTCTCCGACACAGGAATTCAATGTAGACACGCTTTAGCTATATTTTGCTTTTCACTTGAAACCTTCCTAGTTTGTGGGTTAGTTTGAACTGGGTTGGATCTGAAATACTAACGAATACATCACAAGTCCAGTTTGAAAAATATCATATGCATGTTGCACCTCTCTGCAACGCTTTGACAACTTCAACCATAAATCAATGCGTCCGTCTGCTCTGTAGATAGTGTCAGCAGTTTCGCTCTTCACCCGCTCACAGCTGCGCGTCAACAGCTTTCATAAAGACAGTATCAAATCACTTTCAGTTTACAGTATTTGCCATTTGGAACTTTAAAGCGCTTTGAAATACTTGGGCAAAACTACCCAATGTGCACTAGGGGCAACTAATGTTGAAACAAAAATAGAGACATTTGACATTGTGAAACACTGAGATACATACATACATACACTGCACAGGACTGTGGAGGAGCAGAGGAGCTCCTTCAGTGGAAGACTGAGACACCCTCAGTGCAAGAAGGAGAGCTACTGCAGGGCCTTTATCCCCACCGCTGTCAAACTGTACAACAAGTCACATTAAGTCACTTGCACTAGCAAAAAAAAAAAACCTGCACTACTATTGTTGCTTAAATTGCGACTGTTATTGTAAATATTCTGCATTTAACATGTTTGCACTTCTTTCTTTGCACATTTTTTTTTCTTTTTGAGTGATTCTATCCATGCCAGATGTGACATTTCTCCTGTGTGAGATCAAAAAAGTATATCTTATCTTATACATACTTTCATACATTTGGAAAAAACAACCCATTTATAATGGTAGTGTTGAATTAATTCAGATTCAATCTATTTTCCATTTGCAGTAAACCACATTAGAATACATACCGCCAATCAGTAGCGGACCCTCAAGGCCAGCAAGGCCGTCATTGATGGCCTAAATATATATACATATTTATATATTTTTATATAAATAAAAATATATAAATGTTTTTCCTAATATTATTATTTGTTTTCTATGTTTAATTTTTCACAAACTACGTTGGTTGTGCAGCTTCCAACTTCAGGTCGACATTTGGGAATCTGCCTCTGGGCCTTCAGACTCTACATTGTTGGCCCCCGGTAGCTTATAGTCAATGAAAACAAACATGTGGGTTTTTCCAGCTAATATGTGTTAATGAGTATAATGTGGATGACAGTTCCCTCGTGCTGTTTTCACAGAGCACATGGACCTGGTGTGAAGGGATCCTGGTGCTGGTTCCATGTAGGAGTCTGACAAGGGTTTAACAGGAAGTGGTCAGGTGTGAAATACACTTCACCCGAATGAATCACCGATAAAATGAAAATGCCTTTGGAAAGAAATGATTTGGTGCAGGGGAGTAAAGGGTCAGAGAAATACAATTTAGTTTGAATCATGATATATTCTTTGGTGAATTCCTTATTCAAAGACGGCAAAGGATAAATGGCCCAATTATAATCTTCATTGAGTATAAAGAGCACATTGCATGCCTTGTTTTAGTATAGATCAAGATCAAGAACTTATTTTCCTTTTGCAGTAAAACCAGATTGGAAAAACTGTGCAAGACTACCCCAGTGTGCAGCACACACTGGGGTACACAGCACACACCAGAGCTCATCCAGTACATGGGCTTCCTCTGATCCATGTTTCCCCTGGTTTCTCTTATCACCCATGAACACTTGCTTCTGCCTGTCTGCCCCTGGGAATCTGTGGCGACAATGTTAGCCCCCCCCCCCATGGAGAAAAGAATGATGATTTCACTGCAATTTTTTCTATGTTATCATCTTTTTCCAATAACCTGTTAAGAACGTTGCGTAGCATTTTTGCATGATAAGCACTTTATAAAATCAGTTTGCTTAATTGATAGTTCTTTGAGATGATTGTTATTATCAGTATAGTCAGTATAATCAGTATTATCAATATTCCCCCAGAGTCTGAGTTATTTGATTTTGAGAATCTGCCAGTTTCAATCCGATACTTCCATAGTAAACAAAAGTTAATTAATTTTAAGTTAATTAATCACCCTATATCACAACATCTCGGACAACTTTGCAAAAATATTGATTCACCAACACAGATCATAAAATCAAACAACTTTAACAGTAAATATGATAATAACAACAAACTCATAGAAGCCTTTGGTCCATAGGGGGCGCATGACCTACGTCCACACAAATGTTGATAAAAAGGAGAGTGAAGAAACAGATCCAGGATGTCACTTTTTTGTTACTCGCTTTCTTCAACAATTAGAGTATCTGCAGAAAAGTGTTGTCTCTGTGCTCGTGAGGTCTGATTGATAAGCAGAATAATTGTAAATAACCAATATTTAACTTCCACTACATAAAACCTGTCTCGTCATTGTTCCAGGTTTATTGCAGTTTTATTTATTGCTATTTGCCGTTCACTTCCTCATTCTGCAGACACAATATTTTAAACAGCTTTGTGTAACATCGTCAGCAGTATACAGTCACAGTTATTGGACATCCTCACTCCACACTTATTTAAAGAACAAACTTTTCTGTCTAAAACTTCACAAAACTGAAAGCACCATTTGTAGCATTGTGGACGGAAGAAATGGCTTTTCTTTCGCTAATGGTTCACTCAGGGCCAAGCTGAATTCTAACCAGATTTTCATCCCATGGGTCTGAGCTGGACTTTGACTACTGCAATCAGGGTCTTTTAAGCCACACTGATTTACTTTGTTCAGTATTAAGCGCTTCACAATCCAAGAACAGACTGCACATGAACTGATGATGGAGTGAAACTGGCTGATTAGCAATAATTGTACCTGTGTCCATCTCTTCCTTTTGGTTCAGTGAAACAGAAGCCTGGTTGAACTGCTCCTGGTTACATAACGACTACTCTTTTCTTCCAATATGTATTCAAAGAGATTAATGTTTGATAGGATATGACAATTTTACTTCTGATTGTCGGTGCAAAAAGTACAGCTGAAAAAATTTATTTTCTATAACTCTAGGTAAAATGTGAAACGACATGTGATGTAGACTCACTACTATAAAGTGACATATGTTAGACCTCAACATAATCACATTTTCTGAGATGTTTTATTTGGGGTTTTTACAAACTCTGCCAATTATCTACATTATAGGAAATAAAGGGTTGCTATGTCTTACTTTGTCAGTAAGTCATACATTAGGGTCACATATTTTGCATTTATGATATTAATAAATTATATGAACATTATTCATTTTAAGGAAATGTAGAGGTCTGTTCCTCTGTGATTTAGGGCTATACAAGAATAAATTCCATGAACCCATCAGTGAGTTCATGGAACAGACAGAGGGACAACTGGTGAATAACAATGCACAGACTACATTTAAAACATCAAGACAAACCAACGAAGAAGAGTTCTATTCATCCTCCAGTCCAGCTTAAAATGGACAGGTAAAATTGGTTGAGAGTCTGGTCTATTTGGCAGACGTGCGTTCACAACAGAAGTGGATGTATGAGAGTATCATGCATAAAAACAGTTGTGAATGTATTGTGCATTATTAATAATACATTCTCATATAGACAATGTTAAAAAAGGTATATCTAACTCAGGCTATATCCACACGAAGACAAAACGCTTATAATTTCAGAAACTTTTTCTGTAAACACGGAGTTAGCTCAGTAAATGTGTGCGTCCATATGAATGTAGTCAATACGCCTGAAAACGCTGTGAAACTATGCCAGACCTGTTGGTGGCGCTGTGACGCAATGACGGGATCAAGCCCAAACTTCCGTGGGCATGCGCGGAATTTTGTAAACAGACAACATGGCGAGTGTGCGAGCTGGTACTACATTAGTATGGACGGACGATGAGGTTGAACTGTTGCTTCGGGTCACACTGGATTACAAAACCAACAAGCTACATTGTTGTTGTCATTATTTTCTGAGTGCGGCGCATGCGTGCTTTAACAAGAGGCGGGGCGATGACGCAAGCGTCTCAGATACATTGCGGAGAGGCAGTAACCACGGAGCGCCATATACGGAGTTTTGAAATCTTTCCACTCTGGGAACTACTTTCAAAAATGTTCGTTTACACCCCCCCAAAACGCCGGCCTCGTATGGACGATACACTGGATTGATAAAGTATTTTTGCGTTTAGGCCTGAGCTTGACTTCGTGTGGACAGGGCCTCAGGTCGGTCATTGATGATAATGGGCCACTATACCTAGTTGTAAACATAGACTGTATATATTAACGGACGTAGTCACGCCTATCTCAGCCGTCCAAAAAATGTGCTCTACTGGAGCTTTCCAAAATGTGAGTGGTCCCGCCCACAGAAAATTGTGAAAAAAGGCATCTGCGCATGCGTCAGCCGGCGCAAGCTCCATTCATTTAAACGAGAGACTTCAAAAATTCATTGCGAGTAAACCGGAGTGGTCCAAAAAAATTCACTCCCCTCAGCATAATAAAATAAAATGCAAAATAAAATATAATAATTGTCCTATTGGTCTTTAATCCCTTATCCAACCTCTCACAAGTTTATCGGTCAAAATACTTTCATGATATAAAAAATAACATTGTAAATGAAAGAAATCTTTTAGCCCCTGACTTTTGGTTCTTATTTCTAAAATTGACCAAAATACCCATGAGTTAGAAGAATGTTGAGAAGTTGCATGGGACAAAGGCAAAGGAACAGTGCAGTCAACAGCTGGTGAAAGCTCTGAAGTGATTAGCGACTATAATGAGAGCTATTAGTTATAATGACAACGGGTCAGAGAGACGACGGTGTGGCGAGGTCATAAGAATCTTCATTTCTACCACTAAGCACTAAATATATCTATAAGACACACAATCAACAATTTACTTTTGTTAAAAAATGTATTATCTACAAGAATATCGTTTAGACGTCCATTTACCTCTGTATTTCAATTTACAATGTGAAATGAATATCCCACGATAAAGGTAGATTCATCAAACTTTAATTTGTTATAATATTGATTTTTAAAAATATCAGAAGATTTAGATATTTTGAAAATGGTCTGGAAGCATGGAACATGCTAACAAACAATAGGATATCGACTCATTACATGCAATCAATGAGTCTATCCTATTTTTTCCACATTTGAAGTTAAATTACAGTAATAAAGTAAACAGCGAGACAATGAACACACTGGCGCATCAAAGCCCCCAACACCAACACCATCTGTTCACTTTTTACACCTATTCTAAATATTTTTTAGTGGTAGGGGATACCGGAGCACCCTGAGGAAACCTATGCAGACACAGGGAGAACATGCAAACTCCACACAGAAAGACCTGGAGGTGGAATCAAACCAAGGACCTTTTTACTGAGAAATACAAACTCAAACTGCAGCGCCACCGCTCCCAGCACATTGAGCATGGGTGACTTAGTGTCGCTACAGTCTTAGCTAAATAGTACTGTGAATAAATATCATGAATGGATATTTTTGAACCCCCAGCTCTTCCAGGGGAGTTGTGGAATTCCTTGTGAGGCGGATGGGGTCTGCATGGGTCAGGGGAAACCAGAAATGCAGCGAAAAAGGAGCAGAGTTGGTGGTTTCAAAATGATATACCATGAATATAATCTCAGACAGAACATTGCTTCATTTCGGTGGTGGCCGTCGGAAACATTTCCATCCTCTCCCAATTTGTGGATAGTTTGATCTACAACATGTTTCATCTGGAGTTAATGAAAACATGGTCAGACTAGATTGGTCGATATATCACTGTGTGCTCCTTCTTCTTGGACTGGTCACATTTAGAAATGATCTAAAGGCTGCTTTGAATGATTCTTTTCTCTGTTTTAATGACCACAAAATGAGTGTGAAAATCCAAGAATTGGGTCAGGGTTGGGGTTTGACTAGAAAAGGTACAAACTGTGAGTAAGTCATAATAAACTGGCAATCCTAATGAGAGCCACATTCTACACATTTTGGCAAACTCTTGTCCAGGACTCCCTTGAAATAGATGTTCTTAATCTGAATGGGACTTTCCTGATTAAACAAAGGTTAAATGACAAATAATTCTGATTGGTTGATCTGCTTGAAAATTACAAACATAAATGTGATGTCCAACTCCAACTTACTGTAAACTTTCAGAACTGGCCAAAGATGATTTGTTCAGATAAAAGAAGTATATAATCTAAAGTGATAACAATGCATACTGTAAAAACACATACTTAAAAATTACAAGTTTATGCACAATATGTTGTAATATACAAAAATCCCACTGATAAAATAAATACTTGTATAGTAATAAATGAGTTCAAATAAATTAAGTTGCTGATACAGTCTCACATCACAAAGGCACATGTTTAATTTTGTTATGTTCACCTGTGTGGAGATACGATTGAATGCTTTGATCTTCTTTGCTTCTGTCTTTTTGTAGAAATGCAGCAGCTGTTTTCTGGCCAAAATAGACCCTCTGGAAGTACAAATGTGGGTCAAACACCCCACTTTGGTCACCCGTGTGTGAGATCACTTGAATACAATCGTGGAACATTCCAAGCACAGCAGTTACGTTGTTTCCCTGCAGACAAGCACAAATGTTCCATTTATCACGCAACATGGACAAACTATTGAAGTTACCATTTGACAAATATAATACAGAGCTCCTCAATGCGGTTCATGTAATCCTTTGTACGATAACTCATTAGCATATTCATCTGGCTTTGTCATGTCCTCCAGGCTCCTGTTTCTGCAAGCTCAGGCTTAAGTGTCTGTACAACTCTGTCGGACCCTCTTGTGTTTCATCATACATTATTCAGGCATTATAATGTCTATATGTGTACATCTTATCCTCTCCGCATCAACTTCTAAATAAACTCAATGAATGTATGATCAAGACGGTTACTCAAAGACAAGAAGAAGAACTGATTTTTTTAGAACTATAATTTATAGAAGTAACAATTCCAATTGATATAATCTGGACAGGCATTTTGTCCAGGTGATGGCGCCATGATGATAAACCTGATCCAGGCAGAAGTCAGAAGCTACCCCAGGGAATACCATGTGCCAAACTGTTGTTGTGTCCTTCAGATTTAAAGAAATGTCTCACTCTAACAATGTCTGATGACCACCTTTGAAAGGGTTTTGTGGAACCCGTACGGACAGATGAAGGACAGCCTCCAGCCGACAGATGCTGTTTGTCAGAGGGACAGAGAAGTGGCACAGCATGCAAGCTGCATTTAGTCATACTGAAAAACTATCCTCAAACCGGTTCTGTTAACACTGATCTCTAAATGTTGTTTGTTGATATGCATTGTTGATATTGGAATGTAACTTAAGTTATCATTTTGGTAAATCATATGTGGCTATGTGCTAAATGCTCTGTATTGTAATTCACTTTAGCTTCAGCAAGACTCCGGGAGGTCTGGAGAGCTCATATGTTAAACACCAGAGGAAGCAGTCTTTGTATACGCTAATTCGGAGTGTCTTTTGTTGTGTTGGTTTCTTCCTTTCCCATCTGCATACGAAGGTGTGTCTTGCTCTACCAAAAGGGGCTTGTAGACTGTGAATCTAGAGACTTGTCCTGAGAGAGGCTAGGGTCTGTGCCTTGCCTCTGTCAAGACTTTCTCCTTGTACAATGTAACAAGTAAAAGATTAACTTTGTCTCTTTGTTGTGTGAGATTTCATCAGGTTCAACTGTGGTTGAAACAGCATTATCAATTGTACTCTTTACACAACTCTAAATTTGACAATCTGATGTCTCTGTAAACACAACAACCAGCAGGGTTAAAAGGGTTAAAAATATATAATTTGCCATGCACGTTTTACTTGTAAATTAGTACATCTATAAATTATATTTCGAACAATCAATTGCAACTTTCTTTTGCTTCATACAAACGCCAAACCCAACCCCCTCTACAGTCACCAGAAGTCTTTAAATGAGTCTCGTTCCACTCTCAGCGTTTAAAGCTCACGGCTCTCGTCTGACAGAATTACAGACAAATAAAATGTGTGTGTTTGGAAACCTACCACAATGTGTCTGAGGCTACCTGCAAAGCTTTTTCAAGTGTTTTTCATCGATAAGGTCTGCTTTGGCCATTCCAAGATCCCATCTGTCCAATTTCTGCAGAGAGTATGGTGGACAGTTGTGAGCCAGTCTCTCCTATCGACTTAAAAAAAAAACTTATTTGACATCTGGAACTCAACCACTTGCCCCCTCAATGCTGGCCCTGCAAATATAATAAAGGTGTTCATCGACGCCATAGAGTTGTTGACAGTCAATTATTGTATCTACGTTTGTATTCATTATTAGGCTGTTTTTGACACTGTGGAATATGTACTGATACCACAATCCGAATAAAGTTGATTTAATGTATAAGTTGTATAAATGAGGTGTGCATAGATTACCTAAATATTTGATATCTAAGGTCAGGAAAGCCCTGGAGCCCTTCTGTAAAGAAAAACATCCTAAACCACCTGTTCAATTTTACCAAACCTATGTCTGGTTATTAATTCACAGAACAAATTAGAATTAATATATTCAAATTGAGGTCAGGGAAAAGCTTCAAATGTATTATCGAAATAGTTGGCCCGAGCCAGTGTGCACAGTGAGAGAAACTGTTTGTGTCCGAAGGGTGGTTGTTCCAGTTGAATTAGATTAAATCATAAGTCAGGCTCTCATCTCAGCTTCAGAAAATTCAGTAAAAATGCAGTCTTATAGTCTGGCTCATATAGCTGGAGATGCAGATGCCCTGTAGAAGTCCATATGATTTAGTATGGTGCCCCTAAACAAGAGCGTTCGAACATCCAACGAATGCCAGGAGTTACCGTGTTGCCAGGCGACCAATAATCTAATTTGCATTTTGATACGGCTGGAAGCTCATTTCTGAAATCTCAAAGACAAATCAAGAATTTTGAATTTCAAATTGGTCTAATGTTGCACCTGAGAAGTTGGCTGCAGATAAATACTAGCAGTAGTTTGACACAGAGCATAAAAAGCCGTTAAACAAAAGTAAAGTTTTTGTAGAAAACTTAGTGGTAGTCCATTACAATATGATTCATGGGTGCACAAACTTCTGAATCTACAAATCCTTTTCAAAAGTTTAGACCCTTTTAATTTCACATCTTCTCCATGGTAAAAAAAAAAGCTGACATGGGTCTGCACAACATGCCAACCTTTCCCTCTACAAAATGGAGTATACCTCACTTAATGTTTCCATAAAAGTGACAGTGGAATTAGTTGTACTTAGTTATAAGCTTGGCTGTAAGCTTGTGCTGTCAGACATGCAAGTATGGGAGAGGTATTTGAACGTTTGAGTTAAAATGAATAATCCAAAATGTTTTAAGTAGGGCTGTCAAAATTATCGCGTTAACTCACGTTAATTACATTTTTTATTAACGCGTTATTATTTTTTAAACGCATTAACGCATTTCCGAATGACCCGCCCATTTATCCATAAGAATATCACTCAGAATGCTGCGTGTGAGATGGCCTCCTCCGTGGCCGCTCTGGTTGTTGTTAGCGGCTGTGAGTGAGTGCAAGCTTTGCACGGGCTGCAAGCATGGATCTAGCTATTATAATAACGGCAGCAAGCGATTGCTCCGTTCACATACTCAGCGCTCTGCGCACTGTAATTTCCCTGGTTCTTGTCTGTCAGGCACAATCTGCGCACTGTATTTTCCCTGGTTCTTGACTGTCAGGCGCGAGTGTTGCTCGTGTGTGTTTTTGGGAACTAATTATTTTAAAATAGTCTCTTTCAATTGCAAGTTTTGTAATCTGTTTGTTTGATCAATGGATACAAATAAATGCAATGTAATTAAATGGCACCTTGGCCTGTCTTATACCTGTTTGCCTGCAGGACAGTTCCCTAAACTAACATATCATACTAAAATAGGGTGGGGTTGTTGCAAAAATTAATCTACTTAGAAGTTATCCTAAATTACAGCCAGCTAAAGCTCGGTACCACGCAATAGTTACTTTTACTGGTAACTAGTTACTTTTATAGTGGAGTAACTCATTAAGTCAATTACTTTTTGGAAGAAATAACTAGTAACTATAACTAATTTCTTTTTCAAAGTAACTTACCCAATACTGGTAATTATATTTGATAATCTCATTTAACTTCAATTGGAGTGGATTTGAAATAGAATGTTAAACATGCGATTAATCGTGAGTTAACTCACCATTACTATGCAATTAATCAACTAAAAAAATTTAATCGTTTGACAGCCCTAGTTTTAAGACAAACAGTAGAGCAGATTTAAGCACAAGTTGATCCAGCACTGACCTGTTCTTTTCAGTTGTTTTTTTGTGCGTACTTACTGTATATGGTGTATATTATGTGTGTATTTGTTAAACAGTGGTCTTTGATTCACTTTAAGTATTTTGTAGAATTATTTTAATAAGGTTTTAAACTGCAAAATAAAGTACAAATGAACCGCACAGAACTAATCGGAGGAAACGGCTCCAGTGGATCCAGTGTAATAGTGTTAGGATGACAGCTCATTCACGTTCACATTAAGAGAGGAAATACTTGTGCCGCTGACTCTATAATATAATCGCACCACTCTGATCTGCAATTGAACCCAAGGAGATGAGGAGCCTAAGGTGAGTTTTCAAGTGCTGCTTTAGTAGTTTCTACTATTAAGTCCTACTTACAAAGTAATTGTACAGACACCAGTGGATTAAACATGGTGTTTCACTGGAGCATGGATTTGAGGGGCATCATGATGTAAAGGGAGGTTTTACATTCCCAGCTGACAGTAATACGCAAATGAATATATTGAATTGATATTTCTATTAAATGAGGTTATAATTTTCATCATGTTGTCAGATAGTAGTCTGTGGTGAATTACTGGTGTGAAAAATATGGGATCTGAAAGTAATCAAGATCTTCGTGGTTCGATCTTGTGTCTTTCTGTGTGTAGTTTGTGTGTTGCATGTTGCATTTTTCATGTTTCCTCCAGCTGTGGTAGTCTGACCGAGCATCCACATGTGGAGATGGGTCCCTGCGCGCTGCACTGCGGACACCACTGCTCCTACATGTTGCCCTAGTGGTATTAAAGGATGGGTCAAATGTGTGAGAGTGTTGGTCTGTTGGATGAATTGGCTGCAGGGTCAAGGTTTTAAATTAACTGTTTATGTTATAGCTCAGTATGAAAATTTAAAAAAATTGATTTTGAGTCTTGTTTTTACAGTACTTCAGACTTAATTTATTGTCATTGTTTTATTATACAATACAATACAATTTATTTCTTGCACAGCAGTCATCTCAGAGGACTAAACAAAACCATTGAAATCACCGTCACAGATCAGAGAATCAACAGTTAAGACGCAAAAAGCATAGAACATACACAGTGCAGACCAAAGGTTTGGTCACTTTCACTTTCTCATTCAATGAGTGTCCTTTCTTTTCATGACTATTGACTGTAGATTAACACCAGGCTGTGTAAGGGCTGTTTGACCAATAAGGAGAGTGGTGGGTGCTGGGCCAGATGATCTGGCCTCCACAGTCACCGGACCCAATCCTGATGGTTTTGGGCTGAGCTGGACCACAGAGTGAAGGCGAAAGGGCCAACAAGTGCTAAGCATCACTGGGAACTCCTTCAAGACTCTTGGAAGACCATGTCAGGTCACTACCGCTTGAAGCTCATCAAGAGAATGCCAAGAGTGTGTGAATCATTAAACAGAGCAAAAGGTGCTACTTTGAAGAACCTAGAACAGGGGTCGGCAACCTAGGGCACGCGTGCCACATGTGGCACGCCGCGGAATAAACACGGGCACGCCAGCACCTCCGCATTATTCTCACTGTATCTGTCCTGTTTTAAAAATAAGAGCATCTCCCTCTTTGTCTGAGCGCTTTTTGATGGCCGGCACTAGGACCCAGCTGCGGGGATAAGCTGCGTGCTTCACACACACACCGTGTGTAGCTGTGGGTGAAGCCAGGAGTCTGCAGCTGCAGGTGTATGCGAGATTTAAACTTATTTTTGCACATTCAAAGTAGTAACTGGTATGCCATTCACTGCAGACGCCTCCTACAATCACTGTGACACGCTGTCAACACTGTGTGCATGAAATCAAAGAGGGAACTGGTGAGTTAAAGCATTTTTGTGCTGCACAGAGCTAGAATGCTAGCGCTAGCCTCTGATGCGATGTTGAACTCGAATATTGTTGTTCTCATCATGTTGATTCCCTGTGTTGCCGACTATGCCTTTTTATGTGCTCATGTATGGTTACCAGAGCATGAAATTTGCTTGTGTGCTCTTGAACCAAAAGTATTAATACATTTATTTTTGATATGTGCACTGAACTGAATGAATTGTATTGTGATTTATGGTGCAGAGGATTAATTGTGAATTATGAAGTGAGAATGAGCACTCTGATTATTGAGTATATATTTATTGAACATGTACATGTATTTTTGTAGTAGTGATATATTGCTAAATTAAACTGTTGGATATTTATATTGGTCCTGTCATGCAGGCCAGGTTCCTTGGATCCGTCCGTCCATATGGACTTCTTCTGATGCCGAGCTGCCCCAGGCCGAAAACCTAGAGATTGCCAACCCTACAGTGCGGTAGGAGGCGAGCAGTCTCCCTCATACAACACCACAAACTGAGACAATAACCTGAACTGGATTACTGCAAAGTACACGCTCCACCTTTTCAAACCAACCTGCCAAACCCAACTCAACCGGACTCTCTCACTCAAAACCCGTTCAATTATTTTTTGTAAATATTGTAAATATTGTGAATGTGGGGTGTGTGTGTGTGTAATCTATCCCCTGCCTTTGTAAATATCTATTAGAGGTGCAACGGTTCATCACTGATCCGTGATCTGTTCAGATCAACGTCTTCGGTTCGGTACAGATTTATGAAAAAAAAGTTGTGCACTCCCACTATGTTGTTTAGTTCACACACAGCGTAATCATGGCGAGCAGAGGAACAGAGAAGCCTGTGTCATTTAAATCTTCACTGTAACTATACTGATGATTAAATAGTCGACAAAACAGTCACAGTGTAAATACTGTGGCACAAGACCGACCCTTTACGCACAGTCAGACCGGGCTAAAGTCAACTCTCCCGCATATCCTCAGTTGCGCTCACAACTGACGCTTGGACGTCCCGCGGAACCTATAATAGATCCATGAGCGGTTGAGATAACCATCCATGAAATGTTACGATAACCGCTCACTTCATCACTGCAGACTGCGAGATGAAAAGTCGGGCGTTGCAGACACGCCCCCTCTACAAAAGTCAAGTGTAGAGTCAGGCACACAGCGCAGGTACTGACACAGCAGCACAGGTACAGGCACAGCAGTGGAGGAATGGAAGACAAAGGCCCAGTACTAATATCCCAGTTACAACTGATAATGCCAAAAATTAAATAAATGCAGTGAATGAGGCTGGACTGGGCCCAGAATGGACCCCCTCCTCGGGAGAATAAGGAAGGTGGTTTAATATATGAGAGTAAATATTCTCATAAAGTGCCTTCTTATGTTGCACTTTGTGTTTTTCATTAATTATGTTAAAAAGACATAATTGGATGGATGGAATAAGCCATCCATTTTCTTCCCCTTAATCCATTTCTAGGTCAGGGGGGTGGCAGTCAGAGCAGCACCCAGTTCACAGAGCACCAGCCCCTCACTGATCCTCCTGCAGGTGCCGAGTCCACAGGAGCCGTGTATATTAAATAGACAAAACTTTTTTTTTTTTGAAAAATGAACCGAAAAATGAACTGAACCGAGGTACGATCCCAACCGTGATTTTTTTCAAACCGTTGCACCCCTAATATCTATCTTTTATTTCACATCTGGACCATACCACTGACTTTGTTGTCTGTGATTTTAAACACCTCTCCCTCTGTGAGCCGAATCTTAGCTTCTGGTCTGAGCCCAAATACAATCAGTTTACTGGACTTACTATTGTTATATGCTACACTAGCTGTTTTTCAGTCTTTGAAATGTTTATAAATTATTTTGAAATACTGTTATTGTTGAGAATAAAATTCCAAGTATATTGGAAATGTTTATGTATTTTGTGTCATTTTTAACTTTGCGTTTATCGATGGTAATGGCACACTAGATGAGAAGAAAATTTCAAACTGGCACTCCATGTCACAAACGTTGCCGACCCCTGACCTAGAATATATAACATATTTTCAGTTGGGGTTTTTTTGTACAGTACGTACTCAATTCCACATGAGTTAATTAATAGCTGTGATGCCTTCAATGTGAATCTACAATTTTCATAATCATTTAAATATAATAAACTCTTGAATGAGAAGGTGTGTCCAAACTTTTGGTCTGTACTGTATATATTGGACCATAGGGAGAGACCAAGGTCCATGAATGTTGATAAATGTCCATACATGTTGTAGAAGTGTCCTGGATCATCACCACAGCTTGGCACATCCCCTGCTTGGATCTAAAAAAAAATCCGGTCCTTTCTCATTTCTGTTGCTTTACATGTATTGGCCTCAAGGTGAAAAGGGAACTGCTCAGACTGCTCCTCAGGAAAGTGGAATAAAAGAGAGTGAAATTGAATTGTCTTGCCATTCTACCACATGCATGTTTTAATTCATGTTTTGGGGGCATGCATTCAGGGAATTCCAATCACAGAACACATCATGCGGATCAACAGCCAATATTGTGTGTTTGTGACATTCTCAGTGCCCACACATATGATAAAACCAGCGATAATTGGATTCACATCTGGCACCCAAATCCAATATGGCAGCTCTGAATGCTAATCTCTTTTCCGGCCTGTCCATCAACCACACTGCAACACCGGGAGTAATCTGCACTTGAGTGGCACAGTGTCTTTGTCGTCACGTCAAGCCGGTGCGAGGGCTCAGCTCAGCACGACTCGGCCGATTATATCCACATGTTGCCCATCGATTCAGTTCTTTCAGTGAATTGCAGATTAGAAATATAAACGTGATGAAAAGGATTAGGGCTTTTTTCAGTTTTACACCCTGGGAGTTGTTGGCGTACTGCTCTGGTGTCATGTTTATGAGTGAATGAGTTGCTTTGGGTCAATATGAGTCTGCAGCGGGTCAGCGGAGTCAATAATCTGTTATTGTGAAAGTAAAGAGAGAGGTTTCAGTTAGGTGCGTTGAAGGCTGTTGCTACTTCTAAGTCAAACATTTATTAAAAAATGATAAAAATGTGTTTAGAATTGGTAGTTGTGAATTTCGACCTATATTTTACAATCATTTATTTGCCATTTGCAGTAAAACCACATTGGAAAAACTGTGCAAGTTAGTACACACCAGGGCTCCTGCCACGCCGCTGTTTTTCTGGCACCATGCAACAAATAATCAGAATCAGAATCAGAATCATTTTTATTGCCACTTAAGTAACAGGAAGTCACAGACTTTGAAATTGCTTTGGCTCAGTGCAACACTCAGAAAGAGATAATAAAAAATAAAGAATAAAAAACACTTCTAAGGAATACATTTAAATTTAATGTACTATTTACAATATAAAAGTGCACATGGTGCATAATAGATAGCAAAGAGCAGTTACACACATTTCACAAGGACCAGTTGGGACTTGTTCTGGGCAGGACGCTAGACACAAACTCCGACAACCCTGTCCAAGGTGGGCGGCCAGAGGGGAAGGGGTCGGGAGGGGGTGAGCCAGAAAAAGGGAGTAAGAGGGGTTCCTGAGAGCTGGGTACTGAGAGTCTGTCGGATCATTAAGTTATCGTCTAACTTCAGCCTTGGCCAAGGGAATGTGGAAGATGAGATGCCCTATGGGGGGAATTTATACTAGAGCAATTTAGCAGATCAAACACAGGAACATTTGACTGTAACAAGTAGTTCATCCTGTAGCATGTTCCGCTGTTATCCCATCACCCCGTTTGATTTTTGTATTTTCTTGGTAGATCTTTTTTAAGTCCTCCCAGATGACTCTTGCTGTGATTGCAAACATCTATTGATTTTTATCCTTTGTGTTTTGTGAATTGTGATGTATTGTATTGATCCAAATTAAATGAAATAGCTGAGAGCATTAATGTCCACTTCTACTTCCTTCCTTGGATTAAAAAACAAGTTGCTATGCACAGTATATTCTCTAAAAGATCTGTATACTTTAATTTCCCCATTGTAGGAGCAACAAAGGCATTCATTCATACTTAAAAGAAGTTTGGTTCTTTCTTGAGTTGATATGCATACATTTTGCAGTTGTATAGATCAAATAGGTCGTATCCTATTTTTTGGCTTTTTTAAATTGAGGGTCAAAACAAATTTATTCAGACTGGCTTTTAACACCTTTATCACTGTGATGGCAAGCAATTAGCATTCATGCAACTACAGGAAGGAGCAACTCTGCCTGTTTCTATTGTGTTATGTTCTTGCCCCAGGAAGGGGCCAGGCCCCGACACCTACAGACAATGGCGTAAACCACTGTCTCACTCTCGCCCCCCTTTTGCCTCTTACATATCTATGGCCAAATTGTCTTGTCTGTTCACACCCCCATGCAACACACACCACAGGAGATGGCGCTGCGAGCAGGGTGAGCAGCCTGTGGCCCGCTCCCATCTGTTGTGGGCGTGACTGTCCTTCATGCATTTTCTATGTTTACAGGAGACTGGGGGCTCGGCCCCCAGAGCTAGGATATGCGACCTCTTGGTATGTGTTTGCTGCTCTCCTCACGCGCGTGTGTTTAATAAACTTACGCTTTTGATTATGACAAACATCTTTGAGTTTTTCTACTGCATTGGGGTGTTTTATTCCTCCACATCACTCATTAGCAAGATGTCACTTTTTAATGCTTTTTAACGGTTTTATTGTTTAAACGCATAAATGTTTTAAATAGATTTTATGTAATTCTATTGTGAAGCACTTTGGTCGCCTTGAGTGTTGTAAAGGGTTCTATGAATAAATTTGATTGATTGATTGATCACAGACAGAACACAGAGAGTGGACCAACCTCTCTCGGCCAATCAGCTCTCAGCCCAACCTACATAGACATACTGTAGGGAGAACATGCAAACTCCATACTGAAAGGCTGGAGGTGAAATCGAACCCAGTGCAAAAGAGAACGTGATCTGATTTGTTCACAGCATTATACTTTTACAATACTCTTTCTGTTGGGACACTCAAAATGTCTTATTTATAACAAAAATAAGAGACCCTAGCCGTAATTAAAAAAATTCATTTGTAGTAGCTGTTAAATTATTAAACCCAAAGACAACATATTGATGTATTCGCCGCTTTATCCAAATTCCTCATACCTTTTACATGTTTTGGAATCCGTCCATTTTCTCCGCTCCTTTTGATGTTTGTCTGAGCACATAATGGACCACAAACATCCATTAGGAGAGCCCAGGCTGGGGAGGGCACATACTGTCTGACAGCTGGAGCTTTGAATTTAATTAAAAGTGCCACCGGTTTGAGTGGATTTATAGCCTCTGTGCAGTAACAGGGAGCGACGGCAGCTCATATGATTCCAGTCAGATAAATTCACCGCGGCTCAATGCTGGTCAGGCTGCAGAATATTGACCAGGTGTAGATAAGCATGGTTTTGAAATGACATTATGAATCAGTAGTCTGTTTGCACCTGCTCAGCTCACGGAGGGTGCAGATCGCCCGGTAGTTAATGACACAGATGGCTGTTTTTTGGCAAAGACTAGAAACTTCTTTGTTAGAATTTATCACTAATAAACTGGCACAAAACAAGATGAGGACTTACCAGACATCATTTACAAAAGGCTCAAGTTAAAAAGTCATGTTTACCCAGAGCTTTCATGGTTATAGCTCTTTTGTGTGTGGTAATTCTAAGATGGCATTTTGTGCTTTGCTCCAACAGCTGGGAAACTAAGCAAGGGTACATAACCTTTTTTTCATAAATATTTTTGTTTGTTCCCCCAGAGAGAGTCTTGTAAAGGATAAAAACTCTGAAAAAATCAGACCAGAACCATGTGCTGTCTTCATCTTTATTCAAAAACCTTGTATGTTTTGCAAACTTTTATCTCAGTGAGGGTGGTCCTCCCTTAATCACTTCTCTGATCTCTGCCACCTCCGTTACAGGAGTTGATTAGACTTGATATGATTAGAGACGGAGAGGAAACAAAAAGTGTAGCTGCCAAAATCTGGAACTTGTTCAATTTGTACTTTGTGTGTTTCTCAGTGTGTACACATTAAGCAACATTATCATAAATAGCTATAGAACTAACAAATCAGCAATCATTACCATAAAATGTGCATGTTCAGTAAAGTAAATTAAAATCATGTAAGTTTGTGCTGTTTTGCTGAACGCTAAAGTCAGATTGGCGTTAGATTTAAGGGAAAAAAGAAATCAGAATTACAATATGGGGGTATCTGTAGTCACAACAATTTCAGGTAAATGGAATTCAAAATAAATTCACTCAAAAAAAACTCCAATCACAAAGGCTATTGTCTGAACCCAGGGCCTTCTTGCTAGGAAGTAAGAGGGCTAACCACTCTGCCACCATATCTCCCAGATATAGAAGAACATGCAAACATGAAAAGAAGAGAGTAGATCCGTGTCCATGTAGAGAATGTAGACCTTTATATCTTTCACTGCCCACCACAGACTTTGGTATTTATTTCTTTAGTCATTCCAAAAAACACTGCTGTCCTTGTTATGCAAGATGATAAAAACTTAAACTTCACTGAGCAAATTATGTCATTTGGGAATCCTTGTCCTAGAGCAAAAACAGATTAAACCAAGTAATTCCTCTTTTATATTCATATTATTCTGTTCTGATTCTACAGCGAGAATGGAAATGATCTCTCATAGTCTGATAGAACCATCTCCATCAAAGTTGAACGATAAATAGACAAAGGTTCCTGGGGGGCACCAAATGTCAGACGCAATTGTCATTGCTGCATATAAATATGAAAAATCAAGATAAGAAGTTGTGTCGATCAAAACTCTGCACAAAATGAGTTTCCGTCCATCATCCATAACAAAAGAGCCACGCAGATGCAGAGGGAGCCTAACATATTCCTTCCTATAAAGTTGATTTTGTTTTGTGAATTAGCAGCATTAGCAGGGAATTATGGAACTTTTTATGTGGACTTTTTTTAGTGTGTATATTTTCGTCATTTGATCTCATGAGTGGGATAAATTATTTGAGTCGTTTTCTCTGCTGATGGAAAAACCTCAGCAGAAAAGCATTTGATCCCAGAGCACAGTGGACACAACTGGGATCAGTATTTAAGACTGCCCACTCTGACAGCCACTCGGCCACTACAGGTCAAATATGCATTGATATAACAACAAAAATTCAAACACAAAGTTGAATAATGCTCATGTTCTTGTCTGTATAGGGAGGTTTTACAGCTTAACTGAGCGGTCAAGAAATGTCCAATCATGAAACAGTTCAAGAAAAGATTCAATAACATTGGTTTGACTGTTATAAAAATGAAGAAAAATGTGTTTGTTTTTGTTTATGTATTGTGAATATGTAGGAAAATATAAGTGCTGTATGAATATGGGTAAAGCCAAAGTAAGTCACCTGATGATAAGACGTTGAAAAAGGGGGTTGGAATCATGTTGTTTGGTTTTTTTTTTCATTGTGTGCTTGAAATAAACTACCACTTGCAGATACCGAATCAGCGGCCGATACTGATGTCAATACCGGAGCGGGACATCCGTGGGAATTACATTAAACAAAACTTGAAAGATATGGTTACTCAATCTTGATTATAAAACATTAAATTGGGGACACACCGGTCATGGGGAATCTCTCTTCCACCGCCTTTCACAATGTTCTTGCAAGTATAAAAAAATTTGTTTAGATAAATTCATGTTCCATTAGTATGAGGAAAAAAGTCTTGCTAATTCTCACTCCCAGATTACCCAGCGCTAATGGGAGTATAGGCCAGAACATGTTTAAATGTTAAAATTAGAATCTAATTATCTTTCCTCATTACTGCTATACATAGAATCCCGAAGTGTGCAGTTTTGAATATATTCTGCAGAGTCAACATTTTTATTATATCTGTGCATGATTGTCTAACCCAAAACTGCTCTCTCAACCATCTCTTTTCATTATTGTGTTTGAATGATCGTGTAGAGGAACCGATAAAGACAAAAATGGTTAAATTGTGCATTTGGAGAGCACAATTTCCCTACTGTTGATTTTTCCTTCAACCAGCAGACTCAGAAACACAGTCTGAAATAGCAGCTACCAAGGAAACCTGCTTCTGCCGGCAAGAGCTTTTAGAGAGGGTAAATTAATTAGACATGAGGTGACAAGAGCATTCAAGCCCGGAACTGACAATGACCACTCAAACCCTCACAGAAGAATGGAGAAGGAGGTGATGTGCCTCTATCTGTAGGAAAACATCATCACTGCTGTGTACATTGTCAGAAATAATTATGGAGAAAATCCACAAAATGTACTGAAGGAAAATGTTTAAAGTTGTACGACCGTTTCTATTGTTGACCCATGTGGGGAAATGACAACTGTGTAATACATAAGATAACAGATAGATGACATCATGCTTGGTACAGACAGTTTGGTACAATGTGTAACAAATATGTTATTATAGTTATGGTATTTTAATGACACCCAATTCAAAAAACACACATTTGGAAAATAATAATGGCGTTTGGATCAATGTTTTACATAGTTGCTTGGAAGCATTCAGCATCAATCACAAGCAGGAAGCAAAATTTGAATCTAAAAAAGTAAAACTATGATACAAAATATTTAAAAAAAATTCCATCATCTTATTGTAATGATGTGAACTGTGTTTTGTGAATAGTAAGTTCAAACCTGTCAGCTGAGGTCAAGCTGTTTTAGTTTGAGTTTTCTGGGTATCTTACATGAATTTAGTCTGTAGTACCACTGGTGCCCATTGGTGGGGCAGATATAAGCTAGTAATACCCCATCCAGTTATTGTTATAGATCCATGGCTTTCTCTCGGCTCTGTGAGTTTTGAAACATGCTCACAAATGACAGTAATAACAACGCTCTGATGGAAAGTCAGGAATAACAAAGTGAGACGTGTTAGATAAAGGACAGGTCAGGACATTGATGAACATTTGTGGACATTGGACAGCCCGCTCCCTGAGAAACAATGGCTCCTATGTGTTTGTTATTATTGTTTTTCCTGTGGTCGAGCTGTTGGATTCTCTGATCTGCTGTTGGTGAATCGACAACAAGTCCTCAGAGACGACTACTGTTGTAATATAGGATTATAAAAAGGTAAATTGAATGAATGATTTGAAACAGAACAGCACAACACACTTGATTATTAGAGTGAAGGTCTTATAATCAAAATTTGGGTTTGGCTCCACAACATATATGGTAAACTTGCCAAAGATTCCCGTGTGATCCTGCGCTGTGACTTTAGAAAAATGATCTTTGAAAGTCTGTCTGAAAGTTTTTTTGACCTTTTTTTTTACATGTTTCTGTCTTCTCCGTGGTGAATCTCTGATCTCTGTTTGTATCTCCGATCTGTGTTTTGGCGAATTCAAGGGTTATATAAAGTCCTCCAAGATACTTACTGATGTGACTACGAGCTATATGAGAACAAGCTGAATTGAAAAGCCGACATGAGCCCAAACAACACGCCGACCTGTCCCACTGTTGTCCTTGGTCAACAACGCATTTTGACACCGGTCTGCAGCGTCCACTCTTTAAACCAAAGCCACCGCTGAGTTGCTGAAAGAGCCTGTTATTCTTATGTGGCTAGACTTAGCAGCGCGTTGATAATTCCCCACTCACATAATCACATAAACTAAGCAGATTCTCCCAAAGGCCATTTGAAGATTGAATGTGTTTTGCTCTTGTTAACTTGTTGCTCCAAATACAAGCATCACCATAATGAGCCAAAGCCAATAATGTATTCAAAAAAAACATCATCATGAAGACGCCATCATCAGATTCGTGTATAATTGTTGTGTTGTGGTGGTGACTCTGACATCCCATTTAGGGCCTGAAGAAAAACAGACAACTGCGAGCCGAGCCTTTGTACGATTTTCTGATTAGGTTCTTCCGCACTTCCTGCACAATTACGGCACAGCTGCCTCCCCACAGTCCCCAGGCTCACACGACAAGTTAAATATCTTGATACATCTCAGTACGTGCTCAAACTGAACAATAATGGACACTTGTATTGGTAAGAAAATCTGTAATTTATGGATTGGATTGTTGTGTGTGTCTTTGTTTTTTTATCATTGCATTATGTGTGCTTGAACGGTTTGATTCTCTGATCTGTGTCGGCGAGATTACAGCTCCGAAATAACTACTGCTGTGATTTAGGGCTATACAAGAATGATTTTAATTGAAATAAATTGCGATTTTGCAGTTTTAGTCATCACATTTGATTTTCTTGCTCAAAGCTTTTTTTCAGTGGCTCAATATATAAATTAGCATCTTAAAAACAGGAGGAGTGAGTGCTACAGGGTCCAAATGTTAAAGACGTGAGAAAAATCAGGTGCTCTTCAGGATGAGAAATAGCATAGCACCCTTTTCTGTAGAAAAATAAAAACAGGGTCAAATCCGAGGCACTCTGATAAAAAGTCCTTTAATGAGGATGAGTACCAACGTGTTTCGGCCACGCAGGGCCTTCCTCAGGGCAGTGTTAAAAAAATACTGTTTGACAGGTGTTTAAATAGACACATGTCGTCCACTGGAACATCACGTGACATGACAGAACAGACATCCATTGGACAACAAGTTTTTATTTTTCTACAGAAAAGGGTATCTTTGTTTGTTATATAAATTAGCATGTCCTGTCTGTAGTTTTCTGCTACTTTGTTAAAGCTGGGGTACCTAATCTTGCACCACCATGAATAATAATTTGTGTTTGCTTATGAAATTAACTGAGCAAATTAGACCACAACATGCTGGCTTCATCTCATCTGAAAACGTTTTATCTTTTTCATACTTGTCAGAAAGAGTTTTTGAATCACTAGTTGACACTTTGCGCTGAGAGATGATTGGCCGAATGCAGGTGACCCTCTCTTTTTAACTGAAAAAGCTGATCTAGAGATGTGACAGAGGCCAAAAATACAAGAATGGGAAAAAACCAGTTGTTTTGAGTGCTATAACTTTAACTATAAATACACAGATTTACGTGTAGTTCCATTTGTGTGGATTGAAAGTTGGGTATTCCAGCTTTAACATGATTATTATTTCTTGTCATAGAATGGACACGAGTGAAAGAAGGATGGAGCATGAGATTGACGGATGGATCAGTGCAGCCTGTGCAGCGATGTGTTTTTGTCTGTTGGGTTGCAGTGATGTGGTTGAAGAGGGAGCAGAGTTGAAATGCAAACCTCTTGAATTACCGCTCAGTCTACGTTCTTTTCTTCACCTATGGTCGTGATCGTAATGACCGGAAGGACGAGCTTTCCCCGTGGAAAGTTTCATAGTTGCAGGTTCTTTTTTTCTTCAATAGCTGTTGTTAAATTGACCAGAACTCTTCCCCTCACAGAAGGCTTCATGTTGAATCTGGCAGATCAGCTGCATTGGTAATTATATAGGTATTATATTATTTTTTTTGGAGAAATTTTACGTAAATTAATTGTTCAGTTGTCTAATATTAGCCCTTTAACTAAATTACAGCTGCATACATATAAGAGAGCGCTGACATCCAACTAAAGTTAAAAAAAGACATTTCTGTGAAGGGCTGATTGTGGTTAAAGTAAGAAATGTTTAAACATGTATTTTGACGATTTATGCTTTCATACAAGATCCATGCTCTCACCAAGGATGGTTCTCAGTTATATTGTCCATGGACAATTATGTATGCATACAATAAACATGTTCATTTTTTGCTGTACAACCCCTTAAAGCTGGGGTACCTAACTTCCAAACACCACAAATATTTACTATGTAGTACAATCCATGCAACCATATTTCCTCACTCTCAAAACAGAAGGACGATCAGTCAGCTCTCAGCCTAAAGTGTCGAATAGAGTCACCATTTGACAGGGCTCTTTCTTACACATAAGCAAAAGATGAAATGTGTGCTAATAAGATGAAGACAGCATATTAGGTTACCTTGCCTGCAAGCTGAATTCTCGCGGTATTTGTGAGTTCACAAACACTCGAGAATACATCTTGTACCGCTCCCGCTTACACTTTTCGAGTCGAACCACTGGGTGTGCGAGCCAATCACGCGCCAGTCTGGGGGTTTAGGGCGGGATATCCGGGTTTGACGAAAGCAAGAAGTGCCGGGCCGAAGCAAAACAAACATGGCTACGCAGGAGGACGGACGCAAAGTCAGTTTTAGCAGAATCTCCAATTTCTTTTTTGAAAGATGAACAGCGAGAGGCGCTTTGTACATTTCTGGACGGCAACCTTGGTAGGCGGGCACACAGCATCACTTCGCCCAATCAGCTTCAAGTATTCTGCTGCTTACCCCTCCTTTCCCCGAAAGGATTCTCCGGGAGAAATCCCAGATTGATATCGCGGAGAACGCGTTAGAGTTCTACACAATCATCAATCTGGCTTTTGCCAGGTTACATAGTAGGGGCAAGCAAAGTGGATTATTTTTTAACAACAAGTTCGGTACCTCGGCATCAAATACTTAAATTATGTTTGTGTGTGATTCTGTTTGCCTCATGCGCTGTTGAAAATACAAATAATTGGCTTGGTAAGTGTGCTTTTTGCTGGATTTGAGGAGGGACTTCAACAATCCTATACGAGGCAGCTGCTGTTTGGTCTCAGCAGAATCAGAAGCTTTGATGCTGTAATGTGGAGCTTTAAAGCCGGCATCACGGTCAGCATTCTCCATCTGCCAAAGGTACTTTTTCTGTCTGTATTTTCCACTGATTTCTGCTGCTCTGAGCCAAAAGGGTTCACTGGCTTTCTGAACCAGAGACCACAAGTTCTTGAGGATAAACACGAATGAACAAGGGGGAGACAATGGGCACGTTCAGAAAGTTGTCAGATATTAAGTGTTTGATATTGATTTGTTGTAATAATTGTTAATTCTAGTGTTTAGAAGAAAGTGAGAAGAAAAATGTGGGATTGTAGGTGAGGCCCCTTGGAGAGTTCAGTTCCCAGGCTCTATATAACCTTAGCTTTGAAACAAAAATGAACAAGGGTTAGACTGTAAGAGGGTCTAACAAAAAGGCCTGTGGTGATGATCCAGGACACTTTAACATTCTGCAACAGTCATGGACATTGGTCAACTCCCCCCTATGGACCAATACCCATGTGTTCTCTATTCTTTGTGTTTGAACTTTTTGATTCTCTGATCTGAGTTGGCGAATTCAACGGTTTTGTTATGTCCTCTGAAATAACTATTGTTGTGATTTAGGGCTATACAAGAATATTGAATTGAATAGTACCATTAGTATATCACAAACACAGTCATAGGTCGTTGAAACTAAACAGATTAAACAATGCTTATGTCCTTACAGCCTCCGTCTTCAGCAGGACAATCTAAAGAGACAGGGGCAGGTGTCAGTTGAATAGCTTCTATAACCTTGTAACTTATACATAAAGAACCATGAGACTGAAGGCCACGCTGCAGAGAGACCTCACCTCACAGACCCCGTCCTCTTCATGACAGCAGAATGTACATTCATAAGGCTCTCGAGGATGAGTTCTCTGTATTCATAATAGATGGACTCAGTAGGGATGAAAGAATGGGAGAGGAACTGCACTGCCTCGTATCTATACGGCCCTATACTGTATATGCGCAGTACAGTATTAAGGAAAAAACATCCACAAAAAGTCATATATTATATTTTTTTAATCTGTTTTCAGAGAATTTTGCTTTTCATCTAGCCTGGCCTTAGCCATCCGTACACTCCGCTCAATCATCATTTTACTTCATGTAACGGTCTGGGCCTGGTCCCCGTCTTAGCGATTACAATCGGCTGAATTTCGACCGATCAATCAGCAAGCACGTTATAGGTCGGTGCCGGTGACGTCAAGAGTTTGCGCTGAACGGGCAGGTTGTGGTTTGGCAATGGCGAAGAAGGCAATAGTAAAGTCATCCGGTCTGGTTCTATCAAAAAATTGACACATGAGCAAGAGGAATGTTTAGCAAATGTAATCACTGGTAAAGAGTGTGGCGCTACTCCCCACGGGAAAGGAGATGGCTAGGCTAAATGCTAAATGCTAACGACTCACTCGGGGCATTACATACGTCACGGTAAACTCAGATCCAATCGTTTCAATCTGCAAAAGGAGTTAGCCCCTCCCACCTGTAAACGGAGCTCAATGGAGCACGTCCAGACCTTAGTATGAAATGTAATTTGTACTATGGTGTGGTACGACCACACAACTTTTCATCAGGTTTCAAGAGAAAATATATATCAAGGCGAATACTCATATTATGTCTACATATTGTTCAGACAGCCCAGGCTGTAGAAACATAACTTGGTTTTGGGCTCGGACAATCATTCTTTAAAGTGGTTCTCACCCCCGCTCCTCGGAGCTTACGTCACTCACATTTCCTGTTCAAATCTTCCTCTAAATGGGCGTAGCCTGGAGGACTAAAGGGGGCGTGAACGAGACTGGGCCGTTTACATTGCTCTGGGCGGGGGGCTGCTGACGTCAGGTCTTGCTTCAGACGTCAGGTCTTGCTGCTGCGCCAGTGTTGGCGCCAGATTCAAAATTCAAATGTAGTAATACAGGTCGCCAGCAGATGGCGCCTCACAGACAGTTTTAGGCAGAAAGTTTAACTTTCAACTAATTTGCACCAAAGTGACAAGATTATGACCAGGATATGTAGACAACACTATTGGACACTCATTTATACCGTTTATCAGCAACAAAAAGTGGATTTGAGGGTGAGTTGTCCTTTAAAGAAACTGTCAAAGCATCATGTTCCTGAATGCTACATTCTTATTTTAGGATAAACACAAAAACTCAAACTACTGTCAAAACACAAGTTGAAAATCCAAATGTAGACAGAAAAATATAATTTTCTTGCAACTGGCTTTGCTAAAATAAAGTTTGTATGTCTTCTGTTATGAAGTGTGAATTGGAAAACAGCAAGGCCTTAACTATCTTCCCTATTACGGATGATAATAATAGATTTTCTCGAGACATACGATCAAACCTTTGCAGACTCCCTGACTCTGCTTGTGTCTTTTTATCATGTTTTTCATTCGTCATTTTAATTGCATGCTTTTAATTGCGACCAAAGACACATTTATCCTGGGAAAACAATTGAGATTGATCTTGGACTTGATTACTTTATTATTATATTAATGGTGACATCAAAATCCTGAAGATAAAAGCCGTCAAAAAGTTTCCGACGGTTTATTGAACATTAGCACCAAGCCATCAAGTGCCATTCTGTTGCATTTAGTTATTCATGGGCTGGGATGATAATACTTTCAATGACTACTTTGATCATAACAGGCCCATTAACTTTGGATTTGAAAAAACTAAATCAAAGTTAAAGTGAGGGAGTGGGGATTTACAGAGCTTTCTTTAGAGATAGGTTTCCTCAAAGGGGGTAAGAATTTTAGAACATGCATGGGGGATATAAAAACGAGAATAAATACATGGATATATACAGTCTTTGCTTGTTATTCGCTTTGCATTTTAATACAGTATGTACATTGGTAATTGCATGTGAGAAAAAAATATCTATACTTTTATCTATTGCTATAAAAAACATATTAGGTGGTTTTAGTGGTTAGCTCCATCTGCCTCCATCTGCAGCGGGGAATATGAACGTGAAAAAATCCTTTTAATTCACAGGCTTCATAGAGTATACATTAAGTGTAATCATGGGCTCTTGACATGAAAGCCACACTCACTTATGCACGACAAATCACACCCATCAAGCCCTGACAAAACTAATCATCGGCCATACATCTCGTTTCACTTGTCGACGCTTATGTCCTGTCATCGCTGGCTCTGAAATTGGCGAGAGGCGTGGATGAAGAAAACCAACAGACGCACATTAAGATGCCTACATTTGCAGTTCAAAAGGTTTTTGTTGTCGACCTGTTGCAAACTCTGTGAGCGATGAAGGTGAGCTCGCCGTGCCGCGGGGGAACCACAGATCAATAACGTGCCCCGAGTCTCACCGGGCCTCTGCTGTCAGAAATGAAGATAAAAATAGGATTGTGTCTGCTCTGTCAGCTCCTTAACCTCAGAATGAATGGAAATGATGCTCTTTAACAATGTGATGCTTTAAGTTTTGGGAAGTATAATCACTCAGCTTATATACTTTTTTGGGTTCATAATTTCGTGACTATTTCTGACTCTATTTTCCTGATATGATCTTGTATTTTTGAAATGTGAGAATTTGTACCTTTAACTCCCAAAACAATTATTTTGACGGCTCCAATTTTCGGTAGCTTGGCAACAAAAATGAAATCCCATTTTCTCCAAGGTCCTGGTTCAGGACTGGTGCTGGACTGGGAGTTCTAGTAGAGGACATATTTTTTAAATCCATAATGAGCTTTTACGCATGTTATAACTTTGTTCTCTCTTCAAACACAGACCTGGAGTTGATAATAGAGCCATCCATGCTAATTTATTTATTTATTTATTTGAATTAGGACAGTGCACATTAATCAACACGTCAGCCAAAAGCATCAATGTAAATGTACCAGAATTAATATTGGGAACCTCTGGGACAGACCTCTCCCCCCTTCTGTCTAAAAGCTCCTGTCTCAGTCCTGTAATATCACCATGTCATTGTACCACTATTTAACATAAATTAGTAACGCACGTGAAAATGTTTTGTTTCCAATGGCATGGCTGTTTTTAGAAATAAAAGTAAAAATATACCTACAAGTTTCAGAATCAATCTGAATATATACATACATCTATATAAAAACACATTTATGTATTTGATTGTTTGCAAATTAAATATACATGACATTTCATTAAACATGTATTTATATATTCATTTATATATATTGATTATTTTGGTAGTTTTGGTCCTCCATACAAACAACAATCTTTACAAGTCAAACGAGACAACTGGATATCAGTGGACATTGATTGAAAAGGGATGGATGATCTGTAAACATCATTTCAGAATTCTCCTTTTTGATAAAATATGGTTTTGAAGTGTAATGTGAAGGACAGAGATGTGGCACATTCTCAGAGCCAGACAGGAAGATGGGGCAAAGAACATACTCACTACAAGTATAGGCTAAGGTGGCATGGTTGGTATTGCTTTGCTTGAAATATTACACAATAGCACTAAGCACTAAGAATAGTCGAGACCAGACTATGGAAGCTCTAAATTATAGGTCTGAACTGTGGAGAAGCCAATCTGCTGCCTATCTGAAGAAAAAGTATAGGTTGCATCATACTGTAGGATTCAGCTGGAAATTTCAATACAACTGTTTGAAAGAAATGTTGAAAAATAAACTGCCCAAATGTTTTCCCAAAGAGGATGTGGAAGATATGCAAACTATATGAATAATGGGCTCACAGCTTGTAAATTCCCCCCCCCCAAAAAAAACATAGTTTGAAAAAGGGCTTTGTAACTTTATAATAATGGTACATGAATTCATGCATGATTTTCATGAACTCATGCATGAATGAATGCATGATTTCATGATACATTCATGAATTACTAGATCATGAATTCTCAGGAACAAACATGATTACATGTTGGTTTATGGATGACTTCATCCCTGAATATATGGTTGAACTTTTGTAATCATGCATGACCCCCATTTGTGAATAACTAGTCACATTTCAACAACATGATCTCTTTAATACATGTTGTCAGCCGCTGGTTCAAAACTACAGGTTATCTGGACATCAGCACAAACAGACAAGTTACAGACTGCAGCAGTCTGGGTCTCTGCTAGATGTAGCAGCAGAGTGAACAAGAATGGACCAAGAGTTTATACCCTGATAATTTGAAACACATGTGACGATATGTCCCACCTTCCTCTCCCTCAGAGAAGACGTGGCTTCCCTCTAAATAAACATGAGATCTACTGAAAACAGATGTTTTCGGCTTTCTGATTATTTACTCTGCTCTTGTTTACTTATGCTCTTGTTTACTTATGCTCTTTCACTCTTGCCTGGGGGATGGGAGAATGCTCCATCCCACCACACAGTAGGTTAACCCAAAGCTGTCTAAACTTTGAATATATTCTAATTCACTTTAATGAAAATCCAACAACTCTACTAACACCATTATTATGAAGTGTTACCGCCATAATCATCAAACTTACAACACAAAAAGGCCTGCATGTAATGAGGCTAAAACACATGTTGGTTTCATACTTTGTTGTAAATATTCTCAATTTTGAGACTAAATGAAAACTAACTAAAGGCTAGTTGTGTGTAAAAAAAGACACAGGGGAACAGATAGAATTAAAAATGTATCTCTAAACATATACCGTCCCACTTTCTTTTTATCTGAATGTAACTATACAGTATGTGAGAAGCTCCCACACCGGCCTTTCACAAGCTTTCCATTTCAGAGCTCTCTCTCTTCAGAAAATACCTCTTATGTTCCTGAAGAAAGTGCAGTTGTCCAACGCACCTAAACACACATGATTCATTAGGCCTGGGCCGATGAGAGTATGCAGGATGCGGGGGCTGAAGTACCATTCGTTAGCTTCCTCCATTAGTGTAATGTGTTCCTCTGCTCAATAGCTCTTCCTCTCAGCCCTCAGCTCGGCCGCACATTTCTCATCACCTCCAGTATGGTGCTTGAACAGATCAAGCACTACTCAACTGTATTAGATATACAGTCAGTCAGATCTAGAGAAAATAAAATTCTTTATCCTTGTTTATTGCAGAGCCTGTGGTGGTGAGAAAGGGAGAAGATTGATCCAACTATTATTTTGTCAGTTTTGTGGCAGGGAAGATGTGCAGGTTTCAAGCTACATCTTCAGAAATTCTTTTAAATTCATCCTTCACGTCTCAAAGCCAACTCGAGGTCAGAGATCACTATTCTATTGCATTCATTTTTCAATGAGCTTCAAGGTTTAAAGTCCAGCTTTCTACAAACAATATAATGAAGCGATATCAAGATTAGATGTAGGCGAAAAAAGCATGTTTGTAATTTATCTAGTTTAGGAAAAATATGGTATAACTAGATAGAGAGCTTCATCCTAGAACTACAATACCCAGGATGCTTGGTATATACCACTAGCTACATATATTTCTGAACCGCGATTGTGCGCAGCCAATATCGCTTAGTAATACTGTATGTACACAGCCTTGTACCTGTGGCTTCTCGTCAACATTATGCCTTCCTAACATTTCATGGTCACAATATTACAATTAATCCAGTGGATCCACTTAACCCCTGGATCAGTGGCATGAATGTGCTTGAGTATAAATCCAAAAGTGTTTTGTGTAAAATACACTTACATCGACATTTGTGTGAGGACGAATGTGAAACAAAACTAACATAAAAATAAATGATCAAACTCCCGGCTGGAGTCCCTTCAGGAAATGTGATGCAGTCACTCCGAGCATCTGTCTGCACAATAACAACATATGCCACACAGCTGGGGGCTCCGCAGACTGCTCACACAGATTCAGATTCATTTATTTGCCATTTGCAGTAAAACCACATTGGAAAAACTGTGCAAGACTACCCCGGTGTGCGCCAGACAGAGACGACACACACCAGAGCTCTTGCCACGGCGCCATTTTTCCGGCGCCATGCGACAAACAGTAGAATAAACAGCAGAGAGCAATAACATACAAGTTACAACAGACAGTTGGATAGAAAACATTGTGCTTTGTATAAACCACGGATTTTTTTCTCGGGATGAGCACCTCTGGCTGCCGGTCCAATGTGGCTGTCAGAGGGGGGCGGGGTCAGGGAGGGGGTGAGTCGGAAACACAGTGAGGAGGGGAGGGGAGGGAGAGATCAGAGGGAGGCGGGGGGAGCGGGATCCAAGCTGGAAGACTGAAAGAGTGTGAAATTTTTGTAGAGACCAGATTTATTATGATGGCCTTGGCCCGAGGAATGTGAGATAAGAGAGGAGCGAAGACACAGCAAGGAGAAAAACACATCTTCCTGTAACAAGGGACAATCTAGTACGCATTCTAGCAGTCAAAAACAGGCAGATATTCTATTAAATCCAATTAAACCGAATTGCGGCGCCCTCAAACCCCGTACACAGGGGCCAATCCAAGCCGGGTCAGAGAGTTCAAGCGTGACAAACAATGTCATTCAATCTCAATTCCAGAGTTTTATGCCCATCAAGTGAACGAGCTGACGTTTCACTGCTCACGCATTTGTAATAATACACTGCATGCTCTGCTCTGGGAATGTATTTCATTTCAGTGTTGTATAGTCATGACAACAGACCAGTGACAAATGTACTGTTGTGGAAATTCTGCACATACCGAGAGTAAAATAATGTAAACAACTCAGAGCTGTAATTCCAAACAAAGTGTGAGTTTATTCATTAGTAAATGTGCACAATTACAATGAATAACAGAACCGATACCAATACCACCTGGCAGCCGTCCGAAATCGACTGCCACGATTGAGGAAATAACTTTACATTAAATAGACCAGAGTAAACAAACACATATCAGATTCAGATTCAGATTCATTTTATTAGCCATGTGCAGTATAAAAACTACATTGGAATACATTTGCAGAGAAAGGTACTCTGTGTGCACCGACAGAATAAAGAGCACGATACAATGTAATATAAAATACACATACACTGAATATAAAAGAATAAAAAAAACAGCTGACACTGTGGCACCGATCAACAAAACAATACAAGGGGTAAAAGCAGGAATTAAAGTGCTCTGTTTAGGCACCTAACAGCTTGTGGAAAGAAGCTGTTAGCATAGCGAGATGTCTTGCATCTCAGCGACCGATATCTTCTGCCAGAGGGAAGAAGCTGGAACATTGCTTTCCCAGGGTGGCCAGAAGAGTCATTGATGATTTTAAGAGCTCTGTTTAAAAGTCTGGATTTATAAAGAACCTCCAGAACAGGAAGCTCACAGCCCACGGTCCTCTTTGCAGAGCGGAGCACCTTGTTTAAAGCTCTCTTTTCTTTATCTGTGATGTTTCCAAACGACACAGACACAGAACCAACAAGTAAACTCTCAATGGTGCAGCGATAAAAGTTAAGCAGAATCTTAGAGTTAGTGGTGAATTCTCTAAGTTTCCGCAAAAAGAAGAGCCGCTGACGAGCTTTCTTAACAACCCGGTTAGTATTTTTGTCCCATTTCAGGTCGTTAGACAGAGTTAAACCCAGGAACTTGCACTCCTCTACAATCTGCACCTGGGAGTTGTCGATAACTACAGGAGTGTGAGAACTGCTACGACTGAAGTCAAAGACAAGTTCACATGTTTTTGCGGTGTTCAGCTGGAGATTGTTTACTTTACTCCACTGAAAAACATGTTCGATCTCTGCTCTATAAGAGGATTCATCATTGTTACTGATGAGACCGATGATGGTGGTGTCATCAGCATATTTGATGATCAAGTTTGAGTCAGAGGAGGACACACAATCGTGAGTGTACAAAGTAAAAAGCAAAGGACTCAAAATACATCCCTGAGGAGAACCAGTGCTCACAGAAACAACATCAGAAAGACAGTCATTGATTTTTACTCTCTGAGATCTGTCAGTTAAAAAGCTAAAAATCCATTTACACATGGCAACATTCAGACCAAGGGACATAAGTTTTTCAACCAATATGCTTGGGACAAGACAATTAAAAGCAGAGCTATAATCAATGAAAAGCATTCTGGCCACAGATTTACTAGTGTCCAAATGAGTGTAGACAGAGTTCAGAGCAAAGGAGATGGCATCCATCCTCTACTCTAGATATTACATAGATGAAGTCAACATTGATATGTGTTGCTCAAGGCTTCTCTTTACGCGTCCTAACGCTGATACAACTCTGATATATGTAACAATCTGCTTTTGAACTGAACATATTGTTCTATGACCCAGGTCAAAGACATGATGCAGCACGTCTCCATCTATCACTGACCTGAGCCAACAGAGCATTATGGCCTGTATCTGAATCCAGAGTTCACTATTAGTTAATAACTTACACTCATAACTATTTGGTGTTAATTCAGGTTGCTTTACTAAAATATTTCTATAACAATCCTATCTCTTGATAAATATAAAACCTTGGTTTATCTTAATCAACTTAAAATAATAATAGAAATCACAATGATTATGAATTAACATAAAATATGAACATTTGAGCAAACACACACAATAGTAAACTAACTTTATTACAATATTAAAACCCACACTTATATACTTGCTTAGATTAGTGTAAGAAAGTAAGAAAATGTAGTTTTTTCCAGCCCTCGTTCATTACCCATCAGCAGGGAACTTTGGTCCACATTGGAGCGGTTCAGAGCCGGTTGTGATTGTCTCCACTATCTTTAGTGAACTGTACCAAAGCCGGACAAAACTGAGCCGTCGGGAGGTCAGAGCTGAGGGCCAGTTCACCTCTAGGATCTGCATAGGGCAAGGCACAGTCATGAGGGGAAAACTCTATATTATAATTGTGTTGTTCATTCAATGACAGTTATGGATATTAGTCATCAACCCCTTATGGACTAATTCTTCTATGTGTTTTTTATCATTACGTTTCTTGGGTTTGAACTATTTGATTATCTGATCAGTGTTGGCAAATTTTACGGTTTGGTCCTCTCTGATGTGTTTTAGGTTGAATTGAATTGAATTCATTAAAATAATCAAAAACAAATAATTCAATTTTGAGAATCTTGAGAGTTTTTTTTCTGTTCTTTTGGCAAAATCTGAAATACAGCCTTGTTTCAACTTGTAAATAAATGTCTCTCAACAATAAACTCTCCCCCTCCCTCTGATGTGGAGAAGCAGGTCCACGCCTTCGTCTCCTCTGACTGGGATACTGTACTGCCCTCCTCTTCTCTGACAGGAATCTACAAACTCCAGTCTCTTTACATACTGCGTTCTATCTAGGTATGGAAAAGTAATGAGACTCAAATCAATGTCTGAGTCAAATCAATGTCTGTTTTTCCTCATCTCGTACTGTGTGATGAACTCAGACTTGGAGGAGACATCTATTTCACTCTGGGGTTTGCATTCCGACCTTCACACTAATGAGCTTCTGAAAAGACTGATTCGTGATCATCTAATCAATGACACAGCAGATAGTTTCAAAGAGCCTGAAACAGCAGCACAGAAAGATGGGTTTATTTAGCAGGTAATAAACACATCACTTTCAACAAGTCTGGTTCAGCTGAATATTTATATTGAGATATTTACACATATTCACGTCATTCTACTTTTGGTTATCAAACTGTGATGGGAGACCTCTGTGTGTACGGTGGAGTGGATATAGCACTCTCGCTTCTCAGCAAGAGGCCCTGGGTTTAAATCCCGGACGGAACAGGCTCTTTCTGAGTGGAGTTTGCATGTTCTCCCTGTGTCTGTGTAGGTTTCCTGCGGGTGCTCCAATTTCCTTGAAAAATGTACAATAGGTCTGGCATGCACCTCCTGTTGTCGACCTCGCTCCCATCTGTGTGGAGTGAAATGCCTACAACAAGTGTTAAGCGCTGTCTGTGAAGGGCGCTATATAAATACACACCAGATGGTGGTTTTACAGTGTGTGTATGAAGGATGATGGTAGGTGGACATGATGGCAGACTGGTTGGCTCACTAATTTTGGCCTACCCCAGAGCAGCTGCGATATTGTAGTAGATTATATGGAATGAATGAAAAGTGCCATGTGAAGTATTTTTGGGTCTACAAAAATGTCTTTATAACCCTTGCATTATTATTATTACTTCACAATTACAATCCATTACAATTGGATTCCAACCATGTTGGCCATCTTTGCATGCAAAAGCCAGATCTGTCAGACCTCTGAGCACCAGGTGCCACGGTGAGGCACCTGGTTTCAACTTTATTTCAACTTAAAATGTAAAACTAATATATTATATAGATTTACAGGCATACGACACATGTCTTTAATTGTTATATTTTTGATGATTATGGATTACTGTCCATCTTCATTTTATTCTAATAAAACATACCCTATATAGGCAAGGCAAGGCAAGGCAAGGCAAGTTTATTTATATAGCACAATTCATACACAAGGCAATTCAAAGTGCTGAACAAAACAAGAAAGCATTAAAATCATAAATAATCACAGAACATTAAAAAGAAAGATACAAATATAAAATCCCTCAGTTGTATGCACAGCTAAACAGAACTGTCTTTAACCTGGTTTTAAACATTGTCAGAGAGGAGGCCTGTCTCACATCTTCAGGAAGACTGTTCCAGATTTTAGCAGCATGAATCTGAAAAGCAGCCTCCCCATGTTTAGTTCTGACTCTGGGCACTAACAGGAGTCCAGTCCCTGTGCTCCTCAGAGTCCGGGCTGGTTCATATGGGACTAACATGTCACTAATATATTTTGGTGCGAGGCCATGGAGAGACTTGTAACAAGCAGAGCTGTTTTAAAGTCTATTCTCTGAGCCACAGGAAGCCAGTGCAGGGACCTGAGGACTGGACTAATGTGGTCGTACTTCCTGGTTCTAGTCAGGACTCGAGCTGCTGCATTTTGAATGTACTGCAGCTGTTTTACAGCCTGTTTGGACAGACCTGTGAGCAGGCCATTGCAGTAGTCTAACCTACTGGAGACAAATGCATGGATAAGAATCTCCAAGTCTGCTTTAGACACTATATACCACAATCTACAACCATTACGACCATTGCACCAGACACACAACAGAGCACTTGTGTTTCTCAAAATAAAGCCTGTGTTATCTGGATTATGTGTATTGTTTGGACTGTTCTTCTCCTGGCTCAGTTCTGCCAATTCAGAAGTTATATTTATTGCGATGTGTTTGCGCGAGGCTGAGAGGGACATCTGGACCATATTTGCCGTGTTATTTTCAGTTTTTGTCTGTGAGGCTGCAATTCCCCCACAGTCGAGAGCAACAGATGAGGCTGAAGCAGCGAGTCTAAATGGATGCCCGAGGAGGGAGCAGCACAGAAATGCAGCTAATTAGAAACCAAAAAAATGTAAAAACCAAATAAAAATAGGAAAGAGTTTACACTTCTCAGGGAAAAAGATTTAAGTCACAAAAGTTATTTTTGATCTTTAAAATGTGTGATGGGCACACAAGAGCCGGCTTTCCACCGCAGGAGTTCCTGGTGAAAGGAGCGGGGTGGAACTTTTACAGGAACCTTCCTCTCCCTCGGTCCTCTGTGTCCGTGTCTCCACTGCAGTAGGACCACTCGGCAATGTCATGGGTTTTGTTTGAGTTTGTTTATTTTACGGCCGTAATCGCTCCGTTTGTTGTAGTCTTTGGGATTTTTATTGTCCAGATTCAGTTTTTTAAAACACTTTTCACAGCTTGTTTTAGAGTGTAATGAATCCCCAGTGCTTCGAGGTGAAGCTGATATGTTTTGATATCTTTTCATTTCTCCACGATGCCTCAAACCCCGTCTGAATCAATGCCATGCTGTTGTGCGCTGTTTCCAGTGATGTCTGCTGGGCTAATGCTGCTGGGCTAATGCTGCTGGGCTAATGCTGCTGGGCTAATGGCGGTTGTTTAGCTGCCTTCTGCTGGAGTCTGAGCGGTCTGAGCCTGCGCTAGCTTTAGCAAATCAGCGTTGGGTTAACCTCAAGTCCCACCAGGGCCCAAAGGAGTACCTAGCATAGAGGAGGGACTCCGTTGGGCCCCGTAAAAGTTCCTGTAAATGGCCCTGTGGGGAAAGTTCTTGCAGTGGAGACACGCACCCGCGAGGCTGGTCCTGGAAAATGACCTCGAAGTTCCTGCAACGCGGCTAATCTTTTGCTTTTGCAGAGATAATAAATGAACTGAACAAAGACAAGTCTATCAACTTTTTGTCCTTTGTTGTTGTGTTTTGGAATACACCAAATCATTGTTAGAAGGGGAGTCTTGGGCCATTACAAGGGAGGGAGTGGGGTGTTTTGTTGTTGTTGTTGTTGTTTTTAGTGGTAAGGGAAACCGGAGCCCCCACAGGAAGCCTCCACGACACAGGGAGAACAAACAAACTCCAATCAGGAAGGCCCAATTCTGAGCAGGATTCAAACCTGGGACCTTCTTGTTGAGATGTGCGAATGCTAACCACCATATCTACGCCTCTTCCAAACTAGTCTGGAGAATCTCAGTCCACCAGAGCATCGAGGCATACACTGTAATCCTGGTCATGGCTCATTTCACTCAAACTCCTGCTGCGGATGGAGGATAGTGCTCTCAGAACCTCTACGCGGCAGTGACTGTGAAATCAATAGCAGTAGCGTATACGCATGATCCCTGGAGACACGCTCAAAACCATCTAGAAGTGTATTGTTATGTGTGTGTGTGTGCGCGCGTGTGCTTCTGTGCTGCGGAAGATGCCATTGATTTATTGATGGCTCTGGTCTCTTCTTTGATTCACGGCTTGTCCACATTAGCGCACATCATGAAAGCTATTAAATACTTTAGCCTGTTGAGGTTTGACTGCCGTTCATAGTGCATTCACACTCTCTATAGCTGACACGATTATAACATTATTTTAAAGGGGAAGATTTTGAAGCTGGGATGCCTATTTCTTCCCTTCATTAAAAGTGATGTCAGCCAATCTAAACAGTAATAAAAAAAAAAAATCTTCTTTCTCAAGGCAAGGCTATTAGCGAGATACCAGATTGGCAGATTATGAGATTACTCTGCCAATCTGGTTTATTTAGGTGCTGGAGTGGAAAGACTATGGTTTGTTAAACGTATTTTGTCATTTCTCTTGAAGCGAGAACTCAGGGGGAAAGATGTCAGAGCACTTGTGGCCTTGAGGACCCGCTGCTCGGTGACAGGTTAATGTGGATAAATGAAATATTGGAACTGCAGTGTGAAATGAGAGGTGGTAAAGTGTTTTCAGAACGATTTGAGGATACACTGTATTGTATCACGCGATCTCAGAACATAAATACAAGCATGCACACACACTGATAATAATAATAATAATATATTTTATTTAGACGTGCATTTTGAAACACCAAAGGACACTCTACAAACGTGGATAAAAACAGAGTGCAATTTTTCAACATTTCGCCACATTTCAGGCTTCAAACATAAAGATATAAAAACTAAACTTTTTGTCAAGAATCAACAACAAGTGAGACACAATCGTCGAGTGGAACGAAATGTATTGGATAATTTAAACTTTTAAAAAAAATAAAAAACTGAAAAGTGGGGCGTGCAATTCGGCCCCCTTGCACTAATACTTTGTAGCGCCACCTTTTGCTGCAATTACAGCTGCAAGTCGCTTGGGGTATGTCTCTATCAGTTTTGCACATCGAGAGACTGGAATTCTTGCCCATTCTTCCCTGCAAAACAGCTCGAGCTCAGTGAGATTGGATGGAGAGCGTTTGTGAACAGCAGTCTTCAGCTCTTTCCACAGATTCTCGATTGGATTCAGGTCTGGACTTTGACTTGGCCATTCTAACACCTGGATACGTCTATTTGTGAACCATTCCATTGTAGATGTGGCTTTATGTTTTGGATCATTGTCCTGTTGGAAGATAAATCTCCGTCCAAGTCTCAGGTCTTTTGCAGACTCCAACAGGTTTTCTTCCAGAATGGTCCTGTATTTGGCTCCATCCATCTTCCCATCAATTTTAGCCATCTTCCCTGTCCCTGCTGAAGAAAAGCAGGCCCAAAGCATGATGCTGCCACCACCATGTTTGACAGTGGGGATGGTGTGTTCAGGGTGATGAGCTGTGTTGCTTTTACACCAAACATATCGTTTTGCATTGTGGCCAAAAAGTTCAATTTTGGTTTCATCTGACCAGAGCACCTTCTTTCACATGTTTGGTGTGTCTCCCAGGTGGATTGTGGCAAACTTTAAACAAGACTTTTTATGGATATCTTTGAGAAATGGCTTTCTTCTTGCCACTCTTCCATAAAGGCCAGATTTGTGCAGTGCACGACTGATTGTTGTCCTATGGACAGACTCTCCCACCTCAGCTGTAGTTATCTGCAGTTCATCCAGAGTGAGCATGGGCCTCTTGACTGCATCTCTGATCAGTCTTCTCCTTGTTTGAGATGAAAGTTTGGAGGGACGGCCGGGTCTTGAATTCATTTCCACAAGTGTCCCAACAACGTCTTCAATTTAAATGTTTCTCATTCCCGACACTTATTATAATAATAATACTTTTCTCATATTGTACAGTCAAAGCACAGAAGCTCTCCACATGCTGTTCATGGAGAGAAGTCCTGAACAGTCTCTTTATGTGCTCAAACAGAAATGTTTCATTCACACGTTGGTTCCAAATGTCAGAGCCCATTAGTCCTGGCTCCACAGGGGACGGCCCAGTTACAGGGGACTGTAGAGATACAGACCACAGCAGATGTAAGACATAAGAACAAAGTCTCTGTCTAATAATGGGATGTGCTGTATTTTGTATATTTTCATACAGATCAAAGAATATCCTGTTGACAAACTCTATAATATTAACAACACAACCTGGAATTAATGACTTGACAGTATTCAAATTAATCAGGATTTGTGATGTGTCAATGCCAATGATTCACATGAGTTCATGGTATTTCATATTGAATTATCATTAATTAATTACCACCATTAGCCCCGCCGACAAGAAAAAAGTACTTTCAGCACTCCCTGCGCATGCGCCAAGCAAAGATCTGTGCCAGAACAACAAGGCAGCATTTTCCTCAGGCTTTAGGTGCAGTCTGGCCGTGGCAACTGTTGCATTTCATCCTTGCTTGAGGTGGGCTTGGGCCCACTTCGAAAAGCCCAGATGAAGGGGGTTCCCTGTCAACATTGAATGTGGCGAAATGTGGCGAACTGAAAAAAAACAAAACCTTGTTACACCCTTGTGGCAATGATCCAGGCCACCTAGTCTAGTTCGTTTGTAAAAACCCTTGTGACTGCGCCCTAACTGCACATTTTCCCTAATAAATTAAACTCTAAACTCTAATTGTTATTAATAAAATGAAAAGGTCATCTGAGACAAAGGACAATAAAGCACTTATCTGTAAAGGTCAGAATGTGGAAATGTCATCTCACTTGTGACTGACAGAGCAGAAGAAAGTGTTATGTAAATGCACACTTTATTGTCCCTGTAGGGAAATTCATCTGCATTTGACCCATCCTGATGCCACTAAGGCTAACGTCTGGAGCAGTGGTTGCCGTAGTAACAGCGCCTGGGAACCCATCTCCAGATGTTGATGCTCGGCTTGGTCAGGACTATCAGAGCTGGAGGATTTTAACCTAGTGGGCATGCTTTTAGTGTTAAGGGAAATTGGAGCACCAGGAGGAAAGCTACGCAGACACAGGGAGAACATGCAAACTCCACTCAGAAAGACCCTGTTCTGGCCGGGATTCGAACACAGGACCTTCTTGCTGAGAGCCGAGAGTGCTATCCACTCAGCTAGAGTGATGTTTATTACTTGGTTTTGTAAAAGCAACACTGAACAATATTCATAATGTTGTGTCCTTCAAAATATACAGAAAATAAAATCCAAAATAAACAGCATACAGTAGGTTATAATCCGATGGGGCGGCTCCAGTCTCCAAAAGGTCCACGAGCATGTGCACTGACGAGCTGGTGGGGGTGGACCTGGAATAAGAATTACCAATGCTTTTGTAGGGCATCTTCTTTCCTCTCAAAAACAGATATATACTTTTGGTCCAAAAGTCGGCTCTTGGCCCAACGCAGCGTTCCAGATGTGTGTCAATGCTGAGGTGAGTCTATTTTAGCTGCTATGGACTTCAGGACGCACATGTCAAATTAATGGGGCTAAAGCCTGCCTAATGCATGCAAAAGTGCTTTTTTTCACATTTTCTTGCCCCGCAGCCATTTTGAAAAAGCCCCATAGAAGGAACATTAGTTTCAACGGAGATAGGGGTGATATTTAATATTTACAGTCTATAGTTATACTACACAAACACAATCCTTATATAAAGCTATAGGGTTTATGTTAGTGTATCTTTGTAGAGACATTACTCATTACTGCTAATGGACCCTTTAAATAATCACTTTTCCTGAAACGTTTGAATATAAAAATCAGAAGATCAGATTAAAAAAGTTTTATTACAGAGAGACAGATGTAAAACCCATGTTAGTGCATTAAACTTATATGAAACACTTTGAAAACAGACTTCACATGCCGCACCAGACACAGGCTTTCCTCAGGGCTTACGTCACCCTCAGAGTTCTCCTCGCCCACTGCGCACCTCCATCAAAAATGCACTCAGGAGCATTGTCACAAATCAACCTGTGAATGCTGCCGTCCCGCTTCGAGCATTAGCTAATGAGCTTCAAGTGCTGAGTGAGACTACGGCACGAGACCAGCGCAGTCTGCAGAAACTCCTGTTGGAACTCCTCAAAGTTCCAAAGTTTGGTTCATGCGACACCCACGAGGCTTGATTTCAACAGCAGATTTGTGGATGGTAAAATGGGTTAAATCTGGGGTAGCAAACTGTCAAATCACGAAAACTAGATCGTTGTCACATCATAAGTAATTCCTTGCTCTCAAAACAGTTTGGGTTCCATCAGTAGTTTTCACATGCATGCAAGTATTTTTGGCCTCTGTGACATCTTTGAATCAACTTTTTCAGGCAGAAAATTGAAAATGAAAAGACCTCCCTTCCTCTCAACCCAAAGCTTATCCTAGTATGCAAAAGATAACATGTTGTCTAATCAGCTGAAGAAAGTAGGATGTGGCCAGATTTGTCACAAAATGTTACTTCTTAAGACTATTTCTGTTGGAACAAAAAAAATGCAGTATATATTAAAAAAAAGTTAAGTACCCCGACTTCAATATCTGGACAAAATGCTGTATTGTACAATGTTTTTCTTTAAGTGGACTGTAAAAAAATGACCAAATAAAAGTGCTTGAACAAAGTGGTTTTCATCATTTATTTTACGTTTTGAATGTGTTGAAATATTATGTGTCAATTGATCAAGTAGTTACAAAAATTCATTTTTTAAATCCCTTAAGTAAAACAAGACATTTTAGGATTGCTCCAGCTTTGGTTTTAAACTTGCACCATGTAGTTCATGAAGTATTTATGGGAATAGCTTTAGATTTAGCTTCATGAAAACAAGGAAATCAAAGAAAAATCACAAGAATGTTCTTACATATGAAAGATAGACAAGAATATACCTTTCCATTCAAGGCCACAACATAAGCCGAGCCAGTAACAGACCTTGCTTAAGACTTTGAATCACGTCAAGATAAATCACACTTTATTCAAGCACTGTTGCTGCAGTGAAGAAAAAAAAACACCTACAAATGAATAAATACCATTCAAAAGCTATAGTATTTCCATGGCAACAGTCAAAGTACTTTCACAGTAAAACATTCCTCCCAGTTTGTGGCTCATTACGTCCAAAGCGTTTCGTGTGCTGTTGTTTTGAAGATAAAGGATGAAAACCATAAACAAAGTAAGAATGTTTTTATATTGTTTGCTATTTCTGTCATGCTATAAAACTGACAAGACCGTAACAAAAGCCGCCAACAGCTTACCAGCCCATACGCAGCATGTGAGAAAATGCTAGAGAAGAAATTGATAAACATATAACAGAATGATTAATTTGAAAATGTACTAAAACGGTAAAATAACACAGGTTAAAATGCAAGATTAAGCTAAAACTGAGTCACACCAGGCCCTATCTTGTCAGCAATGATCTTCAAGGCGCCAGTGCAGAAATATACTAAGCCACTGAGAGGTTTTGTCGAAATAATCTAAATATGTTTCAGTTATTATTAGACTTATGGCACAAACACATAATGAATACGAATAAGAGCATGCAGTGCAGCTTTGTACCATATGCAATTGTGAACTTTTATTTTCCTTAGAGGCAGTTCCTGCAGTATTCTCAATGTCTCTGTTGGGCATGTTTTTTGCCAGGGTACGTGCAATCAGAGGAAAAATGCATCTGGCAACTACCAGGACCGGACCTTTAAAACAATCAATGTGTGCACGCATATGCCTTTTTCACATGTGGTCGTCTTACTCGAGAAAATGATCCAAACTTTTTCACTAACAAATCAAATATCTCAAAATCAGTGCGTGAGCAGAAGCTGAAGTGTATTTCTACATAGTGCACACTGTCACCTTTCGTATGATGTACATATGTGCTACAGTGCATTCTCATCATGCTCATCGGCGCTGGAGCTTTGAGTATCGCAGCTGACAAAATAGCACCTTTTAGTTTCTTGGTCATTTCCCAACATGGCACCAGCACAGCGTAACGGCTCAGAACAATGTTGGCAGTTTTGCTTCGAAACCCTATCAATAATCCAACAAAAAGAACATTTCATATTACTTTTAACAATTTGTGCACTCACTCACATCTTATCAGAGCAAAACATTTAAAAGTAAAAAAGTCAAGTTATAAAAACATTCTTATCAGCTGTAAGTTGTTTCAAATAGCCATCAGGGTTGCATCAGTGTCCACTTTTCATAAATATTCAAATGAAAAGTGGAGTGTCCGTCTCGAGTTGTCCAGCATGTAGTTTGTCACTGGTTTGAAAACGTGGGCTACCTGGACGCGTCGGGGACCAGTCTTTTGAACCAGTGCGTGACGGCAGAGTCTGTTCTCAGCACAAATGTGACGCCCAGGAGCAAGGAGGCACTGGTGACGATGAACGCAGACGCTTCGAACATCAGCCTGCGGAGAGAGGAGTCATCACTGTAGCCACAAAGTTTGGCACAAACAATTGGCATGCGGGATTTGTGTTCATTTAGGCCGTGCAAGTAGAAACTAAGACCTGTGGGCCGATTGCCGTCTACTGTGTTTATCTGGCCCGTGCCTTGCCAACACAAAGTAGTCACAGTGTCATCCAGATTGTGTATATTTGACATTTGATTTTGATCCTGCAAAAAAATGTTTTACAAACCGGCTAGCTAAACCGGCCCTCTCACTAAAATGTGTGGACACCCCGATTAAGGCCTTTAAAGCTGGGGTACCTAACTTTTATTAAAACAATACAATAATACAGTTTGTCTCAACAGGAAGTAAGTAAGTAAGTAAGTTTTTATTTATATACCGCCTTTTCACTGCAGATCTGAGTCTCAAAGCGGTTTACAATTGTTAATTTTGGGCATTTGTCTCTCACTCCACACAGAGATGGGAGCAGGGTCGCCAGTACAGGAGGCGCATGCCAGAACTATTGGACACATTTTTAGTGGTAGGGGAAACCAGAGTACCCGGAGGAAACCTACGCAGACACGGGGAGAACATGCAAACTCCACTCAGAAAGGCCCTGGTCCGACCGGGATTCGAACCCAGGACCTTCTTGCTGAGAGGCGAGAGTGCTATCCACTCAGCCACCGTGCCGCCCAGGAGTCATGAACAAATCAGACCACAACGCAACATATTTGAAAACGTAAATTATCTTTGGTATACTTGTAAGAAAGAGCCCTGCGAGTTATTATTTGAGGCTTTTGTCTGAGAGCTGATCGGCTCCCAGTCACTTTTTTTGTCCGAAAAAGCGGATCCAAAAATGTGAAGGAACCCATACTATACAAGCAAGCGAAAACTAGTGACGGAAGCTAACTGTTTTGAGAGCGAGGAACTAGTTACATGGACTTTAATGGAACTTTACATAGATTCATTTGTAGTGGAAGCTTTAAACAGTCATAACATATTCAAGAATAATAGTTTCCTTGAAACATATATTTGGCAGGGTAGGAAAATTATAGAAAACTCTTTTCACAGATGTGTTGAATTTTGAATCCCTTTGCCCTGACAAAATAATCAGAACTATAAAATAATGAATTGACGTAGTCCCACAAAATAAATGTCAATATATGAGTGTGTGTGTGCGTCTAAATCCCCTGTCTGCAGACGCCAAAAGACAAACAGAAGAAAAACAACTTGACATAAAGCCGACTCCTGAGCAGCAGACAGAAGTCCTCCGCGTTCTACTAATGTGCAGTAAAACGTGAACCCCACCTATTCTAAATGCTTCACAGATATATCCTTCGTCCATTTCCTGCGGAGCCGTTACAGTGAGTGGATTAGAAAGGAGCAAGCCGGAAAATCCATCCAGTACTTACTTGGGTGCGAAGACCTTCCACACCATTAGATGTCTCCTGAGGATGGCAGCTGCGCAGACCGACGCAAACACCTACGGACAGACGAGAAACAAGGGCATTTCTAGTATGTCTGCATGGGAGTTAATAAAAGCACAAAAAGATACAGATTTTTTTTACTATGGAAGATGGTACATACCCACACCCATTTGCAGTAAAACCACATTGGAATAACTGTGCAAGACAACCCCAGTGTGCACCAGACAGCAGATAGTACATTGAGGGACCCCGTAGACCAGGTAGGGTTAACTGGTCATAAAAAATGAGATCTTCAGTGGAAAACCAAATGAAGAAATTATTAACTGAAATGTCCAATAGGAATGAACTTGTCTTGCCTTTTGATTAACAAATACATCTTTTTCCTTTTTTTTTTTTTCATGTTGAACAGTCTGTGATGCGCCAATTGACAACTTTGTGAAGTCTTCCATGACCACTGCTGTCTATTAGGGCTCCTCAGACAGACTCCACCAACTCAGTGATGTCATCAGAAAGAGCCCTGTCCTATGTACTTGTCTTGTGCACTCTGTGGGACTTTTGCAAATGTATTCCAACATGGTTTTACTGCAAATGGAAAATAAAATTAATCTGAATCTGTCAGCGGAGAAACAGTACAGCTCTGGAGCTTGGAGTCCATTTTTAATCTATTTTGGAACTTGTGCAACTGTGTCGACAATGATGAAATACAGAAGATATAGCCTACAAAATGTTTTAATTCATTCCGTTTGCACAGACTTTTGGCCTACATCCTCTCACCCCACTGATATCAAGAGGCACTGATCTCCCCTCTTGCTTCCTCTCGCAGAGCACAGATCATGGTTTATGAGCAGACAGACAAATAAAGCCGATGCGTATAGGAGAAAAAAAGCGTTTTATAATCTTTTTGAGCTCCATAATGCGCTTTTTATTTGGCAACAATCAATCACCGACCGTTCTGTAGAAGACAAAATTCACAGCTCTGACAGCTCACATCATTCATCTGCTTGTATTCGTGAAAGAGAGAGAAAGAGAAAGAAAGAGAGAACGTTGCGTGAATTGTTTTCGTCTTTTTTTGTGAGTGACCAGGCCTCTGCTCAGGACTTTTTAGGACTCTGTGGTAGCTTCTGCCATTTACTACGCTGCCGTGTGCTGGGCCCCGGGCAGCACAGAGCGGGACAGAAACAGACTGAACAAGCTGGTCAAGAGGGCCAGCTCCACTCTGGGCTGCTCCCTGGACTCTGTGGAGGAGGTGAGGGACAAGAGGGTGCTAGCCAAAGCCACCCCCATCATGAACAATACCTCCCACCCACTGCACAGGACTGTAGAAGAGCTGAGGAGCTCCTTCAGTGGAAGACTGAGACACCCTCAGTGTAGGAAGGAGCGCCACCGCTGTCAGACTGTACAATAAGTCACTTTAAATGATCACTGTGTGAAAACCTGCACTACTATTGACACTGTTTCCAATTGACACTTGTCACTTTTGTTGTACATAATTATTATCACTTTTATTGTACATATATCCTGCATGTAACATGTTTGCACATTTCCTCCTTTTGCACAATCTGAGTGTTCTATCCATGCCAAATGTGACATGTAAATTTCTCCTCTGTGAGATAAATAAAGCACATCTTATCTTCTCTTATCTTATCTTTTGTTTTTACAGTATGATGTTCCTCAATATGTGCAGTCCCATAATCAAAGAAATACATTCAAATATCTTTTTATGTGTGGTATCAGCACACTAACGACTATCTTAATGCCCACAATTTTAATATTTGCTCATTTTCCATAGCTCTGCTTTAGAGCATCCTGACTATTACTAATAGGATTTTAACAAACTGAAACTTAGACCTAATAATGAATTGCAAACCCATGATGTAACCAGGCAACAAGTGCTGAATGCCGTGTTGCCAGATTCCCTCGTGACTTGACTTGGTGCACTCAGGACTAAAAGGTCAGCTCATACTTCATGAGAAGCACCAACTTTGTTCTTGCACTTGACAAGAGCAAGAACAAAGTTGTTACATCTTAGAAGTTAGAATTGGCTTTTCATCCAAGTGTTGCTCGAGGTGCTAGACATAGTTCTATGAATTATGAATCGCTTTCACCTCCATTCAGTGCGGTGGACAGAGCTAAACCCGGTGGAGGAGGTAAAACCAGCTTTAGGGCCAGATTTAGGGCCAGCTTTAGGGCCAGCTTTAGGGACAGCTTAAGGGACAGCTTAAGGGACAGTTTAAGGGACAGCTTTAGGGACAGCTTTAGGGACAGCTTTAGGGACAGATTTAGGGACAGCTTTAGGGACAGCTTTAGGGACAGCTTTAGGGACAGCTTTAAAACCAGTCAAACAGTCCTCATTGTAATAGGAATCAAGGGTCACGTAACAAATTACATCTTTTTCATTTGAATGCAGATTTTGTAAGATTTTGGACTGATTTTCAAAGACAGACTGCCTGTTCTGGTAGTTTAGGGACAAAACCAATAAACAGAATACTCCTTTGGGGGAATATTCTCAAGTATGCTCTCAGTAAAGCTCTACAAGGCTTTTATGAAATACTCAATCCTGTCATTCACAGCACACCAGTGCCAAAGAATTCCATGGGTCCATGATTCGGTCCCAATCAGGCCAGGTTAGGGCAAGGAGATTAGACGATGAAGTTACTGAACTGAGAAAAAGCTCAATTTTATAATTCAAAATACATTTTTGATACCCATGCCAAACGATCATGTCTGTACAAAGTATTGTATAGTTTGTGACAGGTTGGAAGAGCTCAATGTATGGCACAAGGCTGAACAAATACACTAGCCTACCAGGTGCACTTTGGTGCAGTGGGGCAATAAATTGTAACGCAAAAGGAAAGTCTGAAGCACTTCCGGTCTTGGATTGCTTGTATTTATTGTTCAAACAACATATTGTATCTTTTGAATGGAAGAAATGTCCTGACCATACAGCACGAAACAGTAATGTGAAACTCATTCATGCATCATATCAAACTATTCCTCAGTGTGGTCGCATGAAAAGATACATACTGGTGTAGTGGAGTAGCACAGCAGAGCATGAAAGTTTACACCGATGGTGTTGTTCTGACCCTATTTCGGACATTATTAATAACATTTAAGTATTGCATTTACTGATCTGTTGTTGATCAATTGACAACTTTGTAAAGTAATCAGAGTCAGAGACTTAAGGCGATACAAAAATAATTTTAATTGATTTGAAGTCAACGATAACACAAACCTTTTTTTCCCATTTATCATTGGTGGTTGTGCAGAGCCATATTTTGTCAAATAACCATATTTTCTATTTTCAAATTAGGACATTATCGAGCTGATGTGCAGTTCATACATTGGCATTTACACAAACTGGAGGCTTTTTCCCAAGAAGAATGTGCAGCTTTAACATCAGGGAGGATAAAGAAAATCCTCCACAACTATCACAGAAGACTCTAAGCTGTCATAGAAGTTAACGGGTAAATGGAGGCTTTTGAGAACCGGGGGTGGAAACTTGCAGTGAATAGTTTCTGTTAGGAACCCCATTTCTATTTTCCCACAAGCTCTGACAATGAGAGAAAAAAGTGTGCGTTATCATTCACAATCTCAGAAATCGTGTGGACATGTGTGTGTGTGTGCGTGTATGGGTGTGGTTGTGCGGACGTCCATGTGTATGTGTGCATCCATGTGTGTGCGTGTGTGTGTGTACCTGTGCTCCCTGAACAAAGAGGTATCTTGCCGACAGCTGCAGCAGAGCAGAGCTGAACTGCTGTGGGCTTTCTCTGAGCCGGATCTCCATCACGGCGTCGTCCACTTCATCCCCACCGGCTCTGCCTCCTCTGCCCGAGTGCACTTCACACACCAGCGGCCAGAGCAGCAGCAGCGGGCAAGAAACTGCACAACACAACATCAAACACATATGTAGTCCATAAAAGGATATATTATTAACATTTGGCTACATTGCGGTTGAAAAATCTACAGGGGAAATAAGCAAATGGATACTCAAGATTTGCTCCAACTCGCTTTGGCTCCTCTGACTTGGATTGAAAAGTCAACTACTCTACACAGTAACCTTTTTTACAGTAAATTTTCACAATATTCAAATTTTCTGAGATGTTTTAATTGGGGTTTTTACAATCTATGAGTAAATGATGTCTTAATTTGCATGTAATGAGTCATATTCATAGTTTTCCTATCGTAAGTTGAATAATATTTAAGGCCCTTATTATGGATATTAAAATCTAAAAACATTTGAAATAGTAATATAAGTCATTTTTGGCCAAAACAGCAGGACAAATATAGCAGTATAGGATCCAAATTCAAGATCACAAGTTTGGACATGAGCTTAATTCATCCTCCCGGAGGGGACAGTCCATGTTGATGAACAGACAAGACACACGAGACAAAAACATGAATACAACTCGATCAAAAACCAAACTGTCATTTCCACCACTGCGATTATCAAGAGCATAATTACCGGCTAAGAGGATGTGAGAAGAGAACGTGTTGAGTGTGACCAAAGCTGCCGGCAGAGCGGTGCCACTGTGGCCATCGGGGAAACCCACAAACGCTGCCCCCCACTGGATGGAGGGGAATGTGGGCAGGTGGCCGGTGGCATGGAAGAACTGAGTGGCAGAAAGAGCCCATAGCACCACGGGGGTCCAGGGCACATTGAACCCACCTGCAGCTAGACAAAAGGAAATCAATATGTAATTTAAGGTTTCCACCATGTACGGGTGTAACTGATTACAAGCTAAGTGAGATATATAAGGATATGTACATTTATGTTATCCATTCAGTCCAGACATGATATTGGGCAGTACATAAAGCATTGATTTAATTTGAGGATTGGGATGAGATTTGAGTTTTGGTGCATAATATATATTGAGAACATGTGCAAACAGTCCATCCCAGACTTTGGCCTTTTTAAATGTATCTATTGAGACTGGCTTTTAACGCTCAGTAATGCAGTGGCACTTTATTTAGAACAACTATTTTATTGATTCTTGGATTGTATTGTGGTTTATGCAGTGATTTTAGTGGAAAAGCACTTTAGACACTGCTGTTGTAAAGAGCTTTGTGAATACAGGTGGATTGACTGATTGACAGGGAATGAGGTGTGAGGAGGGGCAGCATCTTTCTGTCATTCCACTGATGTCTGGACCACACAAATTCATGACAAAAAAAAAAATTATGAATGCATAAATCAAATAAAACAATGTGACTGTCTCTAACAAAAAGGAAGTTTGTATACTATACAGAGGCCCTTTTCATCATATAGTGAAGGGTCAGACTCGTCTTATGTAACAAAAAAAATAAAATAAAAAATCTAATAACAAAGTATAAGCTACTTATGAATAATTGGCATCCATTCAACTCAACATCAAAAGAGCTGTTGCGTAGTCACGCTGTTCCTAACTCTGCCACACTGGCCGGTGCCGCCCAGTGTGTGGCCGAGGACGCACAAGCACACAAGCTGTCGACAGGCGATGGTAAATTATAGTGTAATAAATGGATGATAAATGCACCAATAATGTTTCTAAATCTTTATTTCTTACTGAATTCTATCAAGTAGTTTATAAACATTAAATATAAAAGCCCTTTGTATCTAGATAGATAACACATCATGTTGTGTCATTGTAGGAGCAAGCTTGGGAAGACACCCTTTGTTTATTTATCATCCATCTTCTCCTAATGCAACTTTGAATACAAATTCATATTCACTGATCAGTGGATTTAAATTAAAATCTCTTTGAAGCTGCTCTGTGTAATTGATCAATACTGGCAGCTTTTCTTCAGTGAATATTCAATTTTCCAAGAGGCGTTTGTATTAATGCCAGCGAGCGTTATGCAAGACAGCGAATAAACAAAGTGGAGGGGATTTGTATTTTAATTTGAAAAATGACAACTTAAAAAACAAATTAACTTGAATAAGCTTTTAAAGACACTCCTTCAAGTGCAGCACAACTAAAAAAAATACACAACTAATTCAATATAAGAATGGAACACAATAATCACAAGGGAAATACATTATTACATTACCACTCTGAGGGATTAAGCATATTATGAGTATGTTCATATCTAATTTTACTACAAGAAAGATTCTGCCCTCCACAATCATTCTAAACTATTGCTCTTTGGAGCGTTGTTCTGTCACATAAACACAACCTATTCTGTGATTTTAACTTGTTGTCAAAATATCTTTTGCTGTTGCTGTCCCTAAACTGTGGAATAGTTTACTTCTCTGTACATTCAAGCGCCTCCTTCATTGAAGGTTTTTTTTAAGTCTAAAGACACTTGTGTGCCTTTACTTTTAACCCCACTGAATTTTACAGTTATACATTTCACATGTATTTGTGTGTATTTAATGCTGGTTTCTTTTCTTTGTTTTCTTTTGTACATGTGAAGCAACTGGGGTTGTTGTAAATGTGCTATACAAATAAATCTGACATTTACATGACAAGTGACTGTACCTAGATGGCCGTTTTGTAACTGAGTGTAAATTTAGAAATCTATTATCATTTAAAAACAAGTACATTTATACATGTATCAAATCTCACATTGGCTCACACTAATCAATGGATCAAGAGAATCGCTATATTAAACCGCTTATCTAATTAATCGTTGGTTCAACCCGAGTCTCACCTGCTTGCGTCCTGCTCAGGTTACAGGCAGAGGCGTGGATGTGCAGCAGCGCTCCGGCCTCCACCAGCAGCAGCAGGAAGGCCAACGACATGCCCTCCGGATGCAGCAGCAGCAGCACCAGCCCCAGCATCCCACAGAGCAGCAGCAGAGGCGCAGAGTAGACCGTCCCCAGCCCGTACGCCTCCACCGCGGGCCTGCTGTCCTCGCCTCCCTCCCCGCTCGTCTCCCCGTCATCCAGGGACTGCCGCATCTGCTGGTAAATCTGCGGGATCAGGTGATGCAGTTCGGCTTGGGGGCTTATCCCGATGCTTGCCCTGTAGCGGGGAGGAAGCCTTGGCGCCGGTCTGTTTTGCGTGGCTGTTTTGGACTTGATAAACACCGTGAGGGGGTCAAGCCAGATAAGCAACAAGCCCGCGGTTAGAAAACAATACGCAGCCCGGGGTAAGGCAAGCTGCGCCAGGCCGATTAGCTCAGAGAGGTTCTTGAAACTGTCCTCCGGAGTCCCGCTGACAGCCCAGTGCAAGCCTAAACTTACAGAAGACAAGGGTAGAATCCAGTTTGCTGTAAACACAGTTATACTGGAAGCGTTTAGGTTGCCGTAGTTTCGCATCCAGCTCCTTATCAAATATGTATAAACGGCGAGCGCGGACACAGACAAGGCGTAATGGAGGTTTTTGAGCTTGTCGTCTTGCATTCGCGACAACGGGGACAGGAATTGGGAAGGTTGGCAAGTGCCTTGTTCCTCTCTGCAGCCGTGGAAGAAGAGCGAGAAAAACAGGCTCCCGATGACAAGCGATAAGCAGAGCATAAACGTACCGGCTTCTCTTCGCACTACGAATGGGGATATGGCTGGGGAAGGCAGCAAGGCGGAAGGCTTTGGCTGGTCGTACATTTGGGGCAATAGAAAACCGTGCCAGTTTAGATGAACCGGGATGTATAGAGCGAGAGACAAGACCAAAAAGGTCACGACACGGCCCTCTGCAATCACGTAGCTGTCAGAGAGTAGGGAGGCACAGCGAAGAAACAGAATGAATACAGCTGGGGAGAGGAGACAAGAAAAAGAAAGCCAGCTCGCAGAATTTTTCACTCTAGTTTTGGTAACCGTTCTTAATCGATAAGCTTTCCAGACAAACAAAAGTTCGGAGCCAACAGCGGCGCTAGCAACGCACCACGAAACTTCCACGTAGCCCCAATTTAGCAGCTGAACAATAGCAACGCAGACCCCTGTAAGCATCGCTACGACACATGGAGATCTGATTGCATTGTCTTCTCTTATGAAAGTTAGCGACAGTTCAGAGAGGAAGAAACACGCAACACAAGCCAGGGCTAAGATGAACAAGCCGGCGGCCATTTTGAGAGGGTTGAACTTGGCCCACGTGGCGCGGCAGGTGTCCCGGACGGAGGTGAGGTAGGCTTGTAGAGCAGCAGTGATATGTGGAGAGGAGAGCAGGCCCTTTTGTTGAGCCGAGACGTATTCTGAGGACAGGCGGGAGAACTGAGACTGCAGCAGGGACAAGGTCTCGGGGGCAATGTCTTTGGCCATGCTGGAGTAGGTCTCCAGAAAACGGTTCACCTACAAAACAAACATAGTATTGGAGGCGATGGTATTTCTATGCTACTTAAAGCTGCACTAACTGACTTTGGGATTTTGAAGCAGCAGACCCGCTGGCCTCTCTCTTTCTGCTCCCCTCCCCGCACCCACGAAGCTATCGCCCCCCACACACACACAGTGTTGGGACGGAGCTAGCGTCTCCCAATATGGATAATACATGGACATGGAATTGCACGTGGATGGCGTGACCATAAAACGATAGAACCGGGAAGCGCGGAGGAACGAGACTTTCTTTTGGATGGCTGTCTTGCTGTGTAAGCAGTAACCGGTGATGAAGAGACGAAGCTTCAGGTTAGCTCCTCGTCTTGTTGTGCTAACTCAGCCGTCTATGCTAACGGACCTGTGGATTTCTCACGAAAGTGGGGGCCAGTGGTCCGCGGTGATTGGTCACAATCTGCGACCCGAAACACATTCTCTTCCTTGTTTCATCAAAACTCGATCTAAAATATAATGTCACGCCAGCACAAATCTGCGCTACTTTTTCGTCAAAAGGACGTATATCCCAATGCCCTACACGGACATGGATAGCATTTTCGTAATGAATACAAAAATAAAGTCAGTTAGTGCAGCTTTAAAGCTGGGAATATGTCCAAACACAAAAATGGAACTGTGTAATAAAACCCTTCTTACTGGTGCCTCGCTCTCAAAACAGTTTGGTTTCTTTCACTAGTTTTGTAAGTATTTATGGCCCTTGTCACATCTTTGGATCAGCATTTTCAGACATAAAAGTAAAAAAGAGAGGACCAGAAGAAATCAGTTCTCAACCCAAAGTATAAAATAGTGACAGGGGGATTCTGTTTTCTAAGAAGATGAAGACAGCGTGTCAAGGTCTGATTTTCTCACAACATTTTACTTTCACCGGATTCTTTCTGCTGGTAGAAATAACAATATAACAGTAATAGTATGAAAAAGAAATTGTTACACCAGGTTTGATTCATTATGTTGATAGAAAACAATTACAGGGCCGACTTTTACAGGGATTAATAACAGGATGCAAATATATTCATAGTGGTCTGAGATAAAAGTGAATTAATATCTCTCAAAATTCTGCAAACCGTATTTCCCGTCACTTTATTCAGGATAAGAATAGGAATCTAACTATGTGTAGCTAACCCTATAAGTTCTGTACATAGTTAGAGATATATTTACTTTTCTTATATTGTACACTCGTTTCCTGTGTGCTGTGGTGCTGAAGGACAATACCTGTTTTGCGTTGATCCACAGTGCCTCCTGCTGGCTGAGAGCACCCACTGCACTCTGTCCATGTGGAGGAAACAGAGGCAGCAGCACTTGTCCCACGCTGCTGAAGGGAATGGGGATTCCCAGGAGCAGAGCGAGCGTGGGAACCAGGTCTGTCTGAGGCACCACTTCAGGCTCCAGCTGAGACAGAAGGAAAGCATCAGTATTCTGTTGGCCATTTAGAGCTCAAAGAAACACTTCTGTCAGCTCTAGAGAAGGCAAATCTCCAAAAAGAGCAGAACATAGGCCGATGTTTTGAAATTATGCAGGATTTCAATGTCAAATATGCAGTTTATAATCAAAAATATGATTGGAAACAAAAAGTTTACCTAATATTCAAACCATAATGAAAATCCATTAAACTAGTTCCTTGTTCTCAAAACATTTGGGCTATCATTAGTTTAGACTTCTTTAGAAATCGTTTTTTTTAGACAGAAAAGTGAAAAAGTTTACAAAAGTTACGAAAATGAAGATGAAGCATGTTGTGGTCTGATTTGTTCATGAAATTTGACTTTTACGGGACTCTTTCTTTTGGGACAAACAAACAAACAAACTAAATTGTTTATGAAAAAAAGTTAGGTATCCAAGCTTTAACTTGTTGACTGCCATTGACGCATTTGTCTGAGACTGGAGATTTCTGTCAAACTTCCCTCTATTCGACCTGGGATTACAGGAGAACAAAACTAGCTATAAACAAACTTATTTTACTGATGAAAGTAAACAGTCCAGATTTTCTGAATCTAGTTTCATATTTCACATAGTCAGAGCACACAATATTCTGTGGGTCTTGAAAATCAGTGAAATCCTCAAAAACGGCAGGCAGTCAATGAGTTAATTGGAAGCATGAAGTGATATTTTTTTTTTTTTACACCAACAATACTTTGCACAATTAGGCCCTTCGTCATATGCTGTATGGGTTCAGAAATGAGATTACCTGGGCTTGAGGTTGTTGGAACACGGCCGAGGGACTGTAGATGAAAATGGCCGCGTCCGTCTCCTTTTGGCTCTCCCCTCCGTGATCTCCAGTGTCCGTCATCCCGTGGTCACCCATCACCACCAGCAGCGTGTCATTCTGGAGACGTCGCATCACAGACCTGAAAAACACATGTAGACAATCAGCCAAATGGACTAGGTCTGCTGTACCTATTTACACATAAATTACTATTAGCCCTTTCAATGTCAACGTAGGAGAATTGCTACATGAACTGTTGAATCCAGGACACCTTCTATAGACCCCATACTGCTCACAACCAGTATACAGAATGAGCTACGCCCTTGCATCTGGGAGGTTGATACTTTGATTAGCCATGGCTATTTATCAGTTCAGTTCGCTAGCTCTGTAGTCAGTGCACTAATGCATCAGTTAATCACTGTCCATTTGACTGATATGCCACAAAATAAACATAATTAGGTAAAAGGGAGACGTCTAGATCATGGGTGTCAGAATGATTTCTGAAAGGAACACCAATTTCCTCAAGTCTTCAGGTTAAGACTGAACACACTTGAAAGGAATGGATGAAGTCTGGTGTGCTTCTTCTTGATAGTAAGTAAAAGCTGCAACCAAACCCACAGGGATTTTTATTTTTTTTTGGTTGTTCTTTACCGATGCAGGGGGTTTAAGGACAGTGATCAACCAAAGTCTTTGTTATTACTGGATTTCCTGTGTTCATGCTGTTAGTTTCAGATTACAAACAAAAGTCCTCAAAGACAACTGTTGTAGTTTTTTTACGGGCTGTACAAAAACAAATTTCATTTAATTACATTTAACTGAACAGCCCAAACCTCAGTGGCCGGACATCCACGAAAAACTAATGTGTTTAATTTTCTTTTGTCAAAGTAGGCTGTACAACAGCACAGCAAAACGTGGCGTGTTTACTTCTAGCAAACAGCACGTGCAGTAGAGCGTGGAGCAACAGAGGCTGATAATCCATCTATACAGCGACCTGGCTTCCAACAAATGTTTTCAAACATTTTCCTTACATATATTTGTTTTATTTATTTCTGTTATTGATTATAGTGGTCCTGTATCTCTTTTTTCCTACTCAATTTATGCAGACATTAAAATAATTATTAACCATTATGAATTATTATTTATTATAATTATATAATACTATCCATCCATGGAAATATATATATATACAGTGCCTTGCGAAAGTATTCGGCCCCCTTGAACCTTTCAACATTTCGCCACATTTCAGGCTTCAAACAAAGATATAAAAAAATAAAAAAAATGTCATGAATCAACAACAAGTGGGACACAATTGTGAAGTGGAACGAAATGTATTGGATAATTTTAACTTTTTTAACAAATAAAAAACTGAAAAGTGGGGCGTGCAATAATATTGGGCCCCTTTACTTTCAGTGCAGCAAACTCACTCCAGAAGTTCAGTGAGGATCTTTGAATGATCCAATGTTGTCCTAAATGACTGATGATGATAAATAGAATGCACCTGTGTGTAATCAAGTCTCCGTATAAATGCACCTGCTCTTTGATAGTCTCAGGGTTCTGTTTAAAGCGCAGAGAGAACCATGAAGACAAAGGAACACACCAGGCAAGTCCGAGATACTGTTGTGGAGAAGTTTAAAGCCGGATTTGGATACAAAAAGATTTCCCAAGCTTTAAACATCTCAAGGAGCACTGTGCAAGCAATTACATTGAAATGGAAGGAGTATCAGACCACTGCAAATCTACCAAGACCCGGCCGTCCCTCCAAACTTTAATCTCAAACAAGGAGAAGACTGATCAGAGATACAGCCAAGAGGCCCATGATCACTCTGGATGAACTGTAGATAACTACAGCTGAGGTGGGAGAGTCTGTCCATAGGACAACAATCAGTCGTGCACTGCACAAATCTGGCCTTTATGGAAGAGTGGCAAGAAGAAAGCCATTTCTCAAAGATATCCATAAAAAGTCTTGTTTAAAGTTTGCCACAAGCCACCTGGGAGACATACCAAACATGTGGAAGAAGGTGCTCTGGTCAGATGAAACCAAAATCGAACTTTTTGGCCACAATGCAAAACGATATGTTTGGCGTAAAAGCAACACAGCTCATCACCCTGAACACACCATCCCCACTGTCAAACATGGTGGTGGCAGCATCATGCTTTGGGCCTGCTTTTCTTCACCAGGGACAGGGAAGATGGCTAAAATTGATGGGAAGATGGATGGAGCCAAATACAGGACCATTCTGGAAGAAAACCTGTTGGAGTCTGCAAAAGACCTGAGACTGGGACGGAGATTTATCTTCCAACAGGACAATGATCCAAAACATAAAGCCAAATCTACAATGGAATGGTTCACAAATAGACGTATCCAGGTGTTAGAATGGCCAAGTCAAAGTCCAGACCTGAATCCAATCGAGAATCTGTGGAAAGAGCTGAAGACTGCTGTTCACAAACGCTCTCCATCCAACCTCACTGAGCTCGAGCTGTTTTGCAAGGAAGAATGGGCAAGAATCCCAGTCTCTCGATGTGCAAAACTGATAGAGACATACCCCAAGCGACTTGCAGCTGTAATTGCAGCAAAAGGTGGCGCTACAAAGTATTAGCGCAAGGGGGCAGAATAATATTGCACGCCCCACATTTCAGTTTTTTATTTGTTAAAAAAGTTTAAATTATCCAATACATTTCGTTCCACTTCACGATTGTGTCCCACTTGTTGTTGATTCTTCACAAAAAAATAAATTTTTATATCTTTATGTTTGAAGCCTGAAATGTGGCGAAATGTTGAAAGGTTCAAGGGGGCCGAATACTTTCGCAAGGCACTGTATATATTTTTCTATGGATGGATGGTATAGAACTAGATGGACACACAGTGTTTTCATAGTATCATGTTTGCAATTTGTTATATTTATAAAGCTGAGGCGCCGATGCCGATTGTACAGAATATCCTGACCTGATGACCCCGTCCATCTGGGTGAGTTTGTCGGCCATGGCCGGGTGGTCCGGGCCAAACCGGTGCCCGCAGTGATCCACTCCCAGGAAATGAGCGACAAGAACGTCCCAGTCATCACCTTCCACTGGAAAGAGCAACGCTGGGTTATAAGTGAACATTTTACAGTCATAATACAGGTCTGGAGTGAAAAAGTAATGTTACATAACAATACTTCTTTACTTTTTTAACAATAAAAAAGTTTAATAAAGACAAAAGACATTTTGAGTAATTATGTGTATTAACAGGTTTCCAAATAGACTATCAGGAGAGAGAAATCATTGTGGCCAAGAATGTTAAGATTAGTGATATTTACAGAACATTTTGAGAAGAAAAAAAAGAACATAGGAAATTGTTCAGCCTGATTCATTTTATCGAGATGTTTTTTGTAATAATGCAATAAGTAACAAAAACCTCCAGAAGTCGAATAATTTTTTTCTTGTCCAATTTCTGGATTCCTGAAATACTGTATTGTATATTGCGTTAGACCAACTGACAGTGAGACAAACAAACCCTGCCGATTACCATGCCAGGGTATAAAAACCATCAAAAGTATATAGAATTTTTAATAAACAAAAAGCTCTATCCATTTTGTACATACATGTGGAGTAGATGTTCTGTAGAATCCCGTCGTCCACAGTGTGTAGATCCTTTACGTTGAAGGACGGAAAAGGCAACGAGCGGTGGAAGCGTTTGGGATAGAGATTCTCCCATGTATCGTCCCCCATGAACACCACTCGTTTACCTGAAAAAATTAATGATTAATGGACCATTGTTTTCATGGACGGAGTGTAAATCCACTAAGAAAACAATTCACATATGGCCACTTAAAGCTTTCAAAACAATAAATAATATTATAAAACCAATCTAAGCTCATTCTATCACTAGTTTTCACATGCATATTTTTTGGCCCACATTGTTCAATTAGTGCTTTCAGACGAAAAAAGCCTAGATTTAAAATGAGAATGAAGTTTAAAGATATGAATATTTAAAACACTCTGAGCTTAAAAGTTTTCTTACCAACTTGAGCCAGCTGCTGAATAAGATTTAAGAATAGAAAGTTGACACTGCAGAAATAAATATGTGGGCCACTGTTCTAGTCTATATAAAGAAAAATAGGCTGTAAAACAACACTCACCAACTTGACCCAGCTGCTGAATGAGATTGTCTTCTAGAATGGCACTTGAAGCAAAGTTGTTTCCTACATCTATAAACGTGGGGAGCGAGCCTGTGGTGAAGCCCTTTATCCTCTGCATGGTGGTGGTCGGCGGATCAGCTCTGAATGGATACAAGCGGCTGTGTGACGGCTTGGCGGACACCGTCTCCTCCAACACGGGCAGCTTGTTCTCGTAAGGCCTCGGCGACGTCTTGTTGGCGTCATAACGCGCAAAATCGATCTTCAAGGCATCGATTATGAGGAGGACGGCTTTGTGGAAACGTGGCTGTCCCTTGCAGAAGTCCCTTTCTGGCTCCTGTCCGGGATAGAGGGCATCCAGGCAGCTGCTGGTCCGGTTCACCTCCAGTCGGACCAGCAGGAAGCCCCCCACAAACAGGTAGATTCCAGTGATGTACACGGCACACGACCAAGAGAGGAGGGACAGCACGGGGAACCACTTCATCCTGATTACAAACAAGCAACACAAAGAGATACCTATGAGAGCTGTGTTGCATCAATTTCAACTCTTATATCTTATAACACGCAATCTGACATGCAATCTTATATTGCATGTCAGACTAAGGGGAATCCAAACTTTTTAGTAGGAGGGAAACTTTAGTTCACCAGACTTGTCCAGGGCCCTACAACTCTAATTGTAAAAGGTTTTGATTGTATTCAGGCTTTACTGAGGTATGACATGTCCATATATACATTGGATTGACCTGAAGTGGATGATTGATACTTTTTCACCGGTTATCTCAAATACATTTTGCTTTAGGCAAATAAAGGCAATAACTGAATGAAAAAGAGGTTCTGAGCTTTAGAACAAGGCACAAAATGCCTATTGGCAGAGCCAAGTTTGCAGGATGACACTGAGATTCAGTTTTTCATCTCAAAGGATACTTTGGGTTAGCAAGGTAGAAGGCTACATTTGATATAGGGTTAGGGTGATTGAATTTGGACAAGTCTTCTGCATATGAACAGTGAGTAAAGTGGGCTAGCCCTTGTCGCTTCATATTTCCTTACCTAAATCAGAAAAGGATATGTAGGACGTTTAAGTTATGCTAATAAATCATATTGTTATTACAGTTTTGTAAATGAGAAAAAAATCTCACATGAAAACTTTTAAAATAGAATAGAAATGAAATAATCGTCCCTGTATTCATTAGTCAGTCACAACATACATGGTTGTGGAAACTACTCAAGATCAAGAGGAAGATTGTTTATTTTGTCTCCCCTAGAAGACATTTGGTTTGGGCGGATGGGTCTGCGACATTTCAGAACAGAATACATACACACAAAGACACCAACACACGTTCTGTACAGTTCACACCCAAAGACACATCTCCTCCTCATGTCCATATTTAACATTCACTGAAACGGGGTATGAATGAGTTCTTAAAACGATTGACTCGGCACCGTGGCACTCTGTTCCTGAATTAATGACTAATAAGCATTTGACAAACAATTCAGCTTTTGTGGCTGTAGACATCTCATTTCAACCAATAACCTAGTGAGAATTTGCCACTTACCTCATGTACAATCCACAGAGCTGTCTGAAGGCACCTGCTGCAGTCTCCCAATAAGAACACAGTTGCTAAAATATTCTTTTAAATGTTAGTTACTTTAAACCGTAATTGCTTGGCTACCTGTGTTCATTGCAGGCAAAACTCTTCAGTATTATTGGAAATGAAGGGACTAAACTAAAAGCTGTACAGTCTATGGTAGCAACACTTAGCAGCAGCACTATTCATTCCTTCCTGACTGAATGTCTGACCTTGTAGCCGGGGAAAGTGTGTCCTCTCCGGGGTGAGGGAGGGGGGTGTGTGGGTTAACAACACAGGGGCGTCCAGGCGGAGCAGGTAAGCATGGGGCGGTTCACCTTCATTTGGAGAGCCGCGGTACAATCAGATAAAACTGACCAGTGACAGGTAGGAACGGAACTCACGCATGTTTCAACGGAAACACACGGGGGAGTGCGTTTTGTGTGACACGCTAGAAGTATTTTGCCCTGAGTTTGTTCTGTCAGGCTTATCGTCAAGTGGTTTATATTTACAGTTTATGTTTATGATCTTATGATAAATTATCTCACTCAGTAGAAAATTGGAATGTGCTATTTCCTTACTGTTTACAGCCTATGGTTATCATTGTAAAAACAATGAGATGCACATATTAGTTTTATCTGACATATTGAGCTCAATATAGCCTATATTATCTTTCTTTAGAATTAGATTATCAGTTTTTTTAAATTTTTATTATTATACTTTAAACATTTTGATCATGGTGTCCTCAAGGAAAAATATGAAACATACTTTAAATAAATAGAAAAAAAGCATCATTCAATGTGTTAAATATATATACACAGGCTGTACAAACAATAGTTTTATTTAAATTCAAATAGGAACAAAAACATGGTCTATTTTTGGGCAAACACAATCAATCTCATTGACATAAGCGCTTCAAACGTCATAAAATAGGCCGAGGGGACAATAAGAGGAAAAAAGTATGTTTTGCTTTTGTGTAAAATGGGGAGCTGCAACAGGTTAAAGACAATATTTTGTAACTTGTAAAATGCTCCGTGTTTAATAATAATAAATATTTAAGTTTCACAATCTTCTAACTTTTGTAAACACAATAACCTTTAACTTAAGACCTTAACCTCAGAACATCTTAGAATTTACCTGAACTTGCTACAATGTGATTTTAGCAGGTTCATAAGGCTGGCAACTGAACTTAATGTTAAATCAAGTAGCTCTCTTCATACATGTTATAAAGAAACTTGAAGGTACATTTTTACTATGCCCTAGAGCAGCATTTATTTATTCAATGAATATAGGTACGTGGTGAGCATAACAGACATGGAAATTCCCTTGTGTTAGTGAAGAGTTTTTGTCCCGTTTTGACTGGTCTCTCAAGTTTCACCTCCAAGGCCCAAAACCCAGGGATGTAAAATTTCCAATAAAGTCAAATATAATAATAGAAAATCATGCAGACGGGTTCCCATTTTCTGCATCAGTGCTCTTCTCACTGTCTGGTTTGGCTGCTGACGTTGGAATCGTTGTATTTGTCTTTGCCAATGTACTATAGATGGTCATTGCCTAAAACAAAAAAAAAGTTATTAAGAAAAGACACATCAATACTGACTTGAAATGAGTATACAGTACATATGGCATAAAAAACATGATATACCTGTGTAACCATTCCACTAATGTCCCCGGTGTTTGTAGGTAGAAGGATGGTGTTGCTCTGTTTGGCCAGATTTGAAAAAGCAGACACATACTGCTCAGCCACACTGAGAGACGCAGCAGCATTTCCATTCTGTAAAAAACACAGTATCAATCACACAGCTTTAACTTTCAGAATTCACAGTGATAGAACTTCCTTTGAAATGTTTGGTTATCTTGTTAACTTACAAACAAATGGACAGGCAAACAAACGTATTACTCTAGCGGAGGAAATCATAAACCAAATGCTTTAAAATACTTTACAAAAAAAGTTCCTTACCTGTTCAGTCAAAGCGTCTGAAAGTAAACGAATGGCCTTAGCTTTTGCCTCAGCTTTGGCCAGCACTGCCTGAGCCTCACCTGTACAGAATTAAAACTGTCATGCACAATACTTACATTAAAACACTGGGGAGACTTCATTATATTTACCAGCAGCTTGATTGATCTGCTCAGCCTTTTCTCCCTCTGAAGCAAGGATCTGAGATTGTTTCCGGCCCTCAGCCACGTTAATGGCGGCTTCCCTGCTTCCTTCAGACTCCAGCACTGTGGCTCTTTTTTTACGCTCTGCTTCTACCTGTAAACAATGACAATATTAGCATAGAGAAAATAAATAGCAATATGTAGGGATGTGGTGGGAAACGGAGCTTTACGAAATATCTCAAAACGATTATGGTCACATATCCGAGTGCTTTACTAGCTTTCAACCAACAATACAATGACTAATATAATATAAATGTGAATTCAAGACTTTTTGCCCCTCAAAGCCAAAATAATTCCAAATAGTAATAATAACAGTAGTGAGGGTTTTCAGCTTATATTTTGCTACGCTATTGTTGAATGTCAGGCGGTTTTCAGAATCAATATCAAAATCTCATCTTGTATCGATCTCGTGGCGACATTACGTGCCTGCATCTGCATGGACTCTTTGACACGGGGTGGAACATGGATGTCTTTAATTTCGTAACGAAGACAGCGGATTCCCCACTCGTCTGATGCTTGGTTGATGGAGTGGACGATGTTTGAATTGAGTGATTCCCTTTCCTGGAGCAAAAATATATAAATTATTTTGTTTATTTAATCTTGATGCAATTAAAGCAATCAAATACCCTGAAAACTTTATCCAAGGTAAGTTTTCCCAGCTCTGAACGCATGGTGGTTTGTGCCAGCTGAGTGACGGCATACTCTGGGTCTTCAACTCCATAACTGGCCTAAAAATGAGCACAGAAGAAAAGGGGACAATTAAAATTTTTGTTCAGTCATTCATGGATGTTATGGATTTACAACATACCTTAAATGGGTCCAGGATCCTTAAATAAAGCACTCCATCAATTTGTAATGTTACATTATCTTTGAAGAAAAAAGATCATAGCACATATAAGCTATAGAATTTGCGGGGGAAAAAACATTGCCCATAAACAAACGTTAAGATGTTTCTTAATAAAAGAACAACTTACCTAAAGATACTGCAGATTGTTCAGGGACATCAATTACAATTTCTTTTAGACTTTGTACATAGCGAACCCGATCAAGGACAGGTATGAGAAAGTTCAAACCCTGCAGTAAAAACAATTTAAGCGTTTGTGTCATCAATGTTGCATATAAATAGATAAGTGTATGTATAGCAGTACCGGCTCCAAGATGCGATGGAAACGTCCCATCCTCTCCACGACCCAGGCCTCTTGTTGAGGCACAAACAGAACCACAGTGTTCATGGGTAAACTGGACGCCCATCTCTGCTGTGCTGGAGTCACCCACAGCCTGGGGGCCGTCTGCTGGCTTTGCTGAGGAGAAGACATGCAGCCAGATTCATTGCAGTACAAAATGAAAAGATTCCGATCCCGACTCTGTACAATCTCAAATGTGGAAGTGAGATTGAGGGACAACAATGAATGTGGCAGTAGCGACGTGAAAGCTACCAAGTCAGGGACAGATAGAATTGTGTCCTTTAAGAATGTTTGGCTTTAATTGATATGTACAATTTAAATCACACACTAAATGTCTGTTCTGCCCGCGCCCCCCTCCCCAGGTTACATAATGACAATATAATAATAAATAAAATAAATTAGAAGATCAGCCAGACTTAAAGGCATATGCATTTTAGAGAGTGCTTTTGGAAAACTATTAGTGGCATCTGGACGACCTGTTTCAAGTTACTATGTCATGCTAATTCTGTCAAACAAGCAAGAATAAATTGTGATGCTCTAAAAAGGAAACAGATAATAAGAAGTTCCAGTGCATTTTGTAACATAGAATATAATCCGTACACTATGATTTCTCTACCAATAAAAACAGACCATGCTTATAAAATTGCCAGCCCTTGTCTATTTTCTCATGTGTAATTCAAACTAAAGAAACCAAGTTAAATAAATGTTTTTAACTTATTATATCCATGAAGGAAGCCTTGTTCATACAAAATATTAGATTGTTCAGAGTTGATGTAACAATTACATAGTGGGTGACAATTCTAGTTAATTAGAAGTCAATATATTTCCCAAATGTAAAACGCTGAATGATGGAGGGTCACTGACAATATTAGACTGAAGCTAGAATGTTATACAAATCATTTAATCTTCTTATAGATAGTTTCGGAGGGTCTGATGTAAGCAATGACACATGGCCTCTTTTTACCTTCAGCAATAATCCACCGCTCCGACACAGCGCCCGCAGCATCCTCCAAACAGCAGCAGTCCGAAACTTTTGGTTTAAAACTTAAAAAACTAAGCACAGTAGCGAGGTTCTGAGGTAAATCTTCGACTAGTCGCTTACGAGCATGACCCTTCAGATCAGGAAATACGTTATGGGGGCTGTGCGCAACCACAAAAATGTCCGCCGACAATATTTCCGCCCGGCCTCACAAATTCTTTAAAATTTGTTTTTGTTGATAAAATATGGAACAAATTTAAATGCACGATTTAATAATTTCAATAGGGATAGAAACCGTTTTACGGAGTAGAAAATATTGGCATGTAAGTATTTATGTAATTACACTTGTGCCCCACTAGATGCCAGTATTGTGCTTTTCAAGACGAGAGATTAATAGATTCAGATTCAGATTATTTTATTCAGACATTCAAACATTCAACAGATGACAAACAGATGATAAATAAACATAAAGTCTGAAATGGAATAGGCAGAAGCTAAGGCTTATTGCGCCTATCCCAGAGTATTTACAAAACATAAACAGTAAAGCTGCCAATGTCTTATGCAAGTAGTTATACAGTTTTTGTTTTTAGATCGTCACAAAGAAGAAAGAAAAACAATCTATCATCTTAAGTTTGCATCCTTAGCATCCATTCTCAATGTATTTGTTTATAATTGATTTCTTCAAAAGAATTTTAAATTGAATTAAGGTTTTACAGTCTTTTAGCTCTTGGTCCAACTCACTCCACACATTAATCCCAACAAAAGAAAGACAATGCTGCTTTGCACTCATTCTCACATATGTTTTTTGAAACATTTCTTCCTTTCGGAAATTGTAAACGCAGTCTCGTTTTTGGAACAATCCCTGGATATGCACAGGTAACTTGTTATAGCTTATGTTATACATAAATTGTGCTGTTTTAAACTCAACCAAATCCTTCAATTTTAGTGCTTTTAGTTTGATGAAAAGCTCATTTGTATGTGCCCTGTAAGCCACTTTATTCACAATGCGGATCGCTCTTTTTTGGATGATACTTATTGGATTAAGATTGGTTTTGTAAGTGTTTCCCCAAACTTCTAGGCCATAGGTCATGTACGGGAGAACCAGGGAACAGTATAACATATATAAGTTGTTTTCATTTAAGAGTTCTTTAACTTTAGATATTATTGCAAGAGATTTACATAGCTTTGCCTTGATGTAGTTTATATGGGGCTTCCAGCTAAGCTTATTTTGTAAAAGTACTCCAAGAAATTTTATTTCATTCACTCGTTCTATCTCAGTATCATTTATTCTTAAATTTCTACACACATTAATGGCACGATTTCCAAAAACTATAAATTTGGTTTTATTTAAATTAAGGGTTAACTTATCAGAATCAAACCACTTCTTTAACAATAATAATTCTTTCTCTACTATATCTATCAATGCTTCTAAATTCTTACCACAACTAAGCATGTTGGTGTCGTCAGCGAATAAAATAAGGTTTAATGTTTTTGAAACTAAATGTCACGACAAACTATTATGTCACGACAATGCGTTTTATTTCAACTTTCGTTTCCAAAGATAAAAAAGCCAACATATTCTGCTTATTTGATTATTATTTTTGAGCTGAGAAGCAGAGAGGGATTACTCAGCCAGACACAGTTATGAGATACTATCATATTACATGTTGTTGGTCTCAGTGTATAGTATAAATTAGGTAAATATTTTTACACCGGGCATGTTCTGATAAGCAATCAATATTTAATCACTATACATTGTTAAAGATGTAAAACATAGAGATGATTATGCGTTTTGTGCAACTTAAGACAAATTGAACCTTTTTGAATCACGTTGATTATTAAAGCAATGAGCAAACAGACCCACCCTGAGTGCAAGTAACTTTTCACGAGGAAGTGCCATTAAGGAGCTGTCTGCACCAGGAGCAGAGAGACGCCTGCAGCCACAGGGGACGACATAGAACCCCCGATGTTAGGGGTCTATATATTTACAAAATAAATACGCATTTCATTTCTTAAAAATAATTGATAGATAATTACAACTAAAATTGGTATCATAATATGTGTTACTATTAAACGAACCAATGTGTAAAATTATTCAACGTAATTACCCACTTTGGTTGGTTAATAATGATTTTGATAGAAGACCATCATAGTTAAAGCTGGGATCTCTAACTTCTACACCACAAACAATGGTACAAAATGGCCTCTTTCACGTTGTCAGATCTACCTGTTAGGACAAAAAAAAAAAAACACAAAAGAGTCCGTCCACCTTCACTTGACCAATCAGCTCATTATCCAAAGCGTAAGATAGTTACTCACATACTTAAAAAAAAAAAAAAAAAGTTACTCACATACCTACGTATAAGCAAATATGAGAGGTTTTCTAAAATAAGATAAAAAATAAATATAGCTTGTTCTGTCTGAAATAAACTGAAATGAACAATATATGTGTGTATTTTTGTTATTACAGTTTATCTCCATATTATTATGGTAGAGCTGTCAGTGCCACCTGTTTGTTTCTCCTGAACGCTGTCCATTCGGATTGGTTTAAATCACCATAGCAACCCCGCCTCATCGATCGACAGTGCCTTGCGATTGGTTGTCCGGGACGCCAGTCACAGGTGCCGTGGTCCCGCCCACTCCTCTCCTCCTCAGGTTGATCCGTGTTCAGTCGAGTTCAGCGTCGATAATCCGAGATGAAACCTCTTCTGAACATGGCATGGCCGCGGAGAGGGGGGGCTACTACTCTCTGCTTTCATCCTGCAACATGCATGGACTTTTAACGAGCGATTGCGACGTTTTTAGTGTTTTAAGATAACTTTTTTGCTGTAGCGATGTTGTTGGACGTCCTGGAAAATCTCTGAGCGCCACAAAAACTACTTCAGGATAGAGCCGGGGACAGAAGTGCTTGGCCATGTCGCTGCTGTGTGTGAGAGGTCAGTGCTGGACTTATGGATCACCTCTAAAAACGCATATTTGTACTCTCTGTTTCGTCACTGCAAACGTAACATTGCAAAATATAATGGGAAATTGAAAAAAACTAAAAGAAGGGAGGAAAAAACTCAAAAATCGTAGCTTTAAAGGTGCACTATGCCACTTTTCTGATCTAGTCTGTCAAATACGTGTTGCCATGATTGAGATGGCATTACTTTGGTCTTGCTTTTTTGTTCTAAATTGAGGACTTCTTTGGATTCTGAATGTGTGAAATATTTGTAAAAGGTGTCTCTACAAGATATACTGCGTTTCAATAGAGAAGATCCCAGAAAAGGATTAGTATTTTTGTGTGTGTTCCTGGTCATTTAGAGATGTATTAGGGATGCATCAATACAACACTGGCATTGACAGCTGTTGTGGTATCGGTTCTGCCATATGTGTAAAGCTGATATACTGATTGTGTCTTTAATTTGTTTTCATTAAGCTGTTTATTAAATCAAACAGGATGTGAACAGTGAGCTACTGTTTGCTTTGTTGATCTTGTCAGACTATTAATATCGTACGTAGTAATTATCATTGGCAAAGTTTGAGGCTATATACAAAAATACTCATCATGAAATTGTATTATGAAATAAGACATTTTCTGAAATTCATCGCTACTAACATTTATTATTATTTATATTTCTTAAAGGCATTAAGATATATATTGGACATGAATATAGTTTGGGAATCGAACTTGCAACATTGAGCTGTGCAGTATGCTTGATATAAAAAATTCAGTAAATTCTATTAGACCATATCAAGATTGCACGAAATAATCGGGCTAGGACAATATATCATTAAACAAAATGTAATTATCTAATTATATCTATATGATCGACAGGTATCAATACGTTGAGTGACATAATCCACTTACATTTCTTACTAGAGCTGTGTTTTGATTTAATCTATTAGTCGTTTAGATCCTGAAAAGTCTGTGAAAATTGACCTTTTTTTCTACCATTTGATCAAGACAAAGCTTAAGTGATGCCCCTGGAGAACATCTTCATAGACATAACTCGTTTTACATTGGGTTGTTTGAGTACAATACATTTTAATTTCATTCTCAAGTCTTCTAAAGAATTATCTGATCATAAAAATCTTTTTTCATTAGAATCGATTACTGCATTAGTTTAAATAAGTCATTAGTTGTAATTAACCTGTGACAGCTCGCATTTAAACAATTCTTACAATATTGAATCAAGATCTAAGTATTATGATTGTTTTGAAGCATCAGATAGACCCTAACCCGGCCTGACTATTATACTTTTGTTGTGTTAAAAACTAAAACATCATATAACAGGCCACTGCAACGTATCATGGTAAGTTAGAAACACAGTCAAACATTTTATTATTATGAATTGGGCCTTCTCTTCTATGGTGTATTGAAACTGTAGGGCACAGAAATAGGCAGCAGAATATTATATCAGCTACAAATATCATTTTATCTGTTAAAAATCAAAAAATCAAAAATCTTTACAAGACCAGAGTAAAATTAAGCTGCACAACACAATATTCTGATTGCTGTTTATACTTTTTCTGTCTGATTTAAAAGAGCCCTTTTTTTCTAGCTCTACATCTCTCCATAAAGATGAATTCCCCAAAATAATGGCTCAAATGCCTCATAGTGGTTCTCAAAGTGGGGGCCACACGATGCAAGATGACACAAAAAGTGAAATGATGTCATGTAACTCGAACAAACACTACAATGGATTGAAAAAAAATGCATTAGAGGATGGATTAAATTAATAGTTTTTGTCTGTTTAGGGTAGAAAAGGCTTGTGTGTGAGAACTAAGGAGCATATCCTTACACACACACATGCACGCGCACACAGACACACACCCTGATATGTGTCATATAGAGCAGTGTGGGGAGCGAGTGTTGGTAGTGGGAGGGGCATGGGTCGTGATTCAGCTTCAGGGGCAGGTGTGATTTAAGTGAGAATTTATTCACATCTGTGTTCCGCATGTGCAAATGTTCTCTGAATACACTAAAAAATTTGCTTACATTGCATAAAAGCAAAGTAAAACTGCTATATTTTATTCCTGTTTTGACTTACCAACAGTTCATGGTTCTAGAATTCTATTGAGAAACAAGCACTTTTTCTTTTGTTTTCCAAAATATTCCCTGATCATCATTTGAAAGTTCACAAACCTGACATATTATTCTCAAGTCCTTTCTACTGGCCAGCATCATGCATGTTTCGTATAAAATATTGTCACCACCAAAATAACATGGACTTTAGTTCAGTGTTTCCCACAGGTTTGAAGGCAATGTGTGGTGGTCGTCGGCAGGGTACAGTGGTACAGTGGTACAGTGGTAGAGGACAATCTTGAGGTCATGAATCCAGTGAAATTAGTCGCACACCTTTTTACAGTAATAAGTTACAGCAGATCAAAAGTGACATGTTTTGACAATTTTTAGGCTATTTTGGACCAAAATGGCTGCTTTAAATCAATATTTCTACAGTAAAAGTGTCTGGTCTTTGGTACAGTGGTAGAGGGCAATCATGAGGTCGTGAATCCAGTGAAATTAGTCGCACACCTTTTTACAGTAAAAAGTTACAGTAGATCAAAAGTGACATGTTTTGACTATTTTGGAGGTATTTTGGACCAAAATGGCTACTTTACCTCAATATTTCTCAATATTTCTACAGTAAAAGTGTCTGGTCTTTGGTACAGTGGTAGAAGGCAATGTTGAGGTCATGAATCCAGTGAAATCAGTTGCACACCTTTTTACAGTGAAAAGTTACAGTAGATCAAATGTGACATGTTTTGACCATTTTTAGGCTATTTTGGACCAAAATGGCTACTTTAAATCAATATTTCTCAATATTTCTACAGTAAAAGTGTCTGGTCTTTGGTACAGTGGTAGAGGACAATCTTGAGGTCATGAATCCAGTGAAATTAGTCGCACACCTTTTTACAGTAAAAAGTTACAGTAGATCAAAAGTGACATGTTTTGACTATTTTGGAGGTATTTTGGACCAAAATGGCTACTTTACCTCAATATTTCTCAATATTTCTACAGTAAAAGTTTCTGGTCTTTGGTACAGTGGCAGAGGGCAATAATAAGGTCATGAGTCAAGTGAAATTAGTCGCACACCTTATTCCAGTAAATAGTTACAATACTTGAAAATTGCACTAGCGGACCAAATTGTGTACTTTATACATGTAAACAATAGAGTGGCTATCCTCCTGAGGACTCACAATCTGCAGGAGGAATCGTAGGGGGCTGGTGCTATGTGTGCCGGGTGGCATCTCTATAAGGTTTTAATCACAAAAACGTGTCTCCCAGACCCCAGCGCGCTTTCTGTTCGATAAAAATGGGTGACTCCGAAAGGACGTTCCGCTGTTACCGTAAGTTCTCAACAAAACGCGCACCGTCTTTTCCCCGATGCGGGCCGCATGTTCATAGAGCTGAAAGATGCGGGCCACTTTACCGCGGTAAATTAATAGACACAGCTTACAGCGATGATCGCTGATGGAGACGGAGACACGCAGTGTGCACGAAGGGGAGGGGCTGTGTGTGTGTAGGTCTCTGTATGTGGGAGAGACGCGTAGCTTGAGTGAGAGTTACGAAGGGCCGCCACATTTTAAACCCCCCTCCCCGCTGTCAAATTGACCGCTGCGGCGGCACTAGACGATGCATGTTTTAAATAGCGTAACAAAAAATATATATATATAATAATACGAAACGCAATTTGTGGCGGGCGGTCTCTAATCTGTGGCGGTGCGCCACAGATTAGTCTATGTGTGGGAAACACTGATAGTTTATTTGTTCTGACAAAGAAGATGTGAAACTAATACTGAGCATGAACCAAAGACTGTCACAGAGAAATTTATAAACTATAGAGCCTATATTTGGAACACATTTTTCAGACTGAAGACGTCATAGAAAGGATAACCATCTTACTCACTGATTCACCCAATTTGCCCTTCAGCACAAATCATCACTCTCTACCTTTTTTTAAAACAAAATTAACTCAAATTCAATCTTTCACAACAGCAGTCGTCTTTACAGCAGAGGACTTTACAAAGTTGTTGATGCGCCAGCAAAAGATTTGAATAATAGTTGTAGCTCTGAACAATTTGAACATAAGAAATGCAATAATAGCAATAGAATATTATTAAACAAAAATCCATAGTTTAATAAAAAAGTCAGGTACATGTTATACCTAGCATAATTCTGTGCATTTCATTTGTATATTTTTTCCTTGTTGGGACATTCTAGGACGGTAATTGTCCCAACATGTAAACATATTAAAAACTGCTACTGGACGAGTTTGTAGTTTACATAACATTTGCATTAAAAAGATAAAAAACTTACTGTTGTTTTGTAGTATTACCTTTCAGCCAGCGTCACACACCTGTTGCATTGCTCACCTTCTGCAACCGTGACATTTCCATGACAGACACATGTTTTGCTCTAATCTGCACTTCCTGGTTGGAATGACATCAGCAGGAGTAACATAATACCCAGCAGGAAGATCCCTCATCTAAAAAACAGTTTTCATTCCACTAAAAACACAACAGCCTAATCCAGCATTCTTACGTAAAACGGAGCGCTCTCCTTGCCAGCACCATGGGTCACCGGGAGGGGAGAATAGGAATTCCAATGAGTTTGAACGTTACGTGACTATTAACATTAAAGCCTGAGTACCGCACTTTCAAACCACTAAAATAAATATAATAGAATCCATGCAATAAGCTCTCAAAACAATTGGGTTTTGTCACTTATTTTCCCTGTATAAATTTTTGGCCTCAAGAGTACTAGTCCTCTCTCAGCCAATCAGCTCTAAGTATGTAAAATATAATTAATTAATTAAGACTTTTTTTGTTGCTTTTATATATTTTTAAACCAAAAAAGTGAGGTATTCCAGCTTTAAATTACTGTAACTGAGAGTTTAAAAAAAAATTAAAAATTAAGAATGTATTTTAAAACATATTATCAATAGTGTTTTATATATTGATTGTTTAGATTTTTTTTTATGTTCTTATTTACTATAAAGCTGCTATCTTTGTTCAAAACCGGGGTACCTAACTTTTTTCTGTTTCATACAAAAAAGTTGCATTCGGTGAATATATCAACAACAAACTGTCTTCACCTTTTGAGGTAACGTGCTATGATCGCTTGTATACTAAGCTCTTTGAGTCACTGTTTGACGCATTGGGCAGCATAGGGCTGGGAGCTGGCTGACTGAAGGTGGTCCTCTCTTTTTAATTTTTCCTTTATGAAAAACAAAACAGACACATTGACATTCAACAAGAACGACAAACAAACAAACCGACAACAACGTTTTTAAATATATGCATTTGAATGTCATTAATGTAATGCTTATTTTTTGTTATGTGTCTCTTACGTTTAAATGCAGATTGCAATTTTAGGTGAAAGACAAAAATATCGCCATAATATCGTTATCGAAATACTAAACACTCATATCAAATATCGTGCAGTCCTAAAAACGTGAGAGAAGAAAACTGTTTTAGAGCCCAGAGATGGAGTGAGATGGATTTTGACATTTTTTTGTTGATATGAGCGTAACGAACATTTTTGAATGATCCGTATTCAATTACAATTGTGTTTTAGACTAAGAAGGGCAGTCTTAATACATAAAGTCATGTTTTATTGTTGTTAAAGGAATCTATGAATATAAACATCACACCAACCATGGACCATAACTGAATATGAGTAGCATTGTATTTTATTTCCCTTAGCTATTTATTGAACATATTTGTAGGACAATGTTAATCTATTCCCTGGATTATAGCATGAAAGTTCATTGAAATTTTGATGGAGATTTTAAGCAGACAACCTCAATCCCATAACCAATTATTCTACCTTTATCTATGATGTTACTGTCTATTTACTCTTCTGCATAAAACAAAAAATATCTCTAAGACATCCGGCACTGTTCTTTATTTCATTGTGTTCATTTTGTTCATACATTTTTAAACTGTTTTCATTTTGCAATTCGTGTAGTGAAGCTAGTATGATCTTCCAAGGGAAAACCAAAACCTGAAAAAATATTTAAAGTTTCGTTTCTTTATGTGACAAGATTTTCGCTGTAACCTAATTTTCACTTAAAATCCCATAGAAACTGTTAAAAGACTAGACCTGTCACAATAATTACTAAATCGACTTTCTGTTTAGTAACTGATGGATAAAACAATATATTATGGGCCTATTTATTTTATTTTACTAGTAAAAATGTGGAGAATGGGGGTAAGGGGTTGAGAGTTTTTAGCTGTAGAGGCTTCAAAATAACTAAATTTGACCTTATTCGACTGGTTAACTCCAAAGTGCGCACTTTTGAATAGAATGTGTGCGTCAAAAATGGTGTCTCTTCCTGGTATTCTTGCAGTGTTGTAATTGAAATGTTTCAATACAGTCGTTTATCGCAATATTTTACAGAAGCAATTGTCTGTCCAAATTGGTTGTTATCATGACAGGCCTGGACTGGACTTGCCTTTTCCATTAGCAGATAAAACAGTCAAAACGCACAGATTAAGAGAACTACTGCCTTATTTCAAGCTCATAATAGCCTATTTTTGACATTTGCGGTAATTCATGTATTTCTTGGTCTGTTCTAGTGCTCAGAGATAGCTAGATACACTGTACATTATGTGAAACCAGACAATATTCTGCTTGAAAGGAAATTATTATAATCTAAATAATTGCAGCTTGTTGCGATTTACTGCGTTTTCAATTGCGGTTGATCGTGCACCCCTCAACATTACCACCACAAAAGTCACAGAGGAGCTATACAGTAGGTCTGCGGACTCGGACCACTCATTGGGACACTCATTAGCTGATGTCGTGAGTCATTCTCCCTCTGTTCGGCTTGACACTGCTGCTTATTTATTGCCGCCTGATCACCATGGCGATGTCTTTACACAACAGATAAGTGGTTTGGGAGGGGGCTGACTGAGTTTCCTGCGGCGCATCAGGCCAGGGTTGAGTGGACCACATGGGCTCGCCACTGGTCTGGAGAGCCCTGGACAGTTCACAATGAGATTAATGGCCTTGTCCAGACTCCAGATTTCCTCTTAGTTGACTGGATTCTTGAAGCTGGGGTACATGACCTAAGAAATAACAATGTATTAGAATCTATAGATCTTCACTCTCAAAAAGGTTTAGTTCTAACACTAGTTTTTACTTTAGAGCTGGGAATCTTTCAGCCTGCCAATACAAAACTTTCCATTTGATGCGGTTCAATGCGATATACTGTATATAACAAACTAGGGATGTACCGATCCAATATTCAGTATGGGTATCGGGGGCCAATATGGGTATTTTGTAAGGATCGGATAATATTGGATTTGTTAAATATTGGGGAGTTTACATTTACAGAGTTCACACACTGGTGTACTGGCTTTTTGTGGTCATTCAGTTATGTACCAGCTCTTTTCTTTTTGTTATGCTGAATTTTGAGGGCCGCTTTTTGATAATTGTTCCTCTTTGATATTTATTTTATTTTAAGTTTATTTTAAAGGTGAAATATTCAATACTGATGTGATTCTTACCTTTGACCTAACTCATTAGGTCTGTTAAGCAAAAGCCAAACAATATTTTTGATCATGTTATAATACAAAAAAACATTTTAAAGTAATACTGGTTGCAAAATGTCTAATGCTTTGAAAATATTAGAAAAAATTGGATCGTATCGGATCGGTATCGGAAAAACAATATTTAAGAATATCCGAATCGGATCGGATCACAAAAAATCTAGATCTGTACATCCCAACAAACGATACGATACTTTTGGTCCTGTGTCTAATGCTCTGTCCCATTTCAATGAAAATACTACACTATGCTTTCATAATAACTAAATTTATTGTAATTTAATTATTAGTAATATCAAAATATAAAAAAAATAGAAATAAGATATCGCTATACTTCTAAAAATAATGCTGAATTTTTTGGTCTTTTTATAAATAGATATGGAAAAAAGGAAGTTTGATGTATCTGAGTTAAAGTATACAAAAGGAACACAACAATGCGGTTATTCAATTGTTTGGAAAGGAGCTGTGTACTTTTGCAACCCATCGTGCCGCATTGTGAGTGCTTACAACATGTTCTTGTGAACGGGCTATGACTGTAGCAGCTTTAGTCTTTCCCAATAGTTCAATAGTTTTTATTGTTTTGTTACTTTCCACATTGTATTATGGATTCAAATACCTGTAGAGTTATTTCCGGCATACTGGTGTAATTGGGCTGGTGCTCTGTGTACTGGGTGCATCTCTGACTGCCACCCCCCCAACCCAGAAATGGATTAAGGGACAAAAAATGCATGGATGGATGGGTGGTGTAATTAAATTGTAAAAAGTATTGGAATTAGGGCAGCTGTTTTTTTTGTGGTGTGAGAATGCCATAGTTTCCCAGCAGAATGATGCTGGTTTTGAGTATTGTGCTAAATATGCCATAACCCTATTGAACCCTCCTTCAAACACAATGTGAATGGACAGTGACGCAAAACCAAGGCGAGACAGGATCATCTATTGGTGAACGTACGTCTCCTCTCGAATAAAAAAAAACACATCAGTGCTTATTGACGTGTAAGGTTGTCAGTTTGTATTATTCATAATTTGCAGAGGCCGTGGCGCTGTGGACAGAGTTGTGGAATTATGGGAGAAAGGGGCAGAGAGACGCGCTTAGAGATTGAGGCAGTAATCCTCCCGCCATCTGTTGCTCCAGTGCACACACACACACACATAAATAAACACACACACATACACACACGCACACATTGAATACATACAACATCACAAGGCGGAAGTATGCCAGCCACTTCATTTCCTGGTTCTCAATTTCCTGTTCTATGCTTGGGAACAGAGAAGTTTTATGTGGAAGAAATATGTATTGATTTTAATAATTTGACATGCGCCAACCATTCATGTGAAGTTATAGTTAAGTTTACTGACCTAATCAAATCACAACATTTTAAAAATAGCATAGCATAGCATAGCATAGCATTAACGTACATTGAAATCTGACTAATTGAATTCTCCTATTGAGATAATGGTAGGATTATTTGTTTGGTAAAATTCAATTGCTTGACAAAAAAAAAAAATGCAATAAAATGTTTTGTTAACATATGTTCACATATTTAGGACAAATATGATACAATGCGGCCTGTCTGTTGAGCAGTTCAAGACAAATTTACTGAGTTGCAATGCAGGATAAACTACTGTAAGTAAGTAAGTAATCTTTATTTATATACCGCCTTATCACTGCACATCGGAGTCTCAAAGCGGTTTACAATTGTTATGTTTTGGGAGTGGGGGTGCCAGTACAGGAGGCACATGCAACATATTTTTAGTGGTAGGGGAAACCTACGCAGACACTACTGTTTATTCTATCAAATGATTGATGCTGGAAAAGTAAGTTAGTAATTAAGTCATCTTTATTTATATAAAGATATTCACAGACCAAGGTCACACAAAGCACTTTATAATTTTTGTTCGGCTGGTACTTCCATTCTCTTGAAACACATGTGATGACAGCAAGATCAGAGGCCACTATCACCGTCCGGCGTCCGCTCACGCACTCATTACATTCAGACCTACTTTTTATGTTTTTAATTGTAGGGCAAATTGTAGCACCCGGAGGAAACCTAGCCAGACACCATGAGAACATCAAACCCAGGACCTTCTTGCTGTGAAGCACAAGCACTAACCACTGTGTCGTCCAAGCCGAAAACCAAATATAGACATTTGCAGGAGCCACTTTATGCAAAACCAGATTATAGTTAAAGTGTAAAATATGTATTAATTTCACATCTCAAATATGTAAATCTACAGTGAAAAAAAACAAGAAAAAACGGAATACTAATATGAATCATTACTATGCACCTTTTTACTTTACCAGACTCATTTCCAAACCACACCCATTTCCAAACATTAGCCAAACGGCCTCTAAAGTCTTGCTGGACCAGAACAAACAGAGATAAAGATCAGTTCCCACTGAATGACCCTTTGGTTTATTGTCGTCTGCTGTGCGGCTCCAGAGCCTTAAATATAATGTCAATTAGAGCACAAGCCTCCGTGCCTGTGCATGTGCCTCACTGTCAAACGGAGTAAAGTCAACACGACCAGTGGAAAGTGATTTTCAGACGAATTTGCTCCCGCTCTGGCTCATTTCCACTTTGGCCTGTGATACGGGGAAGTGGGTGGACTACTTTAATGTCTAACTATTATTATTCCATGGAAAGTACATCATCTTTTATTTGTTTGTCCATTACTACATTGTGAGGAAGCTAATTTGCAGTTTATATTATTTCTGCCAGTGCTTCTCAAATAGTGGTGTTGTCCGATAGTAATTGCAAATGCACATGTTGTAATCAAGATAGAGCTGCCTGATTATAACTTTTATTTGGCTCATGTCACTATCACTCTTTTTCTCGTTCTCTTCGTTCCCTCCCTCACCTATGGTCATGAGCTTTGGGTAATGACCGAAAGAACGAGATCGCGGATACAAGCGGTCGAAATGAGCTTCCTCCGCAGAGTGGCTGGGCGCTCCCTTAGAGATAGGGTGAGGAGCTCAGTCACACGGGAGGAGCTCGGAGTAGAGCCGCTGCTTCTCCACGTCGAGAGGAACCAGTTGAGGTGGCTCGGGCATCTGTTCCGGATGCCTCCTGGACGCCTCCCTGGGGAGGTGTTCCGGGCACGTCCCACCGGGAGGAGGCCCCGCGGAAGACCTAGGACACGCTGGAGGGACTATGTCTCTCAGCTGGCCTGGGAACGCCTTGGGGTCCCCCCGGACGAGCTGGAGGAGGTGTGTGTGGATAGGGAAGTCTGGGCGTCTCTGCTTAGACTGCTGCCCCCGCGACCCGACAACGGATAAAGCGGAAGAAAATGGATGGATGGATGGATGGCACTATCACTCTTTTTATTTTTCACTATTTTCGCCTTGAGCCATTATTTAGATATACATTTTATCCTGTATTTATATTATATATAAGATATACAGTGTATATTATATTATATACAAAAGATTATTTTTTTTCAGCCCTGCATTTCCTCATCATGATAAAATATCAGACAGGATTTGTACAAATATAGCTCAGTTGGTAGAGCATTGGCCTTTGGGCCTGAAGGTTGTGGGTTCAATCCCACCATAAGACCTACTTCACAACTCCCACTGATGACTACTGTCGTTGTGTCCTTGGGCAAGACACTTAACCCCACTTTGCCCAAAGCTCAGCTCCTGTGGACTCACCACCTGCAGGAGGATCAGTGAGGGGCTGGTGCTCTGTGTCCTGGGTGCAGCTCTGACTGCAACCCCCCCGACCCAGAAATGGATTAAGGGGAAGAAAATGGATGGATGGATGGATGGATGCTATGCTGATGATTCCATCTGCATGGCAACCATAATTAAATTGTCTCCAGTACAAAAAAGCCTACTTAAAAACAGAATATTACATTTGTTTCTGCTTAAAATGACCAAATTATTATCATATCACACAACATGCTTTTTCAAACTCATAAGTAGCCCAGATACGTAAGTAAAAAAACGAAATACTGATTTTAAAATTTGACATTTCTTGAGCAATTTTTGAATAATATTTTTGTAAAACCGTACTTTTGTTTGGTTGTATTTACAAAAAAATACTACTGTAATTAGTAGTAATACCATATGTAGTTAAACATTTCAAATTATTGTCTAAACATAATTGCTGTAGTAGTAAAATTGAGTATGAAAATGTGTATTGTGATATCATTTGTAATATCAATATGTTCATAAAAAATGTTTCAAGCCTCAATCCTCACAGTTGTCAAATACACTCATGATCTGCAAAAGACAGTTATGTTTTCAGAGAAGTTAACTGTGTGGTCTGTGGTGCCTCCTGATCCCGATGGCCCATCTGCCGGGGCGGGCCGCGGAGCTTTAGTGGGTTATGCCTCAACACTGGCGCTGCAATCACAATTAATCCCCTCTAAAGCGCTCCACAATCCCATAACCATCATTGTATAGAGGCATCCCTGAGCTGACCACCACTGCCGCGCTAAAAATAAACCAGTGTCTCGCAAAGCGTTTTAAGTCAAGATTTCACTGTCAATTGGCAAGAAGATATCCGTACCTTCATTGTTGCTGTATAATCACATGTTGATAACATTTATAAACTGACAGATCTTCACATGATGGGACTCAAAACCCTAGACTCACTTTCCCGGACAGGGTTTCTGTGAAGGCCAATGAGACCGTTTTTGTGATAAAACAATACATTGATTTGAATATGAGTGACTTCGGTCCGTGTATTTTTCGTTCAATGGTTTATTGGCAAGCTACTGTAGCGCTGCCAATTTCAATCCACAAAATAATAAGCCAATGCCCTTGGGGTATCTAATTATTTTATATTCTTTATAATGTAGTGATGCACAATATATCAGCTGCCAATATAATATCGACTGATGTGGTCATTTTTTTACACATCGCAATCAATTCGGTGTCAAAATCAGGATGATGTGAACAAGCCAATAATTATTTCTCATTCGCTGCACTTTGTTTGATGCTGGTGTAATGGGGTGGGCTAGTGAAGTTAGTGCGCACAGCACCCAAAGCCAACCAACAATGTATAACATCACCAGATACTAGTTTACTTTACTGGATCGGATATTGTTGTGGAAGATAGCGCGGTGTGTTGTGGAGGTATTATAAGTGGAGTGCTGTATATGGGCGGCATGATGTTTTTGGTCCATGCTCGCACATATGAGAGACATGTAATGGGCAGGTGCATTCGCCGCCGGGCATGATGGATAATGTAGACTTTGTTGTGGTTTAAAGGCACCTGAGTTGTGTTTATTTGTGGTGAAGATGTTGCATTTATTATTTTGTATTAAAAAATCGCTACTTATTATCCAACTTAGCATTGTTTGTGCAATATACAGGAACAGTTTATAATAAATGTTTATTTCTTTATTTTTCCAGGTTTATAGTTATTCAAAAGTTTATATTATTCAAAACAAAAATGACAAACACGAGTTGTTAGCAGCCCATTTGGACAGCTAAATATATGAAAGGTCCTAACAACGCAGATCTGAAGGCGGCAAAAAAAGATGTATTTCATATAAATATATCAACATCAGTAAATATTAGGGTTGTCAAACGATTCCAATTTTTTAGTTGATTAATCGCATAGTAATGGTGAGTTAACTCTCAATTAATCGCAATTTTAACATTCTATTTCAAATTCACTCGAATTGAAGTTAAATGAGATTATCAAATGTATTGACACATTGTCATTCATACCAAATGTGCTTGAATCTGTTTGCTTTGCTCACAACCTTTTACTTTTGGGCACAATCAACAGGAGCCGTTAATGAAAGGGAAAATGTACATACCTCAGCTTTAATTTAGCGAGTTTAGTTGCGTTTTAAGAGGAGAAACGGACACTTCCTGAGGCTCCATAGTTTAGCTTCAGCTGTGTATTTATTATGCTTTACAGGTTACGCAAAGACACACACACAACATGCAGAGAATAGTCCTGTGCGTGTACAGTCTTATATGACCATGTTTCCGCTGCGCCATTTGCTGTGTTGTTAGCGGCTCACAGCTGCTGAAGATGGGAACCTCTGTCCAGAGCGGCCGCAGCTGCCCCGGGTCAGAACGCTGCGGCCACGGAGCAGGCGGACTTCAGTTCATACGGCAAACAGCAAGTGCCCCACGGTCATATGCGTATTCTTTTAAAACTTGAATTCCCAGAGACCTGCTCCGTCGCCATCTACACACGCATGTGTACGCGGCATTCTCAGGGATATTATGGGATACATGGGCGAGTTATTCGGACATGCGTTAATTTTTGTTTTAACGGGGTTAATGAAAAATGTAATTAACATGAGTTATTTTCACTCATGTTAATTTTGACAGCCCTAGTAAATATCAGTGATTTTTTTTGAATATATGTTTGGGAATTATATTTTTGGCAATTTTTTCTGAGCGCAGTTATCAAAGAGGCAGATGGCCAATATTTCAAAAGTCTACAAAAAAACCGTCTGTTCCTGTGAATTAACTAACTTTGTTAACGTTTCTTTCTTTTCTGTTTATTGCAGTAAAAAAGGCAAAGCTTCAAGGTCCACCTGGTGAGTCTGACTTCTATTACTTTGTTTTGAGTGGTGAGTGTGGAGAGGGGCCTAAATATTCTAATGAATATCTGTTGACCATGTAAATATTGGGGTTTTTCTTTTGTGTTAATAATTTTTCTTTTTTTAGATTCTTAGCTTTTTGGTAGGGTGTATCCCCTGTTTTAGAATAATTGGGTCATATAATTTCAGCTATCCGCCATGTATAATGTGTTTTTATCTGCTGAATATGTAAGTTGATCATGTTATCACAGTTGGATATATTTGTTAGTTTTTTATTATTATTAATCTTTATTAAGGACACAATACAATATGGTTCATAGTTAAAAGAAGATATACAATACATACAGTATATTTCATATTGAAAAAGAAATATATATCTTATATATATATATAGATCTTACTGTTAATCTAGTAGTTTAATCTTTAGATTAAGGTAATTAAGGGTCTATGCATAAATGGAGCCGATGAGAGGAGATTCTTACACTCAATATTCAATTCAATATTTTGTTTTGGTTTTTATTTACAGATAGACTGACATCACAAATATAATCCAAGTTGAGTCTGGGAACTCCGTCCTTTGTGGACTAGGCATAAACCTATAAGAAAGAACTCAAAACTCTTGATTTCAGTTTTTAAATTTTTCACATTATCACTTTTTTATAACACTGATTATTTGGGATTAAATCGATTGATTGCCAAGCCCAACACTGGATGCTTTAGTATTACATAACTACGTGTCCTTCCTGGTTTGGCCTTCTCAGGTGAGCACAGATCACTGGCTGCTAAATCCAAATCCCCTGCACTTGTCGCCTGACTAAGTCCACGCCCTGCTGAGTCTCTCACCCACTCTTCTAATCCATGTGACGTGACATTTCTGGCCTCTGGCAACTTGACTTTGGATCTTGCTCCACACTGTCCACAATGTCAACCTCTGGACATAAGAAGAATCCAGCTTCCTTGTTGAATGGGGAACTCATAAAAA